>CM053619.1:17076020-17155294 GCA_028646535.1 Procyon lotor | reverse complement strand
AAGATTTTATTTATTTGACAGCGAGAAACACAGTGAGAGAGGGGACACAAGCAGAGGGAATGGTAGCGGGAGAAGCAGGCCTCCTGCCGAGCAGGGAGCCCGATGCGGGGCTCGATCCCAGGACACTGGGATCTGACCTGGGCCGAAGGCAGACGCTTAACGACTGAGCCACCCAGGTGCCCCTCAATTTTATCTTTTTAAAGAACCAGCTCCTAGTTTCATTGATCTTTTCTAGTGTCTTTTTAGTGTCTATTTTATTTATTTTTACTTTGACCTTTGTTATCTCCTTCCTTCTGGCTTTGGGCTTCATTTGTTTGTCTTTTTCTAGTTCCTTGAAGTATAAAGTTAAATCCTTTGAGAGGTTTGGTTTTTTTTGTTTTTTTTTTTTTTTTAAGATTTTTATTTGACAGAGAGACACAACAAGAGAGGGAACACAGGCAGGGGGAGTGGGAGAGGGAGAAGCAGGCTTCCCGCCAAGCAGGGAGCCCAATGTGGGGCTCAGTCCCAGGACCCTGGGATCACGACCTGAGCCGAAGGCAGACGCCCAACGACTGAGCCACCCAGGCGCCCCATGTATTCTCTTGCTTTTAGATGAAATGTTTTGTATATGGTAAGTCCCTCTGGTCTAAGGTGTTTAAGACCGATGTTTCCTTACTGATTTGCTGACTTGGATGATATATCCATTAATGATAGTGGATTGTTAAAGTCCCCTATTATTATTGTAGTGTTGTCTATTTCTTCCTTTAGGTTTGTTAATATTGCTTTATATAGTTAGTTGCCCCTATGTTGGGTGCATAACTTTTTTTAAAAAGTTTTATTTATTAAAAGATCTTATTTATATATTTGACAGAGAGCACAAACAGAGGGAGCCAGCAGGGAGAAGCAGGCTCCCTGCTGGGTAAGGAGTCTGATGCTGGGCACCATCCCAGGACCCTGGGATTATGACCTGAGTCAAAGGCAGCGGCTTGACCTACTGAGCCACCCAGGCGCCCCTTAAAAATATTTTTAAGTAATCTCTACACCAACGTGGGACTTGAACTCACCACCCTGAGATCAAGAGTCACTCTGCCAACCGAGCCAGCCAGGCACCTCTGTTTGGCACATAATTATTTACAAATGTTATATCCTCTTGTTGAGTTGACCCCTTTATCATTATGTCATACCTTTCTTGTCTCTTATTACAGTCTTTGTTTTAAAGTCTTTTTTGTCTGATGTAAATATAGTTACTCTAGCTTTCTATTGTTTTCCATTTACATGTAATGTTTTTTTCTATTCCATCACTTTCAGTCTGCCTGTGTCCTTACATCTGAAGCGAATCTCTTGTAGGCAACGTATAGATGGGTCTTTATATATTCAGCCATTTTATCATTTGATTGAAGCATTTAGTCCATTTACATTTAAAGTAATTATTGATAGGTACATACTTGTTGCCATTTTGTTCATTGTTTTCTGGCTGTCTCATAATTCCTGTTACTTCTCTTGCTGTCTTTGTGATTTGATGATTTTGTGGTATGCTTAGATTCCTATCTTTTGTGTACCTACTGTAGGCTTTTGCTTTGTGGTTACCATGAGGCTTATATGTAACAAGTTATAAGAGTCTATTATAAGTTGATAACAACTTAAGTTTAAGTACATGCTAAAGCTCTACAGTTTTACACATCCCAATTTTATATTTCTGATGTCACATTTTTAAAAGATTTTATTTATCCAAGGGTGAGCAAGTACAAGTGGGGACAGGGGAGGGAGGGCAGAAGGAGGGGGAGAAGCAGGCTTCCCACTGAGCAGAGAACCAGATGCAGGGCTTGATGGGATCATGACCTGAGCCAAAAGCAGATGCTTAACTGACTGAGCCACCCAGGCAACCCATTAAGTTACTTTTTTATTTTTTCTTTTAAGTTACTTTTTTAAAGTTTTTTTTTTTTTTTTTAAAGATTTTATTTATTTGACAGAAACACAGCGAGAGAGGGAACACAAGCAGAGGGAATGGTAGTGGGAGAAGCAGGCTTCCCGCCAAGGAGGGAGACCGATGTGGGACTCGATCCCAGGCCCCTGGGATCATGACCTGGGCTGAAGGCAGACGCTTAACGACTGAGCCACCCAGGTGCCCCTACTTTTTTAAAGATTTATTTACTTTAGACAGCGTAAGTTTGGGGATGGGGAGAGGAGAAGCTGACTCCCTAATGCGTGTGGAGCCCAACTCAGAGCTCGATCTCAACCCTGAGATCATGACCTGAGCCAAAACCAAGAGATGCTTAACTGACTGAGCCACCCAGGGCCCTTTTGATGTCACATTTTACATCTTTTTATCTTGTATATCTCTTAACTAGTTATTGTAGTTATTTTTACTACTTCTGTCTTTTAACCTTCATAGTAACTTTTTTTTTTTAAGATTTTATTTGTCAGAGTAGGAGCAAGGGGGTAAGGGCAGAAGGGAGAGGGAGAAGCAGACTCCCCACTGAGCAGAGAGCCCAATGCAGGGCTCTATCCCAGGGTCCTGGGATCATGACCTGAGATCAAGGCAGCCGCTTAATTGACTGAGCCACCTAGGCATCCCCATAGTAGCTTTATAAGTGATTAATATACACTTTATATGTGACATTATTCTAAATTTTACTATATTTACTTTCACCAGTGAGCTTTATCCTTTTATGTGTTCTCTGTTACTAATTAGCACCCTTTCTTTTCAGCTTCAAGAAGTCCCTTTAACATTTCTTGTAAGGCCAGTTTAGTGGTGATGAATTCCTGTAGTTTAAAACTGTTTCTTCTTCACTCCTGTGTGATAGCTTTGCTGGGCAGAATGTTCTTCGAAGTGTTTTCTTTTTTCTTTTTTTCTTTTTTTTTTTTAAAGATTTTGTTTATTTATTTGACACAGAGAGAGATCACAAGTAGAGAGGCAGGCAGAGAGAGAGGGGGAAGCAGGCTCCCTGCTGAGCAGAGAGCCCGATGCGGGATGCGGGGCTCGATCCCAGGACCCTGAGATCATGACCTGAGCTGAAGGCAGAGGCTTTAACCCACTAAAGCCACCCAGGCGCCTCCCTTCGAAGTGTTTTCTTTCACTGCCTTGAATATGTTGTGCCACTGCCTGAGGGCCTGCAGAGTTAACTCCTGAAAAATCTGACAGTCTTATGGGGGAGGGGGTGTTCCCTTGAATGTAACAAGTTATTTTTCTCTTGCTGCTTTTAAGAGTCTCTCCTTGTCTTTTAACATTTTATTTATTTTTTTTATCTTTTAACATTTTAATAGTTTAATTATTATGTGTCTTAGTGTGGGTCCTTTTGGGTTCATCTTATTTAGAACTCTCTGAGCTTCCCTGAATCTGGACGTCTCTTTCCTTTGCCAGGCAGGTTAGGGATGCTTTCAGCCACTATTTCTCCAAATAAGTTTTGTGCTCTTATCTCTTCTCCTCCTGGGACCTCTGTAACGTGAATGTTGGTCCCCTTGTTGTCCCATAAGTACCTTGAGCTGTCGTCTTTTGTTGCTCTGATTGTGTCAGGTAGTTCCATTGAAACCCTCTAGTTTTTCAGTTCAGTGAGTGTGGTCAGCTCTTTAAGTTCTCTTTGGTACTTATATTTTCTATTATTCGAAGCTCTCACTGTGTTCACTCTTCTCCCAAGTTCAGTGAGCATCTTTATGACCATTATTTTGAACTCCTTCTTAGGTACATCACTTATCTCCATTAAGGACTTCTGAGATTTTATCTTTTTCATTTGGAAAATAGTTTTCTGTTTATTTTCCTCTGCTCTGTGTTGGTTTCTGTGCATTAGATGAAACAGCCGCCTCTCCTAGTCTTAAAGGAGTGGCCTCGTGTAGGAGATGAACCTTATTGTTCAGTACTACCTTCGTTTTGGTTTTCTCTCAAAACTTTGTGATTGTCCAAGCAGCCTGTTTTTAATGGCTCTCAGTTGTTACATGTGTGAGAAGGCCTGTCCGTGTTCTAAGGGGAGGCTTTCCCTGAGCAGCTTTTTTTTTTTTTCCCCCTAAGCAGCTTTTAACATATGCACATAACCACAGTCCTGTGGGACTGCAAGTGTGAGTCTCATTGGCCAGCAGAGCCCGGTGATCTACAGGTGCCCCTGGACAGCAGACACAAAAATCAGGATACCAGACAGGTGTACAAGTGTACAAAGTTCCTTTCCAGGAGCTCCCGGAGACTTGGAGTGGAGCAGAGGGAAAGCATAAAGATGGCTTCTCCCGGCTTTGGTCCCTGGAGGGAGCCTCCGTGGGCCCCCAGACGTGAGCCAAGGCAGAAGCCTGGCCCTGAAGCTAAAGCTCCAGGACAAGCAGTAGCCTTTTTCACAGAACAGTATGTTTCAGTTGGCTGGCGGTGCAGTGCCCTGGGGGTGGTAGCCAGTGGGAATGGTCTCTTCATGTGTTCTTAGGCTCACGGGCCCCTGGAACGCCAGCCCTGCTGCCCCCCAGGTGGCAGCCACCAAAACCACGGCACAGACACGTGGGGAAGCTCCTCTCTGGCATTCTGGAGCGGACTGTGGTGGATGCTTACATCCCTAGGTGTTTAATTAGAAGCCTGCTCCTCAGGCCCCATACTAGAACTATTTTGAAAGTTTTGTTTTGTTTTTTTTTTTAAAGATTTTATTTATTTGACAGAGATCACAATCTGGCAGAGAGCCCGACATAGGGCTTGATCCCAGGACCCTGAGATCATGACCTGAGCCGAAGGCAGAGGCTTATTAACCCACTGAACCACCTGGGCGCCTCTATTTTTAAAGCTTTTAAAAAATGTTAAATATGAACATGTCCTATGATCCAGCCCTTCCATTCCTAGGTATTTAACCGAGAGAGAGGAAGGCGTATGTCCACACAGGTACCTATACATGAATGTTTTACATCATGTTATATACATCAGCTTTCCTAGTAATAGCCTCCAACTACAAACAACCCAATTTCCATCAGTAAGTGAATAAACTGTGATGTTATCTGTGCCATGAAATAGTACTCAGCAACTAAAAGGAACGAAGTGTTGCTCTCTGCAGCAGCGTCGGGGAATGCCAAAATAATTATGCTGAGAGCGAGCTGGGCCAAACAAATCCCTACATTAGGATTCCATTACGGAAAGTCTAGGAAATGTAAAAATAGCGATAGAGCATCGGTGGTTGTTGGCAGTGGGGCTAGAGGGTGAGGGAGGGATGAATTAAAGGAGCATAAGGAAATGCGGAAGGGGTGAGGGATCGATTTATTGTGTTGATAAATCTCATCATGTGTTGAATGCCAAACTCATCAAGTTGCATGGTTGGTCAAGTGATGTATCAGCTCGTATGGCAGTCACGCCTCAACGGGGCTGTAAAAAAATATACATATGGGTTGTGATGGTTACCTGGGAGAAGTGGAGGGGTGGGTAGGGGAGGAACACATTTTAAGAATGCTTATTGGTGCTCATCATATTGTTACATAAACGAAAAGCTAAGAGGTCCAGTGTGGAGGGAAGATGCCGTCCCCAAGGGCCGTCCACAGTCGCCGCTCTGGTAATTGGCGCTCGGGGAGCTCTCCCTGCGTCTGGCCCTTGAGCCTCCTGAGACATCTGTCCCACCGTGCAGCCCCCCACACCGCTGGGTGGAGGGAGGGCACCTGGAAGACACTCTCGGAGCAGTGCCTTATTGCATTTCCTTTGAAAAATGTCTTTGTCATGGCTAAAACTGTATTTAGAGTTGTTGTACCATGAGTTAACACAAAGATGAGACTCAGGTTGACATTTCTTACTGGCACAATCTTTAGTTAGCATGCTTTCCACTTGCTAGTTTTATTCCAGTCAAACCCAGTTTAGTAATCCAGGAGAAATTCTTAGAATTTCCTGATTGGCCACATTGTTGCCTCCTTGTCTTTCTGCAGCTCTGATTCGTATCCACTGTGATCAGCACTCCCAATTAGGACTTTCCAGATCCTGACCCAGGACTGCGGAGTAACCAGATTCCTCACAAGTGAGTTGGCTCCAGCACCACCTTTGTCTGTGGCACGGAGGATGTTCTTGTCCAACCGCAGTCATCTGAGGGGCCCCTACGGTACCCTGGGCGGGGAGGAGGAGAACATTGAGCCGGGATTCATCCTGAGCTGAGAATTGGGTGAGGAAGGTGACATTCGCGTTTACTCACACCCAGGTCAACTAAAATGCTCATGAACTTAGCCTAATGTATTTTTTTTGAAGATTTTGAGAGAGAGTACGTGTGCGTGAGTGGAGGGAGGGGCAGAGGGAGAAGCAGGCTCCCTGCTAAACAGGAGACCCTGGTATCATGACCTGAACTGAAAGCGGATGCTTACCGACTGAGCCACCTAGGTGCCCAACTAATATATTAAAAAAAAATTAATCTTTGCATCCAGTGTGGGGCTCAGACTCACATGCTCTACTGACTGAGCCAGCCAGGTGCCTAGTAGACCAATGTAAGATCACGAGCTTCAGAGTACCTGGGATTTTGCCATGGAAGTGCCATAGCATGTTACTATTTATCGATTGATGAATGATGTGATGTAGAGCACGCGAGAATGGGGCCAGTGGATGGGGTGGTGCATAGAGGGAGAATCTTAAGCAGGGTCCACACCAAGCACAAAGCTTGAAGCAGAGCTCAGTCTTAAGAGCCCGAGATCACAATCTGAGCCAAAACCAAGAGTCAGATGCTCGACTGACTGAGCACTGTAGGCACTCCTTAGCTATTTTTTTTTAAATAATAAAGGGCCAAGGTGACTGTATTTCTTGCCTTTTCTGTAACTCATTATCTTTTCAGTTTATAAAGGTAATTCCTTAAATATAGTACCTAATGTGGTATCATTTTTATACCTTTGTAAGATTTCTGTCTAGAATTAAGTTTAGAAAAATATGATTATAGCTATGGAAGTAGGTGACAGGAAGAAATCTGATCGCTTCTAGAGCCATGTTCTCTCATATACCTAATTACCAAGGAGCACCGCTCCCCCTTCAATAAGAACAAGGCCCTGCAACATTGTTCAGGGAAGGGCAGGTTTCTGAGCTTAGAATTCTCTCTAAAGTAGGATGACTATTTCCATTTATACTCCCCCTTTTTTAATAGGGAGCTAAGTTTTAACATTGATTTTATATGTTGATGTCTTAGGCTGCTTTTCCTGTTAATCAATAGAAATTTAGTTACATCCTTGAAAGAGCATACTCTGTTACAGAAATGAAGCATTTTTTTTTTTAAGATTTTATTTGACAGAAACACAGCGAGAGAGGGAACACAAGCAGAGGGAATGGTAGCGGGAGAAGCAGGCTTCCCAACGAGCAGGGAGCCCGATGCGGGGCTCGATCCCAGGCCCCTGGGATCTGACCTGGGCCGAAGGCAGATGCTCAACGACTGAGCCACCCAGGTGCCCCAGAAATGAAGCATTTTTAATCCTTTCACCTTTCCATTCCACAAAACTAGAGAGAGCTGTGATGACTCCAGAAGCGGGAGCATTGATGGGCGCCTGGGTGGCTTAGGTCAGGATCTCAGGGTCCTGGGATCGAGCCCCGCCTGCCTCTTGCCTACTTGTGATCTGTCAAATAAAATCTTAAAAAGAAAAAAAAAATCAGCATTGAAAGTACTGACAGATATGTATGTTTTTCAGGAAGGAGAAGGTGATTTCGGATTCCTTGGCAGAGGAAACCTCAACCCTCTGGTCTTGCTTCCAACGATGCAAGTGTGATTGCTGGCATCTTCATGAGCTCCAGAGGTCACAGCACACTTCCACGGACTCTCATGGCCCCTCGGATGATTTCTGAGGGCGACGTAGGAGGCATCGCTCAAATTACCTCCTCTCTGTTCCTGGGCAGGGGCAGCGTGGCCTCCAACCGGCACCTCCTCCAGGCTCGTGGCATCACCTGCATCGTTAATGCTACCATCGAGATCCCCAACTTCAACTGGCCCCAGTTCGAGTATGTTAAAGTGCCTCTGGCTGACATGCCTCACGCCCCCATCGGACTGTACTTTGACACGGTGGCCGACAAGATCCACAGCGTGAGCAGGAAGCACGGGGCCACGCTGGTGCACTGTGCCGCAGGGGTGAGCCGTTCAGCCACTCTCTGCATCGCTTACCTGATGAAATGCCACAGTGTGTGCCTGCTGGAGGCCTACAACTGGGTGAAGGCCCGCAGGCCTGTCATCAGGCCCAACGTAGGTTTCTGGAGGCAGCTGATAGACTACGAGCGCCAGCTCTTTGGGAAGTCGACAGTTAAAATGGTACAGACACCTTACGGCATAGTTCCAGACGTTTATGAGAAAGAGTCCCGACACCTGATGCCTTACTGGGGGATATAATGCCACCAAAGCCTGCATCAGCAGCCCCCTGAGCAGTACCAGCATCTGCTGCACACCGTCTGTTCCCCTCTTCACCTTTCTTTTCCAATGGCTGACTTTTGGTTCTCCCTGAAGTGTTTTTTACACTGGGTGTTCGTTTATTTTCAAAGATAGGGAGGGAGGGGAAGAACATGAGGGGAATGCATACATTGCTAGTAACATTTTTAAAACTAACATTTTGGAATAGTGTTTATGGACATCTTTAACTGGCTTTTAATCATTTTTAACAATTTGAACAGTTTATTAAACTGTTTGGTTCCGCTCTATTCTGAATCCCATGCCTTTAGGCATCATGGCAGGTGCGGGAGGAGCTCAGTGCAAAAATCACTTTGGGGCCTGATTAACCCTTTAGAGACCAGCTTTGCCCAAGGCTGCCGACCAAACAAATGCTTAGGGAGGATTGATACCAGCTTCAGTCTCTACTGGATAAGTCCTACTCTTTCCTTTCCTATTATTTAGTGACTCTGTTAAGTTAAAAACAAATCTTTATTATCTAGTTGTTAAGTAATTACAATGAAATCTGCTGCAAACACCCTCTTGGAATCATTGTGCCCCAGGACTATATTAGCATTATTTTTAATAAATATATCTGCATAACATTAGACTTTTTACTAAGAATGTCAGGGTGTGTTTGTGTGTGTTGATGCTGGAAGAAAGATGCTCTCCACTAATTCCCTTAAAATACGGTTCCCGCGACAACTATGCTACTTAAAATAGACCTCCCAGCTGAATTCTGTCACGGTCTCACCTCCCCGCAGATGGACAGAACAGTGGAAGACAGCATAGGGTGTTCACTCTGATGAGAGGTACGGCTTTCAATTGTCTGTCCGTAACCGGAGCCCTGAGTCCTCTCATCAGAGACCTTGTTGAACAAAAGCTATGCCTTTGCTGGACTATTAAACAAAAATGCCCTAACCCAAACCTCAGGTGATAAGCAAGTAACAATGGCTTCCTTTGTTGAAACTTGAAAATGTCACCCAGTTCACGGCTCCCAATAAATACAACATACCTCATCATTCACTCGGTTCGCCCCTACTCCACACTTCTTACCAGCTCCTGCGAGCCAGCAGGCTGCCCGTGCTTTGTCACAATGCTGCTTTTACTTCAGTTGCCATGTAGGTTGCAGCTTGCTTATTCGTGGAATAATTTTTTAGATTTTTGGCCTATTTTGGCAAGAAGCCATAAATAAAATGCCTGTGGCTACATATATTATATATTCTAGATCTTACCTGGTCTGTGACAGTGGTTTCCATCCAAATTTACCTTGTTTCATACCATTTACTTGTATAAACATGCACCACTGTCTAAGAAAATGAAAATGAATAGCTCAATGGGAAATCAGAGGAACCCATAAATGCTACGTGAGCACATGGTCAAACATCAGTCAAAAGAACAAAACAGTCCATGGCTGTGGAGGCTGTGGCTTCTCTAGGATGAAGGCAAACTGTAAGTCTTGTAGTCTGTGGATGAGAGTCCAAAAATAACCCTTGTACTAGAGGAAGGGAACACTTGGTGACAGATGTTCTTGGTAGGAAAATTTCCTGCAGAAATCCTGGCCAACACCACGACTGGGATGTAACTAAGCATTCTTAGTACTTAAGAAGCCTAACACCTTTCTAATCTAAGTGTCAGAGCTTATTAGCTGGTCACAAAGGGAGGAGTGTGACCTAGAGGGCGACGGGCATTTCTGTAGTGATCCCCAGCGCCAAGTAAGCATTGCAAATTTCTAAAAGGTAAAGGTCCTGTAATCTTTCCAAAGCTTGGGATCACACGAGTCATCAAAAGTAGAAGGCATCTTTAACAAAAATATGTACGTGCATACAAAACACATTCAAATAATTTACAAGACGCAACCCATAGGGCTAACTAGTAGCCACAGAAGAAATAAAGCATGGCTAATAACACACCCTGTGCCTCTTCTACCTCAAGCACGTCCAGACAAAAATTACAGCCCTAGAATGTTGAAAAGCAAAATACAATACCGAGAGAGAAGAGTGCTTACTAATCGCCACTCAAGCAGTGGGGTTGAATACGCTCGCACGATTCGCATTGCAGAAATAAGTAACCTTGGTTACTGTTTCCAAGGACACTGGACTCTCAGCTAATAAGAGGCAAGGTGAAGCTGAACGCAAGGTGGAGCCACTGGAATAGACCTGTGTACACCAAGCAAGCGCAGCGTCACCCCGCGCTCCCGAAGTCCTTGCTGGCGGCGAGTGAGTGCGCACTGCCGCTGCCAGACCAGATGCCCCGAGCGGGAACAGTTTCCACAGCCAGGGCTCCTGGGTGACGGCGGCTGTATCCTGCACCGCCCGTGGGGTGACTAAAGCCCTCCTCCTTGGTGAGGCCAGCAGCAATTAGGCTGACATTCTGGGATCTAGGAATGGAACCGTTCTAGTTAGTAGGTGAACATACTTTTTAAAATGTCTTTGACACGGGCCACTGCGACAGAACGGCAGTCAGTATGGCATTCCCCAGAACTGTGTCAGCGCTGTAAATTCTGACTGGGAGACACTGCAGGCAAAGGTGGATTCTGTTACCGTGGTCCCTTACAGAATGCACGAGACGGGTCAGAAGCCTGCTTGAATCCCGGTGCCGCTCGGGCTGACGTGGGGCACAGAGGCCGCAGGGAAGCCCGAGGAAGCGGCCCACCCACGCGGCTGCTCCCACTCTGCGAGCCCTACGGAGGACAACGGCCCTGAGGGTGAGGATTCTGGAGAAAAAAAGAAAAGCAGATCCATCCCCACTTCTCTGCACTCAGGCACAGCGAGGGAAAGCAGAGGCCTCCACAAGAGCTGTTCAACGAAAACATTCCATACCTCCCTCGGAGAAGATGGAGGCTAAAGGGTGTGAGATGGAACAGAACAGAATCCCTTCTAAAGTTCTGTCCTGAGAAGGGAAAACAATCTTAATTAGTGATGTAAAGCAGCAATTATGTAGACAAAACTAAGTTCTTCAGTTTATAAATAAAACTAGCTGGAGGTCAGAGAGCCTACACTGTGAAACACAAGACAATCTCTTGATAAAGCACATAGTTTACAATTCAGAGAAAGATATGTCTTAGGTTGGCCTGTTCTTCCCAGGACTTCAAAATCCTTTTTTTCTCCCCCCACTGATTCATCCATTCAGTTTAAGTGGCAAAGAAAATTCCTCACACCAGACAGCAAGCATGAACCTCTTCTAGAATTCCATCTATTTTAGAACAATATTCTTCCACTGCTTCTAAGTCCCGCACCTGCACCGTAAGTAGCCATCTCACTATCTGCCTCAGTCGGCCAGGACTCCGGCTTCTAACCTGGACTAATTTTCACGCCTCTCACATAGATACTGCCAGGCCAGGCAGCACTGGTCCCTGTGCCATCGTTTCTGAATTTGGACAAAGGCCACTGCAAAGAGGTTTCATTCAGCTGCCTTTCCAAATCTGACCTGAACAAAGTACCGTGTTCACAGGCTTTGAGGTAAACCAAGGTTTTCTGTGGAGGCTTCTAAAGGGAAGGCTATTCATCTTGACACACAAGGATTTGGGCCTCTGTCAAAAGGAACCTTCAGTCCACTGCAAAGTGCCAGGCATGTCTGGAGGAAAAGTCGTCTTGAAAGTTGATAGTGTTACAAATGAACAAAAGGAGAATTGGATCAGTTGTGACAGTGACGTTGGTGAATCTACCTTCACCCACCTGCCCTTGTCTTGTCCCACGGAGACGAGCAGACGTTTTCTATAAAAAGAACATCAGTTGAATCACAATTTCCCTTTTATTCATTTCAGGTGTCAACAAACTAAATGTGGGTAAGTGCCTTCTACTTCACAGGACAGCAGTGTTCTAGGTGTAAGCAAGCACTGGCTCAAAACATGCTTGCCAATTCTAGTCCTGTAACAACAACTGCTTTTTCTTTGAACGTCGATTCTTCACAGTTTCGATACTGCAGCAGCGTTATTCCTCAAAGAAAACCGTGATCCATGTCTTCAGGCATCTTACTAGACCTAGAGGTAAGTTAGCAAACTCCTGGTACCACCTGCCGTCTGGGCAAGGCTATTTTCCCTCAAACCCCCAAGACTGGGAGCGGGACCCCGGGGGACAAAGGTCATCTGTAGGGAGGACTGGGAACCCGGCAGCCCCTCTCGCCCTGCCACGGCTCGGGGGAGTCTTCATACAGCTTCATGGAGGTGAGATGCGGTACCTGCCTTCCGCTTCCGGTTCCCCGTCACCTCGTGGGGTGTGATGGGAAAAAACCCAAAACCCAGTGGGTCCTTCGTTGTGGAACTTTTCAGAGCAGATCAGGCAGGATGAGGCCGGGAGGTTTTGGTTCAACACAGTTGATCCAGAAGTTGGCACAGCTGGCGTGATACTGGTGCCCTCCATATGCCAGCTTGAAGCTGTCGGTTTCGGAGTTGAATGCCTGCCAAAAATAAACAGATATGTGGGGCAGGTCAGACTGCTGGTGCATCTGAGCGGGCACGAACACCGCTCCAGGCCGCGGGCGGAGGCCACACGGCACACACACAGGCTGAGCAGGGAGCCACAGGAATTCAAGGGAGAAAGTTCTTTGCTGCTAATTAAAGGTCTAAAAAAATCCTTACCATTAAACCCAGTTTCAGCAAAAGGCGGCCAAATCTTTCACAGACGAGGCAGAGAGAGGCTGGGCGGGGGGAGGTCATGGTGGGGGCGGGTGTTCATTATATGGGGAACTAAAGTAGCCAAGGCTGTGGCTAATTTTTATCCCTCACTGTGCCGAAGGCAGCCTTCCCCTAGGCTGGCCTTTAACTATACATGCGATCCCCCACATTTCTGGGACTGATTGCAGTCCTCTCGTGGAAAAAAAACAAAAGACTGAAAACTTTCAGGGACTAATGCCACCGGCACCTGATAACTGAATCGACATAATTAAAAAGTCCAACCAGGTACAGGGTTTGTAAAAAGAGGTATTAAAGCACCTAAGAATTATTCCCAGACGACTAATGCTACAGGTAAGTCCCACTCAGCCGGTCCTAACCTCAAGTCCTCGGGGGTTTTCTAAAGCACTACAAGTAAAGAAAACTCTGAATCCCAATTTGTTTTTGTCTGATAACTGCCGAATCCTGCTCCTCTTTGATCTCATTCTCTGTGTCACAACTTCCAATCTTCCAGAAGCTGCTCAATCTGTTACCTTGTTCGTCACAGAGAAAAATGCCTGCAACACCAGAAGCCAATTATGAGCTACAAGCGTGCAAACAAGACACAAGCAGACCCACACAGACGCACTAGTTGGTTAAATCAAACATTATGGGAACAGACATGACTTGGGAAACGATTCACGATCAGAACAGTTCAGGATGGCAGTGGAATCATCGGATTTGCTTTCCACACTCAAGATTGAGATGGAGATGCTAAAATAATGTGTGACTGGTTCATACTTTTTTAGGATGTTCTTCTGCAGGCTTCTCTTCTTTCTGAAATAACGTCGAAACCATAAGGTCAACAAAATTCCCAGAACAAGGCCTCATGCCTCCAAACAAAGCCTTCCAGGTCTGACCTCCTCTCTTCCCCACGCGGCTGTGCTTAGGGCACCGCGGGCACAGCGCAGACAGCGTTGCCGCAAAGGGAAGACCTGCCCCCCTTCCTTCACGCAACCACCCCCCCGCTGCCCTTCTGGAGGAACCGATGTCCTTCTGTGGTCAGATTCCAGGGCTGCAGCAAAATGCCCGCCTGGGGTTACAGCCCCGGCAGGGGAGGAGGCCAGATGGGGGGGGGGGTCCCCAGAGGTCACGTGAGGGAAGCGCTTTGCCAGCTGCAGGGGGAAGAAGGCGTGTCACTTACCCGGCTTCTGGAGTCCACGTTTAAAAGGCACACCCCGCACGCAAGTTCCTGAGCATTTTTAATCCCAGGCCGTAGCATACAAGAGGAAAAGTCCAGTGAATTTTCGTCGGGCTGCGGGCAGGACAGACGGGTAAGGACAGTGCAGTACCCAGGGCTGCTGGTTCATTCCCAGTCACTCGTCCCCAGCAGGTCTAGCAGCAAATCAAGTCAATTCTGACACCATCAATACACCCAGTCCGTTTCCCAAACATTTACTGGGTACCTGCTATGTTCCAGGTGTTAGGGATGCTACCGCGAGCAAAAAACAGTCCCTGTCCTCTGAGAACTCACCGTCTAGGGTGGGGGACGGGTGGGCACCAGGCAACACAGTGCCCCAAGAGCCACACCAGGGCACATGGCTGGAGGGCACTTAGGCCAACCCAAGGGAAAAAGAGCCTGATGGCAGAGCATGCTTCCGGGCTCTCAGAAACACCCTGGCTGAGTTTCGAGAGGTATAGGCCAGGTGAAGGGGACGGGCGGGAGAGGTAAGACGGGGGACGGTATGTGTTCAGCGCAGAACACGCAACACAGGCAAAGGCCTCTAAGCAGAAGATCGGCTATGGGAAGAAATCTAGGGAGTGGGAGCCAAGTTTATGAAAGGAGGTGGGAGATGGAACTCTAGCATGAAGGCCTTGGAAGGAAGAGATGAGACTTGATCTTGGGAGGCCACTAAGGGTTCTAACTGGACCATGACAGGATCAGGTCTGTATTACGGACAGACCCCTCTGACTGCCGTGTAGGCAACGCATTGCGGATGGTGATCCTCAAGGCGTGGGCCTCAGTTGCAGCACTTTTGTAAGTGATTCAGGAGACAGCTAGTGAAGGAAGTCAGAGCTAGGGAAGCAACAGTGGGGGACGGAGATATACAGTCACCTGAAAAAGCCTGGGTGATATGTGAGATGCACAAGAAGGGGAGAGGCCCGGGCAGCCAATGGGGTTTGCGATAATCGGGCACATGAGAGGAGACCCACATTTGGGGCTGGGGACAGGAGTTCAGGTTGGTGGGGCACGTGGGTGGCTCATTCGGTTAAGTGTCTGCCTTTGGCTCAGGTCCAGTCCTGGGATCCAGTCCCACACTGAGCTCCTTGCTCAGTGGGGGGCCTGCTTCTCCCTCTCCCTGCCGCTCCCCCTGCTTGTGCTGTCAAGTAAATACATAAAATCTTAAATTAAAAAAAAAAAAGGAGTTCAGTTTTGTATATGCTGAGTTAGAACTGCCTGTGGGACAGCTAAGTCCTGACGTTATATAAGCAGTAAGACAGATACATAGTTCTAGTGCTCAAGACTGTGAGAGTTAGATGTTACCAGCTAGAGAGAGTAAATATCAATAGTCATTATCAGTCAAGCCCTTACTTGCTACGGGCCACACTAAGCTCTTCATGTGCATTATCTAATTTCTTCCTTACAACCAATCTATGAAATATGGCACATAGCCCAGTGATTAATAGGGCAGGTCCTAACTTTGTAAAGTTGTTAATTTCTTATTCTTTTTCATCCTTTCCTCCTTCCTTCAAAAAAAAAAAATTTTTTTTTTGTGGGCAGCAAACTAAGGTTTATTGAGGGATAGCAAAGTGATAGTCCAAAGCTCCCAAGGAGGAAGGGGACAAGAAGGGGTGGCCCCCTTTTTATAAAAAATTTAAGTAATATCTACACCCAACTGGGGACTTAAACTCATAACCCCAAAATCAAGAGTCACATGCTCTACTGACTGAGCCAGCCCCACTTCTTTTTCTTTCTTTTTTTAAAAAGTAGGCGCCATGCTGCCCAGTGCAGGGCTTGAATTCACAACCCTGAGACCAAGATCAGAGCCTGAAATCAAGAGTTGGTCACTTATCCAAATGAGCCACCCAGGCGCCCCAAAAACTCTTCATTTCTTAAAAGTTAAAACATATATCTATTATATGAACTTATATGCAATTCCACTGCTTGATATTTATCCAAGAGAAATGAAAACATGTGAACCAAGACTTGCACAAAAAGTGTTCACAGTAGGGGCGCCTGGGTGGCTCAGTCGTTAAGCGTCTGCCTTCGGCTCAGGTCATGGTCCCAGAGTCCTGGGATCTAGCCCCACATCGGGCTCCCTGCTCGGCGGGAAGCCTGCTTCTCCTGCTACAATCCCCTCTGCTCGTATTCCCTCTCTCGCTGTGTTTCTCTCTGTCAAATAAATAAAATCTTAAAAAAAAAAAGTGTTCACAGTAACTCCGTTCACGTTAGCCAAACTGGAAATAGCTTAAGAAAATGGATTAAAAACCCACGGTATTATCAATAAATGAAATAGTACTCACTGATAAAAGGGATCAAATTGATAAACACAACAATGTAGATGAATTTTTAAAACATGCTAAGAAGCCAGACACAAGAAAATACATATACTACGTAATTCTATATAAAGTTCTAGCACAGGCAACTCTATGGTGATAGAAGTCTTTGGAAAATAGATCAGTGGTTATTTCTGGAATCAGATCATGGCAAGAGAGAACTTTAAAAGGTGATGAAGACACTCCATACATTGATGAGGTGTGGGCTTACATGGCTAAATGCATTTGTTAAAACCTATTCAACTATGTATTTAAGATCTGTGCATTTCACTAAATTATCCTTCAATTAAGAAAAACATTTCAATTATAAAACCAAAACAAAATAAGCCAAAAAAAAAAAAAAGTTTCGGAAGAGTTGTACCTTTTTTTTTTTTTTTTTTTAGGATTTTAAAGTAATTTCTACATCCAGTGTGGGGCTCAAACTCACAAGCCTGAGATCAAGAATTGCATGCTCTACTAACTTGAGCCATCCAGGTGCCCCAGAAAAGGTGTATTCTTTTTTTTTTTTGAAAAGGTGTATTCTTAATGTGAAGAAGTTTTAGATGGACCTAAACCAATTTATTTTGATTTTATGTGCCCTGGCAGAGATTTCTCAAACTTGGCACCACTGACATTTTAAGCTGCATGATTCTTTATTGTGGGGCCGTCCTCTGCACTAGAGGATGCTAAACAGGATCACTGGCCAACATGGGGGCAAAATCGCCCCTCTCTTCCACCACTAAGAATGGACTTTCCAGGGGTGCCTGGGTGGCTTAGATAGTTGGGCGTCTGCCTTTGGCTCAGGTCATGATCTCTAGGTCCTGGGATCAAGCCCCACGTCGGGCTCCTGGCTGGCTCCGTGGGGAGCCTGTTTCTCCCTCTGCTTCTGTCTCCCTCTCAAATGAATAAATAAAACCTTTAAAAAAAAAAAAAGAATTTCCAAAGAGAAAAAAATATGCACACATACAAATATGTATACACCTACAAACACACACATACAGATACATATACACATACACACACATACAAGAGCTTATTATACATTTTCATTGATATGAATACTGTGAGGCACACAGTTTACAAATAGTAAAATAGACAATCATCTCTACTGCAAATTCCAGAGTCACCTGATTCTCACAGTGCTCTTGGGTCCACGGTGGGCCAACGCTCGCGCCCCAAGCATGGATGCTGTGGGCGCGGGTGGTGCTCCTCCGTTAAGGACTGAGACTGCGGTGGGACAGCTGACATATCTCAAATGTCCCTCATCTGTCACATATGTGAATGACTCTGCTGAATCGGGTAATGGTTCTTAGATACTGGAGAACGTTTCCTCAGCTTTTCATCTATTCACAATATAGCATTTGTGGACTTCCCCGGTATAAATGCCCCCACCAGGGCCGATTTCCAGGTACCACTGTGATGTCGCCCAACGTGGTGCCGCCAGGAGAGGCCTGTGGTACCATCTACAGCGCTTCCACATATGGATGCAACAGACCAACCTCCTGTCCCCTTTTCGGCTCTGAGGAACTCCCTCAGTCCTGAGCCAACTGGTATCAGTGGCTGTCCAAGGGGGACGTAGACACAAAGAACCTCAAAAGCCAAGAACCAAGTAGGTGCGAACAGGAAGTGAGGATGGGAGACGATGGCAACCAAGTAAGAAGGCCAAACAACTTGTCCTGTCTTGAGAACCCAAAAAAAGAGCAGTGTACGTCGGGTGTCAGCAAGGTAGAGGGTTACGAATTTGGGCTCAGAAAGCGGTATGAATTTAAGATGGCGCAGCTACTGCAGTTTGATGCGATCGTGTGGGTGGGTGGCCAAGGTGCTATGGAGACAAGCGTCCCTGAGCCCAGGGGTCAAGGATCTTGGGGCCTGGCACGTGGGTTGGTTTGTCCTAGTGGATACTGAGGTGACCCAGGCCAGTGGCAAATTTCTGCCAAAATAATAGCTACGTCTTTTACAGTTAGTTTAAGCTGAACCACTGGGAAGTTAGTGTACTGTTTTTGTATTTGGAAAACTATTATTCTTCCCAAGGGGGGAAAATGGCTTCTCCCTAGAAAACCATATAGATTATATAGGTTTCCTCATCCTCCCACCAGCTTTTTGGGGAGCCTGATGTGGGGCTGGATCCCAGGACCCTGGGATCCCGACCTGAGCCAAAGGCAGATGTTCAACCAACTGAGCCACCCAGGTGCCCTTCCTCATCCATTTCTAATTTGAAATCATAAACCATGTATCAGCTTCACAAACCTTTCTTAAACTAACCGGAGCTGAATCAATTCAGATCACACCTAGGGCAGGAAGGAGAGACAGTTCTCAAAGAAAAGGGGAGGCAGAGGTTTCACAGATGTACATGAGGACTCTGACCTTGAAGTGAACCTACATGGCCAAGCTAGACAATAATTTTTCTTTTTTCAAAAGATTTTGTTTATTTGACAGAGAGAGAGAGAGAGCGAGAGAGCGTGAGAGAGCAAGCACATAAGCAGGGGGAGTGGGAGAGGGAGAAGCAAGTAGGTTCCCTGCTGAGCAGGGAGCCCAACACCGGACTCAATCCTATGACCCTGGGATCATGACCTGAGCCGAAGGCAGACACTTAACTGACTGAACCACCCAGGCGCCCCAGTAATCTTTCTTTTCTAAAGTGTAATCATGGCCAACTCTGGTCAAGTCTAGAAGCAGGTTGTACTATAATTTGTTTGCTGTCCAATTCTATCATCTATAAAATGGTTAACGGTTTCACTTGTCCTACCTTCCTTCCTCAGTGGCTGCTGGGACCCTCAGAGATATATAAAAAGTTCTCTGGAATGCTCTAAATGATTATTAAAATTATTTTAACAAAATCTAACAAGCTTTTTTTAAGAGGTTAAAAATACAGTAGCACTTCTATAATCTATGTTATAGACATTTATCATGTTACTGAACAAGGACTATTGGAGAAATAATTAGAATCTGGGAAAACCCAATCTTGAAATCGATCCAATTAGGAAAATAATTTAATATCTGTTTACCAAAGGCATAAGGAAAGTGAATGAAAAGGTCATATTGTAATCGCCCATGAAAAATCAAAAGGCTCCTCGTAAATTACCCTGTGGTCAAATTAATCTTTCAAATGATAACATTAACCTTCATAAATACACAGCTATAAGCAGGGGGATTGTTGTAAATAGCAGCAGTGTGACCCGCATCTGTGGCCATGATTCTTTAAGAAGGTACGCCCTCTGTAGGCCATTTGATGTAAGCATGTATGTATGTATGTAGGCCATTTTAAATTGAACATCATCTACATTAATTGACAAGTGCTTCATGCATTTAGTAAAGATTTTAAAAAGTAGTTACCGTATAAACGACCTATATACAGTAGTCCCAAAGTCAGACTGGGATATATAATCTTGAATCTTTAGCCAATAATAAACTGCAAAAATGGTGTTCAAGAAAATCATTATCAAAGAAGAATTTGGTAGTAATTAGTGTTTTTTTTTTTTTTTTTAAGGTTATTTATTTATTTGACAGAGGGAGAGAAATCACAAGTAGACAGAGAAGCAGGCACAGAGAGAGGGGGAAGCAGGCTCCCTGCCGAGCAGAGAGCCCGATGTGGGGCTCGATCCCAGGACTCTGAGATCATGACCTGAGCCGAAGGCAGAGGCCCTAACCCACTGAGCCAGTCAGGCGCCCCGGTAGGAATTAGTGTTCTTTACAAATATTCTCATTATAATTCTTCTGGACAAATGGTAGGGTGGGCATTTCCTAGTCCCCTAAATGACATGTAGCCATACAGCAAGCAGAGGGAACAGACTGTGATCGTAAGTCACTCATGGCACTTTTGGGAGGAAGCCTTTAAGACCGATAATGCTGTCTGTCACGTCCCCTTGACCCTCCCACGGTGATCAGCTATGTTCCACGTGGTGGAGGCTTTGTCACCCTAGATGTCTGAGAAGGACCTGTCCACAGGGACCCCTCCAACTTGAGGTGGTTGTGTGGCAGGAGCAACACAGCTCTGTGGTTTTACATCACCAAGACAGTGGGGGAGGCTGCCTCCCCGCCCCCCCAACCCGGCCTAGTTTGATACAAAAAATGATCTAGACACAGTTCCACAGGTTATTCTAGACTTTTGGCTTGAGTTACAATGTAATCATTTTGATTCTCAGTTTCAACGTTTTGTCTAATTTTTCCTACTGCTGCCCTAACAAAGGAGCAAAAATTGAGTTGTTTGAAACATCCTAAGTTTATTCTCTTATAGTTCTGGAGGTCAGAATTCTAAAGTCAGCCGGCAACACAGCATTCTTTCTGGAAATTCTAGGGGAGAATCTGTTCCTTTACCTTGTCTAGTTTTTAGAGACCACCTGTATATTCCTTGGATCATGGTCCCACCTTCTATCTTCAAAGCCAACAGCACAGATTCTGCCGATCTTTCTCTTTGGCCCAACTGTCATATGACTTTTTCTTGTGCTCACTCTATGCCTGATTAAATTCCCCATTTAAAGACCCTTAACTTGATCACATCTATCAAGTCCCTTCTACCAACCACATAAGGTCATGAACTCACAGGTTCCAGGGATTAGGACACGGTCATCTTTGGGGGTGTGTGTGCCGCATTCCATCGACCCTTCTCCCCTCACATCAACCGAGGATAGCCATGCAGAAACACAACGAAGATTCGGTCTCTAAAACACTGTGTGCACCAGCAAGATGACAAAAATGCCATCACTATTAAAAATAAACTGACCTGCTGACACGCCACATCAACGGGCAGAACTCTGGGGTTCAGTGCTTACTCCACACTGAAAGGAAGCCCACAATAATGTGCACTATACTGAGGGTAACAGTGGAATCGAGGCCTGTGGGATCTTCAGCTGACTGGAGGTTAGGAGAATAAGAGCCTATCTCTCTTCGTAGATTTTATATGGAAACACGGGTCCGTTTTGTTTTCCAAGGGTGAGTCTTTGTTCCAAACCTACTGCACTTCAAGTCTGAGGTAACAATTCACTCATCTCACCAGAAATCCACGATTTCTACCTCCTGAGAAACACCCCGCTCCTTTGGTTTGTGTCCGGAGGCGCCCATGCTTCCACCACAAGAGGGAGCTTTAGTCCGTGCGCACTGAGCATGCGGAAGCTTGGCAGGACACTTCCACCTTCAGTAAATACCAGGGAGCCACAAGTCTGGGGTCGTGTACTTTGCTTTCCTCAGCCCAAGCACCACTACTGTGACGGAACACTAACATGCTAGGACTTTTTCCCTCAAGAAAGGTAATGCAGCTGCCTCTTGATGGGAAGAGTTTCATAATGTCTTCATGGAAGAAACAAGTCTTTGTTTTGTTTTGTTTTGTTTAGCATCCTGGAAGCTGGTATGGACACAGTAAGAGTGGACTTTTGAAACTCATGATCTCACGGTTGTGAGATCGAGCCCTGTGTGGGGCTCCACACTCAGCATGGAGTCTGCTTCCTCCTCCTTCTCCCTTTGGCCCACACCCTCCACTCTCTCTGTGTGCTCTCTCTCTCTCAAGTAAATAAGTATTTATCATTTATTATTATTATTATTATTGAAGATTGTATTTATTTGAGAGAGAGAGAGCAAGAGAGCAAGAGAGCATGAGTAGGGGCAGTTGCAGTGGTAGAGAGAGAAGCAGGCTTCCTGCTGAGCAGGGAGCCAGATGCGGGCTCCATCCCAGGACTCTGGGATCATGACCTGAGCCAAAGGCAGATGCTTAATGACTAAGCCACCCAGGCATCCAAGTCTTTTATTTTTTTAAAAAGATTTTATTAACTTGAGAGAGAGAGAGAAAGAGAAAGCACAGAAACAGTGGGGAGGGAGAAAGAGTCTCAAGCAGACTCTGCATTGAGCACAGAGCCTGACACAGGGCTTGATCTTACAATCCTGAGATCACGACCTGAGTCCAACCAAGAATTGGATGCTTAACCCACCATGCCACCCAGGCCCATCGCAAATAAATCTTAAAAAAAACAAAAAACAAAAAACAAAAAAACCCAAAACTAGGATGTGCATCAAATCACTGATTTGTCAGTTTCCAATAAGGTTAATCTCTGAGCCTTAATTTCTTCAGCTGCAAACAGGGATGATACTACTGACCTCACAGGACCGTTACCAGGGTTAAATGAGAATGAATGTAAAGCATACAGCACGATGCCGGGCAGGTTCTAGGTGCAAAATAAACTATTCTATTATTGGAATCAAGTATGACTGTGGCAAATTTGTTCATTAAGAAACTTTAAATTCTACCTGAAATGAAGCAACTGGGAAGAGTTAAAAGCTTCCTATACAACCTCGGTCCTGCTTCTCTCTAGTACTGATCTCTCTGCACTGTCTCTCATCCAGAGTCCCTGGAGTTTGCAGAATTTTGTTTCAACTGAACCACACAGATGTCAGTTTGTGTCATTCACATTTGCAGATCTATTTTTAGAGAAAAACTTTCTTTGGGACAAGTCATAGCTCATACTTCCTCTGGAGAATGATACTATTCTTCGTGCAGTTTTATAGACCAAAGACCTACGAGTCATCAAAAGGAAATGACATGGTACAATCAGGAATAATAACCAAGCAGAGAAGGACTGTTTTTCTGTCACAGCTAACTTGGTGAAAGAGGCACAACTGGAAAAGCCTGGGTAATTGGAGGAAATGAATCTTCAGTTGAGTTCATGTACAATTTGCATGTGTTCCTGGGTTGTCTAGTTGCAGACTAATTAGTCCCTATACAGTTATCCCAGGTCTAAAAAAATGTCAGGTAGCATCACTCACTAGACATGGATGCTAGATATGGAAGTTCCTCATGGGAGCTTGACGGCAAGGGCACGAATATCTGGCAACTCTTCCCATTTACCTCACTTTCTGCCACGCTGATGGATTTCGCCTCACCACACATGAACCGTGCAACACTTCCCAGGTTAGATGGGTAACCAGATCTGACAAGCTTTCTTTGAAACCACAAAAGCAAATTCTATGGTTTTGTTTTGTTTTAAGAGGTTTTATTTTTAAATAATCTCTACACCCAATGTAAGGCTCCAATCTACAACCCCAAGATTAAGAGTCACATGCTTGGGGTGCCTGGGTGGCTCAGCAGGTTGGGCATCTGATTCTTGGTTTTGGTTGAGGTTGTGATCTCAGGGTCCAGGGATCAAGCTCTGCATTGGGCTCCATGCTCAGCAGAGAGTCTTCTTGAAGATTCTGTCCCTCTGCCCCTCTCCCACTCATATGTTTCCATGCTCTCTAAAATAAATAAATAAATCTTTAAAAAAAAAAATGGAAAAAGAAAAAAAGAGTCGCATACTCTACCAACTGAGCCAGCCAGGTGCCCCTCTATGGCTTCTCTAAAAAGGTCTAAACAAAATTAACCCTTGGTATAAAAAAATCAGAATAAGGCTTACATTCTCTGAATGGGATGATGACAAAGAACAAGCATAAGGAAATCTTCTGGAATGATGGGATATCCTGTATCTTTTTTTTTTTTTTTTTTAAAGATTTATTTATTTATTTGAGAGAGAGAGAGAACATGATAGGGGAGAAGGTCAGAGGGAGAAGCAGACTCCCCGCAGAGCTGGGAGCCCGACTTGATCCCGGGACTCCAGGATCAAGACCTGAGCTGAAGGCAGTCGCTTAACCAGCTGAGCCACCCAGGTGCCCCTGGGATATCCTATATCTTTACAGGGGCATTAGTTATTTGGGGGTACGCACCTGTCAAAGCTCATCAATGGTTTAAGTAACACAGCTTATTGAGTGATATAACAGATTTTTGCATTTTTCTGGAGGAAGGCAGGAAGGCCTGGAGAGGCTGTCTAGAAGGCAAGCCTTTCTCACGAGGAGCAGCAGTAGCAATGGGGGAGCCTGGAAGTCTGAGAACATACACAAGGAAGAAACTGGCTTCCACCTCACCCAATGACAGTGGTGGCCTCAAGAAGTCACTACATGATAGCAACCCACGCTGGGATTCTCCTCAATTCTCCCCAGCGCCAAACTGAAAAGGATTAATACATAAGAAGCTTGGTTAAGGCACTTGGTCTTCCATGCTAATTTTTCTGCAAAGAGCTCATGACAAAGAAAGATGCTGTGTATCACAGCCACCTTTTTCTACCAGCACCAGGAGAGGAGAGATGGGGAGCGATTTGAGGTGTGGTTTTTTTTTTAAAGATTTTATTTATTTATTTAGAAAGTGCACCCATGAGTGGGGCTGGGGTGGGGGAGAGGGGGAGAGGGAGAGAGAGAGAGAGAGAAAATCTTTTTTTTTTTTTTTTTTTTTAAGATTTTTAAAACTTGGGGCGCCTGGGTGGCTCAGTCGTTAAGTGTCTGCCTTCGGCTCAGGTCATGATCCCAGGGTCCTGGGATCGAGCCCCGCATCGGGCTCCTTGCTCGGCAGGAAGCCTGCTTCTCCCGCTACCATTCCCTCTGCTTGTGTTCCCTCTCTCACTATGTTTCTCTCTGTCAAATAAATAAAATCTTTAAAAAAAAAAAATTTTTTTTTAAAACTTGTTTGACACAGAGAGATCACAAGTAGGCAGAGAGGCAGGCAGAGAGAAAGGAGGAAGCAGGCTCCCTGCTGAGCAGAGAGCCTGATGCGGGACTCGATCCCAGGACCCTGAGATCATGACCTGAGCCGAAGGCAGAGGCTTTAACCCACTGAGCCACCCAGGCGCCCCAGGAGAGAGAGAATCTTAAGCAAGCTTCATGACCAGCAAGGAACCCAACACAGGGCTTGATATCATGACCCAGAGACCAGGACCTGAGCCGAAATCAAGAGCCGGACTCTCAAATGACTGTCCCATCCAGGTGCTCCTGATTGGGGCGTTTGTATAGAAACCTAGTTTTCAAAACATTAATTACATGAGAAGCTGACTGCCACCAAAACAAAGAATCTTACAATCTAAATGGAAAGGGTGAGGTTTGTTTTTTGTTTGTTTTTCTTTTAAAGATTTTATTTATTTGAGAGGGAGAGTGAGAAAGAGAGAGAGAAAATGAGCAGGGGGAAGGGAGAGGGAGAAGCAGACTCTCTGCTGAGCAGGGAGCCTGATGCGGGGCTTGATCCCAGGACTCTGGGATCCCAGGACCCTGGGCTCGATCCCAGGAGCCAAAGGCAGTGGCTTAACTGACTGAGCCACCCAGTCACTCCCTCAAAGGCAGAGGCTCTTAAGCTACTATCTAGTCCTGGGCTACAAATAGGGGGAAAATGTACAGAAAAGAACTTGACTTCTTCTATCAAGTTGTTGCCAGGAGAGACGCCTGGTGTTTCACTTCATTAATTCAATGCTAAGTAACAACCATCTTTCCCCAGAGAAGCTTCTGCACATCTCTGGTTTTCCCCACCCAGTTTGCCCATTTCAAGGAGGCAACAGAGTGTAGTGGTTGAAAAGCAGACTTCTGACTTTGAGACCGAACCTAGGTCTAATACCTTGGTTTTTTCACCTGTGAATGGGGGGTGGGGGAGAATAATGGTATCTGCCTTCGAAAGTTCTGTATTAAGTAAATCAAAAAGTTAAGAGTTAAGAACAGGGTACAGCACATGGTCAGCGCTCAGTAAAAGTTGGCTGGTGATGAAGAAGATAGTCACGCTTCATCTGGTTCACATTAGCATGTGGAAGCAAAAGATGGGTGAATTAGGACAGACCCAGACGCATACTGATCTCTAGATTGCTAACGCTCTGTCTTAGACATCTTGTTGCTGTAATTATGGCATGCCACAAATGGGGTTTGAGGAAAGACTTCTGTAAGGCCGGTGAGAGGCTCAGATGAAGCAGAGGTAACACCACAGTGAACTCCATGATAAACAACCGGTGACATGTCCGTTCCTGTCCCACAGCCACCCTTGATTATGTCACCAGCCAACCCACTTGGTTGGTAGCTGGTGCTCAGAAACATTAGAAAACCCAGGGTTTCATCACCCAAACACAACCCTATTGTCGTTGTGGCTTAGTTCCTTCCAGCCCTGGAGTGACAGTTTGTGTTATTTCAAACCTGGGGCTCCTTTAAATAAACAGTTGCACAACATCCTAATATGAAGGTTAACACCTTTAGACTTTTCACTTTTACAAAGAACAACTTGTGCATTTAACCTGCTTCTTTTTGAGAGCTTGTACTTAAAACCGTTGCCTTGGGAAGAGCCAAACTACTCTGAATGTAAGTCCTTCCTTCCATTCACTTGACTTTCACTGGGTATTTATTGCAGAGCCTGGCATTGTGCTCAGAGAACAGAAAACGAACAAAACGTGGTCTTGGTCCTTGTCCTCAAGGAGTTCATAGACGGAGGAGAAAGTATATTCCTTTATAGGGTGATACCAATTTATATTTCCTAATAAATTCCCTAAGGAATAGTCCCCATTTACCACATCGACCCCATTAGGGTTCCAACAGGCAAACCAAACAAAAACTGGGTTTATTAGTAGGCAGAAAATGAAATCTTGCTTGGGTCTAAATTAATGTTTACTGATCAGCTGTGCCTCCCCTTTCACGAATCTCTTCACGGTCTTGCTCAGACTTTACTGGGACGCTTGGTCTAGTTCTCATCTACTTGCAGGTTTTCTTAACAGAGCCAAGATGTGAGACCACCACCCATGTGCCCTGCTGGGCTATTTCCCAGTTCCCATTCAATCTGTTTTCCCACACTCAGTTTGACTTCCACTAACTTGTACTTGGAGCTATGCCATTTGGACTATACTGAGAGATTTCAGAAGAAACGACTCAGTGACACCTACTGCTTTCTTTGCTGAAAGGAAGCTGAAGATAACATTGGTTACATTAGTTTCCTCTTTACAAATCCCACAAGAGAAATGCTTTCTGGTATCAGTACTAGGAATAATTATGCATCTCTCAATAGTGGATTTATTTTTATATTATGAACACAATGAATCACAGAACTCATGTCTTCTTTACGTCAATTCCTAGAAAGGGTAAAGTCAACTAACTACAACTCTCCAATAGCTAATGTAAGCACACACTTTTGTATACATAACTTCATTCCTGGCTTTATCTTTATGTCCTCTTCCTTTTTTTTTTTTTTTTTTTTAAAAGATTTTATTCATTTGACAGAGAGAAACACAGCGAGAGAGGGAACACAAGCAGAGGGAATGGTAGTGGGAGAAGCAGACTTCCTGCCAAGCAGAGAGCCCAATGCGGGGCTCGATCCCAGAACCCTGGGATCATGACCTGGGCCAAAGGCAGACGCTTAACGACTGAGCCACCCAGGTGCCCCTGTCCTCTCCTTTCTTTTTCCCCGTTTCATTTTTCTTATCTATTTAAAAAATTTAAACCAGTTATTAACATAATGAGGTATAAAAAATGCATATCTAGTTTGAAAAAAACTGGAAGGTTCAAAAGGGTATAAAACAGAGTATGAAGTCCCACCAAACAATGCATTAGGGCACAACACAATAAACAACATGGTCTGGGTTTTAAGGAGCAGACAACCTAGCCAACAAAAACCAAGCAAACACAATTAACAACAGGCATGTTAAGTGCTTGGACAGAGAAATGTGCTGTGGACACACACAGGAAGGGCAGGAATTTAGACTGAAGGGTTCTGTGGAATGACTTCCGGGAGAAGCGATGTAGAGTCCAGAGGGAAAAGCAGTCTAACAGAGAAAGAGACAAAGGTAGCCCAAGGGAGGGAAAGGCCTTAAATACTGAGCTAAAGAGTTAAAACTTGATCCTGAAGACTATGGAGAGCCCACTGCAGGATTTTAAATGGGATTTAAACGACACAATCAGACTTGAATTTCAGAAAGGACGGACTGGGAGGGTGTGCAGAACACATTGATCGGGGATAACAAAACGAACCAGCAACTCTAGCTATGGGGTCAGAAGTGATAAGGACCGGAGTGATTTAATACATCTTTAAAAAAAAAAAAACATTTAAGAATGCTATGATTTAAAAAAAAAAAAAAAAAGAAAAGAATGCTATGATTTTTTTTGCCAAACTCAATAGATTTAACCTCTTGAATTCAGATTTCTATAAGTTTTTCATATCGCCAAATAAACACAATTTTATCTCTTCTTTTCAAATATTTATACTTCATTTCTTATTGTACTGGCCAGAACTGTATTTTAAAATAATTACCCAAGCTGTGTGATTTTAGGTTATAAATTGAAAAATAGTCCAAGGGAACAAAATAGAGATTTTGGAAGGGATTTAAACTCTTTAAGAACTCAGTATTACAAACTAGAAGCAACATAACACCGGTGAGAAGATATGCTGTTGCAGGCGTGTTGCTGGGAGAGCGGGTATCCGCCTGCCTATCAGCACAGCGCAGTGAGAGCCGCCTCCTACCCCGTGACTGCGGGCCCGTGCAGATGGGTCACACAGTCATATGTGAGGGAGAAAAAGAAAGGAAGGAAATGGAATAGCATAGTTATTCCAGCTGTGGAAGGAAGATAAATTTCTGACTATTGTGAAATAAAGGATATCATCAGAGACAAACTGAATAGGTATGAATATATAAAAATAAAATAGTTTTGCCCAATGAAATGGAAAATGAAGGTAAAGTAGAAGATCAAGAAAATAACAGATATAAGCCTGCCAGTCTACATCTGTGTGTATATATAAATCTGTTACAAATATGAAATATGTAAGATCAATAACCGTATTTCACCAAATAGATGGTCAAATATTCAAAACAGATGATCAATTTACACATAAATAAAACAGAGTAAATTATCATTTGGAATACTGCATAGCCTCTACAAAATGAAGGAAGTATAAAAACACATGTGGGGGGCACCTGGCTGGCTCGGTCAGTAGTGTGACTCTTGATCTCAGGGTTGTGAGTTTAAGCCCCACAATGGCTGTAGAGATTTCTTAAAGATAAAATCTTTAAAAACAAAACAGAACACCTTTAGGGACTCACTACACACTTGCTAAACAAGGTAGCAAAGAAAGCTGGAACATCGTGTAAAGAAAAGTATACTTACATATTGTTGGAAGCACTGCCCACTAACCCAAGCTCTCTAGAAAGCCATGCAAGAAAAGTAACAAGGGCTAAATACAAACGCACGCCCATGTGCAAATACACGTTCCGACCTTTTAAGTTCACTCAGAGGAACTATACCCCTGAAAGGATAAATAGTCACTTGCTTAATGATATTCAGAATGGAACCATTCGTAACAGGAAGAAGTGGAAATAATCCAAGCACCTAAGAAAGTAAAAAGGCTAACTGAACCACAGGACAGCAGCGAGATCTGCTGCCCAACTTTTTAAAAGGCCACATACGGGACCACACGGAACCGGGAGTGCAAGCAGAGGAACTCAGCGACGCTCTGCAAAACCCGAGTGTGTGTACGTGACGGGTGCGGACAGAAGGGTGCGTGTGGGGCTCCGGCGGGAGAGCCTGCGACTCTTGATCTCGGGGGTGTAAGTCTGAGCCCCGCACTGGGTGGAGAGGTTATTTATTAAATAAATAACATTTGAAAAAAAAGGAAGCAGCAGCAGGATGTTGGCAGAGCGAATGTTCTCCTATGCTCTGGATTCATGTGGGCACTGCTGGCCCGGGGGCTGTCGAGGAGCCGAGTGAGGCCGTTCAGCTAAGTGTACAGTGATCTCCTTCCTCGAACGTCCCACGATCCAGTAGACACGTCACCTTCACCCTGCACGAGGTGCCGCCACAGGAGCGTACACGTCGCTTTACCACTGAGGTTTCTGGCAAGGAAAACAAGTGCTGAGCACCTAGCGGTCTTACCGTGAGTGTGGCCAGGGACATGAAGCCAATGAGGTTATTCCACATTTTATCGATGTCCTTCAGCAGCTGCTGGAGTTTCTCACTGCACACTGCGGTGGCCTTTATCCCCAGCTCCACGCGCTTGGTCACCCTGTACACCTCGACGACACCTGCAGGGTGAGAGAGCGGGGTGAGGGCCGGAGTGCAGAGAGGTGGGCAGCACAGGGCTGCACTACCGCCTGTTGGTATCTTCTCTGGAAATGCGAACTGAATCTGCGCAGAAATGAACATACTACTCCTCGGGGCCAGTCTACACCGGGCCGCAGTGTAACTTACGGGCAGGAGCACAGACCACAGCTACACTATCTGGGTTCAAATCCCAGCTCTGCCACTTACTAGCTGCGTCACTCTGGGCAAGTCACATAAGCTCTCTGGACCTCACTTTCTTCACCTGTAAAATGGGGATAATAAAAGCACTTCCCCAAGGAGGATTAAACGGGCTAAACTGTAAAAGGCTGAGAACAGTGCCTGTAGAAAAAGAGACACTATGCAAGTGTTAGCTCATTTTTTTTCTGGCTTCTTTATAAGTTCATCTGTTTAAGTTTGGGAAAGTCCATTAAACTGGGATTAAACATTCAATGTTTCCCATTTAAAATGGGAACATCAAAAGCCTAAAAGAATCTGAATGTCAATATTATCACAAAGTAACTAAGAAATATCTCACTTTTCTGAATCCCCAACGATTTACAGACCCCGCGGCTTCATACATCTCTTATATATACTTAGCAGAACAGTGCACGGTAGCTTCTCCTGTGGCCTCTGAATTGTGGCTGATTTCTTCCAGCCAGGACAAAAGGTGCCAAGCATCTTCCCTTTCTAAGGACAGCCACCAGACACATGCCCAACTTTCCCCCAAGCCTCTTGAAGAGAGGACTGGAGGAATTCCGGGCGGTCCTCAGAGTAGGGCATCATCAGCTGGGGAACAGCGCTGCCTTTCCTCTTCTTTCCCCAGAGGAAGGGCAGGAAAGTGCCAGGATGGGGTGGGGGGACACAGTTCTGAGAAAGGGAGGCCAGGGAAGACCTCACTCAGAAAGTGACACCTGAGAAGAGATCTGAACACAACTAGGGTCCGAGACCAGTGGCTCTGGTCATGGGCCAAGCGTAAAACTTCAGGTGGAGAGCAACACTGGATGGGACAGAGGCTAGGGTCCCAAGTTGGACCGGGACATTTAATAGCTGAAGATGGTCAGGAAGGGAAGGAATCTGTGATGTCATTAAGGGGTAGAGAGGAAGAATCGACAGAGCATGATCAAGATAAGGCATTAATTGGAGACCCAAGAATCTCGCTGAGATCAAGAGTCAGATGTTTAACCGATGGAACCACCCAGGCGCCATCGCAAGGGTTTCATTCTAATGTCTCATCCAGGTCAGATTCTTTGATAAACCAGTAACGCAGACCCAACTTTGCACTGCTGCTGGTATGTGTATAAGGACTGAGAAACTTCGCCACAGAGACCTTAAGTCAAACAGTTGTTTCTGTGACTTAAGCATCTTACCTGTCAAGTCATGTAGCTTAAAAGATCTAGATTAAAATACTTAACATAAGGGAAAACTGAAAATATTGTAAAGCTCAAGATTTTGAATAAGTAAAACACAAAAGAACATACCTAATAAATACTCCATGCCTTGAGCTGACTGGATGACTTCTGTGCACACACAACTACTACTGATTCCATTTAAAGTATCATTTGCCTTCTTGATTACCTACAAGAAGCAAAATCATATCACCTTATATAATAAGAAGAGTCACCGCAAATCAATTTCCTCTTAGTAGAAAACCCAACAGAGAAGCCAGGAGGTGTGAAAAAGCATGATGGGCTGATAGATGTCTATGACTGCGCGGACCCGAATCTGAGAACTTAATTTTACCTTGAAGAAACAATTCTCTATTTCTCTGGAAAAGAGAGAGCTTCTTAAGTTTAAATGCTATTTTAATTTAGGTAGCATCAATGGTATCATTTTGTTATTTTTTTTAAACACAGTGACAGGTGAAGGCACACGTGGCCAATGAGCCAGTGTCTGCAATCATGAACGTGAAAGAAGCCTCCCTTAGGATGTGTGACTTTCCACAGAGCTTCCCTTTGCCCGAGGCCATCGAGGGAGGGCTCTCCTCGGGTTTTCCTCTGTCCTTTCGAATGAACCAGAAAGAAGGCAAAATGGCACAAGACAGCACCTCCGTGCATGTGCGCACCACAAAAATGACATACTCACATCTAGGGCACTCCCCAGGCACCTCTGCCATTCGTATGCGTATCTCTCATTCTCCTGTGGAATTTATAACAAGAACTGGTTAAACCGGGAAGGCTGGGATCCTCTGTGATTTCTGTCCATTTAAAGAGCATTGGAAGACTTTCCTTTTTATTAAAACCACTCTACTTCAAGCACAGTTTATCTTTCGAAGCCACTAATGACTATTCGAAATTACTAATACGTGTAACTTCTGAGCACAGGACTTGCGAATCTGAGAGAAACATTTTGTAGCAGCTTCCCTCCATAAATGTTGCCTCATTTGTTCTAGTAACAGCACAAACGGCTTCAGAGGTGCTCGCCCCGCAGAGGTTTGGTAGAAGAGCAGGCACTAAGCCACCAGCTGCCTGCTGGGCGCCAGCCATGCGCACGCGCGGAGGAACGACAAGGAGGGGCGGGGCCGAGGGTTAAGAGCATTGGCTGCAGGAGGAAGACAGCGGGGGACTAAGACTCAGCCAACAAAGATCTGGAACATTTCCCCCCTCTCCTCTATTTTGACGTTTTAACATTCGCTAAGTCCAAAACGATAAAGTCTTAAGTGCTCAAGGAAGAGTTCCTTCACACACTTCCCTCCTTGTGACGTCTCATGAATCATTTCAATTTTTGGGTTGCCGACAACTTTCAGCAGGGGTCCCCCTAAGAAGTACTTTCATCCAGGGCTCATGTCGCCATTCTCTCCCTCTAAATATTGTATGTCTGGTTCCTTGTGACCTTCTGCCCTCGCTTCCCCCTAAGCGTATTTTGGTGAGGCCCTCAGTGCCCGGCTGGTCTTCGACGTGCCCCCCGGAGGAAACTCCTCGACTCACCTCCACCTCTCCTGTCAGATCTTTGTACTTGTCACGGATGACGGGCAGGGCCGGCTTCTCACTCAGAGTGTTGGAGCGGTCTCTGAAAGGCTGCTCCAGAGCCGGAGCCGGGGAAGAACGGCTTATTTCTTTATCTCCAAGGCTCAAACTCCTTTTGTGTGATCCTGGAGAGGTGGACAGCACAGTCTCATTACTCAGCTTAATTCAAGCCGAGGCTTTTCCTTGCTAACGTGACCCTCTCCTGTAGATGCTTATGCCACAAAGCACTCAGGAACACAGTCCTTGTTCATTCTTCTCCGGCAAGCTGTCCAGGCGCATCTCGGAGATAGCGTGCGTTTGGCTCCAGACCACATCAATTAAGTATTGCAATAAAGTGAGTCAAATGAATTTTTTTGGTTTCCCAGTGCATGTAAAAGTGATGCTTACCCTACACTGCCGTCTGTTAAGTGTGCAATAAATAGCATTTTAAAGATCAGTGCATAAGAATCGGGTTCTTTTCCAGTCATTAGTCATGGGTTTCTACTGAGCTCCCCCCTACTCCCAACCTACCAGAGATCAATGATGCCTTCGGGCAGATGGGCTTCAGGCAGAAGGGGCACACTCAAATGCCTTCGGAGAGCGGGTGGGTCAAGTAAACGACTGACGTAGGTCAGCCGGAGACAAGAGGTGGTGGGCCTGTGACATTGGGCCGGCGTGTCCCATCTGTGAGTGCGGCTCAGTGCTACTCAGCTCCATGGGACTGTCAGAGGGGGAGGCACGGGCCTCGCAGTGCCAGATAGGACAACTTTTCAAGAAAAGCTAGAAATCCAGATTGTGAAATCTCACGATTCTTATCTACTGGCAACCGTTCCACACATTAAAAAACCTTCTGTGTGAATCAATCAAAACAAGTCTGCAGACCGGATCCAGACCCACAGCTATCACGTTGCAGTCTCTGGATTAAAAAATGCAGTCCACAGCCAGGGAATGAGAGCGGAGCTAACTTGCCCACAAGTGGATCAAATCCATTTCCCTGGCTCTTTTAACACAGTACCCCTCTAGCCAACACGCTAATGAACAAGAGACTCTGTGCTATGTTTGTTTTTAGCCCCCAAAGCAATTATCTGAGGGATATTGGCTTGACTTCAGTTCGGGTGCAAACCTTTTTCATAGCTATCCATAATAGACCCTGACTTCAGAGGCTGCAAAATCTACTTCCCCCTAAACCAGAGACCAACTTTTTATCCGCATGAAAGAACATCTATCACCTCACTGGAAGAAACCACCACTGGCTAATTATTGACACTGAAAGCTACTCACCTTGAACCGAGAGGTCAAAGGTCGCCAGCTCACTTTTGATCATTTCTTCACTGGATTTCATTTTGCTCTGTGAATTGGCCACCAAAAAGTCAAATTTGCTAATTTTGGGCTTTTCACTTTGAAACTCTCCAAAGTCATCTGAACACTCTTTGGGGGTGTCGTGAGAAGTGCTGCTGGAAGCTGGGCTCGGACAGGTGGCCTCTTGGCTCCGTTCGGCTGTCGGCAAGTCCTGTCTTGTGAAATCTTTATAGTCCCCGCTTTCATATTCCTTTGGCTCGCTGGCCTGAGGAATTGCATCTTTGAAATTGGCGAAAGCGGGGAAAGCGGTCTCTGGAAGAGCATCTTCACTTGCGAAGGTTGTTACTTTGGAAAGAGAGGTCATGGTGAGGTTTTCGGAACTGCCAAAAGAAGTCTCTTTCTTTTGAAGAACTGGGGCAGCTGAGGAGGACCCGCTTCCTGCTGAGAGGACAAATGGAGAGAGTTTTCTGCCCTGAGACGCATCATCCCTGTCTGACCAGTCATAGCTCGTAAGTGTGCTCACTGCAAAATTGCTACCGTAGGTTCCAAAAGCGGCATATTTTAAGTCCTCTACATCTGAAAGGGAAATAAGACCCCACAATTAGAGGCAAGCTCATGATTTAGGCAAAATGCCCTAAACTCTACAGAAGCAAAAGGTCTAGCGTATTTGATTAATTTTATGCTATGCTGAAGTTAACTAAATTTAGAGCTTGTACTAAAATTAAAGGGATTGGGCTGTAAAATCTGATCTTTAAAAACCCACATTAGCTTTGAGTTGGCATTTATATTTAGTTACAAAGAGCCATTTTTTTTTTTGCATGTAAAGATTACTATAAAAAGACAGGAATATCATCTACCAATGTATGACATGGTTTGTGTAACTTAATAAACTGTTCACGCATAAACTTTAAAACGTACTTACAATACTCCCTGCCTAAAACTGGTTCCTTTCCTCTTAACTTGGTTGGGAGATGTTCCCTTAACACATGAACATTATGAAATAAACATGGCAAACTACTTGAAAATTGACAATTTCTCAAAAGTAAATTGAAAATAATGTTACATAACTTTTAATCAATTCTTAGAGGAGTCTCGTCTCAGGCAAGATCAAAGGTGAGATTTTAATTAAGCAGTTACTTACCTAGTTGTTATTGTCAATATGGACGCCACACTGCTGTGATGGGAGTATGAGGAAAGAAAAATCAATCTAATCTACTTTAGCCTCTAAAAAAATAGAATCAAAGGTCTGGGTCCCGGTGGGTTCCTGTTTCTCCTTCAACTATGTATCAGCCCCTCGTTAAAAAAAAAAAGAAAAGAAAAAAGAAAAGAAAGAAGAAAAAGAAACGCTGGGCCGAAGATTCATTTTACAAAGCATTCTTAATATAGGTTTAAATAATTTAAGAGGTAGAAAGAGAATGTAAGGTTTTGTTTTAAGTAGGCTCCATGCCCAGCATGGAGCCCAATGTGGGGCTTGAACTCGTGACCCTGAGATCAAGACCTGCACTGAGATCAAGATTTGGACCCTTAACCTACTGAGGCACCCAGGTGCCCCAAGAATATAGGTTTTTGATTTAGACAGATCTCAGTTCGACTCAATGGTGGCACCTACTGCTTGCGTGACAGGATGTGTAAGTTATTTAACAGTTCTTACAACCTTGGTTTGCTTCTCTGTGAGCTGAGAAGGCCATTCCCTGGGAAGGGCTGTGTTGTGAGGCTGGACGGGGAATGTGTGTAAAGGGCCGGGCTCAGCGCCTGGCGAGCAGCACATACTAGTGGGATTGGCACAGCATAGTTGCCGCCAGCCTCCATCTGACACTGAGTTGCTGCTTTAGGGCCTAAAATGGAATTATTTCGGAGTACAAGTGAAATGTCAACTCATCATTTTAACGGTCTTAACTAGGGGAAGTTTCTTGCCCGCTTTCAAAGAGCAACAGCCGTTGAGGCTGAAAACCGCTTGTGTGCGGAGCGCCCCATTCCAGGTGCCAGCCATCCAGTCGGGCCGAGTTCCATTTCCGTCCTGGTGGCCCAGGGCCGGAGGGCCAGGTGCAAGACTCCCTCTCTCTCACGATGGCCAACATGGTTGACAAGGCAAATGCTCCAAAGTTCTGTGACTCAGGTTTCCCTAACTAAGTCAGCAGGTGAATCACACCAGGTCACTGTGTCTTTTGGTTAAGGGATTCCTGACATTTCCACAGCTCTGCTGAGGGTATACTCCAAACCTCACTTTCTCCTTAAACTCCACTACCAAAAGGGCACTAAATTAATAACAAGAGTGGAAAACTCCGGATACACAAAAGGCAAACCAGCAAAAAGCAGATAACTTTCACAGAACCACGTATTTTACTTATTTATTTTTTTAAAGATTTTATTTATTTGACAGAGAGAGAGAGAGATCACAAGTAGGCAGAGAGGCAGGCAGAGAGAGAGGGGGAAGCAGGCTCCCCGCTGAGCAGAAAGCCCTATGCAGGGCTCGATCCCAGGACTCTGAGATCATGACCTGAGCCGAAAGCAGAGGCTTTAGCCCACTGAACCACCAGACGCCCCAGAACCGCGTATTTTAAACCTCTGTGGTGTAAATGGTACCCTTCAAATTTGGCTTTTTAAACAGCAGGGAAAAAAAGATTCAGATGAGAAATGTACAGTTTAGAATGACTAAACAAGGTTTCAGGCAAAATGCTTTCTTGGTGTGTGGCTGCGGTGCTTTGTCCCTTCCACCTCTCCCCCAAAGAGTGAAAGGGATCAGGAGGTGCCCTGGCTCAAGCGAGGTGAACTGCAATCAGGAGGCAGATGCACTTAAACATGACAGTCGTCTTCAAGGGGTGCATTTGGAAAAATGTCTTACAACATGGGTATTTTTTATTGGTAGACTCTACTAGAAAGCCAAATTAATAAAATCTTTTTAAGGGGCGCTTGGGTGGCTCAGTGGGTTAAAGCCTCTGCCTTTGCCTCAAGTCATGATCTCAGGGTCCTGGGATCGAGCCCCGCATCGGGCTCTCTGCTCAACAGGGAGCCTGCTTCCTTCTCTCTCTCTGCCTGCCTCTGCCTGCTTGTGACCGCTCTGTCAAATCAATAAAATCTTTAAAACACAACAACACATAAATGACTGTAATATAATCAGGCAAAAAGCATTATAAGCAAAAAGGGATGACCTTAGCTGAAGAGCTTTTAAATATTTTTATAATACTACAGATCTTCAATAAACCTTACTTTTATTAAAAATGAGAGGCATAACATTTTACCTTTCGGAGCAACTCACGGAAATGACCAAATGAAAGATTAAAAACATTCTGAAGTTGGAAGAGTAAATATACAAGATATACCAAAATCTAGCCTCCAGTAAGCCTCAATGTTGTTTTAAAATTTTACTTTTGCTTATTTGTTGGCTACTAGAGCGTAAAAAAAAATTTACTGAAGTGCAATGCATTTGGACACAAAAGGAAGTACTAACTGAATTACGTAAGGAAGATGAGAACACTGTCTTTCTAAATCTTCGCATTTATAAATAATATAAAAACTGAATAGTATTTCCTGGAGTGGGGAATATTAGTAAACCATTTTCTAAGAAAAATGTGGTAAATCAGTTCACTGAGGGTCAGTTAAACCAAGAAAAGTTCTCATTTCCCATTTTAACAATTCTACCTTTTCTAAGCAGTTAAATTACATGTATTACTGCATGACAGTTTTCAAAATATTTAAAGATGCTGTAAGACCGACAACATAAGTGCTTATGGAAGCCCTGTCTGGAAAAATGATGTGGAATAACCCATATTTTGTAATCACTGAAGTTTCTGCAGATGGGTTTTCCATTCAATAGCTGAATTCTGAAAATTGCGGGAGGAACAGGAAAAAGAAAACAGAGAATGGATGCAATAAAATGAAAAGAGAATCACTACCGCATTTCCAGTTCTCCTGGAGAGCTCTGAGGCTGGGCTAGGTTGAACAGCAATTGCACACAGATAATAGGCCAAATTGTGTGCTGTAATACAGGTATTTGTCGGCAACCAGGAATGTCCCTATTACAAAGGCCGGAGGAATCAACGAGGTGAGCTCCTTTCCATCATGGAGCTCAAATCAAGACATGGATTTCTTGCTTATGCTGGCAAGTAACCCTGGCAGTCTCTTCCATAACCTCTATTCAAATCCCCCCTGAATGGATGCTGAAGACAAAAACAAGGTATTTCTTGGAACAAAGAATGTGAGCTGCCACTATACGACGCAAAGGCCATACTGATTTCCATGCAAGTTTTCTAAAGCAGCAAGCATATGGCCAGGTGATCAAGTTCCTGGCTTTTGAGAAGGGAGCTTAGAAAAAGAAGGAAGGATACATGTGCAAAAGTCTACTATTCTCCAGGGTTTTATATAGCAATAAAAACGTTCATGGGACTAAGGAAGAAATACCTCTTAATTTCTAATACAGATTTAATCCAAACTTCACTTATCAAAGCAGACCATGAATGAAAAACTGATACATCTCAACTTCTTTCTACCCCTGACACTATTCTACCTTCACATGCTCTATTAACTATAGAACCTGGGCTGTGTCCTGGAAGTCTCGAACACTGGGATAGTTGTTCAAGAAAAGAGAATGAGAGCGATCACAGTGTGAGTCTGACAGGCTCCAAAATGCTGCGGTGTAACTGCCTTCTAGTGTTCCCTAATCTGGAGAGAAACCTCCCGTTCTTCCTTTGCCCTGACTCACAGAAACCTATGGTTTAAATGGTACCCACGCTACCTGTAAGCACCCCCAGATTTCTGCACCAGTGCTTTAAATTTCAATAGAGAAAAGCAGCTATTTTGGAGATATTTAAGTCAGAAGAAGCTGGAAGGGCAAGGAGTGGTGTCAGGATATATAGTTGACTCTTGAATGATATGGGTTTGAACCGCACAGGTCCATTTATATGTTGATTTTAAAAAAATAAATAGATTAGTACTGTAAATGTATTTTCTCTTCCTTGTGATTTTCTTGGTAACATTTTCTTTTTGCTAGCTTACTTTATTATAATACATAGTACACATAACACACAAAATAGGAGTTAATTGACTTTATATCATCAGGAAGGCTTCTGTAGGCTTACTGTCAAAGTAAGCAGTAGGCTATCAGTCAAAAGTTGCATGGGGATTTTTGGACCATACTGGGGGGTCAATGTTCCTAACCCCCATGTTGTTCAAGGGTCAACCATACAGGGGGACTGCATCATGAAAAATCTCACTTAAAAACCCACCAAATGAGCACTGAAGATGGCAACTGTAGGTGGGGCCTTTTGGCCATGCCAGGGAGAGGGCAGCACCCAGAAGACCCTCCTATGCCCACGACCTTATCATGCTATCAAAGCCATTGGGCCGACATTTTCCAAAACAACTTATCAAAAGAATTCAACTGATGGAGAAACAAAGCTAGAAGCAGCTCTTTAAAAAGAAAATAATTTGATTTTCATATTTAGGATTTAGCCCAGCTTCTTCGATATTGCCATTGTCCCCTTCATGTTCACTTGCGACTTTCAAAAATCAGCAGAGATTTTAATGTGAACAACAGAGTGGTTGCAGAATATGAACATGCTTGTATAATTTCTCAGGCACTGATGTATGACATCAAGCACTAACTGTATTACTTTACTTGGCATAGGAGTAAACAGAACAGTATTTTTTTTTTTTATTTGTTTGAACCTATAGCATTGAGTTCTTCAAATCTTTATTTCAAGTTTATATTATCTTATTAAATGAATGTGATTATATTTAACACACAATTATATTTAGTCATTTTCTGCAGCCTGTTCAGATAAATGCAGAAAGGACAAAATAAAGCAGTCCCAGCGGGACCGATCTAGCATTAGATAATTCCATTGACCAAGGAATTTCCTCACCAAAGCCACCACAAGATTGGTCTTATATATAGCAAGAGAAAATCCTAAATAAAGGGCAGTTGGTATCATCACTATATGGAGGCTATACCAAGATCTCTTTCTTCCAAATCAGTTGGCAGAACATGTCATAATTAAGACGTATATTTATCCAAACACAGTAGTTTGAATGGCAGACTCAGCTTTTCTTTGAATTAATCCAAATGCCAATAGGCAACTTTTTTCTTTCTCAGATGGCCTATTTCAGATACTGTGAGTGATCTCTCTGGAATCCTGTTCAAAATCCTCATCTTTAATGGTTTAATATCCTGTCTGCCTCAAATTTTTAAAAAAGAACAAAGAACTAAAATCTCAAAATATAAGAAAAAAATGTCAACCATGGAAACAATCCTTTTTTTCCAAGGTTTTTATCGGTCTTGGGTTTATGTCTAAAAAACAACAATATTCAAGGTTTTTTTGCTATTAATATACTCTAAAACAGAAAAGATATTTTCCAAACTTAGCATTCCCTTATTGCTAACTTTTGAGTGTCTTTCTAGAATTGTTTCTTAAAAAGGAAAGTGGTTTAAAGCTTACTTTGAGGACATCCCCTAAAATTGTTTTTAAGAACTTGCTTTATGGACTATGAGTAAAAAAAAAAAAAAAGACTCAGGGTGGCTTCATGATACATTCTGAAGTTGGAAAGATAAAATGCTCTACAATTAGAGTCCGAATGCCCATTTCAGACCAACACTGAATTCAGTCCTGAAGACTTCCTGGTATTAACAGTGAACACTCTCCATTACAGAGATTATCAATTTAAGCTCAGTTTGCATGTACTGTGCTCAGAAGTTCATCTTGATACTATTTCAGGATTTAAGTTAAATTTACAGGTATCTGCTTATTAACGGACGTTTCCTCTGTCCCCAACACTCAACTCTTAGATCTATCTGTCATGTTTACTAAGCGGTTGGACCTACTCTGTTTTTCACTGGAAGAAAGGAGTAAACTTTTCCTATTACGTTGTGTAAGGTTAAAGTTACATTTTAATCCAGTGCCATGTTGAAAATTTCTATCAATGGAATTATAAGGGGAAAAGGCTAAGCCAACAGGTTCTTAGGAGAAAGGTATCTGAAGAAACAAAACGAAAGGGAAAGACCCTCTAATCACAGGAGGTGCTACTGCTTTACACTTGATCCAGACCAGGTATTTCTTTGGTCTAACCCTGAAAAAGTACAAATTACACACATCCCCACACTTTCAAAATATGCCAAAGAATTATTTATTAACATAGGACTTACAGATCACAAAAGAGAGTGGTACAGAAGAGCTGGAAAAGAAGTCATCAGAATAGGCATGCAGATCAGTATTTGCAGAGGAATATACCAAAGCAAGTTCGAAAAGGCACATTCACACAGAAAATGTCTAAATCGAAAAAAAAGACATCAGAAAAGCAGCCAAAAAAATACTAATAATAAGGCGCTGATTAAAATACAACGATTTTCAAAGTCAAAGAAGAGCTACTTTACAGGTAGGTAGGTAGCTACAGAAGTCTCGCTAACCCTTTGAGAGTGTCACAAATGCGGGTAAGCTCTTGCTGCCACCAAAACCAGATGATCGCAATGACTGCACATCAAGATGCTTCAGTGCCAGAGAGATTAAATTTGGTGGTGGGGACAAAAGCAGCCTAGTTGAAATTATATGCAGCAAGGGCTCAAAGGGTTAAATGTAATAGTATGCAGAGAAATCAGGCAATGTTATTAGTATTGTCTACCTTCCATACAAAGAATTATAGCAAGAGTTAAAAGAGACAGTATCCCCTTCAGAGTTAAGTTAGGGTTTCTAAATAAGATTAAGGTCCAGAGACAGCAATCTACTAGGTTTTATTCTCTTTTCATCAGCTCCCTTTTTATTTCTCCAACAAGAAGTACCTTTAACCCTCAAACTAAGAGAGCAAGAGATACTGTGGTCAACATGAGGTTAAAGTAAACCAAACTGCACTGCAGAAGTCCCTGCCATTTACCTCCGACAGTACGTGTATGCAGCAGTTTTGCTCAACAACAATATAGCTCATGGGTCAGACATCAACCCCTTTTACCAACCGCTCTAAAGGGATACTGCTCCTTTCCGACAGGCGGTTTACAGATCAAAAGAGGAAACAATCTGCTTTTAAGAATATCCTCAAACTGAAGAGACTTGGCTTGAACATTACAGGTTCCAAGCTGGGAATGTTCCAAACATACATAAAAGAACATGAACACAGAAGATTATTTTAACAGGTCAATCAGAACAAGCTCGGTCAAAAGAACACTCCCCTCCCCAAATAAAATGAAAAAATTTAAAAAGAAGGAAAAGAAAAAGACATCCCAAACCTGATTTAGACTCATCTCATAAAGACATCTAGCTTGGCACTATGAAAGAATATAGATTCACTTTCAGAAAAATAGCTTCTAATTCATAACTTCAGAGTCCAAAAGGCTAGTATACATGTCATGAGATTTTTAAATAAAAATCAGATATTTTTCAAGAAACAGAACACTCTGCAACCGGCCACTGTGGCTCAAGCAGCTCATACAAAAAAGAGAAACAAAATCACTCTATCAAACAAACAGCAGCAAAAAAAAAAAAAAAATAATAGGAAAACATCTGAGGAAAAATACAAAAAAAGGAAGTAGGCAGTCGGCTCAAGGAGCTATGCAGAAGAGTCCGCTGCCCTTGGACAACGCCCCAGCCAGCCAGCCGCTGTGTGACACGTGTCCTGTCTCTGAGAACCTGCTCCTGATCCAGCATACTGCTTAAGGATACCTCCAACACTTCGGCAGCCAAAGGACGGGTGTGGTTTTGTTCTCTGACTTACCATTTTGACATATGCAAAAGCCGTAATTCCTTGACATTCCTGCCACAATCTGTAAACTTGGACGCGTCTTGAGTGTCCCTCTCTAGTTAAAACACAACAAACCCTTCGAATGCGTAGTATGTTTTCTAGAATAATACAGTAATACTGAGATAGTTCTCATTATTAAAGGCCACAAAATGGGTTTATCTTTCTATATAACATACCAAATAACAAAACAAAAACGAGGACACTTGGGAATCTAGTTTTGATGACAGCAAGCTGGACTAGAGAATAAACCGCTACAAGTAAATCCATTCAGAATTTAGAGAGGGCTCCCTTGCAAAATGCTTCCAAACACTTTATGAGAAAGTTAGTAGTTACCCTATTCTACCATCTACAGATTTGTTACAGTTTAACACTTCCAGTAACAGAGCTCACGCCTAACACTGTTCCTGAATTCCACTACAGCTCATGGCCTCCTCCTTGCCAGACTCTGGAGCACAGGACACCCAAAGACAAGCTCTCTCGCTCCTCTCTTGTGGGGATGTGGCCAACTGCAGCACGACCGGCTAGATTTTTACTTTCTTGGCCTACCAAGAGTCAGTTTCTGTAAACCGAACAGAATGCTATATTGGCAGCTGCCAAACAGACCCAAGAGAAGAGAAAAGGAGAGGGAAACATTGACCTCACTCACAGAAATAGAGGAACATTACTGACACTGCAGAAGTCTTTATAGAAGTCCCAGTGATATAGGGTTCATTCAGCAGTGGATTTTTATGTGCCTCTAACACCAGCTGGTGTTCGATTTCGAAAATAAAAATATTGTAAGCGATCCAATCTAAGTTCCACAGTATTCATCGGATCCCTATATCCAAGTGTCTATAGAACCAACTTTAACACTGCTTTAATGGGATTGGCAATGAAGAAGTTGTTAGAAATTCATAAAGGTTAAGAGCCAGAGCCTAACCCTACTGTTAATCAACGCCCACCACACCATCTTTGAGATCTACATCACCATCACCAGAGTAATCTCACCAATTCCTCACCTGCAGCAGGAGGATGCTGGCCACTAACTGTTGGTAAATCCAAAGAGCTATCAGACATGACATGCTTAAGATCTCCTCCCACATCAGCCAGTTTCATGTCAAACTGAACAGAGAGTGCATCTTCAGAGTCCTCCTTGCCAACACTGCTGCCACCAATGGAAGGGAGATCCAAGGACTTCACCGAGGCAGAGTCTTCTTTGGTGTGTCTGAAAGCCACTGATTTCTCGCTCAGGGATTTGTCTGAGTTCATGGAAGAAAATTTACTGGAGTGGAAGTCAGCAAAATCATCGTCACTTTTTCCCGAGGGAGTGTTATCTTTCAGTTCTTCAACACCTAGTCCAGGTCCTTCCAGAGAAAGTTGTTTGAAGACATCGTATTTGGTAGACACGGCAGCTGAGCCTTGTCCCGTCTTCACTGCACTGCTCGAGCTGCTGGGTAGAGGAACAGGACTAGCTTCCTCTTTAAGGGCATCGTATTTGTCATCAGCCTTTTGCTCAGCTGAAATAGAGCTGTTACTGAAAGCCATAAAATCTGCGAAGTCATCCTGTTCCCCAACAGATGCTGGACTAGAATATTCCCCAAAAAGGTTGAATTCTCCAAAATCATCAGCCAAACTAGACACCTTCGTGGCTGCCAACGCTGTCGCGGCTGTAGCGGGCGCTGCAGGCTGGGATCGTGTGGAAACAGCTTTGGATGCACTAAACGCAGCTGAAAAAGATAAGGGTTTCTCACTGCTGCAGTTAACAGAGGAAAACATGTCTAGATCTGCTAAGTTCAGAGGATTTTTCACTTGTGTTTGTTGTTTCTGTTGTATAGCTCCCGAGGGGAAGGCTGCTGGAAAAGTCTGGTCTTTTGTTGGTGGTTCTAGTGGTGACAGACTGTCGGCTGTTTTAAAATCGGTGAAGCCATCGTCAGTGCCTGCAGATCTGAATTCTGCAAAGTTTTCTCCTGAAAGTAAAAAAAAAAAAGAAGAAGAAGAAGAAGAAGAAGAAGAAGAAGAAGAAGAAGAAGAAGAAGAAGAAGAAGAAGAAGAAGAAGAAGACAGCCAAATAAGTAAGAATGCTGAGCTGAAAACCAATGGTGCACAGCATATTAAATTACAAGCATACTTTTAGAGACTTTTCCCTCACTGGCTTGACATTATTTAACCATGCTGTAAACCCTACCAAAACATCTCTTTGAAAACTACACATCTGTCTCCACACTGAAGGCTAGTGATACCAAAAAAAAATACAAATCAAACCGAGAGCACCTAATAGCAGTAGTTTCATTAGATGAGCATCTAAGTGTGCTGGGTCTCCTAGTGCCAGGTCCTTCAGCCAGATCCTTCCAAAGTGCTGCTCTCGGGACCTCTGCTCACTACAGCTAGCCAGCCAAGCACACAACAGAAGAAGAAAGAGGTGCTAGAGGTTCTTGAAGAGATACAAGTTGAAATGATCCTTTATAAAGATAAAATGCTTTAAGGGCGCCTGGGTGGCTCAGGGGGTTAAAGTCTCTGCCTTCAGCCCAGGTCATGATCTCAGGGTCCTGGGATCGAGCCCTGCATTGGGCTCTCTGCACATCAGGCTCTCTGCCTGGTGGGGAGCCTGCCTCCTCCTCTCTCTCTGCCTGCCTCTCTGCCTACTTGTGATCTCTGTCAAGTAAATAAATAAAATCTTAAAAAAAAAAATAGATAAAATGCTTTACATGGTGATCAATCAAGGAAAAAATGTAACAGGTACCAATGAAGTATTATGAAAAATCCTGCATCTAATATTTAGGATGTGAAACCCTTTGCTCAACTAGGTATTTTGGCATATTGTTAGATATCATTGGTCTTCCTCCAGTATACGGAAGCATTTATTGGAAGGAACTTTGACGAAAATTTTTGAAAAGGTATCTAGTTATTTGCAAAGGATTCTAGTTAAGGACACTTTTTTTTTTTTTTAAAGATTTATTTATTTGAGAGAGAGAGAGAGAAAGCAAGCAAGCAATCGAGCGGGTGAGCACGTGTGCTCATGCGAACATAAACAGGAGGGGCAGAGAATCTCGAGTAGACTCTGCTCCAAGCAGGGAGCCTGATGCGGGGCTGGATCTCACACCCTGAGATCAGACCCAAGCCCAAACCAAGAGTTGGACACTCAACTGACTGCAACACCTTGGCACCCCCTGCTAAAGACACATTTTTTAAAAAAGAATTTACTTATTTATTTGACAGAGATCACAAGTAGGCAGAGAGGCAGGCAGAGAGAGAGAGGGGGAAGCAGGCTTCCTGCTGAGCAGAGAGTCCAATGCAGAGCTTGATCCTAGGACCCTGACTGAGATAATGACCTGAGCCGAAGGCAGAGGCTTTAACACACTGAGCCACCCAGGTGCCCCTAAAGACACATTTTAAAGTGGTTTTTCTATACCCTACAACAAATAAGCTGATCACACGGGCAAAAAAAAAAATCTAAGTACTTGGGCTATTCTTGAAATCAGCCATCCCATTATGCCAATGAGCACTTATTCTTATTTATTAAAATTTAGAGGCATTTAAAGATTTTTTTAAAAAATTAATTTATTTGACAGACGCAGCGAGAGAGAGAACACAAGCAGAGGGAGTGGGAGAGGGAGAAGCAGGCTTCCCGCTGAGCAGGGAGTCCAATGCGGGGCTCAATCCCAGGGCCCTAGGATCATGACCTGAGCCAAAGGCAGACGCTTAACTACTGAGCCACCCAGGAACCCCTAAAATTTAGAGGCACTTAAGTAAATACCAACTGTATTATTAAAAATTTCAAAGGATAGGATTTAAACTTTATATTGTGCTACTCTGAGAAAGGAGTTTGGGAAACTTTTTTGTCATTTTTTTTTTTTTAGAGAAAATAGGTACAATGAATTTCTAATAAAAAATTAAACAAAATCAATTAAGATGCTGATAAAAATCTAGACCCATGATTCTTTTTTTTTTTTTTTTAAAGATTTTATTGATTTATTTGACAGAATAAGAGAATAGGAGAACATTAGAAGCGAAAGCAGTAGAGGGAGAGGGAGAAGAAGCAAGCCCCCTGACAAGCAGGGAGCCTGATGTGGGACCCAGGAGCCCAGGATCATGACCTGAGCCAAAGGCAGTCGCTTAACCAACTGAGCTACCCAGGTGCCCCTAGACCCATGATTCTAAATAGAGTTCTTTTATTCTTAGAGTAATGTTATCACTCATAAGTAGGAGGTTAGGATGCAGATGATCTGTTTTTCTAATGGTGTCTGAAGGTCTTCCATAAAATCTACTAAGTTTTACCAAATAACGAAAATCAAGAATAAACCAAATATAAATATAACTGCACCAACATCACTTATTTGAAAACATGAGTGCTATTTCTGGAGAGTTATAACCTAAAATAGAGGCTTTAATTTCTTTGTCCAGTTTTAAAATTCTATTTGTCCCTAAAAATGAGATAGAAATAGATGAGCTACAAAAGCATATTTCAAACCCAAATCTAATCCTTAAACTGTCATTAAAATAAGCTTTAAATATATTTTGTTTGTAACGTGATATATACTTTGATAAATCATAAGCATGGAAAAACAATGGAAGCTGATTTACTCAATTCACCAGCATAATTCATCAACACAGAGAAATCTATTTACTATTATTAGGGAAATTTCAGAAAGAGAGGAACAGCATTCACAATTTCTTATGTTTTTAAGATGTACCACTAATAAAACTAAAGTCAATTTCACAAATTGATGGGAGAAACAGATGTAAAACTTAAAAAAAAAAAAAATCACCCTACCATTTTGCATAAGTATATTACTGATAATATTTGTATCATTTCTGTAATTGAAAATGTAACAAGCAGCCAATTTTGTCAGTCTCAATTTTTAATGTGCTGCTTTGAAATATCTGTGAAATTGACAAGTTTTGCTTTGTTATTTTTAAAAAGAAATCACCACAGCAAACTAAACTTACTGATGAATTGTAAATGTTTCCATTAGAAATGTAAGCTGGGTGAAAGGTCAAAAAGAAATAAAAATGGGTGGGTTTACAAATTCAAAAACAAAGGGAATTTTGGGGCAAATAAATTAGTTGCAGTCATTGGAAACTTGCATATTAGAGGATACATTAATCCTCTGAATCCTCATAAATTTCCCTCTCTCCTTGTCACTTTTTAGGCCCTGAAAACATTTTTTTTTAATAGATTTTATTTATTTATTTATTTGACAGAGAGATCACAAGTAGGCAGAGGCAGGCAGAGAGAGGGGGAAGCAGGCTCCCCATTGAGCAGAGAGCCTGATGCGGGGCTTGATCCCAGGACCCTGAGATCATGACCTGAGCCGAAGGCAGAGGCCTTAACCCACTGAGCCACCCAGGGGCCCCGGCCCTGAAAACATTTCAAAAGAGGTCACTTGTTGCTAAAACTTCAGTAAGAAGGGACGCCTGGGTGGCTCAGTCGTTAAGCTTCGTTAAGCTTCCCTGCTCTGCAGGAAGTCTGCTTCTCCTGCTACCATTACCTCTGCTTGTGTTCCCTCTCTCGCTGTTTCTCTCTGTCAAATAAATAAAATCTTTAAAAAAAAAACAACCTTCAGTAAGAAGGGTCACTTCTCCATATAGAATATTTTCCTCATCTCTTTAAATTTATGGTTTAAACTGTAGGGGTAGGAGAAAAGGAAATAACATTAATCTCAGTCTCTTAGTAACCTATGAAACCCACAGTTCTGAACATAACGCTCCATGATTTTTCATAAACTCTAAGACACTAACATACTTGATGCATTCAGGCCAATGTATTTTTAACGAGAACAGAATAAAATATATTCTCCTAAAATGAACAAAGAGTTGGCACCTCTACCTGGAACTCTAAGTCTTTAACTCAGAGTTAAAGTTAAGGCAGCAACAAAAGCAAGCCAACACACATGGCAGCAACGGCACAGGGTTCTGTTACTACAGTACAGTAAGAGCAGCACCAAGGTACGGCTTCCATTTTGATGGCACCACTGTCTTTCCCAGGAATAACATACCTATGATATGATCATTAATACCGCCCTGAGCAAAGAACTTTGATATTAAACCATGCTCTTTACTCCAAACTCGCCTTGGCCCAAGGGGTAGGTGAGAAAAGTACTCCTGGGAATCAAACCCAACTAACAAGCCAAAAGTTCCTCTAGGGTTTTGTGGGTTTTTTAGCTTGGTTTTTAAAGATTTATTTATTATTTTAGAGAAAGAGAGCATGTGAGTGAGCAGGGGAAGGGGTAGAGGGAGAGAGAATCTTGAAGCAGACTCCCTGCTGAGTGCAACCCCAGAGATCATGACCTGAGCCAAAATCAGGAGTTGGCCCTCAAGAGACTGAACCACCCAGGTGCCCCAAATTCCTCTAAGGTTTATCTTTGTACTCCTAGTGCCTAACACAGGCACTGAGGAAATAAGTTATTACATCCTAAAGGCTTGAATGAAACAAGGAAACACTTCTGGAACCTAACAGCTATAAAGGATTGAATATTTTTAGAACTGGTAGGTTTTTCTTTTAATAGATATTTAAATAGTACACTTAAAAAAATTAAAAAAAAAATTTTTTTAATGATTTATATTTGCAACAGAGGGGGAGAGAGAGAGTGCGCACAAGCAGGGGGAACAGCACAGGGAGAGGGAGAAGCAGGCTCCCCGAAGAGCAGGGAACCTGATGCAGGACTTGATCCCAGCATCCTGGGATCATGACCTGGGCCGAAGGCAAGACGCTTAATCGACTGATCCACACAGGTGCCCGAAGCAGTACAATTTTTCCTTGAACTTTGACACATACATTACCTTGCTTATAATCTCCTCTCACTTCCCCCCGCCCCTACTCCCACCCTCTTGGACAGAAGGGTGAAAACAAATGATTACCAAAGGATGTTCCAAATTTGAGCACTCAATACACAAAGGTAGAATATGGATGGCATTGTACTCAGGAAGAAATCCCGAGAGTATACAAATATCATAGCATGTGCTGTTAAACTTTTGAAGGACATAATTTGACCGATGGATTATCTAAACCCTACATACCAGGTTAGGATTTAACCACAAACATAACTTCCAGTCTTTACACATATGGCTGTCAAACTATCATTCTATATTCCCTTCTACTCTCTTTACGCCCTTCTATAAATCACTCTTACCTTATCTTATTAAATTATAGCCAATTGTGAAAATCTTGAAGAGACTGGTTGGTACCTTTTGCATAGTCCACAGACTGCCAACGGTTCAAGTTCTTGTTAAACATTAAAATAACTGAGATCAGTCACAGGCCTCCATTTGATACAGAAGTCTAACTTGGCTTGAAGGCTTCCAGTGAAAGAGAACACATGAGATTCAAAAGAAAATGGCCTCAATTTGGGGTTTGCCCTTAATTTTAGAAAATGGTTTCCAATAGCTGAATCACATTTTGTTACCTTATAATTTCCAGAGGCAAAAGCCAAAAAACCCTCTTACACACAATATAATAAAGACATGTTCAGAGTATCACTGAAAGAACCATCAAAAATATCTTTTATTAAAAATTGAGGGGTGGGGTGCCTGGGTGGCTCAGTGGGTTAAAGACTCTGCCTTTGGCTCAGGTCATTATCTTGTGGTCCTGGGCTCTCTGCTCCACATCGGGCTCTCTGCTCAGCGCGGAGCCTGCTTCCTCCTCTCTCTATGCCTGCCTCCCTGCCTACTTGTATTCTCTCTCTGTCAAATAAATAAATAAATAAAATCTTTAAAAAAAAAAAAAAATTGAGGGGTGCCTGGCTGGCTTAGAGGAACATGTGACTCTTGATCTTGGGGTCATGAATTCAAGCCCCACGTTAGGTATAGAGATTACTTAAAATAAATAAAAATTTTAAAAAACTGAATTAAATTATCCATTTAAGGAATCAAAAACTTAACTTACCTGAAGATTTACTCTCTGCTGTCTGTTCAAGTTCTCTGAAAGCACTGTATTTATCACCAGGCTCTATGATGAAAAGACAGGAAATCCATTAAGTTTAGGAATCTTGAGATTAAATCTCAAGAGAGTAAGTAAGGCAGACTGGGTTAACCATACATACTTGACACGCGGTGCAAGCATTTTAACCATTTCTCAAGAAAGGCCACCACTAAAATGGTTTACATTCACACGTTTATGAGTTGACACTGTATTTTTACCTCCAAATGGAATAGTATTTTCAGAGGACTTGTCAGCTGCAATTCCTTTAAACACAGCATATTTATCCATCGAAGCTGATGCTTTAGTTCCAGGTAGTGGCATCAACAAAGAAGGGGCACTATAAGGGAAAATGAAATATTTCTTAATGATGAGAACATTGAATCCTTCCCTTATCTTCAAGTAGAAGCTTAGAATTAAAATGGCAAACAGGTACTACCTGGTTAAAATTCAAAGCTCCTTGCTTTAAAAGTTAGAAACTATTTATATTCATCACAGAAGAGAAAAAACACTTTTTTTTTTTTAAACATTCTTTTTCTTGGAAAAATATACTGACATACCACCCACGTGATAATTCTTTGTTTGATTATCTGAAGAGGGGTCAGACCCAACTGACCATCTAATCATCTCTGTAAGCCACAAAAACAGTTGGAATGGCACCGGGAATATATTCTCATAGAATGATGACCTCCTAGAAATTTAACTTAAGGTCCATAAAATTGCAAAAGTGAACTGTTCCAAATATGTACACCCAATATTTTAGAGTAAATTCTGTTAACCTTAACATCAATTATTCTTTGAAATTTGTTCAGACTGCAGAGGTAGAATAGTTAAGATAAACATCTATTCATGAAATGTTGTTCAAGCCAAGATGTAAATTATTCTTATTTGATCTTATTGCATTGCTTACTGGTAGAAGTTCACACATCTGACAAGCAGCAGTAGAGTTAATACAATTTACATTTCTACAAGGATCACATCAGCGGTTCCAGAAGCTATTTCTGTAGCAAAACAACAATCACTTCAAAATTAGATAAAGACACTTTTGCCTGTGGACATATTTCTCACTGGATGGAAAAATAGTGTAATGAGTACTATCTGTGTGGGTAATTCTTGGATGGCTTAAACACATACTATAAAAGCACTGCCCCCCGCCCCCCTTTTTTTCTTATCACACCCAGGCAGCTCCCTGGAAGAACAACTTTACATATGAATGACTACATTCCACCACTAGTTTGTGTCACTCAATACCACACACACAAATTATATAAATGGATTTCTATTGAGTTCTTTGCCCTAAAGCAAAAATCTTTCCTCGGTCATTTAAATCGTCTTATCAGTGGCCTACAAGCAAGGTAAAAAACCCAGCTCCAGCACACATATGCTAATGGAGGTCCATAGTGCTTTAGGACTTAACTGCTATCAAATATTATAATTTCGCATCACTACCAAACAGCTGCGATGTATTTGATCTTGACAAACAGGTCATCGTCTATACAATATAGGTGGACTTTTTAAATTCCATAAGCGATTAAACTACAACTCATTGAACAGAATGTTACATATAAATAAAAGTAATGTTTGAGGGGGGGAAAATCACAAAGTTGAACGACCTATTTGTTTTTCAGGAACTGCCAACTTCAGCTATGGTCTTGTAAAGCCCACTGGTAAAATTTACTAAATGTGACATATATTATTAATTTTAAAATTATTTTCAGGATTGGAAAAAAATAGAGGACCTTTAAGGTCAAATGAAACACTGAAGTCAACAAAATAAAATTCCACTTAAAAAACAAAAAACAAAAAACTGCTGACTCAGACTGTAATTTTATGCATATTACAAATGAATAATTCATTCTCGTTCTCTGAAATTATTGAAAAAAACAAACTGTAATCACCATGACAGTGTTCAGACCAGTTACATAAAGTACTTATCTATTCCAAATGTGAAAACTGTTATTTCTACTCTTTAATACTAGTGAAAGATACTCAGTGAGAGAGGCACATTGTTTTAAAATTTAAGAACCTGCATTCTGTTGAAAGATAAGACGTAAGAGAATTTGCCACCAAAAAAACATATTTTGCTTTTTCTCTAGTGCGTCCATTTGTTTTACAGTCACTCCACGTGGCTGTCGTAGATGATTTTACTGAGCTGCTTACCCTGCTAAATGTAGAGACCTTTTAGACAACAGGCTTGGGCCATGGAAACTTAATCAAGGCAAAAGGGCCCACAGTGACCACCTGGCTGAATACAGACAAGCCCTCTGCTCAAAATATCCACAGGCCCAGGGCGCTTGGGTGGCTCAGTGGGTTAAAGCCTCTACCTTTGGCCTCAGGTCACGATCCCAGGGTCCTGGGATCGAGCCCCACATCAGGCTCTCTGCTCGGCAGGGAGCCTGCTTCCCTCCTCTCTTTGCCTGCCTCTCTGCCTACTTGTGATCTCTCCCTCTCTATCAAATAAATAAATAAAAAAATCTTAAAAAAAAAAAAAAAATATCCACAGGCTCTAGCGGACCAATGGGCTACTTGGCATCATCACTAAATAGGGAAAATTCCATTTGTGGCCATACTTCCCCATCTTCCCCCTTTAAAAACAGCCCCCACCCATGGCCTGGTGGCAGATGGTCTCCCCTTTGCAGTCCAGCCCGCTGCTCCCTTGCAGTGTATTCAATAAACTTCTATTTCCTTTCTTCTGCCTGGGGTCAATCCTTTCAATGCCTGCACACCGGCTTCCACCCGATCACTGCCCCACATTTGGGGACCACCCCCATCTGATCAGACAGACACCACACTAAATATTGCCATTTAAAAAGTAAAATGAAACTAACCAACTCAAAACCCTACACCTTAATCCTTTTTGAACTATTTTACCATTGGTACCCCTTGTCTGTGGTGGTTATTGTTCCAGACTCTCCCAGGGCCTGGCTCACAGTTAAATATTTTGTGAAGGGATAAATGAAAGACACTGCTGACTTTCAGATCCCCTTTCATGCTGACTCAAGTGCTAGCCATTTCTCCCCTGACACCCAGTTCGACATCAAGTCTGACTGACCAATTTCTCAAACGCACACTTTTCAGTGCCTGACTCTAAACCCAGAGTACTCTCATCATCTCACCACAAGAGTACTATGGTAGCTGAATTTACCCCACACAGTAGCCGGGATCACTTTCCTCAGGCCACTTCTTATCTCTAAAATGCTTTACAGATTATGTCACAAATCATAAGCCATCCCACACTGGTGCTGCCCTTAACTAATGAGATTTTTTTTCACAGACTAACCTCCACTCCAGCCTACTTCTAACACCTTACTTTTCTTTTTTTTTTTATTAAAGATTTTATTTATTTGACAGAGAGAAACACAGCGAGAGAGGGAACACAAGCAGAGGGAATGGCATCAGGAGAAGCAGGCCTCCCGCTGAGCAGAGAGCCCGATGCGGGGCTCGATCCCAGGCCCCCGGGATCTGACCCGGGCCGAAGGCAGACGCTCAACAACTGAGCCACCCAGGCGCCCCCCTTACTTTGCTTTTCATCTTCTTGGATGAATAATGCCCATTTTTTGAGTAAAAGTGCTGCCCAAGGGGCGCCTGGATGGCTCAGTGGGTTAAGCCTCTGTTTTCGGCTCAGGTCATGATCTCCGGGTCCTGGGATGGAGCCCTGCATCGGGCTCTCTGCTCAGCAGGAAGCCTGCTTCCCCCCCTCTCTCTGCCTGCCTCTCTACCTACTTGTGATCTCTTTCTCTCTGTCAAATAAATTAAATCTTAAAAAAAAAAAAAAAAAGTGCTGCCCAAGGGGTGCCTGCGTAGTTCAATTGGTTAAAAGTCCGAGTCTTGGTCTCAGCTCAGGTCTTAAACTCAGGGTCGTGAGTTCAAGCCCCGAGATGGGCTCCACACTATGTGTGGAGCCTACTTAACAAAAAAAAATGCTGCTCAAAGCAGTCTCACCTAGGCTTAGCCATTTATATTATCATTTAGCAAATATCCCTTTAAAATAAACTTATAATATGGAATACAGATCATTAACTAGGGAATTCATTATACATGTACACACACACACACAAAGACTGAAGGACCAATTCTAAGAGAATATTATCAGATACTATAAGTACCCAGATAAAACTAAGTTTCTCTATAGCAGGAACTGCATTTTCTGCTTTTGTAGTTCTAGTGCCTGTCCCAATGTCTGGCATATAGCAGATGATTAGGTAAATGTTTTTCAGTGAGCAAATAAACAATGAGTGTGGATTCTTAGACATGAGCAAAATATTTTCAAGTAAGCATGGAAGTAATCAAGTCAGAACTGAAAAAAAAAAAAGTTTACAGAGTATAATTGTGTATGAAAGTAAACTATTATGTGGAGATAATGCCACACAAAATTGCTAATATCCCATGTATCTTGGATCAGGCCAACGTCATAAAGCTTTCTATGCCCAAACTTCAATTTCACCCATAAGAGCTTTTTTTTAACCCCCAGAGGAGTAAACCAATAATTTGATGAATTTGGTTTATAACCTGCATACTGTAACACAATCATCCAATAATCCTTTATTAATTACATAATATGGCTAGGGACTACAAATATAGCCACGGAAGACTGCCATCAGGGATGACAGCCTAGTAAGGGAAATAGGTAAACCAATCGTGAGGGCACAGACATCTATGAGGCACCAGGGCAGTAAAGAGGGAAGGGCCCTCATCTTTGAGGTGGCAATGCAGAGGGGTTAATAAAACATTCCTATGTTCAAATGATGTTTTTTCTTTTTTTTTTTTCAAATAATTTTTGAAGTAAAACTAGAATGAACTCTTGAGAGAATTTTCGATGGAAGAAGGGAAAAGGTCAGAAGCCTGAAAAAGCAGGATCAGTGCGGGGTCGGCTGGAGCATGAGCCGTGGGGGAAGGGCAAGTCAAGAGAACAGGCAGGGGCAAGAGCACATCCAGCCTCTTTCCACGCCAAGCAGAGCTGACAGAGTTGGTGGTGGTCAGAGAAAGAGCGGGGAGCCAAAAATAAAGGACGTGTTTCTGATTTGGTGACTGGATATGGTGACATGATTCACTAAAGAAGGGAATGGTGATTTAACATTTTATTTAGCTTTGAGTAGGAAAACACTGAATCTACTTTTATGCAGTTAACTGTAGATGCCCTGGGTCATTCAGGTATGTTCTTGATGGTAGAACATATACATTTTGTTTGAAGGAAGACGTGGGAGAAGGAAGTACTATTTATTATGTGTCTATCAGTTAACATGTGTGCCAGCGTAGCGGGCTTGGAAATCCCTGTATATTATAGTCCCACCCTTCAAGTGTTTCTCCTCTGTGTCACTTTATGGTTGCCTGACATACTCTTAAAATCAGGATAATAATTCTTTTCCTAATTTGTTTTTTAAATTTTTAAAAAAGATTTTATTTATTTGACAGAGAGAGAGACACAGCCAGAGGGGGAACACAAGCAGGGGGAGTGGGAGAGGGAGAAGCAGGCTCCTCGTTGAGCAGGGAGCCTGATGCGGGGCTCGATCCCAGGACTCTGGGATCATGACCTGAGCCGAAGGCAGACGTTTAACAACTGAGCCACCCAGGCGCCCCTCTTCTCCTAATTTGTAATTACCTACAAAGCTTATCCCTTAGTTTTTGTTACAGTGTATATATAGGAAGCATTAAGAGATAATCAGTTGGTTAAAATGGAAAAGATGAATGATATTGCACAAATAGGAACATAAGAGAAATGGTATATATACCCTGACAAAAACAAGTTCCAAAAATAACCAAAGAAATTCCTATTGCTTGCTCAAGATCTGGTATGTTTCACTCTGTGAAAGAAGTAGTATCTAAAAAGTTTTTTTTTTTTTTAAAGATTTTATATATTTGAGAGAGAGAGAGAGAACAAAGAGGGGGAGAGACAGAGGGAGAAGGAGAAGCAGACATCCTGCTGAGCACGGAGTCCAACGTCACCCAGGCGCCCCTAAAAACTTAAAAAATGATGGAAAGGTGTTGGCAACATACTGAGTCAGTTACTATAACCTAAAAGTGAAGCTAGTACATAAGACATTAGAGAAATAGTTATGCAACTATATACGCAAACAAATGAACAGACATCTGAAGGCCTAAAAGTCACTGATCTCAACTTAAACATAATGGAGACATGAATTATCACATTTAGATTTTGGAATTATTATTTCTGTGGAAAATCAACAGTATGTTGTTATACTGCAAACATATCGTATTATGTGCCTCTGTCTAAAAAGCTTTTCAATAGCCCAAGACTTGCTTCTGATATGGGAACATGAAGTCTTCACCATACGGGTACACTCAGCTATAATCAGGTTTATAGCAGAGGCAAAGAAAAAAAAATTAGCAAGCAGGTGTGTACTGGGAGGAAATGGTAGTGCTAAAGTTTAGGTGGACAATGGGGAGAAAAGCTGAAAGGGTAAAACAATAAAGAGGGAATAATCAAGGAAAGCATGAGAGTAAGAAGTCTTAACTTTCTTACTTAGGCTTCTCACTATAGATGCCCCTTTCTCAATTATTAAACATAAGGTTAACTATATTCAACCCTTTTCTACCTGTTTCCATGCTGGGAATTACTTGTTTTTGAAGAAGCAGGCAACTCTTGGAAATCAGTGAATGAGTCATCAAGGGAGCCTGACTTAGAAGCATCTTGAAAATCCTGGAAGTCGTCTTCTTCTGGTTTTACCACCTAGGTTTATAGAGGACATTTAAATAGAGAGATCGAATTGATACAAGAGCAAATAACAAATTTACAACTGTTAAAAACTACATTTTAAATCTCCCAGTTTAAGTACCTAAATTAGGTAAGCATGACTATCTAATTTTAGGAGAACACACTTTAGATATAACACCAACTCAAGTATCTAAAGCAAGAATCTGTCTTGTACTTTTTTATTTGGGGGGGGGCGGTCAAAGGGAGAGAGAGAATCTTAAGCAGACTTCATTCACCCCCAGCGTGGAACCTGACGCATGGATCAATCTCACCACCCTGAAATCATGACCTGAGCCAAAATCAAGTCAGAAGCTTAACCGACTAAGCCACCCAGGTGCCCCTGTCTTATATTTTTAGATACTCTCTTGTACAAATGGTAAAAGACTGGTTTAAAGAACTAATCTACACAATTTTAAAACAGCTGAATCACATTTATTACTGAGACCTCACCATCTTTAAAAAACATTTTATAGATAATGTAAATTACAAAAGTGATATATGTATAAAGTCAACAATGAACACTGACTCTTATTCACATACTCTGAAAGTACCGTGAACAATTCATTTGTTTTCTAGAAAAATCAGCTTACTATGTTGTTCTGCACATGAAAAAAAAGATGCAATTATAAATACAATGTGGACATCTTTTGCATGTTGTACATGTAGTAGTTCATTCATTTTTTTTTTTTTTTTAAAGATTTTATTTATTTGACAGAGAGAAACACAGCGAGAGAGGGAACACAAGCAGAGGGACCGGCAGCGGGAGAAGCAGGCTTCCCGCAGAGCAGAGAGCCCGATGCGGGGCTCGATTCGAGGCCCCTGGGATCTGACCTGGGCCGAAGGCAGACGCCCAACGACTGAGCCACCCAGGCGCCCCTAGTACATTCATCTTAATGATCAAATAGTTAACCACTATATGGATGAAGCAAAAAAAAATTTTTTTTTTAAGATGTTATTTATTTATTTGAGAAAGCAAGTAAGAGAGAGAATGAGAGGGGAGAAAGTCAGAGGGAGAAGCAGACTTCCTGCGGAGCTGGGAGCCCGATGTGTGACTCGATCCTGGGACTCCGGCATCATGACCCGAGCCAAAGGCAGTCGCCTAACCAACTGAGCCACCCAGGTGCCCGGATGAAGCAAAATTTATTTAACCTTCTTTCTTCTGAGGGACATTAAGCTATTTCTAACTTCTTACTCTGACAAACAATGCTGTGCCAAATATCCTTGCATATTTTTGTTAATCTTAGTTACTATTTCTACAGGATAGATTTCTAATAGTGTGTGACTGCTAGGTCAGAATATACAGACACTTATAATTTGGGTAGCTATTGCCAAACCTGCCTTGCAAGAAGGCTGTACCAGCAAACCATTTTCCTTACATTTTTTCTCTGACACTATTATGTTTTCTAAACTTCTTGCTAATCTGAGAAGTGAAAAATAAATGGAAACATTTGAATTTCAGGTTTAGTAGCTTTTCCAAAAGACACAGTCTAGGAATTTAGTTAACCTCATTAAGCATGATGTTTCAAATGTATATACTAAAAAGGACTATATAAACTTTTAGCTAAAATTCAAATCTCTTAAGGTGTAAGAAATTTCTTCATTTTTTTTAAATAATGAGAAATTAAATTTTGTATTGTTTTACTACTGTTTAATTTTCACCTCCAGTGTCCATCATGATACAACAATCTTCTCTGCATTCCTAGAAAAAACGCTGCCCAGATTCACCTTGAGGCATTAGCACAGCTAATTAGCATAGCTTCTCCACTTACCTGATTTGCAGGGTAGGTTGGCATGAAGCCACTGGAAGCTTGGGCTGCAGCTCCCCCAACTGGTCCAACAAGGTTAATGCCCATAACTGGCTGTCCGAGGTTGAGGGGTATGGAACCTGCAGGGCCTGAAGACATCCCAGGTGGCTGACTCACCGCAGTAGGCAAAGTCATAGGAAAGCCACTTAAAGTTGGAATAGGAGCGGCTGGAAATTGGCTTAAAGCATCAGGACTCATGGCAGGAACACCCCTCTATATACAGAATAGAAGGAAAATAGGAAAATTTTAAGGGATTGCAAACCACATAACAATCTAAATCCAGCAAAGGGAGACCTAAATGTAAAATCTGTAGTCCTGATAGCTTTCCACCCCGAGTCCCAAAACTCATGAATTTGATACAAGAAAATAATTTACAAGGTTCATGTAAACTAATATCAGGCAAAGAAATGGTTAACACAGCTCAATGGTGACATCGTACTCTCTGACAAATCATTTAAAATGATTTTGTATTATGAGAAAAATTGCTACCAGACCAAGGATACTTTATATCTAAGGAATTTTAAACAGGGGCTTCAAAAATAGGAAGAGTAATTTCATCTATTACTGAATAACTTTCAAGTTCAGAAAAGATACAGTTAGGTCAGAGATGTTAATATGCTAAATAGTCTTTAAACAAAGGAATATTTTGTAGAATGTGCATCATATAAAACTGTACATTTTTAAAGTACTGTATCCTAAAAATAATCCGAATTTTAACATACAAGGAGTTCTTCAACATTGTAGTCAATGGGATTTATATTGAGAAGTTATTTGATCTAACTTAAGAAACAATGTCTACCTGTGTTACCGCTATCATGGCGAGAACAGTATAAAGTTCTTCCTTAGTCAGTCTGCCAGGTGTAGTTCTATTAGCTAAGGCCCATATCTGTCCAAGAGTTTCCCTGGGAAGTCCAGATGACATCAGAATGGGATAAAGTTTAGCAGTATCTATTCCAGTTGGAGTCATTGTGATTTCTAAAATTTTCTTATAGGCATCTATCAAAGGAAAAACCAGATTACAAATGTAAACATATTAAAAGTGATTGCTCCTTATTGTCGTCATTGTTGCTGACACAAGATTAATCTTCAAACTGCTTTAATAGAACCGAAGTCACGTCAGCGTTTGAATTGCTGTAAAGATTATTCAAGTGGAAATAGCCTACATACAAATAGAGTCGGCAGCTTAGAAGACAGGTTGGAACTTGGTCCTAAAAATGAAGATTTGGGGCTACCGGTCCGAGAAACTCTTAGAGTTCAGGAGAACATAGTAACAATACTAAGATGGAGGTGGTATAAACAGATGCTTTGCAACTTTAAAGGGAAGTTGTAGAGTAATGATGGTGGGAATAGTTTGGAAATAGCAGTGGGGAGGCGAGAACTGTACCAATACCACCTGTCTCCTCCCCCAGTGAATTAGAGGCTATGAGCAAAAATAGCACTGGGTAAGGTGCTGTGGGAAGAGAGCCTTCAGAGAAACCAACTTTCAGTCAAGTTGATAAAGCAGAATACATGTTGGAAAAAAAAAGGAAGGGACTGCTGAGAAAGTTTTCCACAATCAAATGGGGTTTCCAAAGGCCAAAATGAGAAAAGCTCCTAGAGATGAGGTTGCCATACAAAACAGAGGATGCTAGTACCATACGGGACATACTTTTATACTAAACAGTTATTTAATATTATCTCAAATACAAAATTGAATGGATGTTATATATGATTATTTGCTAAATCTGGCAACCCTAGTTAGAGGAGTTTTGGAGGATGACAGTGGGTAGGGCTAAGGTAGACAGAAAAAAAATGTTTAAAGCAAAAAATTTACATCCAAGATTTAAATATGGATTATAGGTTAGTAGGCTGGCTATAAAAACACGTATTTTGGCTAGGAAATTACGTGTGCATGTATGTTTGGAAAGAGGGAGAAAGAAATACAAGCTGGCAGAAAATGGAAGGAACTCCAAAATATACTGGATCTGGGTTCTGTTTATTTGGCTTGAAGACAGAGAGGAAGCAGATGCAAATTGTCTAATGGGCACTTGGAAGAAAACCTACTTTTATGTACAACTGAAGTCCCATAGGATTTGGGGAAATTAGCCTTTCAGTTGGTGAGTATATGATTATGATGTAAAGTAGACATTACTGGTTTTTCCCCCAAAAGAAGTTCAGTTACAGTTTTCTAGGGATTGGCAAAATAGAGCAAATCGAACATGTTACAATATATTAAGACTGATTAACACATGCTGCTGTAATAGTCATTACTGTGGGCGCATCACCCATGGCTCAATAGAGTTATTTCCTCATATCAACTGAATACAATCACTACATATGCACCTAAGGGATTTTTTTTTTTTTGCTCAGCCGTAATAATATACTTAAAGTAAAAAGTAAGCACCATCTTCCAATGTTTTTTTTTTTTAGTATATGTGCTGCCGAAGCGAGCACACCATCTTCCAATGTTGAAAAAGATGTCACTTGGTCTTTTATTTCACTTAAAAAAAAAAAAAAAAAAAAGGATTATTTATTTATTTATTTGAGAGAGACAGAGTGAGAGAGGGAACACAAGCAGGGGGCGTAGGGTGGGAGAGGGAGAAGTAGGCTCCCCGCTGAGCAGGGGAGCCTGATGTGGGACTCTATCCCAGGACCCTGGGATCATGATCTGAGCCAGAGGCAGACGCATAATGACTAAGCCACCCAGGCGACCCTTCATATAGTATTATATAATAAATAAATTATATATAATAAGTATAATAAAATAAATATATTTTAAAATATAAAAATGAATCACCAGGAGTTCAGAAAATCACATTAAATTTATTAGTACTTTTTTTTTTTTAAGATTTTATATATTTATTTAAGAGAGCACAAGCAGGGGGAGCAGCAGGAGAGAGGAAGAAGCAGCCTCCCCTCTTATCACAGAGCCTGATGTGGGACTCAGTCCCAGGACCCTGGGATCATGACCTGAGCCGAAAGCAGACACTTAACCAATTGAGCCACCCAGGCGCCCATATTAGTACTATTCTTGAGATGTTATTAATAATCTATGAAATAATGATATCTTTTAAAGCATAGTAAATCTAAGCAAAGCTTTTAGAAATAAAAGTCTATGATAGTCATAGACTTAGGTCTATGTATTGACATAGGTCAATACAACATTAAAGCAAAACATTTCTCCCACATTTATATAGCTATTTCACATATAAGGCTGTCTTAAACATCAGATCTTTTAAATTTTCTGTACTCTTTCAGAAAAAAATAAACAAGAAAAAAGTTAAAATTCCTTCTGCGTATTTTGTAACCACAACAGTAAACATTCACAACTCTGTTTTCAACACTTAAAGTGAAATATCCAGATCGGAATACTGGACAAAGCAGCTTTTTTACCTGGAACCAAACTCTCATTGTAAATCCAAGGAGGTATTCTGGGCTGAACAGGATCCTGTGAGGGAAATACTCCCACACCTAGGAGATGAGAAACATTATTTAATGTATGTAACAGTCCATGCAGAAGATGGGGAAATTTGCACTGAGTCACCCTTTTTTATAAGAAGAGTGTTGGCCGAAGATACTAAAAAAAAGTCACCAATATGATTAAAAGATCTGGTTTCTAAACAACTCTTGTACATTAACTATGTCCTAAAGAGAAAGCGAAAAAAATTAAGATGTACCAAATCAATATTCTGAATCACATGAGGCTTGCACCATTTCACATGTATTACAAATTAAAGGAGAAAACATGACAGCTGGTAGTTTAAAAATTACACACATGAAAAAAATGAAATGCTCAAGCTTTCCTTGTAGCTTTTAATAATATTTCTTTGCAAAGTCTGATTTTTTTTTTTACCTGAATATGACACTGCTGCCTTAGATGTATAGGATTTTTTATTTTGTTCAGAAAAAATCCTCCAAAAGTTTGTCTCCTAGGCCACACAAATTCTAATTCATCTCTGCAAGCTGAGTTTATAAAAACTTGGATCTTTTAGGCGGCAGTGTGAATGATTTATTTCAGAAAAGCAAAACTATTTCTCATTGGTGACTTTTCCAGTTAAATTTTAACTTGCAACCTTTATGGAAGAACAGAAAGTATAAGACGAGAAAAACAGTTTTTTATAAAATAAAAGGAAAAGAAATTTAAAATGAGGAAGGATTCTGATTTAAAAAACTTGGTTACCATAAAATTTTTAAAAGGAATAACTGTGCTGAAAGAATTCAGAGCAAAATCGTAGGGGTTAATTGGAGAAAAGAATGCATTAAAAATATTTGAAGCAAAATTCTGATTAGCAAAATCAAGCAGCATTCATTTGAAGATTAATGCTTAAGGTGTTAGCATTTGAGCGACATTTGGTTAAGTAAACTTTTTGCTGAATATTTCATGAGCTCACCACTCTCTTCAATGGACAGGTTTTGGTCTGAAGTCTTTTCTGCCTCTGCAGTGGTGGTACCACTTACAGGTCCATCTACAGCACCCCCGTTTTTGGCTGTTAAACTGGGATGGTTCTTACTGGAACCTGGGCCTAGGGCTTTGTGCCCAACTTCAGAGGTATTTAATTTAATTTGTTCCTGCCCAGACGTACTTATATCACAAGATACAAGGAGCTTCTCCTCCAAGGAAGGGCCTAAACAAACAGCATGAAGGGTTATTTGTATATAATTGCAAATTTCTGATTTTTTTTCAACCATCCATTTCCATCCCCAGATTCTCAAGGGTAGGCCCTGCCACACATAATGTAAATTTTGAAATAATCCAATCACTACACGCTTGTATAGGACCTGAAAGACTTTAGAGGTTTTAGAGAACTTAAACATCATTACCTACTTTGGTTCTCGAGAATTCTATGAGCCAGCAGGTAGAATGGTATAGTGGAAGGAGTGCTATTTTTGGCGACCTACACAAGACAGACACTTCTACTCACTACTGGGGAGGCCCCTGGGCAGTCATGTCATCTCTGGGTGTGTTTCTCTAACTGTTGTCTGAGGAAATTTGGACTAAGCATATGTCTGCTAGGATCTATGTCTCAAAAATGAAGGTGTAACTGTACCCCTCCCCATCTTTTCACAAGTGATAAACTAAGATATAGTTTGAGGATTTGTTCAACGACATACTGACAATAAATGGAGAACCCAGGCTTCTGACCCCCAAGTGCTCTACCACTGAACCAGAGAGAGCACGTTCTAAAGCAGCTTTTCTTTTTATCACAAGCAGGCAAAGAGGCAGGCAGAGAGAGAAGGGGAAGCACGCTCCCAGCTGAGCAGAGCGCCCAATGTGGGGCTCGATCCCAGGACCCCGAGAACATGACCCAAGCCAAAGGCAGAGGCTTCAACCCACTGAGCCACCCAGGCGCCCCTAAAGCAGCTTTTCTTGATTCATGACTCTGAACAAAATATTGGTGATTTCCTCAAACAAGAGTTCTCTGTAGAAATCAGTTTGTTTTTAAAGTTCAAAGGTGGTTTAAATAGCTCCTTATTTAGGTAGGAATAAAAGTTTTAAATCATTTTTCTGGAACGTGAGGCCCCCCGAATTAAAAAATCTAGATTCTTATTTTGGTGAATTTGAATAGTATTCATATATTCAGGTACATGTTTCCTTACCAACAAGTGTATTATTTTACTTATATAAGAGAAATAAATTATCCAAGTTTATCTTAAGAATGCTTTCATTAATATTCTAGGAGTTACCTGCTTTCTGTACATTGTATGAGGCTGCAGCAGTAGAGAAAGAAGGAATCTGCCCAGGGACATCATGTAAGGCAAAAGACACTGGAATCTGACCTGGAGGGAGAGGCTGTGCTCCAGCCTTCTGTGCATGCAACTGGCCAAGTGGGGTGGCGGGATGGAAAGACTGAAAAGGCTGGGAAGTGGAAGAAGGACCACATGTGGGCACTTCAACAGGCCCCTGCATAAAGTCACTGAATTCTTCTTCATCAAGAAAGGCAGATGATGGGGAGACAGTTTTAGTAGAATGAGATGATGGGGGATAATCTGCAAAATGGAAAATGGCAATGAAACACACGGAAATGAAAATCAACAAGGAAAAAAGAAACTAAGATGTAGTATAATTCCAAAAGAATAAACTGAAACATGAATAGCAGAGGTGAACATGAACTAACATGCAATGAGAGTCAAATGGAATTATTAAATGAATGAAAAACACTTTGATGTCTATTTATACACATTTTTTTTTCTTTTCGAAAAGCAATTTTTTAGGTACTTTACATTTTGCTCAAAAACAAAAAAATTTAAACTCAAAATTCCCTTCCTTCTTTTATTAGGCTCCTACCAGTTTTGTCCCTGAGACCACTAACTGTACATCAAAGTGGTGATTACTTTTGATACCCAAGTCAGTTTTTTGGATAATATCCTCTCAAACCAGTATGTACCCTATATTAGAAAACCTACCTCCATGCTGCTGAATACATTTTGGACAGATGCGTACTCTAATGATTAAATTTCATTATGCCAGTCAGAAATAGTGCATGATACATACTTGTCATCTTAAATAGATCATGCCTAACCCATACACTTAGCATACATAGTTCACATCAGTAAAGTTACCACCTGAGGAATGAAAATTACAAAAGAATATTTTAAACAAAATACCAAGGTGGTACTGTAAAAAGTATCAAAATTGGGACACCAAAAGTGCTCAAACAACTCAACAGTTGATTTAAGAAAATAAATCCTGACTATGTTTAAAAGATCTTTGGCTCTAAAGTCAGTCTATAAACATTATTGCAGCTCTTTACTGTTAAATGCGAGATTTACTTATGTAATAAGCCTTCTCTATAGGGACTTCATCTAATAATATTGTTTTTGTTTCTTCACATTTTTCAAAAGCCACAAAATTTATTTTAAATAAATCAACTTTTAAAAACTAGAGTCACACACAGATACACAGATGAAGGCAACATCAACCCTGACTATCTCTATCTCTGCTCCTCCAGCATCTGCAGCCAGGTGCAAACTGGACCACGTGCCTCTCAATTTTTTTTTGCTGTTGTTGAGGTAGGGCTAACATATATTATATAGTTTATAAACTCTATATATAACTATGTAGTTATATCATGTACAATACAGTGACTCGATAATAGTATGTACACTGTGAGATGATCACAATAAGTCTAATTACCATTTGTCACCATACAAAGTTACAAAAAAATTTTCCCTCTTAATGAGAACTTTAAGCCAACTTTCAAATATGCACTACAAAATTACTGACTACAGTCCTCACGCTGTACATTACAACCCGATGGTTTATTTATTTTATAACTGGAAGTATGAACCTCTTGACCACCTTCACCCATTTCACCCACATCCCACTTTCCTCCGTCAATTACCATTCTGTTCTTCTTTCATTTTCTTTTTCAGATTCCACATACAAGTGAAATCATGTTATTTGTCTTTCTCTGACTTATTTCACTTAGCCTAATACCCTCAAGGTCCATCCATGTTGTTGCCAATGGCAAGATTCCATTCTTCTTTATGGCTGAGTAGTATTCTGTTGTATACATACACCGTATCTTCTTTACCAATTCATCCATCACTGTACACTTAGGTTGCTTCCATACCTTGGCTATTGTAAATAATGCTGCAATGAACATGGGGTGTGTATATTTTTTTCGAGTTAGTGTTCTTATTTTCTTTGGATAAATACCCAGTAGTGGAATTGCTGGTTCATATGGTAGCTCTCTTTTAAATTTTTTGAGGAATCTTCATATTGTTTCCACAGTGGCTGTACCAACCTACATTCCCACCAACAATGCATGAGGGTTCTCTTTTTTCCACATCTTTGCCAACACTTAATGTTTGTCTTTTTTATGATAGTCATTCTAACAGGTGTGAGGTGGCATCTCATTATAGTCTGCAATGTGATTTGCATTTCCCTAATGATTAGTGATGTTGAGCATCTTTTCATGTGCTTGTGGACCATCTGTATGTCTTCTTTGGCAAAATGTCTCTTCAGATCCTCTGCCCATTTTTTTCTCATCAGATTTTTTTTTTTTTTTTTGCTATTGAGTTGTATGAGTTCTTTGTATATTTTGGATATCAGCCCTTATGGATATATGATTTGCAAATATTTTCTCCCATTCAGTTGGTTGCCTTTTTATTTTGTTGATGGTTTCTTCTGCTCTGCAGAAACTTTTTAGCTTGATGTTGTTCCACTTGTTTATTTTCGCTTTTGTTGCCTTTGATTTTGGAATCAGATCCAAAAAAATCATTGCCAAAACCAAAGTCAAAAGCTTACCACCTATGCTTTCTTCTAAGGGTCTTATGGTTTCAGGTCTTATATTCGAGTCTTTAACCCATTTTGAGTTAATTTTTGTGTATGGTATAAGACAGTAATCTAGTTTCATTCTTTTGCATGTGGCTGTTCAGTTTTCCCAGCACCATTTACTGAACAGACTGTCCTTTTCCCATTGTGTACTCTTGCTTCCTTTTTCATAAATTAATTGACCATATATGTTTGGATTTATTTCTGGACTCTCTATTCTGTTCCACTGATCTATGTTTCTGTTTCTATGCCAGTATCATATTGTTTTGATTACTACAGCTTTGTGATATACTTTGAAATCAGGGTATGTCATGCCTTTAGCTTTCTTCTTTTTTCTTAAGACCACTTTGGCCATTTGAGGTCTTTTGTGGTTCTATATAAATTTTAGGATTGTTCTATTTCTGTGAAAAATGCCACTAGAATTTTGATAGGAATTGCCCTGAAATCTGTAGATTGTTTGGGTAAAATGGAGATTTTAACAATACTCATTCTTCCAATCTATGAGCACAAAATATCTTTCCTTTTTTGAGTGTGTCTTCTTCAAATACTTTCATCAATGTCTTAAAGTTTCCAATATACAGCTCTTTCAGCTCCTTGGTTAAATTTATTCCCAGGCTTTTTATTCTATTTGATGAAAGTGTAAATGAAATTGTTTTCTTAACTTCTTTTTCTGATAGTTTGCTGTTAGTGTATAGAAATGCAACAGATTTTTACATACAGACTTTATAACTTCACTGAATTCATTTACTACTTCTATCATTTTTTTGGTGGTCTTTAGGGTTTTCTACATGTAAAGCTTCTTCACATTTTTAACTACTTTAAATTGTTTTAACATTTACTAAAGTCTAATGTCACAGGAGCAGTGTTTTTTAAAAAAGGCTCTCATCTGAAAAATGGGGACACCACATGTTTCTCTTTCAGACACTTCTCTTTTGGATTCATAAAATAGAATCTTCAATGCTTTCAGGTTTTATGAAAGATGCAAAATGAATATCCAAAACTACCGTCTTAAATAATTTTGTTAAAAAAAAACGAAAAGCCATGACCCAATGAATTCCAACCCCTCCTAAAAATGGTTACGAGAGTACGGATTTAAGTTCTTAATTTGGGTTCTCGGCCCAGCACTGGTAGAAAATAGTAATAGTGGAAAACTGAGAGCTATTACGAGTATTATTTAAATGGATCCTATTTACCAGCAGTAAGGCTGCAAATGTTAAACCAATGTTTCTTTGCATTTGACCGGAATTATGTTAATCTATGCGTTATATATATTTTGGCTTATAACTCTCACAGTGATATATATATATGATTAAGAAGTATAAAGTTATGTGATTGTTTGTATATTCCATATTTTAAGGTAAAGAGTCAGTGGGGGCAGGGGTATTAATAGATGTTTTTGGTGGGTAAAAGGTTGAAAACTTTTTTTTTAAGTACTTTAGGCCTAGAGGTAAGTCCCTAACTGGGGAAGCTCTGGAAACTTCTTGGACTTGCTGCAAAAATCTTTTTTGGATAAGCACAGAGCAGTTAATTAGAAACAGCTAACTGCATGCATGTTGACTGAATTCATGAGACCAGTTAAACATCAAAACAAATTATTATTTAACAATGTGGTTGGTAAACTACACCTAGTTATTGAAAGAGGGCATTCTATATGGACAGAACAGTGTTTGCCCTAACAATGACCATTCATCTCAGCCTTCACCTTCTTCTAAGTTCCATGCAGGGTCCAGTGTTAAGCATTCCAATATCTATTTTTCAATTACTTCCTAAGTAGTTATTTAGCTTATAATTTTCATTTTTATTAATGTTTTTCATTTCTGAATTCATTCTGACTGCTATATCCATTCTCTTTTCAAGCTTATTATATATTTTACTTTGGGGCATATTTAGAATGAGAATCTGAGTATATAATCTAACAAGCGAATTTAATAGGACAGAGTTAGAGCTGTCCCAGAAAGTCAAGAACTGGTAACTGTGCCAATATTAGATTATTCCCTACTGATATCACCTATGAAAGGTACTACAATACAAGCATCTGAGAAAAATTTATCAATGTGGGGCGCCTGGGTGGCTCAGTTGTTAAGCGTCTGCCTTCAGCCCAGGTCAGATCTCAGGGTCCTGGGATCAAGCCCCATGTCGGGCTCCCTTCTCGGCGGGAAGCCTGCTTCTCCCGCTACCATTCCCTCTACTTGTGTTCCCTCTCTCGCTGTGCTTCTCTCTGTTAAATAAATAAAATCTTTAAAAAAAAAAAAAAAAAAGAAAAATTTATCAATGTAATATATGCCAGCAGAAAAGACTACTTGGTTGGCTGAATGATTCAACAACTCATCTATTAATGATGTTGTTATTCTTTTTTTTTTTTTTTTTTTTTAAAGATTTTATTTATTTGACAGAAACACAGCGAGGGAGGGAACACAAGCAGAGGGAATGGTAGCGGGAGAAGCAGGCTTCCCGCTGAGCAGGGAGCCCGATGCGGGGCTCGATCCCAGGCCCCTGGGATCTGACCTGGGCCGAAGGCAGACGCTTAACGACTGAGCCACCCAGGCGCCCCTGATGTTGTTATTCTTAACCCCTATAAATTTTAAAACATCCAAATCTTTACTCAGCTTGAAGGATGAAATGAGCACTGACTGACTCTCCAAACACACATAATGGTCAATTAAACACATAGGAAATTTATAGGAAATAGATTAGGAAATAGGAAACCTTCCAATGAAAGAAAAATTTTTAATTAAAATTACCTGGTTTCAAGGGATGGGGAGGGAGACAAACCATATGAGACTCCTAGACTCATGAAACGAACTAAGGGTAGCTGGGAGGCGGGGGGGTAGGGATAGGATGGCTGGGTTGTGGACATTGGGGAGGGTATGTGCTGTGAAATGTGTAAGCCTGACGATTCACAGACATGTACCCTGGGGCAAATAATACATTATAAGTTAATAAAAAAAAATAATAAAATAAAATTACCTGGTTTCTTAGGGTGTGATGCTGGAGTAGGGTGCATCTTGGCATCTCTGGAAAATCCATCCAAGTTTCCTTTTATGGCTTCCAAAGCATCATCTCTACTCTTCTCTCCTGTCTAAGGGACAACAGATATATGGATATATCTTCACTTATGGCTCACTTCATCCTAGATCCTCCCAAATTAAAAGTACAGATATTGGTCTGTTTTCAATATTTTTACCACTGACTTCTGATAGGGAATTCTCCAAGTCAGAAAAACACTGACAAGTGTATAAGTATACCAAATGCATAAAATGACAATCTACAAAACACAAAAATGTTAAAGGGTTCATTTACAAATACTTTAGGACACAAGTGATATTAAGTATCCTATACTAATTAGTATTAAAATCAATTATTCATCTTCCCAAGAAAAGACCACAAACACATCAATGGTAGTAAACAAGAACTGAGAAGATGATGGTTGATGCCCCATTCCGTTCAGTAATACAGCATCTTACAGGAAAAGAAGAATTCTTCACTTTTAGACTCAGACCCAAATGAATCAACCACAGCCCGAGCTTGGGCTGGTGCCCAGGTGACAGACTCCACTGAATGAGTGAGAGGCACACACAGGGTGTACGTGGGCTGTGGTGGGGGAATATGTTACCTTCGGTTTCACACTACTCAGAAGTCTGAGCTTCTGCTTCTGCTCTTCAAACTGGCGTCTTTTTCTTTCTTCTTCTAAGAGCTTCTGTTGCTGTTCAAATCGTTTTCTTAAGGAAAAACAATCTAGTAAAGAACTAGCTTCAGAGCTTATCAACTAAGTCACAGTCATACTTCTAATGGTTTTAGCAATATCACCTCACTTACTTCTAGAACTAAAAACCTCACTAATTATATCTGATTTTTTTTAATGACAATACTGTTTCCCATATTAATTCCAAAATAAATGAGTCCACTGTGTTATATTCATACTGCTAATAGTTTCAGCAATATCACCTTACACTCCTAGAACTATACCTCACTGCTAATTATATCTAATTTTCTTGTGACAATACTACTTCCCATTTTGAAACATGTGAATCCAAAAAAAAGAGTTACCTAAGTTATAGACATGAATTTATTTCTTGTCTAATTGGCAAGAGAAAGAGACTATCTTTTGCATTCAAAAATAATCTCAAAAAACAGCCAGGGAGGTAGACAAAAAAGGAACTCTGACCCGGGAAGGCAGTGTTGTACAGGAGAAAGAGCAATGCTTGGGGCATCAAGAGGCCTACATTTGGGTCCAGGCTTTGTTAGTAACTATGTGACGGGGACTGACCAGAAACTCCATGTTCTGAACTGCACCTTCGCTAAATGTAAAATTACAGGGTTGAATTAGAGGATCTAAAAGGTCCGTTCTTGCTTAAAACTTATATAAAAAAATGTACTGCAACTATCTTAAAGGCGACATGACTGTACTGGTTTCAAATCTGCATTAAAGAACATTTGACCATTCTTAAAATAGCAGCCATCCTGCATCTTTATGCTTGATTCCGGAGGTCTCTTACTGCTGCTCTTCAGCAAACTGCTTCTGCATGTCTGGAGTGTACTGTGGGCCTGGAGGACGCATTCCCAGGAAAGGTGTTTGTCCCAGGTAAGGCATTCCTGCTGCTGGCATTGGTCCCATTGGTATCCCTGCCTGAAAGAAACAAAGGCTTAAAAAACACAATTCCTCCTTTTAATTGTTACACGGAAAAACTATGACTTCCATAAATTCTTAGTATTTTTATTAATGAACTATATGATTTTCTTTTAAATAATAGTAAAAAAAAAAACCCACAGGCTAAAAATGGAAAGTTCCCCTTAATCTCATCCCTTTCATTTCCTTGTCTCAGAGGTGCCCACCGCTAACAGTCTGAGGGTGTGTGTGCATGGAAGCACATGCGCACACACCGAATATTCTGGTCAGTTCACTAACCCATACTCTTTGAGAAGAGGTATCATATCTTACATGTCTTTGCATTTCCAGCAACAGATTAGAGCCTGCCATATGGTAGTTATTCCAAAAATGAGATTAAACATGCTTTTCCAGTAAGTATGACAAGATAATGAATATTTTGATGTTTATTATCACAGGCCTGATATCCAAACTTTTACAGGAAACAAAACATAGTCAGCAATAAGTGATATAGCAATTGCACAGTACAAAGTTTATTCAGGCGTCCAGAAGTCAGAATAGTATTACACAACAGCTAACCACAAAATCTAATGTTAATAACGATGATGATGACACTGATAATGATGATAACGGCTAATTTACACGGAGTGGAAATTCTTCTACTCCTCAGCCTTCTCCCTGAAAGGCTTCCCTTCTGTTCCCTAACTGAAACCTGCCTGTCTCTGGAAGTGCTCTTTCATTTGGAGACTGCTGCTTCTCTTCCACATTTCATGTAAATAAGGGGAATAGTCCTCCTTGCTTCTTCTAGACCTTTTATGCTCTCTCTTCCTTCAAAAACCTGAATACATGCATCCAGCTACTTTAGTCGCCCAAATTGCCTAGTCTGTTATTTCAGGATGGCTACTTTCAGTTAGAGTGGATGAAGGATGTGTTTGTAATGAAGCTTAACTCTCCTACTTATACAAACTTGGTTAATGTAAATTACCAAAATTTAAATTACATTAAGGTAAAGTTTATAGTCTCGCTATGAGAATATAGTCAGATCTTCATCACTTCATTTTCTTTTTTTTTTTTTTAAGATTCTTTACTTTTAAGTAAACTCTATACACAAGAGGCTGCAACTCACAACCCTGAGATCAAGAGTCACATGCTCCACTGGCTGAGCCAGCTGGGCACCCCTCAGCAATTCATTTTTAATGAAGTTTTTTTTTTTTTTTTTAATAACACTAAGATCTCGATTTTAATCTAAGAATGTTTGTTGAAGAAATCATGTTAGTGTTTTCCTCAAAGTCTTCCTTTTAGAAATTACCAAAAATACCCCCTCATTCTGAACCTTGAAGAAAGTGCACCTCAATGAAACAGTGTGGGATTGTTTTAAGGCCTAGAAATAATATGATGTGGGTAAAGCACCTAGAACACTGTGTAGCACATATGAGTAAATAGCCATTATTATAATTATTAAAAATTATACTGACAACAAAGTAATACACTCTCAAAGACAATGATGATCCCTTTTTTCCCCCCTGGAACAAAGTAAGATTCTGCAGGCAAATACAGAATTAAGGCAACTAGATAAGAAAAATGAACACTTCATAGTTATAACATGTGTATCATTTTATTGTGTTCATGCCAGAGGCCAGCTATAGAATTAGACACTTACATACACTATTCTCAATGTATGTAAGATCCTTAGAATTAGAGATATTTCTGATAACGATCAATAAGAACACCTTAATATTAACACTTATGAAGCTCTTCATATGTCCAGGGACTTTTCTAAGGGCTTTACATATATTAATAGACTTAATTCTTGTAACAAAACTAAGCCATAGATGCTACTATTATTCTCATTTTACAGATGAGGAAACTGAAGTACAAAGTACTTAACTACCTTATGTATTGTGAGTAAGTGGCAGAGCCAGTATTAGACCGAGGCAGTGTCTGGTTCCAAAGTCCATGTTCTCCACCATTAGGCCATTCTGCCTCTCCAATTACCAACAACTACCAGAGATATAGACTTAAAAACAATTTTAATGTGTTCTGTTGTGTGTCTATTAATATGCTCAATCATATAATTGCTCAATGAATAGTAGCTTGGAAGGCTTATGAATGGTTTTAGGACCTAACAACGGACTAACACTGTCTATTCTAAATCTTGGGAGGGGGTGGCAAGGTATATTTACTTTTAGTCATGGTGCGGTTCTCTTGCCGCTAAAAATAAACACTGTAGTCCTAGGATTACATTTATTTTTTTTTCTAGATCTACTTAAATATAACAACTTAATCAACTTCCTATTTTTTTCCCCAACTTTAGTGAGATGTAGCTGACATAACACTGTGTAATTTTAAAGTATGCAAGCTGTTGATGTGACTTACATACTGCAAAATAATTACCACGGCAGCACTAACACCTCCATCTTGTCACAGAATCACCATTTCTTTCTTGCGGTGAGGAATCAAGTTTCCTTTTAAATTGATTTAGTTTACCCAAGGCACATAACATGCAACAAACAAACAAACAAACAAACAAACAAAAAAAACCAACTGACTCAACTCATATAGGCCAAAAGACCAGATATTCCACAAAAATAATAAAGAATGAAAGTAAAGGCATTATTATGCACATTGCCTTTCTATACACAAAATTCTGTTATTCAAGAAGATTCAAACTTGCTAAATGATACTTTGTCTTTCTCCTAGTACTGAAAAGTTACTTTATACATTTATACATTTTCTTAATACATTCTTTTGAAATCTAGATACACCAAAATGTTAAAAAATACTAATCTTTATAGTATATATATACCAGGTGGATGATATGACAAAAGAAATAACTCAGAAATCTGAGATATATCCAAAAAACAGCTAAAAACACTAAAGATAAAGAATTTCACTCCTTAGATGTAGAATACTGAAGGCTACTAAAGATTTGAGTAACTGGAGAGATAGGACAGACTAAAAAAGTAAAAATAATCAATTTCAAGCAAAATCCCAACAGATTTTATGTGGAATTTGACAAGCTTCTCTTAAAATTTATTCTTAAGAGAAAAGAACCACGAATAGTTAAAATTCTTTAAGAGAAAATCTATACTAGCAGTTATCAAGGCTTATCTTAGGCTAGAAAAGTTAGGAGACTAAGTTAGTTATTGATGCAGGGATAGAGAGAAATAGCAATGGCATAAATAGAAGAGCTCAGAAACCCAAAGCATATATAGAAATTGGATAGTACAGGAGTAATCTCAGAAATCAATGAGTAAAGAATGGGCTGTTGATAAATGATTTGAAAACAACTGGCTACTCAAATGGAAAATAATAAAATTAGAACTTTAGATTCACAATGATACCAAAGAACAACTCCGATGGGTTTAATAAGAAAATATAGGAGAATAATATGATCTCAGAGTAGGACAATATCTAATGAGACATAAAACGCAAAACCATAAAAGAAATGATTTATCCATCTGTCTTAACTTTTACAACACAGGACACTACCACCAAAATTAAAAGACAAACCAAAATATAGGAGGAGATACTGGCAATACAAATAACCACAAAGGCAAGAATCCAGAACATACAATGAACTCTTAGAAATCAATAAAACTAGGGGCACCTGGGTCGTTCAGTGGGTTAAACCCTCTGCCTTTGGCTCAGGTCATGATCTCAGGGTCCTGGGATTGAGCCCCGCATCAGGCCCTCTGCTCAGCGGGGAGTCTGCTTCCCCCTCTCTCTACCTGCCTCTCTGCCTACTTGTGATCTCTCTCTCTGTCAAATAAATAAATAAAATCTTAAAAAAAAAAAAACCCAGTAAAACTAGAACAAACAGCAAAACATTGGAAGCAACTTAAATGTCCATCAACTGAAGTATATATACTCATGCATTGCAATACTACACAGCAGCTATATGAACAAACTTGGCTTTACTCTATCTCAGGGATAAATTCAGGGGAGAAACAATGTCAAATAAAAAAAAAGGGCACAAAACCTAGAGAATATATCATGTCCATGAATACTCAAACATGTAAAATAGTAGAAGTATAAAAGTACATATGAAAACAATAAGCAATGAATTCCTGATCGTGATAACCATCTCTGAGGAAGTAGAAGAATGGAATTATAACCGTTTTGTTCAATTCTCTAAAAAATATAAGGCAAATATGGTATGTTAAAATTCAATAAAAGGATATAACTATCTTCATAGAAAACCCCGAGGAATCTATAAAAAAATTCCTAGAATGAGTTCACCAACGTTGCAGGTTACAAAACAAACCTACCCAAATCAATCATTTCTATATATTAGCAATGAACAGGACACTGAAATAAAAACTACAATGCCATTTACAATTACTCAAAAGGATGAAATGCCTAGATGTAAATCTAACAAAACATTTAAACTTATATGCTGAAAACTATACAATGCTGATGACAGAAATCAAAGACCTAAATAAATGCAGACACATATACTGCTCATATATTACAAGAATCCACATGTTAAAGATGTCAATCTCCCTCAAATTGATAAAAAGGTTTACCATAAGGTTTACATGTTTGAATATTCATGGACATGATATATTTTCTAGGTTTAGTGCCCTTCTGCATTTGATTTTTTTTTGTATTTGATTTTTTTATTTGACATTGTTTTTCCCCTAGATTTATCCCTGTTATAGAGTGAAGCCAAGTTTGTTCAAATGGCTGCTGTGTAGTATAGGAATATCAAAACTCCAAAAAGACTTTTCATAGATATAGACAACATTATTCTAAAACATGTATGGAAAGACAGAAGAACTAGAATAACTAAAATAATTTTGAAAAGAAGAATAACATGGGAAGGCTTATCAGATAGCCACAGAGATTTAGTTAGTAATCAAAATCATCCAACAAGAAAAGTCCTGGACCTGATCTGATAGCTTTGCTGATAAATTCTAACAAACATTAACAAAATAATAACAACTTAGACTCCGTGAAAATCTTAAAAATTTGTACATCAAGAGACACTATCCAGAGAGTAAAAGAGGAGCCCAAGAATGGAAGACAATATTTGCAAATCATGCATGTGGTAAGGGATTAGTATCTAAAATAGAGAGAGAGCTCTTACAATTCAACAAAAAAACTCAATTCAAAAATGGACAACAGACCTCAATAAACATTTCTCCAAAGACGATATATATATAAATGGCCAATAACCACATAAGAAGATACTCAACATCATTCATTGGAGAAATGCAAATCAAAACTGCAATGAGATACTACCCCACACCCATTAAAACAGCTACTACCAAAAAACAGGAGGTGCCTGCCTGGCTCAATTGGTAGAGCATGCAATCTTGATCTCAGGCCATGAGTTCAAACCCCATGTTGGGTGTACAGCCTACTTAAGAAAACAAAAGCAAAAACAAAAACAGAATGGAGGTAGTTTGGGGAAGACGGCAGAGTAGGAGGATCCTGAGCTCTCCTCCTGCCCTGGACACAATGAGACAGGAATTACATCTATGTTACTAACTCTGAAAACAAATTGAAGACTGGCAGAATAGACTTCCACAGCTAATTACAGAGGGAAGGCCACCTCAAAAAGTGTAGGAGGGGAGCTAAGTGAAATAGAGATAAGCAATATGCCTAGAAGGGGCACAAAACTTATTTGAAGAAATAATAGCTGAAAACTTCCCTAATCTGGGGAAGGAAACAGAGATCCAGATCCAGGAATCAGAGAGATCCCAACAAGATAAACCTAAGAAGATGCACATCAAGACACACAATAAATAAAAAGTAGTGATAAAGAGAGAATTTTAAAAGCAACAAGAAAAAAGAAAACAGTTATATACAAGGGAAAACACATAAAGTTCTCAGCTGATTTTTCAGGAGACACTGCAGGCCAGAAGGCAGTGGCATGATATATTCAAAGTGCCAAAAGGAAAAATCCTGCAAACAAGAATACCCTGTAAGGTTTTCATAATGGGAAAGATAAAGAATTTCCCAAACATACAAAAGGTAAAGGAGTTCATCACTAAACCAGCCTTACAAGGAATGTTAAAGGGAATTCTCTACAAGAAAAGGCTACAATTAGGGTCGAGGCAAGATGGCGGAGGTGTAGGAGGCACAGAGAGCACTGGGTTCCAGAAGTCCAGCTAAAGAGACAGAAAACCACTCTAAAAGCCGGCAAACAACAGGAGAGAGAAGAGAATAAGAACAGCAATTCTAGGAGCAGAAAATCAACCACTTTCAGAAAGGTAGGACGTGTGGAAAAAGTGAATTTAAAGCGACGGAAGAGAGACCCCGGAGGGAGGGGCCGGCTCCCAGCAGCAGAGCTGAGGAGCACAAAATCTGGAACTTCTAGTCCGCTCCGCTGAGGGACATCACTTCGGAGGCTAACCGGGGGTTCAGCCCTGGCAGGAACAGTGTGGTTTCAGGACCCATGGGGTCACTGAGGGACCAGGGGAGCCCGAGTGCGGCAGAGCTCCCAGGTATTGGGGTGGAGAAGCCGGTGGCAGAGAAGGAGCCGCGCAACACCCCAAGAACAAATAATCCAATCAAGAAATGGACAGAAGATATGAACAGACATTTCTGCAAAGAGGACATCCAAATGGCCAACAGACACATGAAAAAGTGATCCACATCAATCAGCATCAGAAAAATACAAATCAAAACCACAGTGAGATACCACCTCACACCAGTCAGAATGGCTAAAATTAGCAAGACAGGAAGTGACAGATGTTGGCGAGGATGTGGAGAAAGGGGAACCCTCCTACACTGTTGGTGGGAATGCAAGCTGGTACAGCCGCTCTGGAAAAC
>CM053619.1:17030630-17063365 GCA_028646535.1 Procyon lotor | reverse complement strand
AGACAGACAGACAGACACCGAGAGAGGGAACACAAGCAGGGGGAGTGGGAGAGGGAGAAGCAGGCAGGGAGCTGAGCTGAGGGAGAGGGAGAAGCTGAGCAGGGAGCCTGACACGGAGCTTGATGCCGGGACCCTGGGATCATGACCTGAGCCGAAGGCATAAGCTTAACGACTGAGCCACCCAGGTGCCCAAGTATACTTGTCCTTTCTGTATGTGGCTTATTTCACTTAACATTAATGTTTTCAAGGTTCATCCAAGTTGTAGCAGGTATCAGCATATCTTTCCTTTTTATGGCTGAATAATAAATATTGTATGTACATACCACATTTTGTTTATCCACTTATCTGTTGATGGATACTTGATTGTTTCTACCTTTTGGCTATTGTGAATAATGCTGCTATGAACAATGGTTTACAAGTGTCTGTTTGAGTCCTCCCTGTCAATTCTTTTGGGGAAACATACACACACACCCCTAGGGTTGGAATTGCTGGGCCATATAGTAATTGTGCGTTTATTTTCTGAGAAACTGCCAAACTGTTTTTCATACCTGTGGCATCATTTTACATTCTCACTGGCAATGCATGGGGCTCCAATTTCTCCACATATTCACCAACACTTGTTATTTGTTTATTTATTTTTAATAATAGTTATGCTAAGGAGCATGAAGTATTAGCTCACTGTGATTTGGATCTGCATTTCCCTGAAGTCAGAGGTTCTAAGTAGGAAAGTGAAATGATCAGAAATGTGGTTTAGGGGCACTTGGGTGGCTCAGTTGGTTAAGCAGCTGCCTTCGGCCCAGGTCATGATCCTGGAGTCCTGGGATCGAGTCCTGCATCGGGCTCCCAGCTCCGTGGGGAGTCTGCTTCTCTCTCTGACCTTCGCTCCTCTCATGCTCTCACTTTCTGTCAAATAAATAAATAAAAATCTTAAAAAAAAAAAAATGTGATTTAGGCTTTTCAAGGAACAGGGTAAAGCAGAGAAGATTTGAAGCAAAAAGAATCAGTTAAGAAACTACTACAATAAACTTAATCAGAGGAAAAGGGCCATAACCAGAGTGATGGGATTAGAAAAGAAGTGGTGAATGGAAGCTATTCGAAAGGAAGATCAAAAGGACTTGGCAATTGCCAGGATGGAGAAAACAGTGAAGAATCAGAAAGAGCTGAAGATGATGCTGAGATTGTGAGCGTGACCAATGGCAAGGATGGTGATACTGTTTCCTAAAAGAAGGAACTGTTGAGCAGGTTTGGGGAGAAAGGAGGCAGGAATGAATGCCTCTTTGAGGAGTAATCTAGAAGGCAATCAAAAAAGTAACTCAAGCTCAGGAGAAGGGTTTAGATCAATCCAGCTACAACTTTTTTTTTTAAAGATTTTATTTTTTTTGAGAGAGAGAAAGATAGCACAAGCAGGAGGAACAGCAGGCAGAAGAAGAGAGAGAAGCAGGCTCCCTGCTGAGCCGGGAGTCTGATGTGGAGCTTGACCCAGGACCCTGTGATCATGACCGAAGCCAAAGGCAGACACTTAACCGACTGAGCCACCCAGGCGCCCCTAGCTAGGCTCTTTCAAATAAAGGTAAAATAAATAAATAAATAAATAAAATTATCCCCTGGTTGTGAATGAAATAGCTAAGGGAATTCACATATATAGGGAGAAGATACCAAAGGGCAACTTGGAGAATTCTTATGATGAAAACTGAGTAAGGAGTGGCCACTGAAAACCAAGGGAGTTAGTTATAATTGAGTGATAACTACGGAAGGAAAACAGTTCAGAAAGAAGGAAGTAGTTACCAGTATCTAATCCTTTACAAAAAGTGATCAGAATGAGGATTAACAAAAAAGCTGTTTCCAAAAATGCTGATCTTTGAGTAAACAGTGTCATGAGGAGAGAAACTCTTGAACCCATAGGGAGAAAGGTTTAGGATAGGAAAGATATACTTTGTAATTGATAAAACAAAGCTTTTGAGGGAATGAGATTAACAAAGGAAAGTAGCAAAAAAAAAAAAATTTGCTTTGAAAAGGAAGAGGGACTTCTTTCTATGAGGCTAGAGGGAAAGAAAATGGGACAATTCAAGGTAGAAGAAGTCTGAGTGGGAAAGACTCAATTTGGGAGTCAAGTATCTGAAGCGGGTTTCGGATAATCTTTAAAGAATCTAGTGAAATCCAGGAATTATATGCCAAACTTATGTGTCCTTGCATTTTTCTATTGTATAACACCCCCTTCCCAGGAAAAAGGCTGAAAACCAAACTTCAGAGTCTTTTAGCTCTAAAATATTTTTAATTAAAAAAAAAAATTGTGTAAATTGCTTTACAAAGTTCTAGTTGGATGTCTATCTGGTTATATGTGATTTATAGATTTGTAGAGGATTTTGACTGTTAGCAAATTTTACTATGACAAGCAGGCCCACACCCAAAGAGAGGCTGGAATAATGAACAGCTTTTCTGAACAGCACATGAGATATATTAGCTAAGCTGTGTGTTACCTAGATAAGATGTTTAAACTGAAAGTTGAAATTTGGTAGTATTAATTTTTAAAAAAGCTAAGCTACTCACACATGCTGAGGTTTATAAACTTAGGAGCAATGCATTTAAGCAATCAACTTGTCAAGACTTCTCCAAATCAGTCTTAAAGATTACAACTACCAACACGGCTTAGTGGCTAAGCAAAAACTAGAAACTTGTTATATTTTCTTTTTTCCAAAACGCCATAAGTATAAAGTTCTATGCAAAGCCCCTTCACTACCCTGTTCTATTTTCCCCTCTGTCAAATGAAGACACAGAATAGCAACTTTGCCAAGGTCCCAAGTAAGATAACCAAATAGGTAAGAATAAATGTATGGGACGTATAAAGGTTACCTTGAAAACCAATAAAACTAAATTAAGAACATAACTGACAAACATGACTTACTCCATTGAGCAACCCAAACTAGTGACCTATGCACCCACCATTCATATGATTCTCTGGAATGTTTAGACAACTAACATCAACAAGCAGCTAAGACACTGTGAAGACAGCAAAAGTTTGGCAAAAACAAAACAAAACAAAAACCCCAAACCCAAAACCCAAACACTGGGCAGCAGCAAGACGACCAACACTTTAATTTCAAAGGTAAAACCACTATTTATTACCAATACCCGAGTATGAAAGCAGAAGCAGAAGGTCTACTTGTCACCTGCCTATCTCATTTATCCTTCCCTTTCAGTTACCTTTGCTAACATTTCCCTTCGCAGGCATGGTGGACTCTAACAAAATCTGCTGAAGCATCTCCCTCCTCCAGACTCTCAAACTCCTAATATAGCTCACAGAGCACAGGTGAGGTCCATCTTCCTAAAGGACCACTTGATATGACACTCCTGGCATTAAAAATACTTAATTATTCCCTCCTTAAGCTGAATTTCCTTACTTTATATCCAAGGCTCCCTCCAGTTTTAGCATAACTTTTTCAGTTTTATCTCACAAAACTCACCGCACATTTAGTGCCACAATCCATCTGGCCTTACCTACTATTCTCTTAATGTTCAGTAGGCCTTCACGTTTCTTATGACAATCCCTTGACCCCTTCCTCTTCCTCCAAATGAGGCCCAGCTGAAATACCTTCTTTGCTTTCAGTGTAGCTTGAAGTCACAAATATTAACAGAATACTTTCTGTTACAATGTACTAGAAGCAGTGGAAGATGCAAAGATGAGGAAGTCCTTAAGGAGTTTATAAAAGAGAAGGAAAAAACAAAGACAAGCTCACAAATGATAACATCCCAGAAGGATAGAGACTAATCAAGATCTTTCAATTCGTTTCTCTCTGCAGTACTTGTCTTTAAAAAAAAAATTATACTCATCTCTTGGGTAAATTCTGTCCTTTATATAACTTTATCATTTATTCTGAAGTAGCCCAACCAGGATATCAATCAAAAGTAGGCTAATGTTAATGAAGCTGGAAAATGCCATTGCTTTTTGTTTAGTCTCTCTCTCTCTCTTTTTAAAAAAGATTTTATTTATTTATTTGACAGAGAGAAAGATCACAAGTAGGCAGAGAGGCAGGCAGAGAGCGGGGGAAGCAGGCTCCCTGCTGAGCAGAGATTCCCAATGCGGGTCTGGATCCCCGGACCCTGAGATCATGACCTGAGCTGAAGGCAGAGGCTTTAACCCACTGAACCACCCAGGCGCCCCTGCTTAGTCTCTTAGAACAGAAACAGTATCTAAGAAATATGGTACCTTATAGTTCCTGGATTTTCTCCATTAAAAGCTGACAAAGGTTGCCTGGCAGTTTTTCTTTGCCCTTAAAATATACCTAGGCTGCCATAATGTTAACTTCTTTATAAAATAAACTTGGCCCTCATCACTGCTCTCTAAAAACCATAATATTCTTTCTCTATCGAGCATACAGCTTTCAGCTTTTCAGCCTCAGAAACTTTCCAACATATGTAACATGTACCATACATTTTGCAAGGTAAGGAACATTTAAACCACTTCTCTCTCCCATATACCTCTAGATTTTTATTTATTTATTTTTAAAGATTTTACTCATTTATTTGTCAGAGACAGCAGGAGTGAGTGAGCACACAAGCAGGGGGAGCAGCAGGCACCGGGAGAAGCAGGCTCCTGCAGAGCAGGGAGCCCAATGCTGGACTGGATCCCAGGACCTCAGAACCCCAGGATCATGACAGGAGCCAAAGACAGCTACTAACCGACTGAGCCACCCAGGCGTCCCTATCCTCTAGAGTTTTAGAACTCGATGTTACTCCAACCAACTTTTATAGATGAAAGAAATTTTAAAAATCAATCATTCTAACTTCTATCACAATTCAGGCCATACTTATTTTTAAAAATGAGTGTTCATGGACTGGTGACATTAAAACACTATATACTAAAGGGAATGATCCACTCAACTTTCTGCACATGAGGTCCTTGCCACACACAAAAAACAGAAACCAAATCAAACAACCAAAAGAAAATCCATGGGTCTAAAATGCCAAATTTATATTTTTTTCAGAACTCAGTGCCATAATTAATCATATACTTTATCAAATTAACGCCACTCAAGAACATTTTAGAAACTGTCATCACAAATATGCAGAATACATATTTGCTGCAGTCAGAAATTGACTTATATCAAGTATTCATGAAAGACTCTAATGAAACAGTGTAGATTAGAAAACAAAACAGTTTTAAATCTAAAGTAAAGGATGTGTTGAGGAAATAGGAAATGATGCACACAGGTGGTTCATTCAACAGCCACCGCCTTTTCCAGCCTGTATATAAGCACCTGCAGGAGGTGATAACTTTAAAGACTTTACACTCCTTAGTGTTTCTAACTCCAAAATTAAAACACTGCCTGTGGAAACACTAACACTTTGCTTTCCAAAAATAATTTAGGATGCTGAAGATAAAAAGCTAATTTTATCTCCAAACGTGTATGCACTATGTGTTGGTTAACAAAACAAACTCAGACTAGGTCATTATAGAAGCAGGGTGAAAACTTCCCCGAATAAAGGATTTCCTTAAATGATGAACTTGCCAAGTTGCAGACGTTCTTATTTATCATTCTGGATATGAGAGCCACAGGCAATTATTACACGACAGATTCATTTAAGGACTAAATAAAAGTCTGGAAGCTTTGTTCTAATAACTGCGTAACTGTTGTTTAATAGAGATTTGATTTTAATAAGGAGACACGTCTTAAGAGTGACGTCTACAAGAGCTCCACTAATTCAAAGGGCTTTAGGTTTTCCTGCTGCTTCTCTTGTGTTGTTAAGGTGATAAAAAGGACAGGACGTTCTAGACGGGGGGAGACAAAGTACACACACATACACCTTGGAAACAGCTGTTCAGTTTTGTGACCAGATTTTTCAGAGCCTTCACTACCCTAAACCTGGTCAAGCCCGAAAGCCCTGGGAAAGGGAAGTCTGGTCGCTCGGGCCAGAAGCGAGAGGTCGGGGTTCCTGCTTTCCCAGCCCCGGCCGGGTGCCAGCCCAGCCCAGCGGACCCTCACCTCCTGCTCCTCCTCCTCCTCCTCCTCTCCTCCCCGCACTGGGAGCTCTCGCTCGCTCTTCGCCCCAGCACCAGTGCCCCTGAGCCTGGGAGACAGGAGCCGAGCGCCGCGTTTCCCCCACCCCCTCGGCCTAGGTCCCCTGAGGACCCCCTTCTCCTGTAACCCAGTGCCAAAGGAAAAGGGGTCCAAGCGGGCGAAAACCGCCATAACCGCCACACAGCCCTCGCCTCGGCGGGGCCTGCCCCGGGGCCCAGCCCGGCTCTTGACACCCACCTGCCTCCCCCGGCAGCTCCAGCGCCGGCTCCCGCGGCTCCACCGCCGCCAGCTCCCGCTCCCGGCCGCAGCGCCATCTTGCTCCGAGCCCGCCGCCGCCACCTTACAAGCAGCTGTCAGCTGAAGACAGCCACTTCCGGGGCAAACGCCAGCCCCTCCACGCCGCGGACTGGGCGACGAGGCGGAGCCCTGCGCCCACGTGACCCTCCGCGCCCCGGGGAGGGGGAATGCGGCGCGCCCTGGTCACGTGGCCCGACAACTGCCGGGGGTCCAAGAGGGCGATTCTAGTTCTGGGGTTGCTTGGGCGACTCCGGGGAGCTGATTCATTGTTTGGCAAGGGCCTCCCGAGGGACTGGCTGGGGGCAGAGCGGCGAAGCGTTGTCCCTCGGTTTGAAAAACCGTCAGGTTGGTCGGTGGAAAGAGGAGATCGAATCCTGCTTTTTAAACTGGAATGATGGGTGTACGGGTATTCTTTTATTTTTACACAGAAAGAATAGGTGGATCCCGGACGCTTCTTTAATAGCTTCACAGAGCTGATCAGTGATCACCTCTCTTTTTCCTGAGAACTCGGCGGCTTCCTTTTGGCACCCACCCCAGAAGATGAAGGTGTTTAAAATTTAGTAAGGCAGCCTAGCGCAAATAAACCTATAGCCCGTATATAAAACCTTCAACGTGCACCGTTCATGTGTTTGGTTCTGCCACCATGCCACCCAATACTCCCTGCTTTTCGTATATTTGCAAGCAGGGCAAAACGGTGTTTGGAAAGCAGTTCATCATTACTCTGAACTTATCTCCATACATATCCATGTATATTACATTACATATATATATACAATCTGGGCATATTTTTATTTTTCTCCTACTCGAACTACTGTAAGTAAAATACATAAGTCCAAAGTTAATCTTTTCAAGCCTTCAAGCAGAGTTTGCTTATTAGCAAGTGGTGGATTAATTATAATTAGCTTTATCTTTACTCTTGCCCAAGGCTTTTACGGGGAAAACATTTGCAATAATAGTTACCTTTTATCAGGCACAAATTACTAGTCAGTAACCTTACCGAATTTTTCTAAATCCTCAGTGTCCTTAAGAGTGAGTATTAGCATTTTGTGGATGAGAAACCAAGGTTAAAATAAGTTGTAATTTGCCTTGGTCATAGAGTTGCAAAGCAGCAGGGCAAGGATTCAAACCCAGGTGTTTCTCATAAAAGTCCTTACTAGTTTCACTAGAGCAGCTGCTATTGAATAACTCAATTATCATATATTCTCTTTTGACAACGGTCTACTAATTTCATTTCTCTTTAGGTGAAACTGAAATTTGTGTAGCATATAGTCACAAGTGATATTAAAGTGCTAAATTCAGTATTAATCCATTGACAAGCCAAGTTAATACTGGTGTATAAAGCCAGTTATTTAAGGATGGGTAGTTACACATGAGAAAATACTAAAAAGAGGAAATAAAGTCAAATGAAGGGAGTAGTAAATCAGGATCGCAGAAGATGTGATCTTGTTTCTGCCAGGATACTTTGTTCTCCTTTGCCTGTGGATTCCTACATCTGCTAGACTCAGCACAGGTCAGCCTTACGTGGCGTTAGGTCACGTCCTCTGATGCTTCAGCATCTTGGCCTTCTAACACAGCATTTGCCTGCCACATTATTTGTTCCTTTACTCTACAACCTCTACGCTCTAAGGGCACAGACTATGTTATTAAGCCTTGTATTCTTAACCAAATATATCATGTTTATTTAAGGAATATTTGGCATTAATATATAACATGTCAAGCACAGAGCTAGGCACTTTCAATACTGAGACATAGTTGGTATTACACCCAATCTCATTCATGAAAAAACAGAAGCTCTGAGAAATTAAAAAACCTGTTCAAAGTCGTACAGCTGGCAATAGATGGCACCATCACAACTACCTCCAGGATACAAAGAGTCAAGGATCTGTTTGCAAGAACAAAGAAAAATCACATGCTTGTATGTATTTTTTTGCACCGTGTAGCAAAAAAAATTCTGTCTCATTTAAAATATTCAAGTTGGAGTGTATCTGTCCTGACATTAGAATAAAAGGCTAAGAATAAAGGAAGTTAACATGTTTAATTAAAATGCTGCTAAGATTATTTACATTACAGTATTTTAATAGTATTGACAATAACTACTATTCATGGTCAGGTGCCATTCTAAATACCTTACATGTATGAAGTCAATTTTTTATTCCAACTGTACAAAAACTAGCAACTAAGAAAAATCTGCTAATAGTGAATAGTCTCCACTATGTAAGCATCTCTTCACCTTGGGCAGAGACCTGTTTACTAAATGGATGCAGGCCCATAAAGCCTCAGGAAAGACAAGCTGTAAGAGAATAAAGCCACAGGTGTATCAAGTAACAGGAACATTCTTCCTTATCAGGATAAAATGTTTATCGACTTTTGAACAAAGTCATCTTGAATGGAAAGAGACAGGAACGAGCATGATTAAATGATGGAAAATGGAAGTGAGAAAGGGAGAGGCTGACCATAATCTTGTAACTGCAACATTATGACAGGTAAAGTATGAGCTCTCTTACCGATGAAGTATAAGGATATTTAATAGACTGAAGAATTTCAAATCCTAGGGAACTTAAGTAACCAGCCACAGAAGAGGCTCTTTGTTGTGGCTCATACCACAAAAGGCCACCAACAAATTACAAAATAGTAAAATAAAGAGAGCAATAGGTATCTTCTTGGTAGACAGCCTGTGCTGCTTCTTGTCCATTAAAAAAAAAAAAAAAGCGAGAGTGGTGGTGAAAAGGAGCATTTAATCTCAAGGCTTTATTTTAAAATTTGGTTCCAGATGCCTCTCCACAGCATACATCACACCTTTCTTCACACTGAAGGGAAAAATCCTTCAGAGTTCACCACATCTGGGTCTTGTTAATTTTAGCATAAGCTTTTGTTCTTCTATAAGAAGTATCTCTCTGCATTCATACCACAAAATGTGAATGAATGTTATTTCCATTGTGTAATCAATTAAAAGTCACCTGCAAATTGAAACCTGACACGATGCATTGGTAGTTTAGGATCATTTTTCATCAGTCCCATGTTCCTGTAGTTGATTTCAAACATTACAGGTGATTACAGGATTTGAAGTATTTCATGAAAACAACATTCATGCTGGGATCATAAAGTTCCATTTCTGATAAGTCTTTTAAAAAGTCTGTTTTTAACTTTTGTCTTCAAGAACTACCTTCTTCTTGCTGTTCTGACCAGTGACCTTTTTCCTGTGACAAAAAAAAATTAAAGAAACGTGAATCCAAAATTCTAGATATATGTATTTTCTAAAACTTCTGTCAGTTTAAAAACATTTCCTGAAACCTGTCAAGTATTCGAGGCACTAGGAATGCAAGGATGCATTAGACATGGTTTCTGCCTTTTAAGAAGCTACAATCACCTAAGACAGAAACATCACCATAAACTACACTACAACATGGTATAAAAGATGGAGTCTGATTCTGACATTACTAATAATAAGAGTTCACATTAAGTGCTAGATATTGTTATAAATGCTTTGTATGTATCAGCTCAGATAATCTTCCTCAGGAAGAAGATTCTAATATACCCTTATTTGACAGATGAGGAAAATGAGGCAGAGTGGTTGAATAACTTACTGATCATCACACACTGATAATAAATGTTAGAAATGAGCCCTAACAGTATGATTTTAGAGTCTGGTGAATGCCATCAATTAAGGTACAGAGGAAAAGGAAAAACGTTGGAAGAAAATAACCAATGTTTGCATTCTAGTGTTTAGTAATGCGTAGTTCCTGGATGTATACTAACTTAATCCTCAACCAACCTTGAGGTAGCAGAGTTGGCATGATTTACGTACTTATTTCTATCATACATGGGGGGAAGTAACCTGTCCAAAGTCACACAGGAAAAGGTGGTATGAGAACCAATCCTTCTGACTCCAAATCCAATTCTTCCCTCCACTCCACCAGGTTGAGTTTGTAGTGCCTGATGTGAGGTCCACTAGGCAACAGGATTCAGGTTTATGTGGAAAGCTGGGGCCTGGAGATAGGGACTTGAGAGTTCTCAGCAAGGTGTGGGCAGGGATCATTAAAGGAACATCTAGAGTAAAAGGGTAAGCTGGAGTTGGATTAAGTGTTGTTTATGTGCTCTATTAAGAAGGACAGCTTTTAAATGTGAAACAGTGGAGATGACCACAGCATTTTAAGTAGGGGACTGAAGTGACAAGATTTATATCAAGTGTCCTCAAAGTCTCAGTGCAGCTAAGTTTTAACATCTCCAGTGTAAATACTACAAACTTATAAAAATTAACATCCAAAGTATAATTCTATAAAATATTGATGTTTCATTTTTTTTTTTTAAAGATTTTATTTGACAGAGAGAAACACAGAGAGAGGGAACACAAGCAGAAGGAATGGTAATGGGAGAAGCAGGCTTCCTACCGAGCAGACAGCCCGATGCGGGGCTTGATCCCAGGACTCTGGGATCATGACCTGGGCCGAAGGCAGACGCTTAATGACTGAGCCACCCAGGCGCCCCTCTTTTTTTTTTTTTAAAAGGATTTTTATTTATTTATTTGACAGAGAGATAACAGGAGTAGGCAGAGAGGCAGACAGAGAGAGAGGAGGAAGTAGGCTTCCCGCCATGCAGACAGCCTGATGCGGGGCTCGATCCCAGGACCCTGAGATCATGACCTGAGCTGAAGGCAGAGGCTTAACCCACTGAGCCACACAGATGCCCCAATATTGATGTTTCTTATTAAAATTTAACATAGCCTCATCTTAATACTATAGGTGATTTCTAATTTTTTGTTAAAACTTTCATCAGCTGCTGCTCAGTGCCTGAAGAGATTACACTTCTAATTCTAGCTCTAAGATCATCCACAGAATAAGGTTCTGATGCATACACAACAGTTCTCGTGCAGCCACAAGAAAAAGTCTAATGAGACAGATCAGGTGATCAAGGTGGCCAAGCAGGGTGACCATCTCTACCAATCCACTGGTTTAAGTGTCAGCCAGAAACTGTTGCCACAAAAATTCAAATAAAAAAATGTTCTTAATACTAAGAACTAACAAAAATGAGTATGTATAGACACAATTACAATGTTTTAAGCCAGGCACCTGGGTGGCTCAGTGGGTTAAAACCTCTGCCTTTGGCTCAGGTCATGACCTCAGGGTCCTGGGATCGAGGACCCCAGGGCTCTCTGCTTAGCAGGGAGCCTGCTTCCCTCTGTCTGCCTGCCTCTCTGCCTACTTGTGATCTCTCTCTCTCTCTCTGTCAAATAAATAAAAATGAAAATCTTTAAAAAAAAAAAAATTCAAAGTGAACTGAAATCATTCTTTCAAAGATGGAAAAAAACCCGATCATTAATATATAGATAGAGAAAAATTCAGAGATTGAATCATCTAAGTTCCCGAATCACAGGCAACCTAAAATATATTACTTTTATTACATTCTATAACTGACTGAACCTATCAGTTCTACCTTGAAAAATTTATTCTAAGGAGAAATAAAGCCTACTGTAACCATATGATGGAGTCAAGCAGTCACTTTTCTCATCATATACTTACCGCTTATTCTTAGCTTTTTCCAAGAAATATTTTGGAGTTGTACTAATGCTCTCCCTTTCCAATGGCTTCTTAATCAACTTTTTTTTTTGTTTGCTGAAAGTTGTAAAAAGAGAAAAGAATAAAATTCTGTAGAATTTAACTGAAAAGAGCTTAAGCTAAAACTAGTCTTGATTCCTGACCACAAAATTCGGTTGACACTATATCCACTTTAAAATGCTACATTACCCAGTAGCATTTAGAGATAACCCAAAGGGATAATAAGTTTGATCAATTTTTTAAAAAGGTACTGATTATGATTAAAATATGTCCTGTATCACACTCATATCCTATGCCAACAAGCATTAAAGTTTAATTTGGGGCAATTAACTGCTTTTTATCAGTTTTATGAACCAAAATAAATTCTAAGCATATTTCACTTATATTGAAGAATTTTTTAAAAAATCTGAATACTTAACACTTCAAGAATGAAAAAACTGACAAGGAAAGAACATATTCACAGGTATTTAAAAAGGAAAATTTTTATCTTAAAATTTCCTAAAGTAGTAGTATTGCTAGAACTGTAATTTTAAGAGTGTGAAAGCAAGAATGCATATGTGAGGGAAAGGGAGAGGGAGAGGGAGAGATCTAGGTAAATTCAAGATTGTACCTTAGTAGTTTTTGGAAACCTTTTATGTAGTCTGGCACAGGACATCCGGCCTGCTGTATAACATTGGCAACACTGGAAAAAGAACCCATACACATAAATTTGTATCTAATCATATTGATGTTTACGTACTTAAACCCTCTGTAAACTTCGAGAGGAATGAAAACTGCACACACAAGAAAGTAATCCAGTACGGTGTTCTGCGAGAAAATGACCACCAGATGTAAGCACACTGGATTGCGGAGAGAACGGTCTGCTGGTCTGAAATCGATGTGCCTGCCGATGAGTAATTTCATCTAGCAGTTGTTTCTCCTCAACATTTACCAAGCCCTGAAAAGCCACCAACCTAATCTTGGATGAGGACATGGACTAGAAATGATTAGATGATCGTGCTTACTATGCACCTGGCACTGTCTTGGGCTTTTTCCGTGTAGGGACTTAATCCATACAAGCCTTCACTAACGAAATATTATCCTTACCCCCCTGCCCGGACGGAAAAACCATGAGAGGCATGGCTGTGTTGACACGGAGGTCATCAGATTCCCGTGCTTGGAGTTACTGAGGAGATGGAAGTGAATCTAGGCTTGTGGAATAGACTCCCCTACACATGAGCGTGTAGAAGTCTGCTCAGAGTATATTCAAGGCTGATGATATAGCCAAGGTTCAGAAGGCACAAATCAAAATCTTTGTCAAAACTGATAAACACATCAAAGTACAAACTGCCTTTGGTCATAACTCAATTTCATTTGTTAGAAATGCAAAGTACTATCAATTATCATCAGTCTAAAATTACTGTAGGCAACCAAAATGTAGGAAACTCCGCTTTTATTTTAAGATTTATGATGCTGGGCTAAATTAAGGCCCAAGATTCTAAAATGCATGTGTTACCCAGGCTTCAAAGAGCTACAACTAAATAATATTTGGAGTGTGTTACTGAAATAGATTTCCTAGGACTAAATATAAAACTCCATCTGCCCATAAGAGTAAAGGGAAGGATGCATCATGGTAAGAGATAATTTTGACTGGGCTGAAGAGACTCAGGTTAACTTTATTCACCAATCCAAAAACTTCACTATTACATTGTGAGTAATATGAACCAATGGCTATTGGCAGAATCCGGTGAATCTGAAATTTAATAATGAACATAACATTATAAATACTTCCAAATTCTAGTAATGAAAGAGTAAAAACAAAGCCCTTTGATCATTTTTCCTTTTGTCACGGCTAAAATCTTGTTGACTAATGCCATTACAGTATTTGGGACCTGGCCATTTTAATTGTGTGTGCATAAAGAATAATGAAGCAGTCTTGCCATCTTAATACTAAGTTATTTTTCCCAATATGCCTTTTTTTTTTTAAGATTTTTTTTTATTTGACAGAGAGAGAGAGAGAGAGACAGCAAGAGAGGAATACCAGCTGGGGGTGTGGGAGGAGAAGCAGGCTTCCTGCTGAGCACGGAGCCCATGTGGGGCTTAATCCCAGGACCCTGGGATCATGACCTGAGCCGAAGGCAGGTGCTTAATGACTCAGCCTGGGTGGCTCAGTCCTGACCTGAGCCCCTAATTTACCTTCTTAATAATGGTTTATCATCTTCAGTGAAAAATGTAACAGCTTTTCCTTTATGCCCTGCTCTTCCAGTTCGACCTAAAAAAAAAAAAAACCAGACCATAAAAAAACACTTTTTTGGGGAAAGGGAACTTCATGGTTCACATACAAGTCACTGGCTTTTCACTAAAATGAGCACTACAAAATGAGCATGTTTGAAGGGAAGGAGTAGGTGCAAGACAGATGAGTGGTCCCGGTTGTCAGTGGCCAGAGGGGTAGCAGCAGGAAAGACTGCTCACCTATCCTGTGGATGTATTCCACTGAGCTGGTTGGAAAGTCATAGTTGATCACCAAGTTCACACCTTTGAAATCAATCCCTCGGGCCAGCAAGGCTGTACAAATAAGAACCCAGATTTTTCCAGCTCGGAAGCTGTGGACTGTGTTATCTCTCTGGTTAATAAAACACATGTTAAATGTTTTAGTACTACCTTAGGAACAGAAAACAAGTACTTCATAAATCCCATGCCAATATTTTAAAGTTTAATAGTTCTTTATCATTTTGAAAACATACACTTGATTTTTACCTGTTGCTGTGTTCTGTCTGCATGAATAACATCTACATTAATACCTTCATATATGAGCTCATGAAAAAGTTCTTTAGCCCTTTCAATGGACTGAACGAAAACAAGAACAGGTGGATTGAAACCCTATAAGAAAGAAGGCAAAAATCAGCACATCTGAGCCATAATCAAGAATACAATCACAGTATTTCCTATGATTTTAGTTCATAAAAGAACCCAATTCAATTTAGTGTACTTTTATTGCCAAATTTCTCAATGGTCCACATCTGCCTCCATCTTCTTCACCATTCATTCTCTACTCAACTTGACTCTAATTTCCACTTTGCTAATTCCAACAATCATGTCTAATTAATCCCTTTTACCTTTCTATAATGACAGATGCCCAGTCCCTAGAACAATCATCTTCTGTGCCTCAGAGATTTTTAAATTCTGCTAAATAATAACTTGTATTAATTCACCATTTATCCTCATTGTGGGTATTCCTCTAAAGCTTAGTCTTCGGTTCTCCGTTCTCTCAAAAGAGTTATTATCTTATTATGTTATATATAATCTCAGTTATCAACTACCCGCTCTAAGCAAATGATTTTTACACTTCTATCATCAAATCCCACCTCTCTCTCAAACCAGCTTTCTCTATTTTCAACTGCTCTATTGGGGCTTAACCTTTTTATTTTGGTTCACAAGCTCCCCTTCTGAAATCTAATAAAGCTGAGAAGCTTCCTAATAGGCAACCATGCATTCATACAAAATCTAACACACAACTTCAGAGGGTTCACAGACCTCCTAAGGCTCACACATGGCTAGAAATCCCTGATATATAATCTCCATGTGAGCATCCACGTAAAAACCTTAAATTTCCTAGTGCCAAATGATATCTTTAGAAATATTAATGAAACAAATATACATGGCATCGTGTGCCAAGCACTATTCTAAATACTATGTTTGTATTAATCATTAATACTAAAATAATTCTATGAGAGATATTATTCCATTTTACAGATGAGGAAGCTGTGAGGTTAATTTGCCTAAAGCTAGAATTCCAATTCAGGTAGTCTGGCTCTAAAGTTCAAGCTCTTAACCACTTCTGTGGTCACTAGATACTTGCAAACACCTTTCTCTTTCATCCTCCACTATTCTTAATGTTCCATCATTGAGGCTGTCACCCTCATTTCTCTCACTTATTTCCTCCTCATCTCCAACCAGCCTAATTTAACAACCTACTGATTGGTTTCTTTACTTTCAGTCTCTTGCCATTACATTTTATGTATCACTGTTTAAGTAATTTTCCTTAAAATTCTTGAAATGTCCAGTGGTTTCTCTTAATGTGACCCCAACTTTCCTGTGCAATCTGATCATTAATTCTCACCATAAACTCTTTGCCTTAGATAGGTAACCTCTTCATAAGTCTCTAAACCCACTGTGTTCCCCTCTACTGGTTAGACTACTCCTGCTCCTCCTCCAACCATCAACTTCCCTTGCCCTTTTATCTCACAGATCCTTCCAAGGCCCAGATTAGTAGCATTTCCTCCATAAGGCTTTCCCCAATCAATTCAACTCTCCCTCTTGGCCCCATTATGACTACATGGATGCTTAAGAAAACCACTCTACAGCCTTTTACTGCAAACTATTTAACACAAGCCTATTTCTTTTATCCCCTAAAAAAAGTCTAAATTCTAGGGGCAGGGCTTAAGGTTTCTATTTGTTTTAATTTCCCCTGCCCTGACCCCTCACAGTTAACTTTTAAATTATGGCTTCTACTCAATATTTACTGGAGGGATAAAAAACAGAAAACCACACTCGGTGTCCTACCCATTCTACAATGCTCCTAGAGTTCTGGAAGAAACCAGCAGAGGGATTGGGAGAGATGAGGGGAACCAATACAGATGTAGATGTGGAAAAGGAGGCTTTTAGGGCATCAGGTAGGTCTTTTCCTAGCCTACCCTGAGCTGGGAACAGAAAACTTACCATAATCTAAGTGGTGAGTCTCTCCACTTGGGACAACAATTGACTCAATGTGTTTAAGAATTTACCTCTAGATTACTAAATATGATATAGGAATAGTGCTCAGCCTCCTACCAGTCATATAAGATTTGATGAACTCATCAAAATTTAAGAAGATAGCCCAAATATACCTTTTTAACAAGTTCTCTCATGGCCAGAAGTTTCCCAGTCTCAGACCCAACAAAGAGAAGCTCTTGTTCTACAGTCTCTACTGCAGAATTCCTGAAAAGAAAACACATTTTGTAGATTGCAAGGGCCAATTTTTGCTTTTCTTCCTGAATTCTAAATAAATGAAAAAATTTACACATAACCCCAACAGAATCAAGTTTCCCATTGTCAATATAAACATTTAATAATTTATACTTCAATATGAAGACAAAATTATTTATTTTAAAGTTGAATTTATTTAAGTAACTCTACACCCAACATAAGGCTTGAATGCATCACCCTGAGATCAAGAGTCACATGCTCCTCTGACTGAGCTAGGCAGACGCCCCAAAGTTATTTTTACTTTTTTATTTGTTTTAAAAAAGATTTGTTTATTTGAGAGAGAATTTGCATGCATGCGCAGGGGAGGAACAAAGGGAAAGGGACAAGCAGACTTCTCATGGAGCCTGACTCGGGGCACGACCCTAAAACCCTGAGACTAAGACCCAAGCTGAAACCAAAAATCAGATGTTCAACTGACTAAGCCATTCCGTTGCCCCCCAAGGTTATTTTTAAATGTTTTATTCTAATTATAAAAATGTTATCTAAAGAAAATTTGCAAAATATGGAAAAATGTAAACAGTAAAACAAACTGTCCATAATTCTACCATTTTAGAATAAACTGTGACATTTTACAGTAGTCTAAATCATAAATTTTCATGTATCTAATTAGTTACTTACAAAAAAATTTCTAAAAATAAAATTACTGGATAAAATAATGGAACATTTCTAAGGTTATTATAGGTCTGAGCTTTTTTTCTTAATGATTAATAAGAGTTTTTTTTATAGACAATTGGGGATGAGCCTTAAGAGGCTTTATAAACACTAATAAGAAGCTGTAGTACAGGGGCGCCTGGGTGGCTAAATGGGTTAAGCGTCTGCCTTTGGCTCAGGTCATGATATCAGGGTCCTCGGAGTGAGCCCTGTGTCAGGCTCCCTACTCAGTAGGGCGTCTGCTTCTCCCTCTCCCTCTGTTCCTCCTCCCTGTTTGTGCTGTCTCAAATAAACAAAATCCTAAAAAAAAAAAAAAAAAAAAAGTTGTTGCACCATATATTTTTTTTCCCCTTCTGTCTTCTGCCTTTATATTTATGGAGTATTTGTTCTTTTCTTTTATAAACGGAAGTTTTAAGTTTAAAGTATTTTTTATTGTTTCATTTGGCTTCTTTTTTACTTAATATGGTATTTCAAGCACTTTTTTAAAAAAAATTATTTGAGAAAGAGAGAAAGGGAAGACGGAGAGGGAGAAGCAGTCTTCCCACTGAGCAGGGAGCTCAATGCGGGGCTCAGTTCCAGGACCCTGGGATCATTACCTGAGACACAGGCAGACTCTTAACTGACTGAGCCACCCAGGTGCCCACAGGCACTTTTTCATATAGCTAGAGTCTCCATACTTATTAATTCCTGGGTTGCATATTATTCTATCACGTGGCTATATTATAATCTCCTAAGACACTGTTCTTAGGAAATTAGTGCACATTCATTTAGTATAAAATACTTCCTCAAAAAAAATTTTTTTTAAGATTTTATTTATTTATTTGACAGAGAGAAATCACAAGTAGACAGAGAGGCAGGCAGAGAGAGAGGGAGAAGCAGGCTCCCTGCTGAGCAGAGAGTCCAATGCGGGGCTTGATCCCAGGACCCTGAGATCACGACCTGAGCCAAAAGTAGAGGCTTTAACCCACTGAGCCACCCAGGCGCCCCTCCCCAAATATTTTTAAAAAGGATTATAAATCAACTGGTTCAGTAACATAAGCTTCCTCCTCTATGGTCCTACTTAATTAAGCCATCAAAGAAACTAAATCCTCTGGGTGGCTATAGAATTCACGTCACACTTTGTGGATAGATGGGAAAAATCAACTGAAAACATAATGACAGAAATACTAATATGACAATTTGAGAATCTCCCTTTGGATTATTCTAAAACAGAAAATCCTTGGGGTGCCTGGGTGGCTCAGTCAGTTAAGCGTCCAACGCTTAATTTCAGCTCAAGTCATGATCTCAGGGTTGTAAGATTGACCCAGGTCAGGCTCTGCAGTGGACATGGAGCCTATTTAAGATTCTCCCGCTTCCTCTGCCCTTCTCCCTCGCCTTTCTCTCTCTCCCTCTCTAAAAAAAATAAATAAAATAGAAAATCCTTACTCAATCTTGAATTTAAAGAATACATGTCTTTCAGTAAAACTTTCCCTGTTATTTTTTTTTTTAAAGATTTTTTTATTTGACAGCGAGAAACACAGTGAGAGAGGAGACACAAGCAGAGGGAATGGTAGCGGGAGAAGCAGGCCCCCCGCAGAGCAGAGAGCCCGATGCGGGGCTCGATCCCAGACCCCCGGGATCTGACCTGGGCCAAAGGCAGCCGCTTAACGACTGAGCCACCCAGGCGCCCCAAACTTTCCCTGTTATTAATCAAAGGCCAAAACAACCTATCTCAGGATTATATATATATAAAAAAAAGGCTTGTATTAAGAAAAATAAGAGGATAACACAGAACAATTACCTTGCTCCAATGGACACCGTAATGACATTGTCCAGGTTGAGTTTGCACCACTGCTCAACGTCATATGCAAAAGTTGCACTGAACATAGCTCTTCTGACCTTATGGGATGTGCAGGCCAGGAAAATGGAAGCCAGCTGGTCTCTGAACCCAGTTTTGCCATCTTCAAACAGTTTGTCTGATTCATCTACTACCAGCCACTCAACACTGAGAAATAACAAAACAACTTGTGGGTACAGAACTGGAAGATCCAAGACACTTCACTAAACTATGGGGACACATGAAGTAGTCAAACCATTATGCTACTTCTGAGATCCATACATTATACCAGAAAAAGGTAAAAGAAAAATCAGCAGGAGAAAGGTAAAAACAAGATAAACATAAAACAATGTTCTGTATCTTTGGCCTCAAGGAGATGAGGTTCCATTAGCAACAACAGGGCTTCACATAAACCTTATAAACTCCATCACCGCTGCTGAAAGAAGTGAAAACATCTAGGGGAATCCTGTACTAACTGCCTGTCAGAATCTGTAACTTTCTTCCAGACCAGATAGTTACATTCCTAAGAGTTTAATGAAAATCATTATTCTCAGCACCAACACTGACTGAAAGCTGGCAGACAGCAAGCTCCAATGGGCCATAATAAAAGCAGTCAAGGACAAAAAAGAATCAACTAAATGAAAATATACACAGAAGAGATTAAAATATTATCTGTACCTTGTTAAATCTATTCCTGGAGGATCTTGCTTTAATAAATAGATTAGTCGATTTGGAGTAGTCACAAGAATATCTATAGGAAAAAAAGTGGTACAAATTGCAAAAGCAAGATTCGTATCTCTTAAACAAGGGAATTAAGCCTCCTGAATGTCAGTGAAGAACCTGAAGAGGGGAGAGGAAGGGAGATCATACTTGCTATCTTACTAGACCAACCCCACAAAAGTTCTTTCTTATTTGTAAGCCAATATATGTACATATTTTTTAATCCATCATAGCACAAACTACTATATGCTTACTCTCCTATTATTATGTTTGATCTGCCTTCCCAACTTCTAAGACACAAGAACACTATAATCCAACAGGGTTATTTTCAAATATATTTAATTTTGTTTTTTGGGGAAAATCCCTTCTTTAAATGAAATTTTACTCAGAAGCTCAAAATCAAAGACAGGTAAAAGCCGATTTTCTGATTGATATAAGGGTAGGGATGTAAGCCATTCTTATCTGCAGAGTATTTCCATAGCAGATTAAAAATCAATAGTATAAAACAGGGTTTCTGTGCCTTAGCAGGACCGCCATTTTGGTCCAGATAACAATCTGTTACAGGGGACTGTCTTGTGCACTGTGGGATGCTGTTATCTCTTCCTACCATAGGCTAGTAGCACCCCAGTTCTGACAACTTAAAATGTCTCCAGATATTGCTAAATGTCCATGGGGTGGTAGGTGAGGTGGGGGGCAAAACCACCTCTCGATGAAAATCACTGTATATATTTATATAAGTACTGAGTGGGAGTAGAGAGATCTCTTTCAGTTTCTCTAAAAACCAAATTAATTGTGTGTATGACTATACTTCTAAGAACTCTTAGGTGGCAGTTAAGGATATTTGTAATTTGCAAATCCCGTACATGCTCTGTATCTCAAGCATGAATCCCTTACCAAACTTCTTAGATGATTTAGGTCCAAATTTCTTGGCTGCCACTGCTGCTTTGTGGATCATGTGTATTCTGAATCCTGTTCCCTCCGAGATTTTTACTAACTCTCTGTGAATCTAAAATGGCAAATGACAAAAATATTAGCTGCTAAGATACTTAGAAAAGATGTATAGTCTTGTTTACATTATTAAAATAAACCTATTACCAACCCATGAATAACTGAAATTAAACCCATAACAACATGTGCATTAACCTGGAATCTCAGCATTTTACAATCTGCTACATACTGTTTTTGGAATACAGTGCTATTAGAAAACTATCTTATGCTTGACATGTATTTTCTATTAAGCACATTGAAAGCGTGGAGCAGGTCACTGTGTAGTTTTTCTTTCTCAAAAATTGAGATAAGGTTATGTTTTAGAGAGGGACTATATATTCCAGGAGCCTCAGTAGCCTCAACTTAAAAGATCTTAGAGCATTTGCCAAAGAAACATCATTAATGTCTATATTATTGTTTTAGAGATCGTTTTGTAAAATGATTCAAAAAACTTGCCCGTGTGCAGTAAGTTACAGAACAGACTAAGATACAGTACAGAATATTTGCCTATGCCAAAAGACATGGGCCTTACTCTTTTTGAGACCATTTTATTACCCTCAAATAAGAAATGACTAAAGCAAACACCAAATGCATCCTCTTTCAAAGTACAAGTCATACCTGGTTGGCAAGTTCTCGTGTTGGTGATATAATCAGAGCTCTGAAGCCTTTATTTGTGGGTTGTTTTAGTTGCATCAAAATGGGAATGCTAAAAGCCAAAGTCTTTCCAGATCCAGTAGGAGCAGAAGCTAGAAGTTCTCGACCCTAAAAACAAGATATATTAAGTATAAGGTAAGTACGTAAACTTTTCAGAGCCTGGTCAATTAATGCAACCAGCCACAGAAATAACAAAATAATCATAATGAATGTAATCATTCATATTCTCACCGCTTGTCTAACTTTTTCCATATTTGCTTTTCTAACATCATCCACCCCTGCCACCAGTGCCCCAAAAGAGTTTCTGACTGCTGCCACCAAATATCATTTGGCCTGGGTAAAGAATATGGGTAACTAAAATCCAAAGATAATTCAGAACCTCAAGTATTTCATTATTTCCATTTTTCTCCCACCAAACTCCCTTATCAAAGCAAAATTATAAAACCAACTTTTCCCCCTGATATCTGTACTGATCAATCCCTAGGGATGGTTTTAATAAGTAACAGAATGGCTAAAGATAATAAAAAGTGGCAATAACCTGAGTGACATTAATTTATAGGTGACAGTCTTCAAAACATCACTATGATTTTGAGAGCTTTAAGCTGAAGTTCTAATGGAAACAATCTTAGAGGAAAACTAAAAGCAAATTTACTATAATGTGAAGCAATAACATAATTCAAAATCATCATCATTATCTTCAGTTCCCAAAGAAAACAAAACAAAAAGGACTAGTATGGATGAAGAGGTAACTCCTATTCTTTGGCTACATGGGAGAAAAAGTCAGCACTCATTAGGACAAAAAACAAAACAAAACAAAACAAAACTCAGAAAAATTCAATTTCCAAAACTCTACGTTAACCCATGCCTCTATTAACAGCAGATAAACAAACTGTGGTATTTGCAAATAAGAGAATAGTACGCCCTGACAAACGACTATAAATGAATGAATCTCAAAAACAATACTCAGCGTGAGAGAAACCACAAATTAAAAAATAAATAATGGATGATACCACTTACATAACATTCTATAGAAGAGGCAAAACTAATGCACAGCAAGAGAAATCAGAACAGCAGTTCCCTCTGGGCAGGGGTGAGGTGAAGACTGAATGGAAAGGGCACAACAGAATTTTCTGGAGTGACAGAAATGTAACACATCTCCTTTGGGGGGATGGTTATATAGGGTATGCACTGCTGAAATTCACTGAACTCTGAACTTAAAATCTATGCATTTCATTGTATGTAGGGTATACTTCAATAACAAGCAATACTGGGGGAAAAGAGTCAGGCTATGTACAAGAATTCTGTATTTCTGAAATAGTTTCTAGGAATAATAAACTAAATCACGGATGAATAAACAGAACATAGTCCCTATCCTCAGAGGGCTTACATGCCAGTAAAATGTAAAAGGTAAACACAATTAGGGTAACTATACAGCAGTGTAAAGTACAAGATAAATGTTGCAGAAAACACACACACACACACACACACACACTAAATACTGGTGGTAGAGCAAAGAGAGTTAGTAAAAGGAAAAGACCACATCTAATTGTAGTGATGTGGGGGCCCAGGCATTTGAGATGGACCTTAAAAGCAAAGGTAGGATTTCAACAGGGAGAGATAAAGTAAAAAGAAAGACTTCAAAAACAGCAGAGAGAATGAACTAACACACAGAGGAAGGAATGTTACAGGCAATCTAGACTTTCATACTCACATGTAGCATAACTGGAATGGCTTGCATTTGGATTGGTGTAGGCATCTGGAAGCCTGCATCTAGAATGTTCTGAAGCAGTCGAGAATTGATTTTATATTCCTGGTCAAGTTGCTGAAAGGTAGCAATTGGATCAGGAATATCAGTTCCTTGGACATGAATTTTGTGTTTATTCCGGAAGAAGTTTATCTGGAAAGTGAAATAAAGGGGTCACCATAGATATGGTCACATACATTGTCAGATGTTGTAAAGTAACAGTAACAGTTTCTAGGATAAGCTTTACTAACATGAAACTTTTTGGTTAAATTCCAAGCCCTAAAAGGTACAGTTATTAGATACACTTCGTGCCTTTTCGTAGACAGAAGACCTTCATAACAATAAAATTGATCTATCCACTTTCTTGTATTAATGTGTCAACGCCATGACTAATGTTTATATTATTGTGCCATGATGATAATCATAACTTAGAATTTTATATAAGTTTGTAGAAAGCAGACATTGAATCCATCTGGTCTTTCCTTTATATGACACTTACACACAAATGCCAATGCTTTTTGATGATTTACTCTAAACTCTCTTTATTAAAATTGAGGGCCAAAGGCAGAGCGAAGTGGTGCTGATTTGGTTTTCCCATTCTGTGAGAGTGACAGCCACATTCTGGATTCAGAGTTACTGGAGTGAGCTGAACAGTACTCTCCAGCTGCAACACAGCAGGTATGCAGCAGACATGACAATGATGCACTTGTTATTTCTTCTGTGTCTATTCCCTCAAGGTATCAAATAGGTTTCTTAAGAATTCTAACTCTTGGGGCACCTGGGTGGCTCAGTCTGTTAAGCATCTGTCTTTGGCTTAGGTCATGATCTCCGGGTCTTATACTCCCTGTCAAATAAATAAAATCTTAAAAAAAAATAAATAAGTAAACCAGTGAGCTTAACAAAGAGGAGAAAAGGGGCAGATTTTATGTTTACCAAAGGGGATATGATATTTTAAAAATTTCATTCCAAGTAAGTTATCAATCTTGGAATTCGGACAAGTCAAAAATTCACTATATAGTATATGAGAATTGCATGTATACACACACGTACACACACACTTCTTTTGACCTGTTCAAGTTTCAAGATACTTTCAAGAATTTTAAACTTTAGGGGTGCCTCAGTGGTTCAGTTGGCTAAGTGTCTGCCTTTGGCTCAGGTCATGATTCTGAGGTCCTAGAACTGAGTCCCTCAACAGGCTCCCTGCTCAGCAGGGAAGTCTGTTTCTCCCTCTCTCTGCCCCTGCTCTTGTGCTCTCTCTCTCTCTCGTGCACTCTCTCAAATAAATAAAAAAATCTTTAAGAAAAAATTAAAAAAAAAAAAAATTTTTAACTTTAAAAATTTCAGCCACAGCACAAATACCTACTTTAAGTTTTCATTAAAGTAATAACTAAACTAATATAATTAATCTTCTATCTTCACAAAACTATATTCACTTTTACCAAGAGAATAACCCAAGGACAAGGAAAAATTCACTAGGTCAGAAAAGCAACTGGGGCCAAGACATTTTTCTAACCTTTTCTTTTCTGATATTCTCCAACTTTCCTGAAGTTAGTTTATTTTCTCTTTTAATTTTTTTATCTTCAATCTTTGCTTCCACAGATGATATCCACTGTATAGTAGAAACTTCTTCTTGAGAAGTAATTTCTAAAATATAAATTAAAAAATTAAAAGATTTTTAAGTGCAACATTCTTGAGAGTAGCAAACAGGCCATAGCATCACACTAAACAAAAGTAAAGTACTAGCTAATACAACTGAGAAAGGAAAGTAATAGGAGGAATAACAATTGGAAAAGGAGAGGCAAGTTCTCTGTTGGTAAAATCAGAGCTCTGAGGCTTATTCTCTTCATTAGTTATTTCAGCTGTGTGATATATAGATGACTATACTTGAAAACAGTAACAGATTAAACTGAAAATACTTAAATAAGAGATTTCAATAAGGCAGCTGGCTTTTCCATATTCAACCAGTTAAAAAACCAATATGATGAAAGAAAAGATTTCACTTGTAATAGTGATGAACATAGAATAGTACCTAAGGACTAGTCACTAATATAAAGATAGCAATTCTCACTAATCTATGAAATTAGTTCAATGAAAAGTCATGGCAGGATTGTTTTTGAAACCAGACTAGCTGACTTGAGAAGTGCAGGGGGAGAGGCACCTGGGTGGCATCCAACTCTTGGTTGAGCATCCAACTCTTGGTTTCAGCTCAGATCATGATCTCACGGTCGTGGGACTGACACCCGAGTTGGGCTCTGCACTCAGTACAGAGTCTGCTTCAGGTTTCTTTCTTGCTCTCCCTTTGCCCCTCCCCACTTACACTTTCTCTCTCTCACTCTAAAATGAGTAAAATAAAATCTTAAAAAAAAATAAAAATAAAGCCATGTGGCAAAATAAATATGTAAGACTAAACTTAAAAAGTCTAAGAAGAGCAATAAGCAAGACCACTTCTGGTATTTCTTTAAATTTGCTTTCACTTCACTGAGGTACCACTGATATACAATATGTTGCATTTATTTAAAGTATGCAACTTGAGGAATTTTGACCTATGTATACATCTGTTAAATCATCACTACATTCAAGTTTATTTCCATCATCACCCAAAATCTCCTTGTGGCCCCTTGTAATGCACTTCTTCAACCCTAAGCAACCACCTATCTGCTTTTTGTCACTGTAGCTCGATTTGCTTTTTCTGGAATTTTATATAAATGGAATCATAGAGTATGTACTAAATTTAGTCTGGCTTCTTTCACTCAGAATAATTATTTTGAAACTCATCCATATTGGAGCCTGTGTCAATAGTGAACTTTTTATTTAAAGGTAGTATTCCACTGTATGGATATATAAATTGTTTATCTTTTACCTATTGAAGGACATTTGGGTCACTTCCAGTTTTCGGCTACTGAAAATAAAGCTGTTATGAACACCTGTGTAGAAGTCTTTGTGAGGATACAGGTTTTCCTTTCTTTTAGGTAAATTCTTGGAATGGAATAGGTGGGTCATACGGTAGGTGTACGTCTAACTTTAAAAAAAAAAAAAATCGTTTGTCAATATCTACCCTAAAAGCCTACTGGAATTTAAAGTGAATTTTGTTTTGCACTGATTCTATAGATCACCTTAGGGAGAAAACATTTAGTTGACCAATCAAGACATGGTATGCTGCATCACTCTGTACTATGCTACATATGTGCTATATTATAGTACACATCTGTTTCTGGTTGTCCAACAGTTGAATCCTTTTCCCAAGTTTGTGGCAGGTCTTTTTTTTTTTTTTTTAAACTAATCTTGGTGGAAGGCTTTATCAAACTTCCTTGCAATCAGGGAAGTAAAATGTGTAACAACAGCAAAAGTGTGGAACCGAAGTCAATGTCCATAACACATAAACTTGTCAAGTTAGTCACGGAACATCCCTATAATGTGTAATGGTATACTATATTATGATTCAATGAACAAAGCACTGGACTTCTTACTGATACAGTGTTCCTCATGGACAGTTCCAAAATACCTAAACTTAAAATAAACCTACTGGTTAACTCTGAAATTCCATATGTAAGAATTTATCAGATATACCCCTCATACACACAAAGATAAGTGGAATGGCATTTATTGCAACACTGTAATAGCAACAGTGAGGAAACAAACTAAATGTCCATCACAAAGGAATGTGTTAAATCAATTATGGAATGTATAATGGGATATATTTTGTGTTAAGATGAAAAAGGCCGGGCACTTCCTACTTATTCCAAACAATCTCCAAGATGTGTGTGTGTATTTTTTTAAAGTGGAGGAGGAGGGAAGGTTCAGAATAGAAAAACACATACAGTATGCTATTGTTCACTATTTTTATAGTGAATAAATATCTTTATATAAATACATAAGAAAATGATTAACAGCGGTTGCCTCTGGAGAAAAAGGGGACTAGATATAGCAGGAAGAAATTTTGCTTTTCACCACAGTATAACTTTTAAAAACCAAGTGTAAGTATTTACTTTATTGAAAAAAGTAAATAACTAGGAAACTTAATAGATGTAACAAAGAGAAAGATCAATATCCCTAAAGTACAGAAAAAAAAATCCTGTGAAAAATAGACAGAGTAAGAACAATTTAAAAATGCTGAGATGTAAAGATCCACTAAAGCATATGAAAACATGCTCGACTTAACCAATTATCAAGCAAATATAAAAAAATTAGTTTCATTCATTAGGTTGACGAAGAATTTAAAACCAGTACTATCTAGTATTGACAGACGGTAAAGTCATTTTTCATTATCTGTTCAAAGAAAGAAGTGTGCGTACCCTTTCAGCCAGTGACTCCACTTTGGGGATACTAATTAGAGAAATAACAGGACCTGTACAAAAGTATATATACACAAGTATCTTTACTGTAGCAATATTTGTAATGGCAAATACCTGGAAACAATCTGAATGCCATTAACCAAAGAATGACAGTATATTGTCTGATTTGTAACCTTAAGCCTATGTTATTTTTGTAACTAAAAAAAAAAAAATAATAAAGAGGAAAAAAAAGAAACCAAGAATTAACCTGACATCATCATCTTCCTCTTTTTCTTGTTCTGTTCCCTCTTCTTTTCAGTTACGCTCTCTTCTTTTTTCTCTTCATCTTGAAGCTCCTGATGAGTTCCTGATGCTCCACACTCACCTGGGACAGACTTCTTGTTTCCAAAGAAGTCCAGTCCCTGAAGCACCACTGAAGAATCAAAGTCATGTTTCCTTTTTCCTACCTAAAACCCAAAAAATTTAAAATGCAATCTACTGACAGACAGTGCTTTCACCCAAGCAGTACTGGCGGTAAGACTGTGGGTCTAATAACTCCCCACCTGTTTTTTAAACCTTTTCACAAAGTATTTTTTGAGCTGCCAAGTGTGTTTGAGCAAATGGAATACAAGATGACAATTTTTCTGACCTTTTCAAGATTCAAGATTAGTAATAATCTTAAGAGCAATTACCATCTATATACACTTATCAGCGTAACACCTATACGCTGTCAGATAGACTTATAAGCACACTTACATATATTAAATTACTTCATCCTTCAACAATGCTAACGGGTAAACAGCGATATTACAGATGAAAAAAAAAATCAAGGCATTAGGAGGTCAACTTGTCCAAGGTCTCAAAAGTTGTAACTGACAGAGCCAGTATCTGGACCCAAATAATCCGGCTCCAGAGTTCAAACTCTTTAACAACTACACCTACCGCTAGAGAAAGGTGAAACAGAGGTGTTGCTTAACGTTAAGGGTGATATTGAAGATTTTCCATAATTGGGCCCCAACTAACTTCTCCCGGTTTATCATTCATTCACTACTTTCCTATGGAAGAGTCCTCATTTCTAAGTCGCTCTTCTCATTGTTACTTAACATGTCATGAGGTTACAGGAATAAGAAGACCCATGCCCACTAAAGGAATATGCAAGCTAAGCCAACCTGGGTAGACTACAGTGAGAGAATCTGTTCTCATTTGGGGTTCATTCTGTTTTCGAAATTCCTTTCTACCTGTTTCGGAGAAAAAGCTACTTTTGAAAGGATTCTAACTGTGCTTTGAATAAACTAAAAAGCGGGGGGGAGACGGTTTTCTGTGCTAGGCCCAGAGAAGTCTACGAAAGAATGTTAAGAGTTCACTCCAAAGGCAGGACTTAAACAGGTAGGTCTGCGCACGAGCCCAGCGCAAAAGGAACATGTCTCACGACCAGGCCACGGTCTCCCAGCGCTGGCTCTCCCAGAAGCCGGATCATTCGCGGGCTCTCGCGCCTCTCAATTACTCGGGCTTCTCTTTTCCTACGTACAGTACCTGGAATCGCGCTGCGTCCGCAGAGAAACGTCTCACGTCGAATTTGGCCCCCACGCCAAGCCGGCGAAAGAGATCGTGAGCATCCATTTTTACCCAGAAAGCACCGCGGCCCCACGGCGCCTGCGCAGAGGACTCCCTGCCCCAGAAGGTCTGGGGCCGGACCGTGGGCGGAAATGGTTCGAGGGGGCGGAGCCTGGCGGCTCCGAGGAAACTGTCTTTTTTAGCTGGTCATTATTTGTTCTTTCAAAAAATATTTATCAGGATCCTCTTATGCCCGGCATTGTTCTAGACTTTCATGAGTACCGTGGTGAACAACTTAAGATTCCCCACCTCAGTTAACTTACATTTTAGCGGAGACAAAGAAGATATTGTTAACTAAGCAAGATAATTTCCTAAAGTGAAAACTGCTATGAAACAACGGTGTAATTGATAGAGAAAGGGACGGGGAGTCACTTTAATGTTGATTAGTCAGGTTTGTTCTGGAGAAGTGATATTTGAGCTAAGAGAAGGCAGACTTACCCACATCTGGGAAATGGCATTCCACAAAGAGAAAACATGTCTGAAGTGGGGGAAAGGTTTGGAACAGTGAGGAAATAGGAAGAAAGCGAAGGTGACTGGAGCCAAGTTCTAATGAGGAAGTGTGGTACAGATAAGGTTGAAGGGGCAAATAGAAACCAGATCTCATTGAATCTTATAACAAAGTCATGGTAAGGAATTTGGATTTTAATCTAAGCTCACTGTGAAGGTATTATTTTTGTACGGAGAGAGCAACATGATTTATCATATCACTATATACTTATTTTCTTCATTGCATTTGTAAAAGATTATTCACTTATGCATTGCCTCTCCCTGTTCTAGAATGAAAGTTCATGAGCACAGGGATCTAATTTGCTTCACTGCTGTATTCCCAGTTTCTGTGCACTCTTTAATAAGTATTTGGTGACTGAATGAGTGAATGTTTTATAAAGTTTGGAGAACGAATCATAAAAAGGCTAAGAGTGTGATCTCAGGGCCCTGGGATCAAGCCCCACATGGGGCTCTCTGCTCAGTGGGGAGCATGCTTCCCCTTCTCTCTCTGCCTGCCTCTCTGCCTACTTGTGATCTCTCTCTCTAATAAATAAAAATCTTAAAAAAAAAAAAAAAAGGCTAAGAGTGGAAAGAGGGAAGGTAGTCAAAGTAGAAATGATAGAGGCTTGGGTTAGGGTGGGTTTCTGTGCCAATGGAAATGAATGGATAGATTTGGGATATATTTTGGAGGTAGAGCTTTTAAATACACCAGATTGGTTTTAAGTGGACGTGAGGGAAAGGGAGGAATCACACAGACCACTCCTAGTTTTTTTGCTTGAAACCCTGGGTAGATTTACTGAGCTAGGAGCCACTATGGAAGAACAGCTTTTTGGTGAGGATGAGGCACGGGAGTGGTGGTGGTGGTGAGGAATCAATTACTATGTTTTGTACATGTGAAGATGCCTAGTTGACATTAAGCGGAGAAGGAAGGAGTTGGTTCTATAAGTCTGAATCTCAAGGGAAAAGGTCAAGGCTGGAGAAATAAATTTAGGAGCTGTCAAAATATAAATGGTACAATAGAATACTATCTAAAAAGCACTTAATTTGTTAAAGCTGAGTTATACCTATTCAACCACAGAGTGTAAGAAATACTTTAAGTAGTGTGGGTAATTCCTTTACATTCAAGGAAAGCAAGTGTGGAGTAAGCATGAGATGGGGGATGTAAATCTGTTGTATTCTCAGAAGGATTCAACCCCTGATTCCCTCTCATAGTGGGAGAATCTTGCTGTTCCAGTTGTGTCCACTCTTGAAGAATAAGTATTTTTCATGAAACACAGCCCCTAAGTGAAAGCCCCAAGTACTTCACTCGTTGCTTCATTAAAACAGCTTATCTCAACATGGGAGGAAAAGAATTGACTTAGAGCTTATTAGGAAATGAAGTGTTGGCCTTCAGTTCAGCACATAAATATGGGCCACAACCATGTATAAAATCAACACGTATGAAACCACAACTACCAGACTGTATAGGTGATTTAAGGAATTTCCTTTTTTTTTTTTTTTAAGATTTTATTTATTTGACAGAGAGAAACACAGCGAGAGAGGGAACACAAGAAGAGGGAATGGTAGCGGGAGAAGCAGGCTTCCCGCAGAGCAGAGAGCCCGATGTGGGGCTTGATCCCAGGCCCCTGGGATCTGATCTGGGCTGAAGGCAGACGCTTAACGACTGAGCCACCCAGGCGCCCCTGATTTAAGGAATTTCTAAAAATAATTCTACTTCACGAGTTTTCTTCTCTTTATGAGCTGACTTCAGAACCTAACCCCTATGTAAGTGGTGATATATTTAAGAGCATGGCCAACAGACACATGAAAAGATGCTCAACATCACTCATCATCAGGTAAATGCAAATCAAAACTACAATGAGACACCACCTCATACCTGTCAGAATGGCTAAAATAAAAAACACAAGAAACAATGATGTTTGTGAGGATGTGGAGAAAAAGGAACCCTCTTGTACTTTTGGTAAAAATCCAAATTGGTGCAGCCATTGTAGAAAACTGTATGGTACTTTTGGTAAAAATCCAAATTGGTGCAGCCATTGTAGAAAACTGTATGGAGGTTTCTCAAAAAATTAAAAATAGAACTACCCTATGATCCAGGAATACACTACTGGGTATTGACCCCAAAATACAAAAACACTAATTCAAAGGGATACATGCACCTGTTCATAGCAGCATTATTTATAATAGCCAAAGTATGGAAGCAGCCTGAGTGTCCATTGATAGAGGAATGAATAAAGAAGATGTGGGATGGATACACACACACACACACACACACACAAATGGGATATTATTCAGCCATAAAAATTCTTGCCATTTATAACAACATGGATGAAGCTAGAGAGTATAATGCTGAGCAACATAAGTCAGTCAGAGAAAGACAAATACTATATGATCTCACTCATGTTTTGGAATGTAAAAAGCAAATGAGCAAAGGAAAAAAATCAAAGAGACAAGCCAGGAGACAGACTCTATTTTTGAAATATATAAAATTTTAATTTGGGGGTATATTTTATTTTTTTTAATTAAAAAAAAGTTGCATGCTCTACCAACTGAGCCAGTCAGGCACTCCAACAGACTCTTAACTATAGAAAACAAACTGGTATTACCATAAGGAAGTTGGTTGGGCGCCTGGGTGGCTCAGTGGGTTAAGCCTCTGCCTTCAGCTCAGGTCATGATCTCAGGGTCCTGGGATCGAGCCCCGCATCAGACTCTCTGCTCAGTGGGGAGCCTGCTTCCCCATCTCTCTCTGCCTGCCTCTCTGCCTACTTGTGATCTCTCTCTGTCAAATAAATAAGTAAAAAAAAATCTTTAAAAAAAAAAAAAGAATCACTGCTGGGGTTGGGAGAATGGGCACAATGGATGCAGTGAGGTGGGCGATACAGGCTTCCCATTATGGACTGAGTAACTCATGGGAATAAAAGG
>CM053619.1:17001404-17030530 GCA_028646535.1 Procyon lotor | reverse complement strand
CATAATGCCCTCCATGTTTTTCTTTATGCTCAGCACGTAAGTGGGACCATAAGGTAATTGGTTCTCTCTGCTTGACTTATGTCACTCCGCATAATCTCTTCCAGTCCCATCCATGTTGATACAAAAGTTGGATATTCGTCCTTTCTCATGGAGGCATAATATTACATTGTATATATGTACCATATCTTCTTTATCCATTCATCTGTTGAAGGGCATCTTGGTTCTTTCCACAGTTTGGCAATTGTGGCCATTGCTGCTATGAACATTGAGGTACATGTGGCCCTTCTTTGTAATGCATCTGCTTCCTTGGGGTAAATTCCCAGTAGTGCGATGGCAGGGTCATAGGGTAGCTCTATTTTTAATTTCTTGAGGAATCTCCACACTGTTTTCCAAAGTGGCTGCACCAGTTTGCAATCCCACCAACAGAGTAAGAGGGTGCCCCTTTCTCCACACCCTCTCCAACATTTGTTGTTTACTGTCCTGTTGATTTTTGGCCTCATTATGTCTTAAAATACCAGTTCTACTTTTCTCTTTATAGCCCCACACTATATTCTGAACATTTAAAGTAATTGGTATGTTTGCCAAATTACTGAACATGAAGAAATAGGAGCTCTCGTGCACTGTGTTGGAAATATAGGTATTTGTGTTAAAAATGTAAAAATGATTCAGCCACTGTGGAAAAAATTTGTTGGTTCCTCTAAACACTAAACATAGAATTATCATATGGCCCAGAAATCCTACCCTTAGATATATACCTAAAGTAACTGAAAACGGGTCCTCAGACAGCTATTCAAATATATACATGTACATAGTTCATAATAGCACTGCTCAAAAAAATTAATGAATAAATTTATTTTTAATATTTGAAAAAATAATCACTGCTAGAATTATCTTTCTGGAGCCCAAATGGGACCATGTTGTTTCTTTCTTTCTTTTTTTTTTTTAAAGATTTTATTTGTTTGTTTGTTTGTTTGTTTGAGAGAGAGAGCATGAGGGAGAGGGGCAAGCAGATTTCCTGCCAAGCAGGGAGCCTGACACAGGGCTCAATCCCAGGACCCTGAGATCATGACCTGAGCCACCCAGCACCTCCACCATGTTGTTTTTCCACTTAAAAACCTCTCGTAATTCTGCATTGTCTACTGAATGTAGTCTGAACTCCTGTAACTTGTATGCCAGGCCCTGAGCAACGGTTCTCCATACTCTCAAGAAATAGGACACACTCCCACGAATAATTTCAGCTTGGGTTCAACTCCCCCCTACCCCTTTTACTTACCAGCCATGTGACCTTAGGCAAGTTATCCTCTCTAAGCTTTAATTTTATCATCTCATTTTGGCTTTGCTTTTTCTAACTCACAACCTTTGTACATATTTTTCTTCCCTTTTGGAATATCGTCTCTCCTTCTCCTCCCTGGCAAACTCCTTGTATTATCCAAAACTCAGTTTTATAATTCTTCTTCTCTATGAAGCTTACCCTGAATGTCCCTTCCTTGACATAGTCTTCTTTCCAGGAGTTCTCCTGCTACTTTATAAATACCTCTATTTTAGCTCTTTTCCTGTTGTGTTGTGATTATGCTTCCACATCTACCCCACACCAGACTTTAAGCTTTTTGGGGGGACTGGGCCTGTATCTCACTTATTCTCATATTATGTTTGCTTAGCATGGAGCCTGTTTCATAGTAAGTGGCCAATAAATCTTGTTGAGTTAATGAGGTGAAATAAAATAGACAAAGGTCCCTGAAATTGCCAACCTTGCAGATTTAGGAACGGATCTATGTCTTTTGCTCGGTGCTTCGTAATAAACTGGGGCTGAATAAATAAAGTCAAATGGAAACTGTCAGACTTCTATCAATTCTGATCTTGACAATGTCCAGGTGACTCATTAAGGGACCATTTCCTCTTGGGAAAAAAAACAAAACAAAACAAAGCAATTTAGAACCATTGTCAATAAAAGTGGCAAGCAAATTGAGTCATGTTTTGTATAACTGGAATTTCTCCAAAAACCAGTATGGTCTGACTGGTGGACACACATGGTTTCTCAACTGTAGCAAGTGAGAACATGGAGTCTGGACATCACTCTAGTGGGAGCTACTTGGGATATCTTGTTTTTATGAACAGCGTGATCACTCCATGCCTTAAAATTATGTTTTTGAAAATATTTTTTTCTTCTCCACTCCCCACCTATCATACCCCAAAATTTGTGGTTGTTGTTTTCAGTGTGCTCAGCATGGACTAGGGCCTAGGGATACACAGACGGATTGGACACAGTCCTTGTTCTTGAGTAGCTTCAAGTCTGCTAAGGGCAGAGAGCTCTTTTCATACAAAGCAAGAAGAGTCTATAAGTATAGTAGTGTAAGTTCTAGCAACTAAGGGAGCAGCCTCTCTGTGGTGGCAGGATGGGATGGGCTTTCTGGAGAGTTAGGAAAGGTTTATAGGGGAGATAAAGTTGGCATACCCTTAGACAAGACAGGTCAAGTGATTTTAAGTAAGGAAAACAGTAGCAACAAATGTAAAGAGGTATGAAAAAAAGCCGGTTGTGTTTGGGGATCTACTAGTGGTTCATCGAAGCTGGAAGTGGATAAAAACAGACTCCAGAGAACAAACTGGTGGTTGCCAAAGGGCAGGTGGGTGGGGGGTAGGGTGAATAGGTGAATGGGAGAAGAGTACACTATCATACTGAGCATTGAGTAACATATAAAGTTGTTGAATCATTATATTGTATACCTGAAACTAATATAACACTGTATGTTAATTATATTGGAATAACAAAATAGTAGCTTAGTGCAGAGATCTAGTGGGTTGTCAAACAGAAGAAAGGGATCATTGTCTTACTTTCTAACACTTCTCATCCCATGAACCTCATTGTAGGTCTATCCTAGGAGTCCTTTCATTCTTTACATTCTTCACAAAAATTTCATAGTTGGGACCAAAATAAAAGAAACAAATCTTTTTGCCATCAATATAAAATATATTAAATTGCCCATTTCTGGATGGAAAGATGTATGACATAAGTCACTTATTGACATGAGGTTATGAATTCTAATAGTGAAGGAGTTAATATGAATAAATAATTTGCCTGTATTTGTATTAATTTAAAACAGTGGAAGAAGATAATGCAGCAAAAGCTGGAGTTGGATGGTGGGTAAGGACTAAGTTCCATACCCCTTATAGGATACCAAGGAGTTTTGACTTGATCTTGTAGGCACTGAGCCATTAAAGGATGTTAAGCAAGTGATAGAAATGACTTTTAATTTTACAAGATCACTCTAGCAGCAACATGGAAGGGAGGCAAGTCTGAAGTCAGAGACCAGAAGAATATTGCCATAGTTAGTCTAGCGAGGGGATAAGGCAGCAGCAAAGGGGAAGAGGTTAAAGGAGCAGAACTAAGGGGCAATGAGGTGGTAACATTGATAGGAATCCCTTAGTAACTGGATGTAGGAAGATGGGTAGAGAGAGAAGCCCAAGATTACTCCCATGTCTCAAACTTATGTGACTGGGTGAGGATGGCTCTGTTCATGGAAATGGAGAATGCTGGAGGCCTTCTCCTTATACCAGGTTTGTATAAGGACAATACCCAGGTTTGTATAAGGACAATAGAATCAGTTTGATTTTGAGTAGGCTGAGTTTGAGATTTCTGGGGGACACCTGAGCGGAGTTTCTAAAGGTCACTTGGAAATGGGAATTATTTCTTTGCAAAAGGAGCTAGAGACTTCTAGGTCACAGCTTCAGGGTCTTAATTAAAATATAAGTTGGGGTGGGGAGGAGAAAAAAATATAAAATAAAAGTTGGGGAGAGGGTAACTGGACAAAGATAACAAATCAGCAGCCACTCACACTTAGATGGAAATTTCACTTTCCCTAGAGCTAAGTTTTCAATTTCAAATTCTCAAGATTCACCAATACTATAGTAGATTAGAGATCCAAACCAAAAGGGCACCTGCCTGGCTCACTTGGTAGAGCATGGACCTCTTGATCTCAGGGTTGTGAGTTCAAGCCCCAAGCTGGGATTGAATCCTAGTTGAAAGGAAGGAAGGCAAAAAGGAAGGAAGGAAGAGAGGGAGGGGAAGGAAGGAAATCTAAATCAAGTACTATAAGAAATCCAAATTTTTATACTTTTTGTACTTTTTTTTTTTGCCATCAAAGGGTTAACAGAGTGTTGAAAAGAGTGGCTTTTCAGGCTTTAATGTAAGTATAATGCAATGTAAATGCAACCACTCAAATATTCTTATAATTAGGACAGAATTCAACTAAATACCACCAGGACCAAAGCTGACCTCACGGTGGCACTCCAGACTTGTTGGAATAAAGGGCTCTACAATCATGTTACTAACTTGTAAATGGATGGTCCACATTGAAGTAAAGAGTTGGCATAAACCTTAGGTCCATAGACCCCACAGTCAAACTTCCTGGGGAGAATTTACAGCAGAGGATATGCTTTTCTGGTTTTAACATTTTATTTTATTTATTTATTTGAGAGAAAGAGAGTAATTGAGAGAGAGAGCATGAGTGACGGGTGGTGCAAAGGGAGAGGCAGACTCTCCACTGAGTGGGGAGCCTGATCCCAGGACCCTGTGATCATGATCTGAGCCCAAGGCAGACTGAGCCACCCAGATGCCCCTGCTTTTCTGGTTTTAAGTTTGTTAAATATTAAATTATTTAAATAAATTTAAATTTATTTAAATTTTAAATAAAAAATTAATTTAAATTTTAAATTAAATAGCCTTTAGACCTAAGGCTAGATCAACAATATAGGTGTATAATATAGCAGAATGTATCCATCGAAAACGGAAATTCCATCAGGGCTTAAAACCAAGCAAAATAATATCTACATTATTTGTTTTTAATAGCTACCATTTATTGGTGCCAATTTTAGGCTGCACACAGTTCTGGGTACTTTTCATATTAGAAGAGCTCATTGAAGCCTCACGACAACCCTATAAGATTAAGAATTATTCTTGTTTTTCTGAAGAAGAAACTGAGGCTCAAAGACATTAAATAGCTTGCACCTGAAATTATATAGCTGGTATGTAGCCATACTATATATATCTACAGAGGTGAACCCAATCTGGGTGATTCCAAAACCTGAGCTCTTTAAGCAAGGTTGCATTCCTTTATCTTAGTGATGCCAAGATAAAAGCAGTAACAAATGAAATGTGGGTTTTTTTTGGGTAAGATTTGGCATGAGGTGATTTCAATAATACCCTATTTAAGGAGACCCTGTGAGGGCCGTATTGTGAATCTGAAGCCTCTTCATGAAACTCTTCCCTGCATATGAGAAACATACAAGGATATTTAGAGTCACATGTATGTCCCACAAGGTACTTATTAATTACAAAGAGACAAACAGTAAATTTACCATGGAGAATCCTTGTGGACACTATGTTAACAAAGCCGTCAAAGTATAAATGATACAGCAGATGTGGTAAAATACCAATATTTGTGCCATAGAGAAATTCTTTTCCTTTTATAGTGGAAAAAAAGAGGGGGGACAAGGGAGGATTTGTTGACATCAGTCAGCAATGGAGCAGAGGACTAATTTCTATCTTTGATCTTCATCTGTGAAAGCTCAGATCCCACAAAGGTTTCCAAATGAAACATTTACTTTCTAAGGGGTAGAGAATTATTGGGGAATCCTAGACTATATAAAGGAAGACTCCCAAAAGAAAGACATAAATACTAAAACTCGAGGATAATGTTATTATGCTGACCATAGACTATAGAGGTGGGAGCTGGTTGTCCTGACTTCTACAGTGCTTAATCAAGAGTATCAAATCATATTTATACAGGATTTTAAAATGCCTTGCAGACTTCAAAGCTTCTCTGCATCTCTAAGCACTAATGTCCACATTTTGTATATTTTCATTCTAAGATAATTACCAATATGCCTATTTTTAAAAGAACTGTTCTTCTAGTGAGAAGGAAATGATGTATGGAGAGCTTTTTGTTCAAAATGTCGGTGTTTGCATGATTTACAGTGTAATTAACCAGCCTTGTAGCACCAGCAAACTGGTTGCCCTCACTATTCATCATGTTTCCAGTGACTTCAGATCATCAACTCTGCTGGAAGGGAATCCCTCCTCCTTAGTGATGTAAAAATATTATGTCACCCCCCATAGACAGAATGTGATCTATCCTTATATACCTATTGTTTTTCAGATCTAAGGGATTTTTTCTTGATTATTTTTGATACTACCCTTGGTGCTAAACTCTAATTAAATATACATACACAAAATCTAATACTACTTAAGAAGAATTTTGACATTCAATTGCTTATAATCACCAGAACACATTTGTTAAGATATAACTGTGCAGCTTAAAAGACATAAAAGTCTAGTAGCCCAGAATCTAACATAAAAATATTTATATAGATAAATACATAATGAACATTATCACAAAAATGACTTCAAATCCCTACATTAAAAACTTATTAGCTATCTAAAACCTTCAAAAGTGTCTACTTTTGGCCTAGTAATCCTATTTTTAAGAATTCACCCTAAATGGGCGCCTGGGTAGCTCAGTGGGTTAAAGCCTCTGCCTTTGGCTCAGGTCATGATCTCAGGGTCCTGAGATTGAGCCCCATATTGGGCTCTCTGCTTGACAGGGAGCCTGCTTCCCCACTCTCTCTGCCTGCCTCTCTGCCTACTTGTGATCTTTCTCTCTCTGTCAAATAAATAAATAAAATCTTAAAAAAAAAAAAAAAGAATTCACCCTAAATATACACTTCCAACAATATGGAGATACACGGGCACGAGGTCAATTATTAGCTGCATTGCTTGTATTTGCAAAATATTGGGGACTGTCTAAATGCCCATGTAGAAGAGAGTGGCTGAATAAACTATGGTACAAGCATATAACAGTGCACCTATACACCTGTAAGAAAGAATGAGGTACATGTCTGCAAATTGATATGGAATGATTTCCAGGGATATACTATTTAATGAAAAAAGCAAAGAACAAAGCAAAGAATACAGTATGCTACCTTTCGTGTAAGAAAAAAAGGGGGTGGAAGGGAAGTGAGGAAATAGGCATGTGCTTGCTTTTTGACCAAACTGGAAAACTGGAAAGATAAACTAGAGACTAACGAGATTGGTTATTTATAGGAGCTGGGTGGGAATGTCACTGAAAGGGTGAGGGGGAGTGGGTACAGAGCAGAAGATGGAAAGTGATGTTTCTCCTGCATATTACTTTTTGTACAGTTCTATCTTTTAGAGCCATGTTAATGATTCATATGTCAAAAAAAAAAAAAACAAAAAAAAACAAAAAACACATATACACACACAAATAGGGGAAAATCCTAAAAATGGAATATGAACAAATCAAGCTAACTTTCTTTTCTTTTTTTTTTTTTTTTTAAGATTTTATTTATTTATTTGACAGAGAGAGAGATCACAAGTAGGCAGAGAGGCAGGGGGAAGCAGGCTCCCTGCTGAGCAGGGAGCCCAATGCGGGGCTCGATCCCAGAACCCTAAGCTCATGACCTGGGCAGAAGGCAGAGGCTTTAAACCACTGAGTCACCCAGGCGCCCCTATTATCATAGATTAAAAAAATATATATTTTATTTATTTATTTGACAGAGAGAAAGAGAGATCACAAGTAGGCAGAGAGGCAGGCGGGGGCGGGGGGGGGGGAGCAGGCTTCCCGCTGAGCAGGGAGCCCGATGCGGGGCTCAATCCCAGGACCCTGAGATCATGACCTGAGCCGAAGGCAGAGGCTTTAACCCACTGAGCCACTCAGGCGTTCCCAAGCTAAGTTTCAAATGAATAATATAATCACACTGAAATGCAGGTGTAGTGGGAGGAAAGGGGAATTAACTCAAGCCAAATAACTCGAGAATATAATTTTTTAAAACTATACACTCTCAAACTAAAGAAAAAAATGAACTATAAAACCAACAGTGGTTATCTTTTGTCTTTGTTTTGTTTATTTTTGGTAGCAATTCTAAAACTACTTTCCATGTGTTCTGGGATTGGGTAAATAAGTAAAAATATTATGGACAATGGGATTCAAACTTCTCACTGAGAGAAAAGAGGTACAAATAGGGAGAGAGAGAAGAGTGGAATATATCCTATAGTACTGGATTAGAATTGGACAAGACAGTATGAACTCATGGCTTTTAATATAGATAGATAGGGATGTGTATATATAAGCATATAATTTTTTTAGCTCTGTCCACTGAGAAAGCTCAGAAGCAATGATACCCCAGGAGCGATAAGCACACCTAGCACCCAGAACATGGTTTCTAAATTCCATTTGCTCTTTGGTGAATTGGCTGATTCCAGAGCTAGAGCAGGAAAGAATAAGACAAACATCCTATTATGCCTCGTATTAAGCTACTAAGTTAGCAAATGCTCAAAGAAAAGTGGGACATGTCCAAATGATAAAGAGCCATACTGAAATGTCTCCTACCAGCCAAATCTGGGACAATTAAGCATAAAAATAAAAAACGATAGTAATGCATTATAACCCATGGAATAAAATAAAAATATATAAAGAGATAAGTAAATAAGAAATGTGGGAGAAGGGAAAGTAAATCTTTACAGTAGAATGTCAGCTAATAAATGTAGAACGAATGACGGGATTAGAAAGTCACTCTTTGGTGGAGCACCTGGATGGCTCAATCCTTAAGCCTCTGCATTCAGCTCAGGTCATGATCCCAGGGTCCTGGGATTGAGCCCTGCATTGAGCTCTCTGCTCGGCAGGGAGCCTGCTTCTCCTCTCCCACTCCTCTTGCTTGTGTTCCCTCTCTCGCTGTGTCTCTCACTTTCTGTCAAATAAAAAAATAAAATCTTAAAAAAAAAAAAAGAAAGAAAATCATGCTTTGGCAACTATTATTGTAATAATTGAATCATTAATGGATTGTAAAGCTAGTGGGTGAAATTTGAATGAGAAACAGGATATTTACATAGTCATAAAGTATGTTCTCACAAGATATTTATTAATTACAAAGAGAAAAGTAGTAAATTTTACAGTGGTAAAATAAGAATGGGAAATCTTGGTGAGAGGTATATAGGAATATTTTTGTACTATTTTTACAACTTTTCGGCAAGTTTGAAATTATATAAAAATTAAAAATTACAAAGAAATGGTAATTAAAGCACTTCTAAGGAGTTTCCCAAGCTACAGCAAGACAAAAACTGTCATCAATGATAGTGAGTTGATTCTGCCTGCCTCCTTAGCAGAATAGCTTATGGGAAGCCAGCATTTGGGGAGAAGGGAGTGGTGGGAGGTCAAAAACCTTATTAGATGTTTCCTTGAACAAAATTTAAAAAAATTTTTTTTAAGATTTTACTATATTTTTAAGTAGCCGCTACCTATGCCTAAAGTGGGGCTTGAAATTACAGCCCCGAGATCAAGAGTTGTATGCTCTACTGACTGAGCCAGCCAGGCGTCCCTAAAAATATTTTGTTTTTAAAAAGGTGTAAGCCGGGGCGCCTGGGTGGCTCAGGGGGTTAAAGCCTCTGCCTTCAGCTCAGGTCATGATCTCAGCGTCCTGGGATCGAGCCCCGCATCGGGCTCTCTGCTCAATGGGAAGCCTGCTTCCCCCTCTCTCTCTGCCTGCCTCTCTGCCTACTTGTGATCTCTCTTTCTTTCTGTCAAATAAATAAATTTAAAAAAAAAATCCTAAAAAAAAAAAGATGTAAGCCTGTTGGAAAAGAGTTTTTGACAGCAATTTTTAAAACTCCCTGCTATGTACCAGGGACAAATTCTGTTTCTAGTTGTTAAAAAAAAAAAAAAGCAAAAAACAGTTGGATGAAGATTTCAATCCCAGGAGACCTAAAAATCAAAGCTATCAAACAATAAAGAAATGGAGTAATTTCTGTTCTCCTCCCAGATAGTAAATTTAAATAGAAATTTATGATTATTATGGCAGTTATAAAGTCTTAATGTGACTGGTGCATAGACCTACTCCAAAACTGGTTTATTTTTCCTATTGCATATTAGTAAATATAAGATCATTAAAAAGAACTGTCCTGGGAGAGGGGACCCTGAGGGCCTGAGGAGCCAACTGCACTTCCAAGTGGTTTGAACTTTGAGCCTCTTGTAGTCCTGAGGAACAATTTCACTTTCCTCAGGTTTATGACACTTGAAACTTCAACAGTTGGAGGTTTACGCACTTTGGGACCAGTCAGCACTGTGCAGAGTTCAGAGTACTGAGAGACAAGAGATCAAAATGGCTTCCTCTGGAAGCCAGAGGAAAGACAGAGACAAGCAAATTAAAGGAGAATTTAGAAGAACGATTGGATAGCCTAAGGCAGCAATTACAAGATTTGGAGGAATGCACAGAGGAACTTGGATACAGATGACTATGGAGAAACCAAAAAGGAAACTCTGGAGCAACTAACTGAATTTAATGAATAATGAAGAAAATTATGGCCGGAAATATGACTTAGGGAGATGAGCCAAGTTGAATGCAACTGGCTGATCAGCCGGGCCTTTAAGCCCCAGAGGTCATCAGATTACTTGCAAAGAAACAAACAGGTCGGCTTCAGATAAGGTTAGCAGAGATGGATAGAGATCTTGTGGGGGGAAAGCTGGAAAGAGGCCTCTACACTCAACAGAAAGGTGAGATACTAACAGCTCTCAGGCCACGTGGAGGGAAGCTGACTGCAAATGATGAGGCCCTCTTGTCACCGGATGCAGGTGCTCTACTCGGCCAGTTTGAGAAAGTCTCTCCAGACCTTGGCTCTGAAGACAAGGTTCTTGCATTGGCAAGCTCTGAGGTTGAAAAATTAAAAAAGGGACATGGTGTGGAAGCTTGGCACTAGGAGCCAAGCTATTGTTGCTGCAAATGGCCATCTGTCTTCCAGGGATTTCGAATCATTGCAAGGAAAACAGAAGATCCTTGAAATGCACTGATAAACTAAGAAAAGGTGACAGAAAAATATACTTGTGGCTTCTGTTCATACCCTTCATCATTGTGCTTTGTGTAGGGCTGCCTGTCTGAGTGATCCTAGACTTGTTGGGATGAGGGACCATTGGGCTTTATTCCTTATGTCTTGTGGGTTTGAGAGAGAACAGAGAACAGTTTCTCTGCTTGTTTTTATTAGCCTCCTTGTTGGTTTTTGTTTTGTTTTAAGCCTCCTTGATATTTTGTTTGTTTTTAAGATTTTATTTATTTATTTGAGAGAGAGAGAGAGAGAGAGAGAGCACAAGCAGATGGAGGGGCAGAGGGAGAGGGAGAAGCAGATTCCTCACCAAGCAGGGAGCCTGATGTGGGGCTCGATCCCAGGACCTGGGCATCATGACCTGAGCAGAAGGCAGACATTTAACCAACTGAGCCACCCAGGTGCCCCAAGCCTCCTTGTTTTCAAATGCTGATAATAAATGAAAAATGTGAACAAGAAAGAAAGAAAGAAAGAAAGAAAGAAAGAAAGAAGGAAGGAAGGAAGGAAGGAAGGAAGGAAGGAAGGAAGGAAGGAAGGAAGGAGGAAGGAAGGAAGGAAGAAAGGAAGGAAAGAAAGAGAGAAAGAGAGAAAGAAAGAAAGAAAGAAAGAAGAGAAGAGAGAAAAGAAAAGAAAAAAGAACCACCCTGGTAACCTGGTAATGAGGTAATAATTCTACTGTGACAACTTGCCAGATACTATTCTTTTTTTTTTGTTTTAAAGATTTTATTGTTTTTTGTTTTTTTTTTTAAGTAATCTCTATATCCAATGTGGGCTTTGAACTCATGACCCTGAGATCAAGAGTCACACGATCTACCAACTAAGTCAGCCTGGCATTCCCACCTGATGCTATTCTAAATTCTATATCCTATTCTATATTCTAAATTCCAATTCTGAATATCATATATTAATCCATTTAATCTCACTGTGACCCTGTGTAGTAGACGCTATCATTAGACTCCTTTTATAGTTGAGAAAATCAAGGTTCTCAAACTTTTTTGATTAACTGTGGTCTTAGTGTCTCAGTAATTTTTTCATAGCAATTCACACCAAAAGAAATACTTAATAATTCCATTCATAAGTTGTTAGATCCAAATAACTTTTTTTTTTTTGAGAGGGAGCATGCGTGAGCCAGAGAAGGGGTAGAGGGAGAAGGAGAGAGAGAGAGAGAGAATCTTAAGCAGGCTCCATGTTCAGCGAGGAGCCCGACGTAGGGCTTGATCTCAGAACTCTGAAATCAAGACCTGAGCTGAAACAAGAGTTGGATGTTCAACCAACTGAGCCACCGACATGCCCTGTTAGATCCAAATAGCTTAACATATATTTATGATTTCACAATTTAGTAGCCATTAAAAGTACAAACTGAAAGAACAAATAGTATTCTTATTTCATTTTAAAATAACTGAATTCCTTGCTAATGGGGTATGTGAGCCTGTTGTGTGCTGCACAACTTCAGAGCTCAGATTAGACGGCGCCATTCTCATTTCCTGCTCCATACTGACACGCATGTAGTACTTGATTTCATCAGAGCAACTACAGGAAACCCAGCTTTGCAAAGATATGACATCATAAAATCCAAGATCCACCTCATATTAGCAATCTTTTTTTTTTTTAAGATTTTCTTTTTAAGTAATCTCTACACCCGACATGGGGCTTGAATTTATAGCCCCAAGATCAGGAGTCATGCTCTACCGACTGAGCCAGCAGGACACCCCTTTTTTCAATTTCTTTCTTTTTTTTTTTTTTTTTAAAGAAATTCACATAATTTCTTTCTTTCTTTTTTTTTTTTTTTAAGATTTATTTATTGGGGCATCTGGGTGGCTCAATTAAGTATCTGCCTTTGGGTCTGGTCATGATCCCAGGGTCCTGGGATCAAGCCCCACTTCAGGCTCCCTGCTCAGTGGGGAGCCTGCTTCTCCCTCTCCCTCTGCCTGCTGCCCCCCTGCTTGTGTTCTCTTTCTCTCTCGGTCTCTTTCAAATAAATAAAATCTTTAAAAAAAAGATGTATTTGTTTAGTTGAGAGAAAAAGAGGGGGGCAGGGGAGAGAGTCTTAAGCAGACTCTGTGCTGAGCACAGAGCCCAACGTGGGGCTCAATCTCACAACCCTAAGATTAGGACCTGAGCCAAACCCAAGAGTTGGACCTCCAAACAATTGCATCACCCAGGAACCCTGCCAGAAGTTCGCATGATTTCTAACAGATGTTGAGTATCACTGTGATACACTTAAAAATTTTAAATATTCTATGTTTCTAATAAAGGCCATATATGAAAACCCCCAGTAAATATCACACTCAATGGGGAAACACTGAGAGCTTTCACCCTAAGATCAGGAATAAGACAAAGATGTCCACTTTCATCACTATTATTCAACGTAGTATTAGAAGTCCTAGCCACAGCAATCAGACGACAAAAATAAATAAAAGGCATGCAAACTGGTAAGGAAGAAGTAAAACTTTCACTATTTGCAGATGACATATTATACATAGGAAACCCTGAAAGACTCCGCCAAAAAGCTACTAGAACTGAAGAGTGAATTCAGTAAAGTCATAGGATATAAAATCAATATACAGAAATCTGTTGCATATTCTATACATTAATAATGAAGCAGCAGAAAGAGAAATTAAGAAAACAATCCCATTCACACTTGCACCAAAAATAATAAGCTACCTAGGAATCCAACCTAACCAAAGAGGTGAAAGACCTGTATTCTGAAAACTATAAAACATTGGTGAAAAAACCCTGAAAATAACACAAAGAAAGGGAAAGCTATTCCATGCTCATGGACTGCAAGAACACGTATTGTTAAAATGTCTATACTACCCAAAGCAATCTACAGATTTAATGCGATCCCTATCAAAATACCAATGCATTTTTCACAAAACTAGAACTAACAATCCTAAAATTTGTGTGGAACCACAAAAGACCCTGAATAGTCAAACCAGTTTTGAAAAAGCAAAGCAAAGCTAGACTTCAAGTTATATTACAAAGCTGTAGTAATCAGTACAGTATGGTAGTGGCACAAAAATGGACACATAAATCAATGGAATGGAATAGAGAGCCCAGAAATAAACCCACAATTATACAATCAATTAATCTTTGACAAAGCAGGAAAGAATATCCAATGGGAAAAGATAGTCTCTTCAACAAATGGTGTTGGGAAAACTGATCAGCAGCGTGCAAAAGAATGGAACTTAGACCACTTTCTTACACCATGCACAAAAGTAAACTCAAAATGGATTACAGACCTACATGTGAGACCTGAAACCATAAAAATCCTAGAAGAGAGCACAGGCAGTAATGTCTCTGATATTGGCCATAGAAACATTTTCCTAGATATGTCTCCTGAGGCAAATGACGTACCCACTAGAAGATTAGTATCTAAAATATATAAAGAACTTATACAACTCAACACCCCCAAAACAAATAATCCAATTAAAAAATGGGCAGAAGACATGAACAGACATTTCTCCAAAGAAGATATCCAGATGGCCAACAGATACATGAAAAGATGTTCAACGTCACTCATCATCAGGGAAACGCAAATCAATATCACAGTGAGATGTCATCTCACACCTGTCAGAATGGCTAAAATCAAAATCAAAACAAGTGTTGGGGAAGATATGGAGAAAAAGGAACCCTTTTACACAGTTGGTGGGAATGCAAACTGGTGTAGCCACTCTGGAAAATAGTATGGGGGTCCCCCCAAAATTAAAATAGAATTACCTACGTTAAAATGCTGTAATCACACTACTATTTACCCTCAAATACAAAAACATTAATTCAAAAAGATCCATACACCTCTATGATTATAGAAGCATTATTTACAACAGCTAAAGTATGGGAACAGCTCAAGTGTCCAAAGATAGATGAATGGATAAAGATGATGGGATATTTACAAATACAATGGAATATTATGCAGCCATAAAAAAGAACAAACTCTTGACATTTGCAACAACATGGATGGAACTAAAGAATATAATGCTAAGTGAAATAAGTCAGTCAGAGAAAGTCAAATACCATATGATTTCACTCATCTGCCGGATTTAAGAGATAAAACAAATGAGCAAAAAGAAACAGACTCTTTACTATAGAGAACAAACTGATGATTACCAGAGGGGAGATGGGTAGAGGGATGGGTGAAATAGGTGATGGGAATCAAGGAGTGTACTTGTCGTGATGAGCACTCGCTCATCCATGGAATTATTTAATTGCTATGTTGTACACCTGAAACAAATATAACACTGTATGTTAACTATATTGGAATTTAATTAATTAATTAATTAATAAAAATATTTTATCTTGCCGCATAGGCTTGCTGCTATGGTACCCTGTGTTGCCTTGGGACACAGTTTGAGAACTATGGATCTCACACAGAATTATTTTCAGTTTGAGGGACAAAACTCTTGAGGAAAAGATAAAACCCAGATCCTCATATTTGATATTACTTAGTTTGTGTGAATGTTAACAAATTGTATGTGAAGTTAGTATTTTTATTCATTTATTTATAATTTTTAAAAAGATGTTTATTTATTTATTTATTTAAGAGACAGTGTGCCTGTGAGTGAGTAGGGGGAGGGGCAGAGAGAGCGGGGGAGAGAAGCAGACTCTATGCTGAGCTTGGAACCAGACACTGGGCTTGATTTCAGGATCCTGAGTCCTGAAATCCTCAGTTCAATCATGAACTGAGCCAAAATCAAGAGCTGGACACTTAACTGAGCCACCCAGATGCCCCAAAAGTTAGCATTTTAAACATCTTGCTCTCCATGTAGCTTTTATTTCTTTCTTTGTTTCCATGTATCTTTTTTTAAAGATAATTTATTTATTTGAGAGAGAGCGAGAACAAGCAGGGGGAGGAACAGAAGGAAAGGGATAAGGAGATTCCCTGCTGAACCTGATGGGGGAGGGAGGGGTGTGTGTGAGGGGGCTTGATTCCAGGACCCTGGGATCATGACCTGAGCTGAAGGCACATTTTTTTTTTTAAGCTTTATTTATTTATTTGACAGAGAGATATATAGCAAGAGAGGGAACACAAGCACGGGGAGTGGGAGAGGGAGAAACCAGGCTTCCTGACAGGCAGGGAGCCTGATGTGAGGCTCGATCCCAGAACACTGGGATCATGACCTGAGCCGAAGGCATCCGCTTAACAACTGAGCCACCAGGTGTCCCTGAAGGCAGACACTTAACCAACTGAGCAGGTGCCCTGACATTCGTTGGTGCATTTAAAGTCTGATGTGGTTCCCCGAAACTAAGATGTATTCTAACTTTTTTGAACACATTATTATAGAAAATATCTTGTTTGCATTGCATTTTGAGTTTCGTCTTGAGGAGGATAGGAAGCAAGACATTCATCGCCTCATTGTGTACAAAGGGAAAATGAGGCACAGAGAAGAAGAGTTTAGCATCATACAGTAAGAAACTAGAAGGCATCATCTACCCATCTGGGTTATAAAAAATCATGTATGGCATGTTAGTCTTTAACCATCACAGCTCTTTTCACAATAAAGTGATGATACACAACAATCAACAAAATTAAACACGCCCATTTTTACAATGATTTTTGTATTAAACTTAGTGTGTGTGGTTTTTTGCGCAATAATTTAACTCTCGATTCTGACTGTGCTAACACAGTCAAAATAATGCCAGCCTAGGGTATCCCATGAGTGATGTGACAGACATAGGCTTAACGACAGATGGGGGGGAATTGCTCACTGCTAGATTACTCCTAGAACCATGATAAAGGGTTTACTTTGATTAGAGTGACATCAGTGTGTATTAATAGCGTGAAGGATCAAGGAAGTTTTGCTTCACTTGGCCATCATCACTTTGATGGTCGATTGACCCAACAACCCTGGGCTTCCCAGAGCATTGAGTAAAACAACCCTGAACCATCTTTGCAAAGCTATTCTGCAGCGGAGACTGGAATCTTCCTCGGGGCCTCTGTTATTCTAATTATGGGGAAACTACAGAGCATTGCCTTCGATAGCCAGTTAGCGGCATGTAGCCGCTTTCTTTTCACTGTTCAGAACACGACTGAGTATCTGGGATTCTTTAGGATAGAAAGAAAGGCATTTCCCTGGGTCCTTGGGAAAAGCAGGGAAATCTAAGATAATCCCAATGGCGAAGGGGTCTTTTATAGATTCTAATGCTAGACCTATTGTTGTTCAGGTGTCTTGAACAATTGTTTTCAGGACCGAGCCATAGTTCCCTATCCAGAGTTTCATTTGAATGTCATGATGAATTGGTTGCAAAAAGAGGATGGGGAGGAGTGTGAAAGGGTTTGTATAACAAAGAACCATAAATCATCTCTGGTGCAGTGGGCCCCCTATCATTCAGCCTGTGGGCTTCCTGTCAGAGGAGCTGCAGGGAGAAAGAGAAAAGGGGTAGGGTCTTCCCACTGTGGGGCGGCAGCATGCCCCACACCAGGAGAGCCACTACCCACAACCAAATCTTTCCTGAGGTTATTCATTTATTCACTTAGGAAATGAATGATAGGGATAAGGAAATCTCCATAGGGTAGTATGTACTATAGTGGAAGGACCCACGCTAGATGCTATTGCGGGGGAGGCGAAAAGGGGGGGGGGAAATAGTACGGAGATGAATAAGATATAGGACCTGTCTTAGTGTTTATTAGACATGTCTATGGCAAGGACTCTGTCCACCCCTTCAGTATAAACACCAGCACATAATTAGGGTGTGCCTCGCTTTATGAAACAGACGGATTTCTGAGCCTCACCAGCATTCAAGTGAATTTCCATCCAGCACGTCTCCTCTACGTTCTCCATAAAGCCATCTGTGTTCCTCTCGGTTGGAGTTCATTTCCTCCTTCCTCACATTCCTGTCGTCCTCTCTTTGCATACATACCATATCTCCGTCAGCAGGCCTTTGGAGGTCACCGTTCCCGGGCGGCGAGTAGAAAGAGCCCGGGCTTGGAGCCAAACGGGCTCAAAATAGAATCCCAGCACCACGACTTATCAGCCGCGTGCAATCTGAGTTAGTTTCGCAACTTCTCTAAGCCTCAGTTTCCTCCTCTGTAAAATGGGAATAAAAATAGTTCCTATGTTTAGAACTTTGTGACGATGAAATGAGATACGGTGTGTCGCTATTTAGAAAAGTGCCCAGAATATAAGAAGCATTCAGGAGTTGTTAGTCATTACTGTTAGGTGCTTCAAAGGTGAGAAAACCAAAGCTCATGAAGCTTAAATAACTTAGGTACATTATAACCGGGAGGAAGTATGGCATTGCTCTCTCACGTTCCTTTCCAGCCATTTATGACTTATACAACCCTGCACAAATCATTTCATTTTTCTTAGCCTTCATTTCTTTGTACAGTGAAGAAAATGGTGACTTATTACCTCTGTCCCACTGCTTATATTATGAGGATTAAAGGAGATGATGGCTGGGAAGACATTGGCACATAGGATGCTCTCAGAAAACTGGAAGCCACTATTTTTTACCAAAAGTCACCCAGTGGACAAGTGGCAGGACTTGGATTTAAATGCAATGAATCTGACTCCCGCAAACTCGGCCTTTTCTAATAAACTCACCACCAGCTCCCTCGCTCTCTGAACTAGAATTCTAAAGAATTAGCAGATGCAGTGAACATTTAGAAGGCTTTTCTCAATAAAATAGGTTCATATTCCTCTTTTGATGACTGCTTTGCCTTATTTCACAAATAGGTATTCACACACCCATCATCTTGAACTACACTGTCCTGTCTTAATCAACTATATATATGTCATATATATATATATATACACACACACACACATAAATTATATATATATAGTTTTTTTCCCCCAGCCTCAAAGAATAGCCAACATCTCAAAGGAACATGCTGCTGACTTCCCAACTCACACAAATCTTCCAAACACTTGCCTTTGAGAGAAATCATCATCCCAGGGAAAGCATTACAGGGACTCTCTTGTGAGGAGGACTAGGATTAAAACTCAAGCGTGTGGAATGAAATCCAAGCAAAAAGGAAAAGCAAGGACTTGCCTTCTTCCTTCTTCCTCCCAGTGAGCCCTGCCTCGAAATACTGCCCCTCCCCGCGCCCAGGAGGGGCAAGAGCCCAGCCTCGGGTCAAGGAGTGGTGACCAGGTTAGCAACAAGGGCAACAGAGGGAGGAGACAAAGGAACAACAAGTGGAAACGGCTGGCTGAATGCCTGAGCCTGTTTCTTGGCTGAAAGAGAATGGCCCGACAACCGCTCAAACTGGGAGAGAGAAGGGTGGAGGGGAAGAGGACAGCTAATGGATGGGGTGGCCCAGCAGGGGTCAGAGGTCATGAGGGCAGTCAGCGAACTAATTGGCCACTCCGTGCATATTCACTTTCTGCTTCTAGCCTACAGCTGGGCCTTGAGATAAAGCCCTGGGGTTGAGGCGGACTTTATTCATCGCTCAAGATTTGAAGCCGATTGGTGAAAAGCAACAGAAACTGAAAAGTGCTATCAAGACCCTCTTCTTTTTTTCTCCAGATTAGTTGACCAGGAACAGCTTCTTGGAAAGGAAAATGCTAGATTCCACTTCATTTGATCACTCATTCATTCATTCATTCATTCATTCATCATTTACGTATCCCTTCCTCCTAATCTCTGTATGTTAGCTAGAGGCCCTAGGACACATTCCCGATGGGGAGGGGTTGTAGACCTCTATAGTTTAGAACACAGATTATCAGAGGGAGGCCTGGCTTTCGGGGTCATCCGATACCCCTCTCATGTTTCATATTTAAGCAAATGGGGAGAGCAGTTGGCTCAGGCTCACAGGGAGCAGATGGGGGAGCTGTTCAGCGATTTTTCTATCACACTCTTCTCAGAAACACACTAACTGTGAAAACTTGTACAGACGAGTATGGCTAACAGCTCGGCCTCTGGCCAGACAGCCGGGGCTAGAATGCTGGCAACCATCCAGGGCCTTCAGAGAGTGACTTAACCTTTCAAAGCATCAGTCGGCCCATCTGTAGAAAAGCAGGGTTGTTCTGTGGATTAAATGAGGCAGATGCATGTAAAGTGAGCACGTGCTTCAATAAATGTTAATTATTACTATTACTACTGCTATGACTTGAGGGTCCGAGATAGACTGGGCTTACGATGATAAGCAGGAAGCGCACTGCACACCCACCTGTCTTCCCTGCAGACAGAGCTGTCCAAATTTGGATCGAGCTGACTTGCGGTGAGTCAATACATGCAAAGGGCTGGGAAGAGCACCAGGTACACGGACAGCACTCTCTCGAGTTCACCAGTTGTTATTACTGGTCGTGTTATCGGGAGGTGGGAGCTATGTGTCATTGCAGAGGTTCAGGCATTAAGACTGGCTTACCCGTGGTCAGGAACGTTGTCAGGGAGCTTCACAGGTGGGAAGGAAGGTTGGCCAAGGTGAGGTCTGAGCTTTGTGAATTTTCTTCATAGCCTTTCTGCCTACTTCTTCCCAGGGTTCTGAAGCAGACCATCACTCTGGTACTATTACATGTGGATTCTGGAGAAAAAGATGAAAATACAGAAGAGATGTGGACCATCTATAAGCAATGGGCTATCCAAACCCACCTGGGACTTTACTTTAGGAACATGGGAGATCAGAGTGGGGATCATGAACTTCAACCCAAACTTCATTTTTTAAAAAAATTTCATTTTTTTAAAAATTTAAATTGAATTAATTAACATATAATGTATTATTGGTTTCAGAGATAGAGGTCAATGATTCATCAATCCTGTGTAATACCCAGTGCTCATTACATCACGTGCCCTCCTTAATGTCCATCACCCAGCTACCCCATCCCCCTACTCGTCTCCCCTCCAGCTACCCTGAGTTTGTTTCCTATGATTAAGAGTCTCACGGTTTGTCTCCCTCTCTGGTTTTGCCTTGTTTTATTTTTTCCTCTCTTCCCCTATGATCCGTTTTGTTTCTTAAATTCCACATGAGTGAAGTCATATGATAATTATCTTTCTCTGATTGACTTATTTCGCTTAGTGTAATATCCTCTAGTTCCATCCATGTCGTTGCAAATGGCAAACTTTCATTTTTGATGGCTGAGTAGTACTCCATTGGTTCAACCCAAAAGTTAACTCTGAAGCTCCTTTTTGTCACCTGTTTTTCCCACTTTATTCATTCAGTCATCATTGAAGTATAATTTTCAGATAGTATAATATGACAGTTCTCAAGTATTCTGCTCAGTGAGTTCTGATAATTACATATACTCATGTAACTTCCACTCAGAGCAAGGTATAGAACAATTCTATCACTCTCTTTGTCCTTTCCAGTCAATCCCTTAATCCTTCTCTTTTCTTTAGGCAATTCCTACTTCTATCACCCTTGATTCATTTTGCCTGTTGTTGGATTCCACACACTTTCGTATCGGGCTCCTTTTCTTAAACATATTTTTGATATTCATTCACATTCTTCATGTCTTAGTTGTTCATTCCTTTTTATTGAATAATACACCATTGCATGAATATTCCACAACATATCTATTTTCCTGGAATGGACATTTAGTTTTTTTCCAGTTTTGGGCTGCTATGATTATTCTCATATATTTTCCTGAGCCTCGTTGCATTTATATTTTAATTATGAAATAGAAACAGAACAGTTCAGAGAATATTATAGACACTCGTGTTTACTTCCCATATTTAATAAAAGTTAACATTTTGTCATATCCAGTTCTTTTTTGAAGAAGGTTTATAGATTTAGTTGAAACCCACTCTGTATCCCTCCCCACTCCTATTTACCCCTCTCTTACTTCAGCAGTATCCACTTTTCTGAAGTGGGTTTGAATTCATTCTGTGGTTTTATGTATTTAAGAATATGTATGTATTCTTGGACTTGTTTTCATCTAATAAGGTGGACATTTGGGGGGCCCTTTCCATCCAGAAAACCAGGTCTTACTTCTGGGAAATTTTTCCTGGATTATTTTTCTGAGAGTTTCCTCTCTTCTGTTTCCTCCGTTCTCTCTGGAACTCTTATAATTTAGACATTGGACCTCCTGCGTTGGTCTTAGTTTATTTTCTCTCCTACATTTTTTTTTTCTCTTTGTCTTTTAGTCAACTTTCTGGGAATTTTCTCAGCTTTATCTTCCATTTATTTAGTTTTCCATCGAAATTATCATATATTTTTCTTTTTAAAATTTTAAATTTCTAACATTTTTTTTATTCCTTGAATGTTCATTTTAAAGTTTCCTGCATCTTGTTTTATGGATGTAGTAATATCTATTCTTATCCCTCTAATAATAATTATTATAGTCCTTTTATTATTTGTTTAGATTTTTTGTTGGTTCTTAGTTTTCCTTTCCTGCTTAGAATCTGTTTTCTCCAGGTTGCTTTTTCCGTTTTGTTTTGGTCTTTATTTTTCTTGTTAGAGGTCTTTCCTTAGGAGTTCGGTGATGCTAGATGCTCACTACTATTTAAACGTGGGGACTAAAAAAACTGAAAATTCTGAGTTTGAGATTATGGTGCTCACTTACCTGGCTGGGCCATGTTCTTGGGGGAAACCCTGATATCAGAAGTACTTAACTTTTCCCCTTGGACTAGTCAGAATCCCTACAGGAACATTTCCCAGTATCCTTCTCAGAGGGAATAGGCTCCCTTCACTTCATCAGGATTTAGTATACAAACATTCATTTAATTCTCTTGTTCTCTGTGTAATAACTTGCCCTCACATTTGTCTGCTTTTTTTCTTTTCCACAGACTCTTCATTTTAATCTCTTAAAAGTCCTGGCTACATGAAGCAAGAAAGGAAATCTGGGAACCTACTGGCTTTTTAAAGATTTCTATCCAATCTTCTTTTTCACTCCATCTTCATCCTCATTGCCTGAGGTATCTGGTAGACCAACATGGGTTACTTCCCAGCTTTCCCCACTTGTAGATTGAGATTCAGCTTTCTTCAGTTTTCGGAGTCAGTTATCACTCATTTGTTTGCTTTCCACTTCCAAAATTTTAATGCTGTAGTCTTCTCTTCTCTTCTCCTTATCCTTGTGAGTTTATGCCTTTTATAAAAAGAATCTGCTGTCATCTTTGTGAGGTTTTCGGAAGAAATGGCAGTATGCTTAGTGCGCCCCATCTTTACCTGGAAGTGGTTCTTATTGTGATTTTAAGTTGCATTTCTCAAAACACTGGTGAGATCAAGTAACTTTGCCTATGTTTCTCGTCCATTGTGTTTCCTTTTCTGTGACCTGCTCGTTCATATTCTTTGCAAATTTTTTCTCTTAGGTTGTGGGTCCTTTTTAAAAAATTGATTTGTTGGGCGCCTGGGTGGCTCAGTCGTTAAGTGTCTGCCTTCGGCCCAGGTCAGATCCCAGGGGCCTGGGATCGAGCCCCGCATCGGGCTCTCTGCTCTGCAGGAAGCCTGCTTCTCCTGCTACCATTCCTTCTGCTTGTGTTCCCTCTCTTGCTGTGTTTCTCTCTGTCAAATAAATAAAATCTTTAAAAAAAAAATTGATTTGTTAAAATGTCTATATAACCTGAAACTCACCCTTTGTTAGTAGCTTTCATTGAAAAGATTTTCTCCCACTTTGGAGCTTGACTTTTCACTTTGTTGTGTTTTTTTCTATTTCAATATAACATAGGGCGCCTGGGTAGCTCTGTTGGTGAAGTGTCTGCCTTCATGTCAGGTCATGATCTCAGGGTTCTGGGGTTGAGCCCACTGTTGGGCTCCCTGCTCAGCCGAGAGCTTACTTTTCCCTCTTCCTCTGCTCCTCCCCACCCACCCCCAGCTCATTTGTACTCATGCTATCTTTCTCAAATAAATAACATCTTTAAAATATATACATATAATTAATATATTAAGCACATTTCAGATATTAAATCTCCATTTTAACATAGTCAAATGTATTCTTTGTAGTATTGTGCTTTTAGGGTCTTACCTAAGAAATCCTGCCCTAATCCAAGGCCACAGAACTATTCTCTGATAATTTTCTTTTAACAGTTTAAAAATTCTGCTTTTTCACATCAAAGCCTTTAAGTTGCTCCTTATATACAGTATTAAGACAAGAAGATAGTTTGGTTTTTATTTTTCCATATTGACAATCAATTGTTCTAGCACCACTTATTGACTATCCATCACTTTCCCAGTGATCTGTGATACCACTGCTGTAACGTACCAACTTCTTAAATGCATGGGTCTATTTCTGAGCTCTCTAGTCCATTTCATTGGTGTTACTTTTCTCTCTGTGTGTCAGAATCACACTATTTTAACCTCTATAGCCTTATTAAAAATTTTCACTTGTGGTAAAGCAAATACCTCCTTCTTCTTCAAAATTGTCTTTACTATTCTTGGCTCTTTTCTGTCATATTTTAAGATTAGCTTGAAAGTTTCCTATACACAGATACGGCCAAGTTGAGATTGTTACTGGGACCATATTGAATTTATAGAGTAATTTGGGATTTAAAAAATAATATTGGGTATTCGATGAACATGGTATATTGCTCTATTAATTTAGACCTTCTAACTGTCAATAAGGTTTTATAATTTCTCCATTTGAATCAACACTTCTTTTATTAGATCCATTGCTAATACCTACATACCTTTTAGTTTTTGTGGATATGGTGACAGGAACTCTTAAAGATTATACTTTCTAATCAGTTTTTGCAGGTATATAAGAATGCTTTTGATTTTTTGACATGCTGAGTTTGAACTCAGCAACCTTGCACAATTCTTATAATAGTTACAATAATTGGTCTATAAGTTTTCTACAAAGACAATCATATTGTCAACAAATAGCAGCAACTTTATTTTTTCCTTTCCAATCATTATACCTTTTATTTCTTTTCTTGCCTTATGGCATTGCCTGGGATTCCCAGGAGAATATGGATGAAAGTGGTGAAAGTTGATAGATGTTAGTTAAAGGAATATGTGACTATGATATGTCACTAGAGCAGCCGACTCTGGAGCTGTGCTGTGCCTGATAGGTCTGTACCAGCAAAATGCATGTGCCTTGGTATTTAAGAATAGGCATTTTTATTCTCATTTAACAGATGAAGAAACAGAAGGTCAAAGAGGTAAACAACTTGCTCAAGACCACATAGATAATAAGTGGAAGATTCAAACAGAATCTTCTGATTCACAGTCGAATGCTATTTCAATGATTCTAAACTTCCTTCTAGCTAGCTATCTGTGCTAATGTGTCACCTTTCTCAGACAACACGTTGCATTTTTTTTTTAAAAGATTTTATTTATTTATTTGACAGAGAGAGAGATCACAAGTAGGCAGAGAGGCAGGCAGAGAGAGAGGGGGAAGCAGGGTCCCTGCCGAGCATAGAGCCTGATGCGGGGCTCGATCCCATGACCCTGAGATCATGACCTGAGCCGAAGGCAGAGGCTTTAACCCACTGAGCCACCCAGGCGCCCCAGGACATTGCATTTTAAAAGAGATATTTCAGAACAAACAATGCTTTTATCCAGTTAGATGACTCTAATAGTGGAAATGTTAGGCAGATACCGTTTTGCCTAAACAGAAGACTTGTCCTACTTATAACTTAAAAAAACAAAACAAAAAAAAACAAAACCAAAATAAAACCTCACAGACTCTTAGAGTTGAATGGCTTCTTATCTTTTCCAACCTCCTATTTAGTGTAGTTATCCCTACACCACATTGCTGAGAGATCACCTTCCAGCCTTTACCTACTGCTAGGGTAGGTTTGTTTCCTTGACAAACAGTTGAATAATGATCGTGTGGATCCACATTCTGCCCATAATCTGGTCCAGGGAGCAATGCATTTTCTCCTCTACATTACACCTCTTCAAGTATTTGTTCTCCTTAGATCTTCCCTGTGAGACTACCCATCCCTAGGATGTTCACTATTGTCTACATGAGATAATTTCCAGACTTCACTATTCTGATCATTCTCCTTTCAATGCTTTCTAGTTGGTCACTGTCCCTCTTGAAACTGATGCCCAGACTTTAAGGTGGGGTCTGATTGCAAAACAAGTGGGGCTCTTGTGTCACATGATCTCGACACAGTCACTTCTATTGATGCACTCTAGATTTTTGTCTTCTCGGCAACTATGGCACATTGCTGACTTAAGTTTAGGGTTCACTCTTTGGTTTTTTTCCCATCCCATCTCCTGTACCCTTTCCTGCAGCACTTCAGAGTTCTCGAGGTCAGGGTGAGGTCTGTGGGGAGGCAGCTAGGACAGAAATCTACTTTGTGACAAGGACAGAAGGGGAAGCATCTGCAGCTTGGAGGCTGCCAACAGGTAACCAGGAAACACCTGATTAGTCAGGAATAGGTGAAGTCAGTTGGGGCTGCTGTCCTGGGACAGGATAAAACTCAAATTTCAGAGCATTGGTACTTTGAGATTTTTGCTATAGAGTTTAAATTTCTTACATGAAACGAGAAATCTCATGATTTTTAAAACCTTCCTAAGAGATGATAGAAGAACCCCAGGAAGGGAAGGGACAGCAGGAATCGGAGTTCTCTGCCCAGCTTTATTGACAGGCCAGTAGGTTTAAATGAATAGAGCAACATACCATGTTCATGGATGGAATACCCAATATTGGTTTAGCGGGGTTACCATCCATCCATCCTTCTAGCTGACTAACACAAATGAATTTCAGGAACATGTCTCTGAGATGGAAATCCTAGCTGCTCAAATCTTCCTTGCTCCTGTCCTATTTACAAACTCATACTTACAAATCAATAAGCCTTCCCCTACCCCAACCTACGTTCCTCATCTCCACCAAATATTTGTAATTTTGCCTGGACGGTATTTACGAGGACAGCATAGTGTGACTCCACCGTTGACAATACAATAATGAAAACTGCAAACATGAGACGGCAGGAAGGCCAAGTGATTGTGGCTGAACTTGACGCATTTGCGCTGGTAACAGCCTATGTACCTAATGCAGGCCAAGGTCTGTTACGCTTGGGGTACTGGCAGCGTTGGGATGAAGCCTTTCGCAAGTTCCTGAAGGGTTTGGCTTCCCACAAGCCCCTTGTGCTATGTGGGGACCTCAATGTGGCTCATGAAGAAATCGACCTTCGCAACCCCAACGGAAACAAAAAGAATGCTGGTTTCACTCCACAAGAGCGTCAAGGCTTTGGGGAATTACTACAGGCTGTGCCACTGGCTGACAGTTTCCAGCACCTCTACTCCAACACAGCCTATGCCTATACCTTTTGGACCTATGTGGTGAATGCTTGATTCAAAAATGTCAGTTGGTGCCTTGATTACTTTTTCGTGTCTCACTCTGTTACTTGCATTGTGTTACAGCAAGATCCGTTCCAGGGCCCTGGGCAGTGACCACTGTCTCAGCACCCTATACTTAGCACTGTGACACTGCCCCCAAATTAAACCTGAGAAATAAGCCCCCCAAGCTAGCTTTAAAACTTAACCTCCGAAAACTTCTTTAAAAACTGCTCTCTAGGGATATCTGCACTGTATTTCCCTTTTAAAAATACAAATCCTTCAACCAGGCTCCTACTGATGCTTTTTTTTTTTTTGATGCTTTTCTTTAAACCCAAAATTTCTTCTTTTTTCTTTCTTTCTTTTTTTTTGCATTAAACAAAAGCTACTTTTGACCTTCTTTGAACTGTCCACATGAAAACAAAGAGCCATAGTTTCAAAAAAAAAAAAAGTATGTGCCGTCCATTTTCTAAGTGCCAAATACTTGATATATATTAACTCTTTTTGTCTGGCAATAGTCCTTTGTGGTAGAGACTATTATCATTGTTTTATAGGTGAGGAAACTGAGGCACAGAGATTAAGTGCTTGCCCAAAGTCATGAAGCTGAAAGTGGTGTGTGGGATCAGACTCCGGCAGCCCCGTTGTGTGGTCTGGGCTCTAAATCACTGTGCGTGCTATGTCTTTAAACTGGGAAGGGCTCTGCCGTGGATGCCCCATGCGTGGGACCTGCAGCCCCAGACCCAGGTTCCTGCCCCAGCTGGTTCCTTCACCAAATAATTTCCTCTGGGTATAATCACCAGCAACATTCCTTTCCAAGGGTAGGATTTTCCAGTAGGCTTCAGCCCCTTTATAGATGAATAAATGTAAGATATAAGTGTTAAATCATGTCCTCAGGGTCATGCAGGGAATAAATGACAGAATCGGAATGTGAACCCAGCTCTGGGTGACTCTCTCCCTTACACTACGGTGTGGGGCCATCTCTTCAGAAAGAGCCTAAACACTCTTCTATAGGGGATGGGAGTACGGGGGTGGGGGTATTCTTCAGGGAACAAATCATCATCGTCATCATTATTACCAAACATCATCTTCATCATCATTATTACCGTCTTGTTAAAGGTGTACCCATGTGCTGGATGCTACAGTCTGGGAAGACTTTTCACAGCTCTTTGAGGATCCCTGAAAATAGGAGTGTTTCATCACCGACCTGGCAGAAGTAAGGTGAAGGGTAAGTAAGGCTTTGGCAAGTCCTAAGATGGGTTTCTCCATTTCTTGAGCTGATTGGCTGGATTAATTTACTGCTTCTCATATACCATTCTCTGCTTTTGCATTCAGATCAAGCATAAATGTTTGCTTTCAGAATGTGAGTCAAGTGTGTGATTCCTAGAGAACCACAGGCTGGCGTGTGGGATCACTGGGCTATGTCCATTCCCGAGCACACACGTGTATGGGCACACGCATACCTGGCATGGGCAAGCACACACACTCTACCCCCGCCTTTGTGGCCAGCGGTTCCTGGAACCAAGGGTCGCCTTCAAGGGAGAAGCTATGGGGCTGCGGTCTCCATTCCCTGGGACATTTGTGTGGCCAGTTCCACCAGCCTGCGGTGGTGTGGAGCCAGCCTGCCCCCTTGGACCGAGTTCTGGCCGGGGCAGTCCTTCCCGAGCTGTATCCGGGGGCCATCTGGCCTTCTCAGCACATCCCCCGGTCTGGGACTGGCACCGGCGGGAACGCCCACTTCTCAGCCCTCCACGGCAGGGTCCTGTGCTCTCGGCTGCCCCCTCTGGCCAGCCGTCCTCTTGCAAAACGGAGGGACGCTTTCTTAGGTCAAAAGGGAAAGCATTATTGGGGCTTTGTGGCCGGGCAAACAGGCTGCTGGCTTTGAAGTCCCAGGGGGGATGTGCTCAGGCTGCAGTGGGGAGTCTGAAGGAGCAGCCGGGAGCAGCCAGCAAGCCTCCCCCGAGCATGGCTGTGTTTGTTAACTCCACCCTCCCAGCCAGGTCTGCTCTATTTTATGTTTCAGGGGAAGCCGGAGGAGGGAGGCCTGCTCCGGGGGTCCTCAGAGGGCTGCTTTCAAATCTTGCTGAGCCTGCGGTCCCACCTGGGAGCTGCACAGAGACGGGGGGGGGGGGGGGGGGGGGG
>CM053619.1:16958342-17000904 GCA_028646535.1 Procyon lotor | reverse complement strand
GTCACGGGGAGGCTTCTCCCCTACTGCAGGCTACATAATTATTTATTTAAAAATAATTAACCAAGGATATCCGCAGGAAACAAAAGCCTTCTTTTAGGAGGGAGTCTGGCAGAAGAGCGTCGAGAGCCGTTTGTTAGAACCCAGGCAATATAGTCCAAGGCTGCCGTGGTTTTTACACTTTGTTTTCACCCCCAGCAGAACCTCATTCTAGGAGAAATGTCAGGGTGGGGGCCGTTGTGTTAAAAGACCAGTGGGCATAGACCTCTGGCGAAGGGGGAGCACCTACAGGGAATTAGGGGATCCCTGTTTGATCTCAGCTCTGCCTTCAGTGTAGTGGGTGAACTCCAGCTTCCTCATCTCTGAGCGGGAGGACAGCCTCCTGTGGGAGGGGGCTCTTATCGCCCCTGAGTGTGGTGGGAGCGAGGCAGGGGGGCTGCTCGCCAGCTCCAGATTCACCTGTGACCTTTCCCACCGGCGCTCCTCTCCCCAGGAGTTTGGCAATCACTCTGGGCCCAGAGAAGGTGGCTCTGGGATCAGGCAGCCGCCTGAAAGGAGGTGTGGAGGGGGGAAGGTGTATCACAAGATATCTGCTGGCGATCCACCAGGAATAGGTGTTCTTGTGGGAGGAAGGAGAGGCCAGGTCCTTGGGTATTTCACAAACCCAGAAGAGCGCTTCGAAGGAGGAGAGCGGGGGAGGCTCTGGAACCCGGCAACCCGGGTTTAAATCCTGGCTCCACCACACAGGAGCTGTGTGACCTCGGGGAAGTGACTGAACCTCCCTGAGCTTCGGTTTCTTTGCTGTTCACCGTCTCTGCCCCTTAGGTCATTGGGAAGATGACAGATGACTTGAAGGGATGTGAAAGTCCCCAGAATGTGCTTCGCTTGGCACATAATAGTCAAGACACCTCAGTTCCTTCTACTTTGGGACTGTCTTTGTCTAAAAGATGTTTCCTGGAAGGCTGAGATCACAAAACTTGACTGAGCTCCATCACGTGCCAGGTACTGTGCTAGGGCAGTGGAATGGCATCTCCCCTTCTTCCTTCACCCCTGCGAGCCCTGAACGTGAATATACCACAAGGGCTCCGGTTTAATACTGACCGACCAAAGATGCTGGGTTAATAGCCCCAGAGGTCCCCAGAGGAGAAAGGCAATGCCAGAAGGTGGCCCTCTACCTTGCACTCACTTCCTTGCTCAAGGCACTCATTGGTCATGTCCCCGTCGCTGGTCCTAGGAACCACAGCACGTGTGTCCAGCAGCAAAAGCCCTCCCAGCTAGAATCTAGAGCCATCCCCGAGATCCTGGTGAGGAGCAGACCTACTTCACCTGTTCCTAGGCCTTGGGATCATGGGTGTCGGGCTCTTTCTGAATTCCTGATGGCATGTGGGACAGAGAACTCATCCGGTTTCTATGCGACATGACTAGTCAGGAGTATCAAGATGTGAACAGAACTCATGGTTCCAGAAGCCCACATCTCCACACTTGGCTTCCTGTGCCAGCACCCTCCTCCGGGGCACTCTTCCCTCTGCTGTGGCTTGGGATTTCTTTCTAAAACAAACCCCTACCATGTCACTGCCCTGTTTGGAAACCTAGGATGGCCCCTTCCTGCCTTCTGGAAAAGCCCCAACAGCAAGGACTGGCAGAATCCGGCCTTGGTGACTCCAGCCCCTTAGCTGTAGCCTCTCACACGACACTCCATACAGCTTTGTCAGAGCACCTGCTGTCCATCATATTGGTCTGGCCATCTCATCTCCTGCCTCTGTGCCTTTGCTTCTGCTGTTCCCTCTGCCAGGAAAGCTCTTCCCTTTTTCTCCATGTCACATCTTTTTAAGAGGACTAAATGTCACCACCTCTGTGAAGCTCCTTGATTCACCCTGGTAATTATCTGCTTTGCCCTTCGCATTATACATGCAGTTGAGACCGTTACAGCAGGAGTCGGTCCCCCGGCATAACGTTCCTATGGCAGGGTACTTCTCTTTCCCTCTTAAAGGAAGGGATGGCTTTTTACTCATTGTGGCATCCTCAGTGTCTTACAGAGGGCCTGGGACTGACTAATTACTGAAAGAAGGAATTAGCCCTCAGCTGCTTTGAGCATGCATGCCCTGGACAAGGGAGCATCTCTTCTGGCGGAAAGAAAATGCAGACGCAGCAATATTGGTATTAAAAGTGTGCATCTGTATCTAATTCGATTGATACATTATGGAATAATCTGAGTGCAACTAATGAATCTCCCATTTGAGGAATTCAGAAAACTGCACCCAGCTGAGCGGAGCCACGGGGAAAACACTGAACACATTAGGGTGCGCGCATGCACGCAGATGCACACACACCCCCTTCAAGCCTCTACCAGCTACCAGAAGTTTCCTGCATGGGCTATAGGCCACAGCCATCCACATCTGGGGTTAGAACCTGCCCTCGGATATCCAATAACCCTCCGCCCACAACCTCACGCGGACTCACAGGATGAGGCCCTTCTGATGCCTGCTTCCCTATGCAAAGTTTAGGACTCTTTCAAGGTAAAATGCCATATTTATTGTTCCACTGATACACTTCCTAACCAGTTAACAGGGGTAAAACTCTGCTCATCTTTTTATTAGATTCTTATCTTTTTAAAGGGTATCACTGAAGAAGTTTTGAGTAGTGTGCCCTTACCCCCATTTCCTCCCCCATAAACCTCACGGTTTTTATTGCGTGACTTTACAGAGCGCAGTGGTTTTTGTGATGTCAATGTCAGCTTCTACAGAACTGGCCATGCACCGGTGTTTGAGGCCAGACCCAACTGCCTTGCGGGAGGACCCCGGAGAGGACCAGCTCAGGGTGTAATTAACCACAAGGACTTTCAGAAACATATGCTTCAGAGGCCAAAAACTATAGCTCTCTAAGAGCTTCTAAAAACAGCCGGAATGCCACAACTCCAGACATCAACAGGGCTTCAGCGTCGAGATACTTGAAACGAATTCTCTCTGTCTCTGTGCCTTGATGATTCTGGGCCCATCAACTTGGGGGTCTTGGCATTTTTATCTACAAGATGGGCCATATGGACCCTCTTTCCTCAGAAGCCAGAATGATGAGTGAGTAAAATAAGGTGAGAGAAGCCCCGGGTTTTCCGGGGGGAGAGAGAGCTGGGCAAACAGAAGAGCAATGTTAGCCAGGGAAACATGACCAGAATCGCTCTTTTATAGGAAGTGGGGGAAGACGAAGTTGGGGTCTCCTGGGCAATGTGAGGCTCGGCCTGCCCCCACGGGGCCTTTGGCGCTGAAGCCGGGGGGCAGGGGGGCTATTTTCCTGGGGTCTGTGAGCTGCACCCAGAAAGAGATGCCTTTCACCCTTGACATTTCAAAGCCAATCTCCCATCCCTGATAATGCAGGAATGTTCCTCCGACTGATGGACCTTTGCCAGCGCGAACGAGCGTCCCAGCCACCAACAGAGTAAACATTACTCAACAGGCCAGGGCTCTGTCACACACATTCTTCCCGTGTGTTTCTAACCTCATGCAGAGCACAGCCCAACCCTTTTGGGTCTAGAAACTCAGAACTGAAGCCCAGGCAAGAGGGAGCGTGTGAAGGAGAAAAGGAAACAGCCCTGTCCATCAATTACGGGCAGACAGAGCTGCCTTTCCTATGACGCCAGAACTCAGGGCCAGGGAGGGGGCCAGAAGGAATCAGGACAGTCCTGATGGCAGCCCGGGAACGCGTCCTCAGCAATCCACTCCCCCTTTTCCCCACAGAGGAGTCACTTTCTTGAGGAAAGAGGCAGAGACACACATGATTCCGTCTCGGGAACTTCTGAGATGCTCCTCTGGGATAAAAGAAGGGGCACCATTCCCTGGTTTGTGACTGGGAACTCCAGCAACTCGAGCTTTCCACAGCGGAGATAGCCCTGCTGCCTCAGTGTCCTCATCGGCGACATGGGACTCCTGCCAGTTCCTAGTCCTGTTTCCTCCTCTCTGGGCATCGAGATTAATGTTTGCAGAGAGTTTAGGAGATTGAAAATCTGAGAGCCTGAGAGGAAAAAGCTGATGTAAGATGAAAGCAGTTTAAACACTAGGCTGGTTACAATTCCACATCGCCTTCTACCTGAGGAGGCTCAGTGAGGAGGCCGATTCGTAAGAGGAGAAACACAGACAAGCCCGCGGGGACGGTAAATACTCTTGAACTCAAGGAGTAGAAGTGGAGTGATACTTAAGGGAAGCCCACAAACTGGTTTTCTTATAAAAATCAAAGCAGAGGGAGCCAAGAAAAGGAAAAAAAAAAAAAAAAGTCGTCTTCTATCAAAAGCATCTCGGCTGAGAACAGACCCTAACGTGCACAGAGCGCCTGAGAAAATCACACATGAGGGGAGGCAGACGGGCCACAGAAACTCTGCTGGCCCTCCCCGCGAGGCCCGCCCTGGCCACCCCGCCAGGTCCTCACCACAGAACCAGTCTCTGCACGCAAACATTACACGACTGGCAATGAGCACTTCAGCCTGGAGGCCGCGGCTACGAGTGAAAGAGGCCAGGGTGGCACTTGAGAGGCAAGAAGTCCTCACCTCTGTGAGTCCTACACACGCTGCTCTCCCTGTGTCACAAATGACCATTTGACAGAATGGAAAACTGAGGTTCAAAGAGGAAGAGATTATTTTCACTACTTCTTGCTAAGGGTCTCCCCCAGCCAATCAGCGGTATTCTGAAGCTGACCCTTTTTCCTCTTCCCTGTAAGCCCCGAATCGATTCCAATTATGTTGGGCCTCCATCGTGAGCCACCGACGGTTTGAAATGATTTTATTGTCGTTTGGCTGTATCTCTTGCTGGAATGTATGCCCAGTGAGGGCACGACCTTGCTTGCTTTCTCCACTGTGTCCTCAGCGCCTTGCACAGGGCCTGGCCCATTTATTTTTATTTTCATTTATTTAAAGATTTCATTTTTATTTACTTGAGAGAGAGAGCGCTAGCGAGCGCAATGCACAAGCAGGGGTGCAGCAGAGGGAGAGGGAGAAGCAGACTCCTTCCGGAGCAGGGAGCCCAATGCGGGACTCGATCCTACAGGATTCTGGAATCATGACCTGAGCTGAAGGCAGACACTTAACCACTGAGCCACCCAGGCACCCGGAGCCTAGCCTGTGTAGGCTAGTACTCAGTAAATACTGCTGGAATGAGCAGCTGATGAATGAATGACCTACACTTCAGCCCGGACCGGGACCCACACTGTCGGTCTGCTGAGCAGAAGGGTGGAGAAGTGGGAGTGGGATACATTTCTCCTCTAGATCTCCTGGTTTTGCTGAGGTTAGTGGGAGGCATGCCTCTTAAAGCAGGGCGAAGGGGGAGTGAGAGAGGAGAAAGAGTAAAAGATCATCGAGGTAGAAAGAGCACGGACCCATTTGGGTGACTTGGTGTTTGAAGGCCAGAGGTGGTTGAACGGCAGCGTATCACATATGAAGCAGCAGAGATCTCAAGCAGTGCTCTGCCTAGTGTAAAAAATGGGCCAATGGGGCACCTGCGGGGAGCCGACCCATTCCTGATTTCTTGAGACCTAAGCATAACCCCCCTTACCTGCTTTAAGGGAGATGCGGTTTGGGGCTGTTGGGGCTGTCCAAATTTAGACTCACCCTGTTAGAACCCAGTTCAGGGCCTCATCGTGGACTTTGGGGAAGGATTAATTAATGGGAATTTACTGTGGCAACATGAGTCACTTAAGTGCCTTTTTCTCCAAAGGAAGTTGGCGTAGAACTGAGAAGGGTTAATGGTGGACATCGTTAGGGTAAAGGCAGTGAGGACAGACGGAGCCCGGCCGCAGTCTGGCTCCTGGGGTCTCTTTTCTCAGAGGCAGCCTTTGCCGGGAGGGGTAATGTGGCTACAACAAAGGCCCCTGGGCTTGGCTGGCGAGGAGAATGATGATGCTTCTAGTGGGTCTGGGCAACAGGGGAAGGCTATAAAGCCATCAGCAGACTGAGCCACTGGGTGTCCGCACAAAAGTAAGGTCCTAAAAACAGACATTTGTATTATGACTGAAGGGCTCATAAAATTGCCTCAGAAAGGAGAGGTTTTCCACGGCGACCTATTCATAAGCAGGGCCCTGCTGGGAAGTGACACCCAGGGAGAAGGTCCTTTGAGGCCTGGCAAGTGTCAGAGCTGCCTCCTTATGGGCGTTAGCCTGGCCAGACCCCGGCCTCTTCATCACCGCCATCAGCATGACAGAGAGCCACTGGTCACCAGCTCATGGACCCTGGTCCCAGGCAGCACCGGGTGTCAGGCACTGAGGCTTCAGAGGTTGGATGGTGACTGGCTTCCACTGAACAGGAGCACTGGCCAAGTGCTCAGGGAGCACTCCCCGAGGACGGTGGCAGCATAGAGCCATCTCACCAAATGACTGTGATCTGCAAAACGTCCGGTCCCTTTCCTAGATCTCAGTTCACTCAACAACAACTCAGGAAGAGCCATTCTAGCTCTTTTCTTGCCCAAGGGATGTTGGTAAGAGATCATAAGAACTAATCTAGCAGAACATTAAGCCAGTAGAACTAAATCAAATGAGCACACTAAACTAAGCTAGTAAACTAGTAGAAACAAAACCAGGAGAACATTAACGGAGATTGAATACTCATATGCTCTTTGAAAACTTTCTGGTAGTATTTAATGTTGGAGGGTGTGTGTGTGTGACTATATGTTGGTTAAACAGCATCAGGGATGATACTGTTTCTAGAAAAGGGAACACATGCTTTAAATAATAACATACTATGTTATGCAAAATGAAACAGATTCCACGCTCAGTTTAAAACTGAGAAAGATCATAAAATAGGATTTATGCATTCATCTTTTTGGATGAGGCGCCCTCCCTGATCTCCTCAGTGCAAGATACACAGACCATCCGCCTTATGCCAGGCACCAGCTGTGGACCGAAGACCCAGTGGTGAAGAAAGCCCACTTGGGCTCAGACATTGGTACGGCCCGGAATTCTACCATTCAGAATACATACGCAGTTCTAGAGATTTCTGGAACGACTTTCTTTGCAGAGAGAACAGACTTCCTTGGCTTGTTTCTTTCTCTTGAACATGTAGGGATGCAAACCCTCTACTTCACCTGGCAGGAGGATTCTCAAGAAAGAGGAGGCAGCTCAATCTGTTGCCACTTGTAAACTTGAATGTTTCCATTTGTAAAACATCTTGAGATAAATTAAGCAGCTATTTTGTGCCCACCATGCAAATCGATGTTACACAGATGGGAGATGTTATTTCAAGGTTTGCCCTCCTCCCTGAGCAAGAACTCACTGGGCTTCATCGCCAGCCCAGTCCAGCAGGTGCTGACCAGGAAGAGGCTCCCTGCGGTGGGCAGGGCCAGAAGGCCTGGGCAGGCAGGCTGCCACTCAAAGGCCCTGAAAGTGTTAACCTCCAACAGTGATAGGTGTCTCATTTACACCCATTATAAATCTGTTTATTGTGACTGGCCCCACCCAATCTGCTGGTGCTATAAAGCTCTAATGGTCCCTAATAAAGGTGGAAGGATTGTAACAGCACACAGTTCCTGAAGTGGGGAAGGAGCAAGGAAGAGGGACAGATGATGAGCTTAACAATAAGATATCACAATGGCCAACCTCCCTCTGCTGCGGGGTCCCTAGACTCCATAGGATACCCAATCTCCAAATAATAACCTGTCAGAGCGGAGAGGTCCAACACCCTCATTTGCCAGAATCCCTAGGAAGTGAAGTGACTGGCCCAAGGTCACCCCTGCACATGCATGGCTCTGGAGTCTCAGGCCCTCCCTTCTGCTGCCTCACCTCGCCTAACTCAGCAAAGGGCCATTAGGATAACCATGAACCCCTTCAGGACCCTCCTGTTCCATTTAGCTTTGTGATATCCAGCCCTGACTACAGACCTCCACATCTCTTCGGGAGCTTGTTGAAGCTTCCTGTGCCTGACCCCCCTCCATGCCAGGTTTTGATTCTAAAAGGGAGACGTGGGTGTTTTAAAGAGCTCCCCAGACACCTTTTATGTGGCCTGAGAAGGAGATGTGAGAAGCCCAGGTCTGGCCAGTACTGGGATTTCATGGTTTCTGATGTCTCAGATGAGAAGCTGGGCTCCTGCACCAGGGAGACTTCCAGGGTGAAACTGCAAAGCCACGCCCCTATCAAGAACCCAGGGAAACCCAAAGCTCTTTCTCTCTCTCAAGGCTCCGAGGGCTCTAAGCCAACCAATGCCTGGTGGCAGATCGTCCTTAAGACTCTCAATAGCCCTCTGGAGATAGATACCATGATCCCTAGCTCACAGACGAAGAAACTGAGTTTCAGAGAGACTAAGTAACTACCAGACAGTGAAAGAACCATAGATGAAGCCCGAGCCTCTTTGGGGTGCTACAGTGACCCAGATACACCTGAGTATGGTCCAGGAAAGGGCTGCCCATAGCCGGCTTGCCTCAGGGGCTGTAGACTTCCCTCTGGAAAGTCATTAAACACCAAAGATTATCTGCTCCGAGTTCCTCTGACCTGGGAAGGACGTGGGTATGGGTCCTAAGAGAGTTGGTTCTTGACTTCCTGAAAGCATTAGAGACGGAGCTTCATTGGCGACCTGTTTGTGGGGCTGCAGCAGCCAAGCAGAGGGCAATGGGCAGCGGTCTAGAGCAGACGCAGGCCCACAGGTGAAGGGAAGTAGCTTCCAGAAAATCAGTCGTCTGGAGCTTCTGAGGTTTCCCACATTCACCGCAGGGGGTGTGCCTGCTTTCCCCTTCCTGCTGCTCTTTTCGCTTGAAGTTTGGGGGGGCTTTCCTGCTAAGAACAAAGACCATTAAGCTTCTCAGACTGGGCTTCCACCAAGAAAGGACCACACCCCCTCTAATTGGCAGATTCCTGGGGCTAACTACTCACAAGCAGGGTGCTCACGCCTCCTTAAATTAAAGGAGAAAAATGCCCTTCAGGAAATTCAGGGTCATCTTATGAACCTGACCTCCTGCTACGTGGTCACGAGCCTCTACCCCTCCCCACAATCCTTGGCGATTCCCTGCTTTTCTCTCCCTGTTCAGTGCGTTTGCACTACATGCCTATCATACTGGATATGGCCCTGGAAGTGTGCTATGGATGTCACAGAGCAATCGTCCTTGGAAGGATGAGAAACTGCCTTACACTCACTATGCTAGGAGAGGCCAGATTAGTCGGCCACAAACACCAAGATGAGTATCTAGCTGGAAATACTCAAATTCTCTTAAAGCCATAGGGCGCCTGGGTGGCTCAGTCAGTTAAGGATCTGCCTTTGGCTCAGGTCATGATCCCCAGGGTCCTGGGATGGAGCCCTGCATTGTGCTCCTTGCTCAGTGGGAAGCCTGCTTCTCCTGCTCCCTGCCACTCCCCCTGCTTGTGTGTGATCTCCCTCTGTGTCAAATAAATAAAATCTTAAAAAAGAATTCTCTAAGAGTCAGGATTAGAAGAAACTTCCAAGAGGAATGGAGGGAGAGGAGGGGGGAAACCCCAAAGCAAGGCTCCGCGAGGAATGGTATTAGCTATCATTTATGAGCACCTGCTATCTCCAGGGTGCTTTCTGTACATTATCTCATTTAATCCTTGTAACATCTGCATGAGTTGGTGTCCCCATTTGATAAATTGAGAAACCAGGGCTTAGTGATGGCAGAGATTTGCCCAGGGTCACACAGCTAATGAGTGGCCAAGCTGAAGCTGGAATTCAGGTCTTCCTGCACAGCCTACATATGACTTTGTTGCTATGCCCACTGGATTATGAAAGCACGTCCCCAGATTATCTCCTGTGTGTATTACGAGTCTGGGTTATTGATGGTCAGGCATCTGTGGCACAGGCTGGGCAATGGGATTTTAAGAAGCTCCTTGGTTGATTCTAAAGTGCAGCAAAGCTTAGGAACCATTATCCTAGAGTGGAGGTCAGCCAACTGTGGCCCATACTCCAAAGCAGCCTGTTTTTGTAGGACCCATCAGCTCAGCTTGGTTTTTACATTTTTAAAGGGTTGGGGAAAAAAATTAAAAGAAGAATATCTTGGGATGTTTGAAAATTATAGGAAATTCAAACTTGGGTTCCATAAAGTGTTACTGGAAGGCAGCCACATTCGCTCCTCTACATAGGGTCCAGGGCTGGTTTTATTCTGCAGAGTCGAGTAGTTGTGAAAAGAGGCTATAGGACCTGAAAAGCCTAAAATACTTACTGTCTTGCTCTTTCCAGAAGTTTGCCAACCCCGATACTAGAGTTCCCATGACCGCTAGGATGATAATCACAACTGAATGCTTCATTTGACCTTATTTTTGGACTACGTTTCATTCACATCTACATCTATATATCTATATCTTCCCCATTTGTGCTTGTATTTCTTGAAAACTGGATAGACGTAAAATGCCAGATGTTGGGCCCTCACAGCAAGAAGTTCGCTTTAACCTTCAACAAACAGGGGCCCCTGCGTGGCTCCATCCATTAAGCATCTGCCTTGGGCTCTGGTCCTGATCTCAGGGTCTTGGGATCGAGCCCTGGGGCAGTTTGTGTCTCTCCCTCTCCCTCTGCCCCTCTCTGCTGCTCCTGCCTGTGTGTGTGCTCAATCTCTGTGTGTGTGTCAAATATAATCTGGAAGGAAGGAAGGAAGGAAGGAAGGAAGGAAGGAAGGAAGGAAGGAAGGAAGGAAGGAAGGAAGGAAGGAAGGAAGGAAGAAGAAAGGAAGGGAGGGAGGGAGGGAGGGAGGAAGGAAGGAAGGGGGAGAGAGAGAGAGAGAGAGAGAGAGAGAGAGAGAGAGAGAGAGAAAGAAAGAAAGAAAGAAAGAAAGAAAGAAAGAAAGAAAGAAAGAAAGAAAGAAAGAAAGAAAGAAAGAAAGAAAGAAAGAAAGAAAACGAACTTCGAAGGATTCCAAGGGCACTTCTCCAGGAACCCGCGCTCTGCCCTTGCGGCAGCTTCCTTCCTCCTGTGAGCTGATTGGAGACAACAACAGTCCTTGAATCATCTAAGGGTCCTTCAGGGGGATTAGGCACGGCCCACTGGGCTGCCTACGGCGATAGCGCTCCCATATCTCCTGGCTGCTCCGTGCCCACCGGCAGGTGTCTTTGTATGCAGACCAGGGTCGGACCGAAACTATCAGGAGGAGGTGGCCAGCAGAAGCCTCTGAAGGCTGGGTCTCTTAATCCCATTAATATCCTGATTGTCTTCCTCAATCTAGTGGCAGCCAAAGGGGTGGTACCGCAAGATAAACGACCTTCAAATTTAGCAGATAAAACGGCCGTCAGATAAAGTCTGATGGAGGAGGAGCGCTCAGCTCCAAGTCTGTCCAAAGTGTTTCCTTAAGTACCAGATGTTTCAAGGAAGGATTTGTTTCTTTTCTGAACTGAAATAAGCTGCTAGTTAGGGACAATGGGGCTTATTTGCCAGGGGGACCTTTGCTGTGGGGATGAATATTTTTACAGCCGTCCTCATAAACCCCGCCCCCTGTCTGTGCCCCGGGAGGGGGCGGAGCTCCAGAGGGGAGCTGAGGTGCCCGGGCTGTCTCCCGAGCTCCATTAAGTTGTTAAGGCATTTAGTGCCCCAGACAGGGCTGACTGCAAGGGCAGTTCAAATCCCTGCCCAGATGGGGGTGGGGTCGTGAAAGAGGGGGCTTGAATTTCTTCCTGGGGCAGGGTGCAGAATCTTCCTTGGTCAGGAGCAATAGTTGGGGGGGGTAGGAAACAGTAAACTAGCCAGACTGGGTGACCCCTCCATCCTTGGCCCTGCTTTCCTAAAGCCTTTTTGTCATTCAGAGGGGAGCAGTAAGAATGTGGGAGAAGGGACTGTGGGGGGAGAGTGTGTGTGTGTGTGTGTGTGTGTGTGTGTGTGTGTTTCCTTGCCTGCAAAGTTCTTAGCATCTGCACAAAGCAGAGAGATGGTCAGTGTGTGACAGTTCAAAACCTGTCTGCCACTTACTAACTATATGAACTTGGGCAAATTATCTACCTTCTAAACTTATCCCCTTCCTTGACTGTAGAATGGGGTTATAGGACAGGTTTCTACCCTTATAAAGTTGCTGTGAGGCTTAACTGAGAGGATGCATGTAGGCACTCAGCCCGGGGCCTGGGACCCAGGCAATATTTAATCAACACTAGATGTTATGATTATGCATGTGCAGCCATAATCCTTCCGCTGGGCACTGTGTTGATTTCCTCGAGTCCAACCGATTTCAGCATCAGGGAAAAACAGCAGCAACCTCACAGATATCCTGGCCCAGAGTGTAGTTTGTCTAAGACCCAGGCTTAGATTCTGGTGGGTGACTTGGGAGGATGTCTGAAAGGGGCCAAGGGGGGAAGCGGGTGGCAGGATTCAATGGGTTTCAAGCTCTGATCTGACCGTTGGGGAATCACGTCCACCGGGCTTGGAGGGGGGCAACAGTTTGAAGGGAGGTAGGAAGAAGCAGCCACAGAATGAAGTCCCTCACTGAAAGAGGCTGTTGGTCAGGGCATCCAAAGATTCTTCTGCAAGGGCTCCCTCTCGCCTCTGTGCCCCACTTTCTTTCCAGGAGGATGAACCTCAATCTCCCCAAGAGATGGTACAAGAGTGAGGACATGCCTTGTGGGGTGACTGAAGGCCGATGAGACCCCTCTGCCCCTCCCTGGCAAGCTGGCCCGGTGAGTCTGCTGCAGACTGGAGGGGAGGGTACAGGGAGCACCAAGGCTCATGCAGCTGGATCCCTAGCCTTGGCTTCCCTTCCACACCAACTTCCTCCTCCTCCTCCTCCCCCTCCTCCTCCTCCTCCTACTCAAGCCAATCAATACAAGCACCTGTCTCCAACCAGTCCCTTTCCCCGCCACAGCCCTGCTCTCTGACCTTTTGGGGGCCTTTCTCTTGATTCCGCTCCAGAATGGAGGTAGGGGCCATCACTCCGGGCCTCCTCAATGGCCTCAGAATGGGCTGTCATGGGGCCTCTAACCAGGGACAGCTCCTGCTGGCGAGAGCTGGAATGGGGGGTGGTGGTGGCAGATAAAGGCCTTCCAGGCTGAAGATAAATGGCTGCCGGCAGCCCGCTACAGTAACTTCAGGCCCCCAAGAAGAGCAAACAAAGGGTGCCCCTGTGACTCTCCCTGGAAAGATGAAGGTCCATCAGCGGCAGCCAGGCTGGTTCAAAGCCCCAACTTAATTGTCAATTAAGCATGCATAAGGGGGACAAAGCCATGACAACCCCTGGCCGCATGCTGGTGTGTGATTGTAAAGGCGGGAGGGGCAGCGCCGAAAACAGCTGATTCTGCTGACAGGGTGTTTGTAGGGCACCTTGTAACCAATCAGCCGCTGACAGAGGCAGAGTGCTCCCCCTGCCACTCCTATTGTGTGGGACATTCCAGCCCCCGGGTCACACTGTGGTCACTGTGGGCGAGTGGGCCGCAACCCACCGACAGTGGCGGGGAGACCAGGGGCTCATCAGAAACGGGATGCTCTCTTCTCCAGGAAGAAGGGTCAAGGGAAAGATGGATCTCTCGGGTGCCCCCGGGGCCTCCTGGCTCAGAGGCTGATGTGTGGAGGGGCAGGAGAGCGGAGTAGGGGGACTGGGGTCTTGGCTCCCCACCCCCCACCCCCGGCTCAGCCTTAGAGGGTGCGAGTGCTAGCGCTGACCCTGGGTCCCGGTTTCTCCTTGGACCCCTATAGAGCTCCTCTTGTATTCTGCATCCAGGTACATCCTGGGCTCGGCTAGAGGACACACCTTGGTGGCGGGGCCCACGACAGGAGGCACATCATTAGGCTGTGCAGATGCACGCAGCCCACCGTGAGCTCCGGACTGCAGCCCGCTGTCTGCCGAGCCCAGGGCGCATCCCCAGGAACCCCAGCACAGCTCACACTCCACCTCGGCAGCCTGAGAAGGGGCCACAGTCACGCCTGCCAGCGTCCTGCACTCCAGGCCCCAGCCCTGTCCCAGGGCACATGTCACTGCCTCTTAGAAGCCCCCCAGGTGTGAAAATCAGAAGGAAACGGACGGCAGCTGCCTGCCAGCCTGCCTTTCTTTCCACTGCTGCTCGTCAGAACGAGAGGCGAATCATGAGAATCGTGATTGGGAAAGAGGGTGTTTACACATTCTCTCATTTAATCCTCACGTGGGCCCGATGAGGCAGGTCCTCTTTCTTTGTTCTGCAGACGGGCAAGTCAGACCCAGAGAAGTGACCTGACTGGGTCATCCTGCCGTTGTGGGGATCAACCTGGCCAGCTAGGTGCAGGATCCAGAACCGAGTCCGGAGAACCCCCTCCCTGGGCACGGACAAGGACCGCTGCAATGAGCCCCGAGTGAAAATTCAGGCAGAGGGGAAGGCGGCCACCGAACACAGACAGTGTCCCTAATCATTGCTCTATAAATAGGAGTCTCTCTCTAGAAACACACACGAAGCCCTGGAGGACAGCTGAGGGCCCCAGATGGCTCTGGGCACTCCATGCCAGCGTGATGCCTTCCCAAGGAAATAAGAAACTTCTACAGGCAGGATGCACGCGCACGTTTGCGGTGCTGAGTGGGAATCGGCAGGCTGGAGTTCTAGCCATGTCTGCCACCCTCGCTCGCTTAACTTTGCCAAATCACTGCTTCTTTCGGGCCTCCGTTTCCTTGTTTGAAGCTCCTCCCAGTTCTAGCATTCCATGATTTTTTCAAAGGCCGAGATCTGGGGGGGACCCCAGAGAACCCACCCCAAGGGGGGCGTGCCTCCCGGGACCCCGATCAGAGGGCTCTCGGGCTGTATCTGGCACCCACCCTACTCGGTTTCCAGTTCCGACCCGGCCCCTCTGGCCCCGCTCTGTGTCTCCTGTCATACACAGAAGGCCTCCGCGAACGACCCCGTGGTGACCTCACCACAACCCCAGCTTGTCAGAAAGCTGCCCGGCCTTTGTTCGGCTTGCAGGCTCCCTGACTTTGGTGTGGAGATCACAGGTCCCAGCACAATAGCCATTGTCTTCTCAATAATGCCCCTTGCCCTAACCACGCCCCCCGCCGCTCCAGCCCCAGCTCCGTGGATCACTGCGGGCCGGCGGCCAGTGCTCCAGTCCTGCTCCATGCTGGCCACATGCCGTTTGCTCTGCCCTCTGAACCCTGCTTTGAATTTCCCTTAAGGGACGGAGATACTCTGCCATCATGCTACTGCTCTTCGGGGTGGGATGGGGGGCTTCTTGGTCTCTTAAGAATAACCCGAACTTTCTCCCCGTGTGGCTGAGCCCTTCTGTGTGAGTGGGATCCCAAGAAGGCCCCAGCCCTGGCCCAGGCACCCAGAGACCCTGGAAGCAGTCGTGCTGTGGAAGCAGAGTGTGGAACCACTGCTTGGCGACTGGCCGGCCCGGGCCCCCTACTACTGAGGCCAGCCCGGGACCTCAGACCGCTCCCAGCAGCAGAGCAAGCAGCAGGCAAGAGTTGCAAGTGGGGCTTGATTCTCCTTTTGTAAACCCTTCCCCAGAGCAGGGGGCAGACCACGCCATCCTCTTGCTATGCGGGCACCAAGCCAGCCTCAATAAGCACCCTCACACTGGGCAGCCGGCTTTCCTGGAAGGACTAAGTCCCGGGGGTGGGGGGTGCTAAATGCTCCTCCTCAGACCAGGCCTGATGCACCACTCAGCACATAGGGATACTTTCCCACAGTGACGATGTAGGCTTCGAGCCCGACAAGCCCACGCCCTGTAGCAGAGACGCCTAACACAGGTCGCAGGTCGGGGCCCGACACACAGTAGCACACAGCAGGGACTCAACCTGCTGTTTGGGCCATCTCGGCCCCACACAGCTGTTAGGTGTGCCCCGGTGTGTGTGGGATCCGGACGGGGTGGAGGGGACCCCTGCAGTTTGGACCTGGAGTGCCAATAAGGCAGCCTCTGCGTCTTGGACAGTCGCCCCGCCTTGCTGAGTCAGCAGCCACCCAGGGAGAAGAAAGGAGACCCAGAGAAGGCTGGGGAAGAGGGGCTGCCCAGAGACTGAGCAAGGACTCAGAGGAAACCTGAGCACAGCCACACACTGTTTTCACAAGAACATTCTGGCCATGGGAGGAGGCCAGCCCTAGCCCCACCATTTCCTCCTCTGAAAAACCTTGAGCCAGCCGAGACGGTGGGGGGAAGCAGGGCGGCTGGGCCTCCGCGGCACTGGGGCCCGGGCCGTGCTTACCTGGCAGCTTATTTGGAGGAGAGGCGCCGGGCTGGTGGTGGGGAGAGCCGTGGGAGAGCAGGGGGTCCAGGCTGTGCGTCTGGCTGGAGCTGTAGGCGTCCATGGCCAGCTTCTGCCGAAACGCCTCCTCCTTCCTGCGGTTTGCGAACCAGTTATAGACACGGACCTCAGTGACCAGGTTGGAGCCCAGGCCATGGGCTTTGGATGGAGAGACACCTCGCTGCAAACATTCTGCCCTGAGGACGGATAGGGGAGGAGGAAGGAGAGGAAGAAGGTGAGTGAGGGCAGCCAGGGGGAGGCCTGCTTGTCGTTAGTCCCCCGGACACACCATCTCAGTGATCCTGCTCAGGAGTGTGAGGAGGCCAAGGACAGAGGTGGGGCCTGGGGAAAAGCCTGTTCTGAGAGAAGTCCAGCCCATGGAGTTCTCTGGCTGGAGTGGGGCCAAACCCGGGCCGCACAAGCTCTGCAGCCCCAGAATGAGAGGCTTAGGCCTCTGGTGCATCTCCCAACATGGAGAGATCAGCCAACGGGGGCCGTTAATGCAGAGAGAAGGTCCAGACGGGGCCTCCTGACATCTCATGTTGCTGTTATTCCCAACCTACAAGAGGTGAAGTCCTTCACTAGCTCCATCTGAACCCCTTCGAGGGACTTGTGGTTGTTTAGGGTGCGGATAGCCCCATAAGTTTGCCAGGGAAGCCATATTTCTTATGTGCCACATGAATCCTCTTCAAAGGGCAGGCTGGGTGCAGTGGAAGGTGGACACGCAGAGGTGCCTGGTCTCTAGCTTTATCACTGCTGGCCAGGTGGGAGAGGGACTCTCAGACACCACTGGGTGCTGGGGGGCTTCTCCTTCGCAGGGGGACAGAGCACAACCTGAGGACTTTGTGACATGTCCCTTCCTGGCTTCACCTGCAGGTCTTGGCCACAGCAAAGACCAGACTTTTAATTTATTTTACTTTATTTTATTTAATTTTAATTTTATTTTATTTATTTAGAGAGTGTGAGTACAAGCTCTCCCACAAGAAAGGGGAGAGGGACAGAGAGACCCTCAAGCACGCTCCACACTGTGAAGAACCTGACACGGGGCTAGATCTCACGACCCTAAGATCGTGATGACCTGAGCCAAAATCAAGAGTCGGACGTTGAATGGACTGAGCCACCCCAGTGCCCCCCACCTTTTTCAGACCAGACTTCTTAGAAAGTCAAAGTCAATGTCGGAATCAGGAAGGATGGTAGGAATGGAAAAAAAAAATATCCCAAGGATTTCTAATAGTTTTCTTTAAAATTATATATGGTTGTTGAGATACAAAAAGAATTCTAAGCAGTGTGGGCAGAGTGCACTGGATAGATCTGACCGGTTCTTTTCTGCCAAGTTTCCTCTTGGACCAGTAAGTTGTACCACAACTGGTTAAGGCCAGTGTCCGTCTCTGGTGAAGGGACAGTTTTTCCCTGGTCTGCATGGAGGTCAAACACATGGTTCTCATCCCATTGACATCGTATTTTTGGACCAGCAACCTCCAAATTTTCTTCCCTGCAGTAACAATTCATCATGTAAGTACCCCTTGCTTCACAATCAACTCAACAAAGTGAAGCACGTTTCTCGTTTCTCGACTCTAGGCCTTCTGGGGTCTTTAGGACGTTACCGTAAGTCACGACTTCCCAGGAGGAAGAGTACACCTGAGGTTTCTCAAACTTATTTGTTAACAATGTGCAATCAGGGTTCCATGGAGCACGCTTTGGGAAACCCTGCTGTAGCCACACTTAGCTGGATAACCAGGGCTTCGATATCCCGGGACTGAAGGGATGGATCTCGGGTCCATGTGCTTGCCCGCCTGCTTGAGGGAGCCTCCGGTGCTGTTACCTGTTGCACTCCTCCACTAAGGCCTCCCTCTCTTCCTTGCTGGGGTTCTTTTGCCGGTCGTAGGCCTGGTACAAGATTTGCTGGGACGCGGGCCCCCATTTGAACCGGTTGCGACGCATCTTCTTGTTGGCGGGCTCAGAGCAGGCGTCATCGGACTGCCCAGGCCCCTGGCTCTGTTGGCTGAACTCTGGAAAGAGAAACAGCAGCTGATCCTGACTGCTTTTTTCTGTCATATTTCCAGAACTCTGGACTGTCTGGTTGAACTCTGAAAAGAGAAAGGAGTAGATTTGATAGGGTCTGTAGCCTTCACTTGGCAGACAGACAGATAGACAGACAGACAGACAAAAACACCTTTATTCCTCTCCCCTAAGCTTTGCCATCTGCCGTTAACGACGTGTGGGGCCGCGGGGTCCAGAGAGGCAGCCTACGACAGGCCCCTCACTGCCCACCTCGGTTCGCTCCACCAAAGCCACCACTTTCCTTTCTCTGAAGGAGCTGCCAGGGGGCCCAGCCGCTGAGTGGCAATGTGTTTCATTGGCTCACTGGCCCTCAGACATGAAGCAAGCCTCCGAATCCTGAACTCTTGTATTCTGGTATCTGAGAGGATGGGCCCAACCAAGTCTCAGGTCTAGAGGTAAAGGGCTCAAAGATTCAATGTGCACTTAGACAAAATATTCAGAAACTAAAAATCGCTCTCCCCAGCCCTCCTCTCTCCTCATGTATCCTAGGTGTCTACCTTATGATGTTATCCTCTTAGAAAAATCCAAGACCCAAAACCTGTTCACTATTACTTGGGAATAAATATAAATGGAGCTTTAGAATAGAAAGAGAAGAAGCTCTCTGATTTCAGATAATTTCAAAGGCAATGGTGTGTGTGTGTGTGTGTGTGTGTGTGTGTGTGTGTGTGTGTGTGTGTGTGTTTACGGGTCCGTTTATAAGGGAAACAGCCCAAGAGGGAAAGGTCTTATGGATCTGCCTACACTTTCGCCAGATGGCAAATGCAGAAGACTACAAACACAGGACCTTTCTAGCAACGGCATTTAATGAGTTGGAGGAAGATAAATGCAGATGAAGTGATACTCCCTGGCCTCTCAATTGCCAGGATCCCGGTACATAGTGACCCTCAACACATTTTTTTGTTGAATGAATGAATCCATGAAAGGCAGCAGCTCACCCACTGGAGGCACCCTAGCCCATTCGGTTTAAATGAGATTTGTTATTTACTTGTGGGCGAAGAGAACTTTGTTGTCTTCCTCAGAGCTACACGAAGCAGGGTTTGGAATCATTAGTTCCATTTTACAGATGAACAAACATAGAGGCCAACCACCCTGCTGAGCAAGGACACATGGCACATTTACTTCCTAACTCCCTGTCCCCAAGGTTCTGGACCTTGATGTTTTTCTTTCTTCATTCCTGGAGTCACTCCTGCAGGTCTCAGAGGCAATTGATCCAAAATTCTCCAAGGTTCAAAGTTGAGCCACTATTTGATGCTTGAGTCCCCTCTATGACACCCTACCACGTGGTCCTCCAGTTTACACCCCTCCAGCGACAGGGAACTTACTACCAATCTAAGGATCATTTTCTATTTCGGTCCATCCTCAGGAACAGTGGGCCTCGAGCCAGCCTGAACTCAGGACTCAGCTACAGGCCATGCCGAGCTGCCGACTGGCCAAATTCTAAGCAGTGTCCGAACGTGTCATTGGGGCCTTTGATTTGGGCCCTACCCATTCTGGAGGATTCTCAGGCCACTTACGGCTCTGTGTTCAGTGATTCCCAACAATTGCTTCTGATAGCTCGAGAGAGGCTCTGCCCAATCTCCTGGCAGGAAGCCACTGCCTCAGTTTTGGCTAATGGAGGGCCCAGGCCAAGTCACCTAACTTTCCCCTCTCTTGGCTTCCCTGCCTGTAGACTGGGACCGGGTGAAAACCTAAGGGGGGGGTGGGCACTCAACAGTCAGAACATCTACCTCTAGTCAGGAGGATGATGGGGACCCACATTCCTAGGGAGGCCATGTTTTTCCAAGTGCCTCCACGCCTCTTGCATTATGTGGTCTCCACGGCCACCGGCTAGTAGAGCTACCTGGGGGACAGCAAGACAGGGAGAAAGAAGTTCCCCGCTCAGAGGAGGTCTATCCTAAGGTCTCCTCTCTTCCCTGTGGCGTCACTATGAGTCAGAGGCAAAACCAGTATGGATAATCCTGAGGCCCCAGGAGCCACACGAGGCTCTTCATGTGCTCCGAACAGAGGTGACGACAATGAACGTGTACTGAGACACCCGTGTGGTGGGGCATCCAAAAGGCCCATCTAATTCTCACAACTCCTCCATGCAAGTATGGTCTTCTCTGTTTTGTAGCTGAAGAAACTGAGGTGCAGACTGGGTACAGGACTTGCCCGAAGTCGCACAGATGGGAGGCACAGGCCGGGATGCCCACCCAGCCCTACAGACACGAAGCCTCCTTCTCAGCAACCTTTATATCACCGCCCGCTACAAACCAAACCCAAACGTACATCCACAAAACCTTCACGTCTGACTTGGGTGGAGGTAACACAACGCTGGTGTTGTCTGTGGTAGGTGTGAGGCTCACTCAGAGCTGCCCGGAACGCGGGGCTGCCTCTGTCTGAGGGCTGCCCTCTGGGGTCACAGCCCCACGCACGATGTTTGGAACCCAGCATGCGCTGGGACCGGCCGGGCTGCCTCAACTACAGGGGCCTGGAAACATCTGGGCTCTGCCCACCTCAGGGCCGTAGCCTCTTCACTTTTGAAGAACTGAACTTCGGCCTATCCTCCAGCCACCACCGCCACTCCTCCATTTCCTTCTAGATCAACGTGGGGAAGCGGGGAGACAGAAAATGTTTACCACCCATAAGAATTAACTTGGAGAAGTGGGTTTCAGCAACCTCTTTATGGGCTCAGGAGCCAGCTTGGACAAGCAGATTCTCTACGTGTAGATGGGCCCATGAATATTATCACTGAAATTATTTTTTGTTTTTCAAGAAAAATTTAAACGCTCTTTTTAAATGCTCCCCCCTTTCTCCTTTCACACATTCCGTCTCACTTGCTAATTTTTATCCCATGCTTGTGGGTCTTGTATTCATCCTTCAAGAACCGGTTCCAATGCCACTTCCTCTGGGAAGCCCTCTGTGATGTCTCCAGGCAATTTAGCAATTCCTCTGCTGCCCCTCGTGTACGCCTTTATAACAGCTCTTAGAAAGCTGCTGTCATTATTTACTCAAACATGCCACCTCCCTCCGTCAGGTGGTAAGTCCCTGGAAAAAAGGGCCCATGCATCTCACAGCCCAGGATAGTGTTTGGCACCTAATCGATATTCAAATAATATTTACAGAATGAAGGGGTGTTTCTTAAGGTTTAGATCTCATATGGCTTTTAAACAATATTAATTTTATTTTAAAACAATATTAATTTTAAAAATCCCTCGCAGGGACGGTCTCGTCTCAAGCATCTTGAGAGACTTTCTGGGACGTGTGTCTTTTTCATGGCTTCTAACTGGCCTTTCCCAGCTCTCTCTGCTTTTTGAGAGAATGTCCACTGAACACAGGGAGGCAGCTCAAACTGGAGATGCCACGTGAGGCTTGGACTGGAGTGAGGGCAGGCCCAAGGGTTCTCCAGCCTTCGGAGACTGTGGCTCCTGAGCATGTTGTCAGATTCTCCAGGAATGACAGAGAGTTGCTTCATGTCAGAAACACAAATTCTTAAAGACCTAGCCACCATGCGTGATGAATCAACCCAGAGGTTAAAGGGGGCCTCTTCTCCTATGGCTTTGCTTCTTCTCATCTATCCGTTTAATGCTTCCAACAAACAGCCACCCTATGAGATGGACGTCTAAAACCTTTCCTTCCTGCATGAAGCCTTTCTGGCCCACGGGCACTGAGACAATAAATACTCAAATAATCACCTCAGAGCAGTGTATGGCAGAAAACGAGAATGGTTTTCTAGAAAATGGACATCCAGTGAGAGGAGGAAAAAAACCCAACCCGGAAAGTGGTGGAAATTAGTGTCTTGACAAAGAGGAGCCCACGGCCCAGGGGACAGTGTATGGGAAGAGTGGAAAGCTTATACAGAATTTTCCTGGGAAAAGGGCCAGATCAAAGTAATTAAAGGATAATATAAAAGCATATTCTCCTAAAAAGAAAAACGGCCCATCGTTCAAATGCAATTCAAACCTCCCTACGCTTCTGAACAAAAATCTCTTGGTATTACTGAGTGGAAGAAATCTTGGGACAGAAAGGAAATTTGGGGATGGAAGTGGGAATGACAATTATCGATGGGTCAGCGTCCCAGATGTAGATACTGTTGCCGTGTCCTGATTTAGCCAGAGCGGCGTCCTCATCAGACAGGGTCATCAGCTGAAGTCTCAAAACTATGCCGATATTGATACGTGTCAGGAATCACCCTAAATTGCTTTGGGATGCGAGTCCCCCCCGCTCCCAGAAACAGGGTCGAGTTCTGACTGTATTTATATCTACAGATATCTTCTATTTTGTACACGATCTCCAGAGGGGAGGAAAAGAACAGTAATAGTGATCAACAGGTATTGATGGCTACGGAATGTCTTCCTTGGGAACTCTGATCTACGGTCATATATCAAGGGCGGCTGCTCGGCTTAGTTTGGGGACGGCAGTCCACTGTTAACCTACTTCATTTCAAAGAGAAGGATGTTGGAAGCGGGGACCAGAAAATTCAAGGTACACTGCACACACTAACGGACTTGTCAAGGCAGCGGGGAAGGAGAAAACAAGGGAAGTCAATCCACTGCATGGTAACTATGAAAATCAAAGCCACCTGCCAGCTTCCTTATCTTTGCCAAATGCTCCACAGGCCTTCTGGATGTAGAGGAAACTGAGGCATCCCACAGGGGTCAGAGTTAGAGCAAAGGTCACTCCAGGTTGAGGTGCAGGGGGGATGAGAGCACTTACGTCGGAGGATCTCTCGCTGCTTTCGGACGTACCAGGTGTAGAGGGCTGCGCGCTTCTGGGTCTTCATGGGGGTGCCCTTGTTGAGATGCTGAGAGAGGTGGGACTGGTTGAGACCTGTGACATCGACCACTTCCCTCTGGGGGATGTTGTGTTGCTGCATGTAGCCCTTGATCATTTTGGCAGCCCTCCAAGGGTCCTCGCTAGGTGGATAAGCAGATGGTTAGGATTTTGGCGGAAGGTGTCTGGGGAGAAATATTCTCTTTTTAGGGCTTTTACCTACACTCTGCAAAACCCTGATCTTCAGCTCCTTCTCTCTCTGCCCGAGTGACATCCGTGGGAGAGAGGGGAGGCCAAAACAGAACCTACTGAGTCCCTGTCACTGGAGATCAGGAGGGTAAAGGGGACGAGGTCATCCCATCTTCAGGAATGGGGAGGCGCTACCAGCACTCACTTTCTTAAGCAGAAAGAAGAGCTCCTATTTTATTTTGCTCTCCTTCATCTTCCTGGAAAGTGAGGGATGTGAAGGCAAGAGGCTTTCTGCAAAGTGGAGATGCCATTACCTCAGGGCTGGGCAGGCTGATCTTGTAATGACAGGGGGCAGCATCGGTCTGGAATCCCAGACCTTTTCCAGATTATTTCCCTTCTGAGTAGGTGTCTCGGTTTCTGGTCTTATAAAATTGGAGTGAAACATTTACGTCCATCTCCTGAGAAGCAAGGAGGACTTCTCAGCCAAACGTTAAACAGTTTTCAGAGTTTCAGAAAAGTTTTAAGAAATATAATGCTGTTCCTCCCGGAGCGAAGAATCGGTCCGGTGAGGTGAGGCAAGTTTAAAAACCAACCAACCAAAAATAAATAATAAATAAATAAATAAATAATAAAAATAAAAATAAAAAAATAAAAATAAAAACCAACCAACCAACCAAGAATAAACAACCCTCCACAGCCCCACCTCCCAGATGAGACCTAATGAGGATGGATTATTTCAAATCAATTTCTGAATAAGATATTAACCATCTCAAATGCCATGGTTTCCCTATTCTTACCCTGACCCTATCAGGGAAGAAATGTATCTGGAAGGCAATGTTTCTCATAAATTTAAAGCGTGGGATAAGTACTTGCTTATACTTTCCATTTCTCAGAAACACAGGTACACAAAAAGCTTCTCTACAGCAATGTATGGGGTTTTTGAATTTTATTTAAAATGTTTTCAACTTTGCCAATATATTTTCTTATTTATTGAATAGGTGACTTAAAAGTGAGAGGTGTAACTTAAAACAAGATATTAAAAAAATGAGGCACAGTACAGAACAAAAGTATTCATACAATATATCTTCATATACTATTTGTTTGATACAGCTATCCATTCAACTTAAAAAAAAAAAAAAAAAAGACCCAGCGCCTCTTTACTATATGCTGACAGTATAATAGCCTGATAGAACATGAAAAAAATGAAGGGAAAAATTTTCATACGAAACAATAAAGAATGTGTAAAGCAGAGGACAAAATAGATACTGTTGCAGATGAAATTGTCATTTCTCAATGGTTCCTATCATACGACAAATAAAATTAATTTTTGTTTAATGAAATCAAAAATTCAGTAAGTAAACATTTTGTAAGCATCCGAATAACCAGTTATTTTAACAAGTCTGATACTGAATTCATGAGATCACAGGCTTTGGTACAGAGGTTTTGAAAGGGACTTTTAAAATTATATATATGTGTGTGTGTCAATACATTTCTCAAGCATTTATAAAGGTACATCCAGGAAATGAAACATAATGAACTAACAAGGACAAAAAAATGTGAAAACGCAATCCAGTTTCACACATGGAAAATATCCACGCAACACACATACCGGTATAAAGCTTGCTTCTGGCGAATATTTCCACAGATATTTTTAGGGTGGAAAAACACTTTCAACAGATACAAACAACTGCTTCGGAACTTAGAAAAAGTTTGGATTTTCAAAGTTAATATCGCTTTAACAGATTTTTTGACTCTTTTTGTTTTGTTTAAATTTCTTTACCTGTGTTCATTTCATGTGTCTCGCAAATCTAGCAAAATCGTTTACCGTCCTGAGATGGAAAGGTTCGGTGGAAAGAGAATAATTAGCTTAACAATTGGGAAGGTTAAGGAACAATAACGCAACAGGGAAACCCTACAAACTCTAGCAAACCTTTCGGCCCGGCATTTAAGGAAGAGTCAGGGGTAAGATGGCGCAGTTATACCTTCCAGCTCTCCGACCACAGAATTCACCTGTATTCACCGGGAGGACCCCGGAGGGCTGGTTACGCCCGTCCATTTGAAAATCCAGCTTAGATGGAGGGGTCGCAAACCCCGACAAATACACGGATTCGGAGAAACACGGGCGGCCCCTGTGCTCGGAGTGCAGGTGTCAAACGCGCGACCCCGGTGCCCGGAGTGGGCCCAGCACACCCCTTCTCAAGCAGGCACTCTGCTGCCCAGGAGCAGGAAAGCACTGGACCCCAGCACAGTTCACCCCACGTTCCTTCAGAAGCTTCAACTCTGGCTTCCTTCCTTTCCAAACGCCCCGGCACAGGAGGCGGCTCCAACCCGGAGCTCGGGGCCAGGCAGCGCGCCGACCCGGACCTTTCCTTCTCGCCTTTCCCTTCTAGGAGGTAAAGAGGGCGCCCAGAAAAGAGACTCTTGTTCTTTTCTTTCCACTATACCAGAATAGGGTGGGCAAAAAGGGAGTGTTCAGGAGCCGACCGTGCAGTGACCTGGGAACCGCTAGCAATTTCTTGAAAAATTACTTTAATAAAGTCCGAGCACTCCCGAAGGTGGGGGAGGGAAGGCGGCACCGCCTGGGAAAGGGGGGAAAGCCGTAGGTCTGTCCTGCGTCTCCGCGTCTCCACCGGGGTGAGGGTCTCGGCCCCTCGCCTCCTCCCCGCCTCGCTGGAGCCAGACTTCGCGGAGGGCACGGGGCCCGGGCCGGGCCTGCAGGTGCGCACCGCCCCGGGGCAGCTCGGACAGCCCAGGTTAGGCACCGGGGGGCTTGGCGGGGAGCGCCCTGCAGCGCCGAGCGTCTGCACCGGCAACCACCGGCATCCGGCAGGAGCCCCGCGTCCGCATTCGGACTTCCTTCTCTCTCAAGCCGCGTTTACAACTTCACCAATGAATAACCCGCCTCTCTTTTCAACCTAATCGCGACTCTTTGTGTATCTTTCTGTTGATGATTTATAGAAATAAATTAATAACACCCTAACTCCACGTGCTGCCGTTTATGTTACATCTCTGCTGCGTCCAGCCCAGCGCGGGGCTGGGTGCGGAGGGGGCCCTGGGTCGCCTCCGGCTTCGCAGAACCTCCCAGAACCGCGCTAGAAGACGCACACTTGCGGCCAGGTGATGGGCCTGGGCCCCGCGGGCCTCCCATGGCAGGCGGCCGGGAGCTCGGTTAGACTTCCCGGCCCTGCTCAGCCGCCAGGCCGCCCTGGAGCCCCAGCCGCTCCTCTTTCGACCCCTCATCTTCCTGCGCCCGAACCCCAGCGGGAAAGAAACCGCCACCGCGAGGGAAGAGCCTCAAACCTACGAACAGCAAAAATACTTCGGGGGGGAAAAATCTAGAAATCCCCGTTTATCTTCGCTGGAGACTAAGCCGCTGGGTCCCCAGATGGCAAATTCAAATGCAAGGTCACATCCCACCCCAAACTACTGCTGCGGCCGGGCGACCGAGGCTGCCTGAGACGGGGCGCGACTTCGGTCTCGGCCCCTGTCCTGAAATCTCGGCGCCGAAGGATCCGAGGCCACGCAAGGGACTCGGTCCTAAAGCCAAGCGGCCGGGAGCGACATGCGGTCTAAGGGAACCGCTGGGCTCCTTGGATAATTAGTAACTAGCTGTCAAAGCCCTAGGCCGGCCGGGGAGGCCCAGCAAAGGATCTCAGACCCGCCAGGCTGCCCGAATTCCCCGAGGACGCGGGGAGGTCGGCGGCCAGATTTGGAAACGCCCTTCTTTCTCAAAACGCGACCAAATGACCAAATTCGCTGCGAAGGAGGTCTTAGCCGCACTTGCCCCTGGCTTCCTTAGATATGCGATCTTTTTTGCCCGGTGCGGGTCCACTCCGGCCCTACAACACGCAAACATTTCCCTTTGCAAATCTAACCCGGCCCTGGGGATTCGGGATAACCCTAGGACCTTGCAGGGGCGCTGCAGATGGAAGTGCCCGCCAGAGAGCTCACCCTCCGGGTCCGGGCCCCGGGTGCCGCCAGTCCCTCTGCAAAGAACAGCAGGACACTGTGCCCGAGGCCGGCCCTCGTTTCCCGGGACCGGAGAGGCGGCGCGCAGGAGAAACGCTCGGAAGTGGCCACTGTTTGACTGGGACCGGTGCCGGCGGGAGCCTCCGCTCCCGGGAAGTGGCCACTGATTCACTGCATCCACTCGCACCTTAAGTCGCGCGCGCACACCTCCCGCCAAGGGCTCCGCCGCTCCGGTTCTCCCAGGCCCAGAGGGCCCCTCGGGTCCCGGGCGCTGGCCTGGGGAAGGGGGAGATGGAGCCTCGGGATTCAGGGCCCTCCGCCGCGGCATTGGGAGGGGTCCAGGTGTTGGGAGAGAAGCGGAGCGCCCCCCGGGGGACTTCTCTGGTGGGAAAAAGGGTCGCGCGCCGCGTCGCTCAGGCACAAGGCCCGGGCTCAAGGGGCTGGGGCGCGAACTCCCCACCTCGGTCCGCGCCTACCTGAGCATCCGGTCCACCTCCGCCCGCTGCTCCGCCGCCTCCTCGGTGTTGAGCGCCTGCAGCTCCTTGAGGATGGGAGGGGTGTCATAGTCGTCTCCATCCTCGGAACCCTCGTCCCCAGACAAGCGGCCCTTGGCGTGGCCGTTCGTGAGCGTATGGAAGACTGGCTTGGTGTCGGGGTCGGCCCCGTTCCCGGGGGACAGGGGCAGCGACTCCAGCTTCACCCCGAAACTCGGGGATGGCAGCAACTCCTCTAAGGCCTGGACCAGCACCTCCTTGGTGACCCCGGAGCTCAGCAGGGCGCTCAGGAGTTCTTGCTGGAGCGACGTGAGCTTGGACACCATTTTCCAAGGACAGAGAGAGAAGGGGGTGAGGGGGTGGGTGGGTGCGAGAGAGGAGGGTGGAGGGGAGTTTCACAGGCGAACCCCAAGTCCAGGAACCCCCCCACCCTTCAGCCTCCAGACACCTGTTACTCCCCGGGGTCCCGGAGTCTCCTCCGAGAGGAGTCAGAAAACTTCTAACTTGCCATGATCGCCACCATTAGGCCATATAAGATATGCAAATTAGCGGGGAGGGCCCGGCTTTCGGCAAGATGCAAATGGTTGTGGGGAGGGGGAAAGCGAGAGAGGGAGAGCCTGAGGGGGCAGACGGGGAGAGCTGGAGACCCGGGCAGGGAGCAGGGCTTGCCAGGGTCCATTATACTCACGCTGGGGGGCTGAAGACCTTCTTGTACTGGTTCTGTTTATCAGCCAAACTTTAGCTGACCTTTGGACTTGGTAAGCAAGTAGCTTGCAGCCTCGGCGTGGGCGGCTCCGGGGCTTTTCCAGACGCCGCGGGTCCAGAATTTTAGCCTGGAGAGAAGAAAGTGCACTTCAGGGGTGCAGGTGAGAAATGGAGGAAGTTGGGGTGCCCTTGGAAGAAGAAAGTGGAGGGTGCGAAGAGTAGAGAGGCCTTCCGACTCATCCCAAACTACAAACGTCGCAGGTGGTGGGCAGGGAAAGCCAGCGGGGCGAGGAGAAACTGACCCCTAGGGAATGGACGCGCGGAGACTCAAGGGGAAACGGGGGTGTCAGGCGGGGTGAGTGCAGATCGCGGCAACCCCATTTAGTTCTACCTGGACTACTGTTTTGCAGACCCCAGGCCCTCCCCAGACGAGTCTTGGAGGTTTGGATTCGCAGAACTGCCAGCCCCGAGAGCGTAGGCGAGCGGGAAAGAGGCCCAGAGAACCCTTGGGAGGAGGCGCCCACTAATTTATGGCCCGAGGAGCAGCCAAAGTTGAGTTCCCCCAGCAGCCGGGCTACCCCAGCACCTAGGCCGGCTAAGCCGCGGGGGAGCTGGCCGCCAGGGCCAAGCTCTCCTGTTTAAACCCAGAATATCAAAGCGCCTCCGCTTTCGCAGCGAAACTAGGATTGCCGGGCCTCCTTTCTCACAGTGAAAGCAAACCTTGGCCTGCAGCTGGCTGGAGGGACAGTGGGAGCCGCGTGTCCCTCGGCCCACTGCCTTCTGGTTTATTCGCAGCTCCAGGACCCAGCGGTTCCCCCGGGCCAAGCGCGGAGCTCCTCAGACGCGAGGTCACCCAGGCAGTGGCCGGAGGGAGCAGGCGCCACGAAGCCGCTGAGGAAGTGGAGATTTTTACCACCTTGGCCTGGGTCAGGAAGGAAGCCCGAACCTTTCCTATGGGAGTTTCACCTGCCTCTCCGGGGTGCTGGGGCGTGCGGAGGCGGAAGGAAGGAGGCATGTGGTGCCCCTGCACCTACACACAGGCTGGCCTTGACCTGCAGAAGAACAGGGCAAGGAACTTTTTAGGATCCACCGTTCCTAGACCCATAGCTCCTGGAGCAGAGGACCCCCGACCCTCTCTAAGCCTCGGTTTCCTCATCCGTGAAATACAGATGCCAGTACTGCAGGGGGAGGGGCGTTGTATACATTGAATGAGACCACCTGTGAAAACCTTGGTTTAATAATTGGTGTTCACACCTTTCAGTCTGAGAAGGGGAGGAAGCCAGTTCCCAGTAGGAAAATCAAACCCCTCTGCGCCTTAGCTTCTCAGAATCAGGCAGATCCAGAGCTGGGCTTGGAGGGACTGGGAGATTAGGGACAAAAATTCAGAATCAGCAGGGAATTTGCAAAGGAGCTTCTAATCAAATTCTCCTACTAGTTCCACCTTTAAAAGACAATTAGGAGGAAGTTGGGGCTAGTTCTGGGAAAAGAGGAATTTCAGCAAGGGGGAAGGAAGGGTCAGCAGCTCTCATCTGCTTGGTTCTGGATGAATCTAGGTGTGTGGGAGCTGAAGCTCCAGGTGGGATTGATCCAAGTGTGGCTGCTAAGGAGTGAGGCTGCCTCTTTTAAAGGCTGGGTGTGCTGCGGCGCGCCTACTTGGGACAGCAGTGGAAACCAGAAGGAAGGGGGCTGGTGCTCCTGGAGCCTTGAAGGAGGTTGACACTATCTCAGACTCTTTCCTTGAGAAAGGGGAAATAAGTTCACGGAAATGAGGGCCCTTCGTTTCACCCTATTGTCTTTCAGTTTGTTGTGACATCTGGCAGGTCCTTGCCCCTTGCAATCTGGCCCAATGGGAGAACATTCCCTGCCTACCCAGCTCCCCTCAGCCAGGATAATGAAGTGTTCAGAGTCAATGTCCCTGGGGAACAATCTCTTTTTCTCTGTCTCTCACTTACTATCACGATAGAAGCAGTCAAGTGTAATGAAGAACGGTTTCTGTGTGCAGCTGGGAGAGCCCATTAAAAAACTAGCAATCACTTCCCTTTCAGCAGCAACGCTTTGATTTGTAGCTGCAAACTACCGAGCGCCAAGTCTGACTCAGGCTTCCTTGTCTCTCAAAATTCATGTGTTTGCAAGCCCATTCTTTCCTCCTCCAGCCCAAGCCAACGAACGTACAGGAAGTTTCACTTTGATAGGGAAATTTCCTATGAGTGTCCAGGTACATCTTCAGTTAATCTGGCTGTGCCCAGCAACTTCCTGTAATCCTCCCGCCCAGACCTACCTTGACTATGCTACCTGGTGTAATATGGGTGCTTACTAAGTAAGGGCAATTATAGATCTGTGGGCAGAGGCAATACCCACCTCTTCATATGGACATTTAAGAAGAAAAGTGTAAGTATCTCAGCATACAGTCCTTCAGGATGTGGGTCATAAATGCTAATTGAGTTACCTCCTAAAACCCTTTGGTTTTTTTTTTTTTTTTGGAGGTCCCCCGAATAGAGGAAACAAGAGTATCATTGAAATACTCTGTCTTTATGCTTCACCCAGGATAAAATGGCAATGAACTGATACAGTTGCCTCCTTTTAAAGATGGGAAAATAAAACATAAGACACTTAGAGGCAGTGGCTCACAGCTCCTGGAGTAAGTGGAGGGCCCGGATTGGGGCTCAGAATTTGTGAGCGGGGCGTAAGGATGAACGAGGAAAGTCTCCAACTTTTACTGCTTTGGCAGATGGGAAGTTGAAATCGGGGGTTCTCCGAGGCAGACGTGAAGGATCCACGGCAGAGAAATAGAGGGTAGATGCTGACATCAAACAGACCTAAATGTGGGTCTCGGATCTGCTTAACCCGCGCTGGGACTTGGGCGCATTACATAATCACTCTGACCCTCAGTTTCCTTCTGTGGAAAATGATAACGATACGCCCTGCTGGGTTTTGCGTGAGGAGTAAATGAGTTAGTAACTGTGTGTTCCCGGAGGGTGACCAGGACCTCCTCTCCCGTGTTCAGAAAGAAGCAGCAGCACGTCATGAAAACAGGCAAAGAAGTCAGGCAGCTGATCTCTTTGAGGTCTTTCATTCTCAGCTTTTTTTTTTTAAGAGTTACTGAACTTGAAGAGATTGTGTTAGGTTCTTCTGCTCGACCAATGCATCTGCAGGTCAAATCCCAAGATTTGCTGTGGTAAGTGCGGGCCTTGTTGGAAGATCATTTAAAATCCAATTGGCTCATTGCTCTCTGAAGGCCTTCTGAGCACCATCTTGGGAATTCCGCAGAGACTCAGCTCTCCTGGAACTTCATAGCATAAGTGAAATTCCTTTCCTGCTCTTGGGCGCACCATCTTCCCCCCCACTTGCCGATGTCTGCTTTGCTTACAGCAGGGAGAGCCTGGTCCTCTCCACCCTCTGCCACTCCATTTTCCAAGGCTCTCCCATTGATCTGGCAGTCTCTAGAGGGCCTCATACAATCATCTCTGGAGTAAAACATAAGTACTATTCTATCCTGGTCTGAAGGGGCGTGGGGGCCTTGCTGTTGGAGAGTACTGTCACAGCCTAGAGAACATTCTAGGCGGCAGATTTAGAGCCTCGGGTCCTAGTTCTGGATACAGTATTCCTTTCTGGAGGATGCTTCACCTTCCCAAGGGCTTTGGAGAGCACCTTTCTCTGGGCTTCTGATTCTGCTTTTGAGAAATGGGCAGTTAGCATCCTCACCCTGTAAGATGTGAAGGGATAGATGAAACATGACTGGCAAATTTGTTTGTAATTTCTGAAGCTGAATGATGACATCTATGGGGTCTTGTACTCTTCTCTCTATTTGTATGTTTCAAATTTTCCATATTTTTTCCCTTAGGTGTCAAAAAATTCAATGACAGTCTGAGCTTGGACACACAGTGCTCTCATGATGCCCAGTCATGATAGAATGAAGGAGAAGATTGCTAGCAGACTCCTCTGTGTGGGCTTCACAGCATCCAACCAGGAGAAAATAGCATATTTTCCACAGGACCCCAATAAATTTTATGTGAAAAGATGGACATCAAGGTGCTTAGTTAATTCAAAGAAAATAAAGGCCTCCCCCAAATGAGAAGATTTCTCTTCAATAATCTTTCATGAATTCTCTTATTCATAAAAGCATTTCTTGAAAGAAAAAAAAGGCAAGTTAGTCCAATGACCATTTGATTTCCCTAACTCTTCTGTGATGTATCATTTCTAAATGGTTGCATGATCCCAGGGTGTCCACTTCCAGGCTTCTGGGCAGGTGGCTCATGAGCTCAGGCAGGACCTTTGTGGGACTTCGGAGCAGCCCTTGACAAACTGCACCACAGACAGGAGGCCCCATGAGGGTAGGGACCATCTCATGCCCTCTCTTCAGTGCCCGGAGAGGTGCCTGATACATAGCGCATGCTCAGTAAAGTACCTGTTGAGTAAATGAACAGGTATCCTCTCTGGGTGATGCCATTAAGGAGGATCTTTGGTGGGGCACCTGGGTGGCTCAGTCGTTAAGCGTCTGCCTTCGGCCCAGGTCAGATCCCAGGGGCCTGGGATCGAGCCCCGCATCGGGCTCTCCGCTCTGCGGGAAGCCTGCTTCTCCCGCTACCATTCCCTCTGCTTGTGTTCCCTCTCTCACTGTGTTTCTCTGTCAAATAAATAAAATCTAAAAAAAAAAAAAAAAAAAAAAAAAAAAAGAGGATCTTTGGTCCCTTATGCGCACAGCTCGATTTTCCAGATTGTCAGCAACGAAGTTGTAGTTTAATACGAAACATCATTTCTGGATGTGAAAGGGTATACACTGTGTGATTCCATGTATGTGAAGTTAAAAAGCAAGAAGATCTAATCCATGGTGATAGAGGCTAATAATACAAGATTGCTCCGGGGAAGGGGGGAGGTGTGTTCACAGGACAGGCTATGAGCGGGCTTTCCGGGGTGCCAGGAAAGTTCTCTGTCTTAACATGGGGGTGGTGCTGTGTCACCAGGCTACACACCTTGGACTTGTGCATGTTGCTGTGAATTGGAACTTAGTGAAAAGTAAATTAAATAAATAATTACAAAGCATAAAACAGTGAAAGTCTCCCAGTTGGAACTGGATGTCTCCCAATTGCTGCGTGGCCCTGGGGACTCTTTTCCATTCACTGTGTACCGTCTCTCACTATTAAAACCTATATATTGGGGCACCTGGGTGGCTCAGTCGTTAAGCGTCTGCCTTCGGCTCAGGTCATGATCCCAGGGTCCTGGGATCGAGCCCCACATCGGGCTCCCTGCTCTGGGAAGCCTGCTTCTCCCGCTACCACTCCCTCTGCTTGTGTTCCCTCTCTCGCTGTGTTTCTCTCTGTCAAAAACAAAACAAAACAAAAAAACAACCTATATATCGGTATATTCCAGGGGCTGGCAACCTTTTCCTCTAGACGGCCAGACGGTCTCTGTCACAGCTACTCACATCTATTATTACAGCTGAGACGTAAATGACTAGGTGTGACTGTGTTCTGATGAAACTATTTATGAGAACAACTAGCCGGCTGGATTGGTCCATGGGCCACAGTTTGTCAACCCTTGGATAAAGCACTTCTGCGGCTAGAAATTCAGAGTTCTGAAAAGACCTTGCAGTCATCCCGCATCACAGCCTTTTCGGGTTGGGGAAGCAGATTCGGGAAGGAGAAACGACTTTCCCAAGAGATACACAGCACATTGCAATGGAGAAATCCTAGCGTTGGAGCCAAAGAGACCAGCGGCTCTCCAGGAGGGTGTGTGGGTATAGCTTTGGGCAAGTTAATTTCTTTGAGTCTTTATATCATCGCCACATATAGATGGTAGTAATAATGGAATTTATACCTTATAGGGTTAATGGAAGATTTAAATTAGATAACATAGGAAAACACCTTTCGGGGGCTGGCACAAAGAGAGCTTACCTTCAGTCAGCTCACTGACTGAAGAGCTCACCTCAGTTGGAGGACATGGCTCATGGCTCATGGCTCCCCGCCTCCCCCCTAAAAGCACAGCTTCTGGTGTGAGTTCGAAGGCAAATCCTACCAAGCGCCTGCCATGTGTGAAGTCCTCTGGGGAGAGCTGTGAGCTAATAACAAATGATTACGGGGAGATCTCTAATCCCATCAACCCCAGCCCTCGGCGGTCTTTCTAGAAATCCCTTCCAGCTCTGTGCTTTTATTTCCCAAAACATGCCGCTATCACATGATCTTCGCCAGGGAAACTCCTAAGGGTTGAGGAGGTTTCTTTCACTTCCATTCAACAACTCACATCCTTCGACAGGGGCATTTTTAGAAATAGGGTGTTCCCAGTAGCTTGTAAAAGATTAAATTAAAAACTAGCAATCTAGTATGATATTAAACTAATAAATACTACACCTAAGCGTGGAGAGCCTTTACTGCAGAGCGATAATCTGTTCCTCGTCCTCCTCCCACAGCCATGAAAAGGGACTGGCAGTGGGCCCGGCGCCCAGCAGGTACTCTATAAGTGTTTGTGGAACAAACGATGTGGGCTATGGTATGGTATTTAGGGGGGGGAAAGAGCAATAATATTTACAAAAGTTTCTTGGAATCTGTTTTCAGATTAATATTCAAATAAGTGTTAGTGGGGTGCCCTTGCTCTATTCTCCCCTTTACTTCTCCTAGGAAACTATGAGGGGGGCAGTACCATACCGCTTTAATGATGAACACATGGAAACTCTGAGAGGGAGAGTGTTTGGTGGCCCAGGGACCCACAAATGGTTAAGGAGCAAATGGGACTTGAATGGTGGACCTCCTAATCCCACGTTAGGTGCCTCCTTCCTGGCTCTTTCTGGCAGCTTCCAAGCCCCCTACCCACCCAGACAGAGGAGGGAGTGCACAGAAGCATCCAGAACGGTCTACAGCACAGAGAGAAATCTTGATTATGTGTGCGAGAGAGAGACAGAGCAGTCTTTCCTGTCCAAGGAGAGCTCTGCCACGTGAAGAACTATGATATTTGAACAGGGTTTTATGGTGTGCAAAGAGCTCTCTCCTTTCATTTGATCCTCAAGATAGTCCCCTAAAGAAGGCAAGGCAGCCGTTACATTCCAAGTTTCGCAGATGAGGAAGCTGAGGCTAGAGAGGAAAAATGATCCCAGAAGGTGCCAGAAGGACCATCTCTTGGCCCAGATCTTCTGCATCTAGGCGTCACAGGGCGGTGTTTGCACAACAACAAGATGAGCATGGAGGGCAGCCCAGGGACAGGTGTGGGACAGAAGAGGAAGACACAATCCTCCCATTTCCACTCCCGATGTCATGCTTGAGCGACGGAAAAGCTGAAAGGGTGCCGGGAAAGAGCTCGGGGCTGGGCTCGTGTGCTAGGAATGGCCACCTGCTTGGTGCTACCCTGTGCCTCCCCACCACCTTCATCTCCCGCCCCTCCCCCACCCCCGAGGGGGGCCCTGTGCTCGCTCTGTCTGCTGTGGCTATGGTGGGACTGCTGTCCATACAGGCACCTGGGGCATGTGGGTGAGCACTGGGCCCCACGCTAAGGGATGGTACTCTTCAATGCTCTGGTGACTAGACACAGTCGCTGCTCCCAGGCCTGGGGGTAAAGAGCACTGCAGGGCTGCTGAGTCAATGTAGCAAACATTTACTGGGCCCCCGCTATGTGCCAGGCTCTGTGGTAGGTGTTGGTCACTGACAGGAGCAAGAGTCAGTGGGAGTTGTTTACACAGTGGGATATAGAGACATGGAGATGCTTCTATTTCCAGTTAGGACGGGAGCTGATTGCTTTACATAAAACATCTTCTTTACGCCTCATCACAGGCCCAGAAGACAGTGTTATCAATTCCTACTGTTGGTTTTCTCCCTGATGCTCACAGAGCTTGAGTTGCAGAGGACCTGTTGTTGCTCATACCAAGTTGAAAGTCAAAAGCAGCCCTGTCTACCTTCTAGGTTCGGTAGCAGCCAGCTGAGGGGGCGGATGCCCTGGGGGAATCAGCCAGGGGCCTGGAGTCAGGCTGAGCTGGGTTGGAAATCTGTCTCTGCCACTTCCCAGGTGTGACCTTGGGCAAGTTGCCACTCTGACCTCCGTGTCTTCATCTATAAAAAAAAGAAAACAGTGTAGAATTTGACAGGAAAGGTAAAAGACATAAACCTTCTGGCACAATTAATCAATAAAAGCAAATGCTAGTAATTTAGGGGAATTTTGGAGGAGACAGCAAAGTTCTGTGGGGGCTCAGAGCCCTACGAGGGTAAGTCGGATTTCAATAACAAGGATTTTGACAACACTTCAGACAGAAACAAGTGCAGAGCAAAGGCTTAAAGCCCAAACCAGATTCTACTACCTCCCTGAAAACTTGCTTTAGAATTCATTAGTCACAAGGGCTTTCCTGATGAGTTCTGTCCCTTCTAGCAATTCCCCCCCCGCCCCACCTTCTGGGATCAGCTGAGGGCTTACTCCCCTAGGAAACCCCAGCAGACCCTGGAATGGGTTCAGTGGTTCCTAACCAGCTGTTTTGGGACCCTTGGGGAGATCTGACACTGTCTGGCAGGTCCTACTTCGTGGATGTGCTTGGAGTTTAATGCTCTGTCATCACCGTCCTGAAATTGTTAATAATCTTACCTTTGAGTTTCTGTTTTGTAAGTGAGGGCTGCTGCTGGGACAAGGGAGCTTTTGCCCCAGGGGGCTAGGAGCCTCGGCTCACCAGATTCGTCTCCTGTCGCCTCCCTGACTTTCTGGGATGGAATTTTGGCTCCAGCTTCTGTACAGCCCAGTGTCCCTGGCCCTGCCAGGCCTCTCTGTCCCCACTCCCACCTGGCAGCCATTGCCACCCTCTGTGCCTTTTGGGGACCTGCCGTGGGCACAGGGAGGTTGGGATAGGCTGCTCCTGGCCTGTGGTGACTCAGGGTGGGGCCCGAGACAGCGGCCACCCTGACACAAACCGGCAGTGCCGTGGAGCATCAGGCAGGCGACTCGGGAAGGCCTTCACCAACTCATATCCCCGAGATACCTTCGGGGGTCACTGACCTGTGACAGCTTGGAGCAGCAGCCCTGGGAAGGGTCCGTGCGTGGCGGGAGTCCCCGCCCTCAGCTGCAGCGCCGTGTGCACTGGGCCAGCAGCTAGTCAGAGGGGGGAAGTGGCAGCAGGTGGGCTGAGCGAGCGTGTGACACTGAGTCACAGAGCAGGCTCCCCAGACCCGCAGCAGGGCCGGCTCTAACCCCACTAGCACGTCTGTTCCTCAGGGAATGTGACCTGAAGTAGCAAATAAAGATGAAGAGGGGGGAGGGAGAAAAACTTGGGGTGGGGGAGACAGAGAGATGACAGATCACTGAAGAACTGAAAAAAAAGCTTTGTATTTTGGTATCTTTAGTAACACTTTGTTCCCCTGCTTTTTGAACAAAGGGTGCCCCACTTTCGTGTTGCACTGGGTCCCACAATGTCTGGAGACATTTTGTGTCGTCACGGCTGGGGGTGGCTGGAGTGTCTGGAGTCTAGAGGCCAGGGATGCTGCCGAACCCCTAATGCCCAGGGCAGCCCCCCCAACTGAGAATTATCTGGGCCTAAGAGAACCCTTGGGGGATTTGCTCTTCCTTTCTGCTTCCAGAATGCTCTGTGCTTTGCCTCACCCTTTGCCCATGTGGCTAAGATGACCTCAACAGCTGTCTAGATGGTTGGGGATGGGGGGGTGCTCCTCGGAGGGAGGGCTGCATTTTCACTTATCTTTGCGTGGCCAGGTCCTGAGGTGGTGTCGGCCCATAGTAGGTTCTCGGTGCCTGTTGACTGGACTGACCAGCAGGGCCTACGAACATACCTTCTCTCATTTAAACCTGTCATGTTGTGTCTGTTGGAAGCATGAAACCACATTGAGCTCTTCTGAGGCCCTCCAGGATTCCGTTTGGGCTCCTCTGAGTGTGTGGCAAGTATCTAAAGCCGCGGGACAGGAACTCTCTCCATCTTGCGTGTAGCCCACAGCGGGCACCCTCTCAGGCTCTGGCCTGCCAGCCGCCTGCGCTCTGTGCCGATTCCGCCTTTCTGCCTGCTCGAGGCCAGGCCTACACTCACTTATTCATTCATCAAACATCTGTCCTTAAGGAGTTGGGTCTGGCCAGGGGCTCAGAGAGTATTCATAGGGGCCGTGAAGTTAGCCTTCAGAAGATCAATGACAAATAAGAGAAGAGAGACTATCCATGACCCCATTTGTTGGCTCACCGAGCACCTGCGTGGGGCACGGTTCTCAGTTGGGGGTGCGGCAGTGAGGAAAGTGGGGAAGGCCTGGCCTCACAGAGCCCTCGGTCCAGCGAGGGCAGGAGACCCATGGCAGCTACCCGGGAGCGCGCAGCTGCACAGATGTGTCACAGGTCTGAGGATGGCCTCCTGTGCAGAGAGGTCAAAGGGCAGCCAGGTGAAAGGGTGCGTGGGAGACACCTGGTAATGAGGGGTCTTCCCAGGGAAGACTTCCCAGGTAAGTGACATAGTGCTGAGAATGGAGCCAGGCAGCAGCCCCTCTGCTCAGGCCCCGGGTTCCCGAAAGCCCCCTCTGAGCACAGAGGCACAAGAATGAGTTAAATCAAGTGTTAGTTTTTAAGGGTTTTTCCCTAAAGCGGGCATCGTAAATGGGTGTCCCGATTATTCCTCTCAGTTCAACTGTAAAGTTTGGAGCACTTCAATCCTATGATCCGTATTGAGTAACGAATACACTTACTACAGGTGCCACTGTACTAATATTTGATGCTCGTTAGGAAGCCAACAGGAGAGTTAAAAAAGCCACAGAATTAATGCAAACACAAAATGTTTTCATGTTTTCACCCCATCATGGCAATGTACCTCTTGGCATGCTCCGCTCTGGGACCCCTGTTCTAATGTGCGAGCGTGCAATGTTTTATTTTGTCTTGGAGGTGAGAACCTAGCTAGAGGCCACCAGATGTCTGCCTCTCAGGAATTTTTCAAGATTTGGAAAAAAGAGGAAATTGATTGGAGGCACAAAATGAGAGAAAGGTTCAAAGGAAGAAAAGGAGGATAATGAGATAAAGAGAGAAGATTAATACAATTTTAAAGGCAAAGGAGGAAAGATAAGAGGGAGGAAAAAAAAAGAAAGGAAGGAAGGAAGGAGTGGGGGAGGTGGACAGGTAAAGGGTAAAGGAAAAATATACCCAAGATGCCATTGGATGGAGGCAGCGGGGACGCTCTTGGGTCGGCCTTTGCCCAGACCTCTCAGCGTTGTAAGAATGTCTCGTCACAGTCCGTAGGCTGGACCTTGGCCTCTTTCCACACACTGGGAATCACTGGCTAATGAAGTGGATATTGTTTTCTGGTCCTTCTCTCTTACCCTATGGCCAGTTCTCTTCCGTGGCCTTCACTTAGCAGGGGTGTCAGGAGTGATGGAAAGGCTGACCTTTTCCCATCATCGTCCCGCACACTTCATTAACTCCTCCTTGCAGCTGGAGATGCCCGTCATGGGTTAGGCAAGCCGATGGGTTCTTCAGAGAGCAGAGGAATGCGCAGTTTCCCAGAAAGCTCCTGGCCCAGGGCTTCTCTCCTGTAGGACATGGAAGATAATCATCCGGTTTATAGAGCTAGCAGAAGAAAGTCATGTTGGAAGGTCATGAAAAGAAAGCCCCGAGCACTTTCTTTCTTTTTAGAATCTTGCTTCAAAGACAAAGGAACAAGACAAGGCACTTCAACGTGGAATTTATCAAAGAATACAAAAATACTATATAAAATTTACAGAATGAAAACTCAAGCAGGGCGCCTGGGTGGCTCAGTGGATTAAGGCCTCTGCCTTTGGCTCTGGTCATGATCTCAGGGTCCTGGGATCGAGCCCCTCATGGGGCTCTCTGCTTGGCGGGGAGCCTGCTCCCCTCCCCCACTCCACCCCCCCGCCTGCCTCTCTGCCTACTTGTGATCTCTCTCTGTCTCTCTCTGTCAAATAGATAAATAAAAAAGAAAAGAAAACTCAAGCGATGCTCATTTTGCTTTTGATCTAGCCCTGGGCCAGGAGGCCTGCAATATTTGTTAAATAAATGAATGGTGAATTTTCACAGTAATCCTGTGAATTAGGAGCATTTGAGTGACTCAGTTGGTTAAGTGGCTGCCTTTAGCTCAGGTCATGATCCCAGGGTCCTGGGATGGAGCCCAGAGTCCAGGAAGTCTGCTTCTCCCTCTCCCTGCTCGTGCTCTCTCTCAAGTGCGCGTGCTCTCTCTCTCAAATAAAGAAAATCTTTTTTTTTTTTTTCAAATAAATAAAATCTTAAGAAAAGAAAATGTCGGGGCACCTGGGTGGCTCAGTGAGTTAAAGCCTCTGCTTCGGCCCAGGTCATGATCTCAGGGTCCTGGGATCGAGCCCTGCATCGGGCTCTCTGCTCATCGGGGAACCTGCTTCCCCCTCTCTCTCTGCCTGCCTCTCTGCCTACTTGTGATCTCTCTCTCTGTCAAATAAATTAAATCTTGAAAAAAAAAAGAATTAAAATTAAAGGACACTTGGGTGGCTCAGTCAGTTAAGCAGCTGCCTTTGGCTCAGATCATCACCCCAGGGTCCTGGGATTGAGCCCTGCATCGGGCTCTCTGCTCAGTGGGGAGTCTGCTTCCCCCTCTCCCTCTGCTGTTCCCCCCACTTGTGCTATCTGATGCACTCTCTCTCTCTCTGTCAAATAAATAAATATAATCTTAAAAAAAAAAAGTCCTGTGAATTATACAACGTAGTAGTATCTTCATGTAACTGAGGAGATGAAGGCTGAAAAAGTTAAGTGCCCAAGGTCACACCATGAGTAAGCAGGTGACAAAGTCCTGTCCTCCATTGTCACCTGCTTTCATGAGTCCTTTTGCTTAGCTTTGGGAAAATCTGTTGCTTGCCTAGATGCTCTGGTGAAGCTATTCCTCTAGTCCGTGTATGTTGTGCACCCGCCAGAAGACGGCATGGCGCTGGGCGTGGGGTGGGGCGGAGGGGAGAGCTGCAGAGCTGGCCCCTGCCTGCCCCCAGGAATCACGCAGCCCAGCAGATGCTCTAGAGCCCAGGATGACCTCAGGGACCCCCCAAGCCCATCATTTTTATCCACTATTACCTTCTAGGCCTCATTACTAAACATAGGAGTATTCACTTAAAAAAAAAAAAAAGACTTCTATTTTTTATAAAACTTATAAATATCACCATAGGATCCAACAATGCTACATCAGGTAGATACCCAAAAGAATTGAAATCAGGGTCTCAAAGAGATATTTGTACACTCCCAGCGGCATGATTCCCAACAGCCAAAACGGGGAAGCAAGCCAAGTGTCCATCAACAGATGAACGGAGAAGCAAAATGTGCTCCGTGGAATATTATTCAGCCTTAAAAAGGAAGGAAATACAGATACGTGCTATAACACAGATGAACCTTGAGGACATTATGCTGAGTGAAATAAACCAGTCACAAACACAAATGCTGCATTATTCCCCTTCTGTGAGACGCTGACCATAGTTAAATTCATAGAGACAGAAAGTAGAATGATGGTTGCCCACGGGCAAGGGCAGGGAGGGAATGGGGAGTTAGTGGTTAATGGGTACAGAATTTTTTTTGTTTTGTTTTGTTTTTTTAAAGATTTTATTTATTTGACAGAGAGACATACAGCAAGAAAGGGAACACAAGCAGAGGGAATGGGAGAGGGAGAAGCAGGCTTCCCACCAAGCAGGGAACCCGATGTGGGGCTCCATCCCAGGACCCTGGGATCATGACCTGAGCTGAAGGCAGACGCTAAACGACTGAGCCACCCGGGCACCCCCAGAGTTTCAGTTTTGAAGGTGAGAAGAGTTCTGAGATGGATGGATGGTTGCACAAGAGTGTGAATGTATTTAATACCGCTGAAGTATACATTTAAAAATGATTAAGATGTATATTTTTAAAAACCAAAACAGGATTTCTGAGTCCTTCTTTTCTATTGTGTATGCACTTCTCGAGGGCAACCAAGAGGATCATAATTTAAGTGCATAGGCGCTAGGGACACATGGCCGGCACTGAATTTCCTTTCCACTCTTTACTGTGACCATGGGCCAAAGACTTCACCTGCGTGAATCTCGGGTTCTTTGTGTGACAATGGGTACATTACTATTGTCAGGACTTGAGAAGAAGAGTGGCAGATGCTCGGCACCCAGGAAACAGGCAATAAGGGCTGACTGTGGTTGTCTTTCTCTGGAAGCTTCCCCCATGACCTGCAGTCTGCGAGCAGGCAGGGCTCAAGCAAGGCCACAGCAAGGGAGGGGAGGGAGGACCTTCCGGGAGGTGCTGTGGTCATACTTGCCCTGTGTGTATCATCTTTCCATAGAGCGGCTCGCTAAAAACACAGGACTGGGGCGCCTGGGTGGCTCAGTCGTTAAGCGTCTGCCTTCGGCCCAGGTCATGATCCCAGGG
>CM053619.1:16934104-16957842 GCA_028646535.1 Procyon lotor | reverse complement strand
GGGGGGGGGGGGGGTCTCGGCGGAACCTTGGCAGAGGAAGTGTCAGAGACAGAAATATGAGACCCTGGGCAGTGATAAAATAAATGGTTTTAATGGGAGGCTTTCGGAGAGGGTAACGCTTTCTTGTGCTATCAAGCGGCCACTTTTCCTGTCTTGCGGCGTCGTGGTGGGGGGCTGGCAGAAGCCCCTGGCCCCACTGGAAGCTAGGCTAGGAGTCTGACGCCATGTCAGCCCCTCCAGGATCCAGAGCCGTGTTTCCACAACAGGAGACTGGAGTCAGCTGGCGGTCGGTCCCACGCACTCGGTCCGGTGTGTGTCCGGGCCAGAGGGAAAGGGGCAGGGCTTTCACTTCTGACTCAGGCTTATTTCTCCATGGGGTGGGGGGAGCAAATCACTTGGGAAATTCAACTCTGACCTTTACAGAGAGAACTAATAGACACTTTAGTATTATGTGGGGGGGGGGAGCGGAGGGGCAATTGCACTTAATTACAGTAGGTTATAGTTTACACCCATTGGAGAAATTTACTTCTTCAAAAGAAATCTCAAGATCAGCTGGGATGGGGTGGGCTGGGGGCGGGAGGCTGCTGATATTTACAGTGTGTTTGGCTCAGTTCAATAGCACGTGTCCTCCTCATTTCAGTAACAGATTCAAGTTTTTTTCCGCCTCGGTTTGTTCGGTGAAGGAGCGCGACACGGCAGCTTCCTCTCTTCCTCCTCCGTGGTTTCTCGTCTCCCTCCTGTGGGCCGGATGGGAGTGCCTGCCCTCTCGGGAGAGGCAGGGCGACAATACTGCATAGAAGGGGAGGGAAGCTGCACTCTGTGCTGCGCCTCCCGGCGGGCTGTCCTTGTCCGAGGCGCCAGCGGGATGGCAGGCGGGCAGGAACCTCTCTCGAAGGTGCTCTCTCGTCAGGCCACTGGCCTTTTCCGTGACAGCCGCCCGGAGGGGGATGGTGTGGAAAACAGGGTCCTTGTTGCTGTGCACAAAGTCAGTGATGGGTGGGCATCACCAGGCTTGGAGGGGGCACTGCAGAGAGAGGAGAGAGAGCTCAGGGGTGTGCATTCAGCAGAGACGCCTTTTGTTTGGCTTCTCCGGGGGAGCCAGCCGCGGGCTGAGGACCCAGCGCCCGCTCAGTGCCCCAGCGCTGGTCCTGAAGCATGCTCCCTTTAGGGAAGCTCGCGAGGCAGGTTTCCCAGCCACTTCAGAAGACAGCAGTGGATTGCTGCGGACCTTGAAACAGTCCCAACTCGCTGACCTTTGTCCTGAAGTCAAGCTCCTCTTTCTGGGAGTGCGGGGTTTACAGTGTGTTCGGTGGGGTTGCAACGGCAGCTGGACGGGAGCTCCTGCCTCCCGTGGAAGTAGGGGTCCTCTTCCTAACACCTCTATGGGCAGGGGTCCCCTAGACCACTGATCCCCACACTTTAATGGACCTGTGAATGCTGGAGAGCCTGTGAAAAGGTGGGTTCTGATCGAGCGGGCTTGAGGGGGGCCGAGGCACCTGCATTTCTAATCAGCTCCCAGACTGGGCCAGAGCTGCTGACCTACGTGAGCAACAGGCCATAACGCACGTGAGAAAATCGCCACTTGCTCAAACGACTCATCAGGGAAGACATGTGGGAAACTGCAAAGTGCTTTCTATAGGCTGGTTCCTCTTAAGACAAGAACTCTGGGCTGAAGGCCTCCGATGCCAGACTTCCAGGTGGGTGGGTGGGGTGCAGGAGACCCCAGAATGGATGGAGAAACCCTCCAAGAGGAGCCACGCACCCCCTTCCTGAGGCCCTGGGCTTCATTCATTTCGGCTGTCATGGAACATCCTTCCCGTCCTTTTCTCTCCAGGGAGACCTTTCTTGCTTCCTTCTGTTTCTTCCTTCCCTTTCACTTGTCTTGGCATCTAAGGGGAAAGTCTTCTCTGTCTTTTGGCTTAATGGCTCTTTCTCTAAAGACTCTTCCTTCAACACTCAGGAGCTTACATTGTGTGTATACACACACACACACACACACACACACACACCCCTATCGTTACTACTGAAGGCCTATTATCGCGTTATTATCTCATTAACCAGTGCTCCCAGCCATACTCCTGTACGAGGTTGCCATGATGCCCATTTTACAGATTAAGAAGACAAGTTCCAAGAGTGAATTATCCAGTTTCAGAACTAGGACAGCGTAGAGACAGATTCAAACTGGTTCTGGGCGCCCTTGGGCACGTGTTCTTTCTAGTACACTCAGAGGTTAAAAGTCTTCTCCTAGCTTGGTGCTCTTAGTTGTGGCACTCTCTCTGTGCCTCAGTTTTCTCACCGGTGAAATGGAGGTTGTTGAGGAGTCAGGTGAGCCGATATATGGGACATGCTCAGAATTAACACGGGACTGCGCAGGGTGCCCCAGCCCGCCAGCCCTCTGTGATGGAGCTGTGCATTCATTCAAGGGGACATATTCTGACCCTTTTAAATTCTTGAGGCCCTGGTCAGGGTCCTTTGATACCCTTTGCCTCCTCTTCCTCCTGCCACCCACCCCCACTTTTGAGTCTCTTTACTTCCCACTATCAGCCTTTTTCCAATTTTCAGATTTCAGGCGAGGAGAGAGAAAATGGCTTGTGACCTTGCAGGTTTCAATAGAAGAGCAAACAAGAAGGGCAGATAAGGAGACGCCAGCGAGATTCTATGACCTGTCATTAGGGATGGGCTTCCCAGCTATCAAATGTTTGCTCACATAATAAAATGGTGGCAGAGCCCTAAATGTTGTCAAAGGCACTAGAGTTATTTGTCCCCTTCAGAGTCTAAACACAAACAGCTGATAAAGGGTGCACTGGGGTCCCTCAGAACCCAGGCCTGGCACCGCCAGCCCCACGGGGGCCCCAGCCAGAGGCTCTCTGAGGGTAACCACCCTCTGAAAGGGGTGGTGATCATTGCAATTATGGTTAAGGACATCCTCACTGTAAGGGGGCTGATTACATATGGCAAGAGCTAACGTTTACTGAGGTCCTACTGTGTACCAGGCTCTGCACTAAGTGAGGGCTTTACACCCATCCTTGTACTGGATTCACCCATTAACCCTTTGAAGCAAGGAATTATCATTCATTCATTTAACACATTTTTGAATGCTTTCTACAGGCTTAGTGCTTCTTTAGGCACTGACCACACAGCCATGAACAAGACCCTGTCCGTATTATCGCAGTTTATATTCTAGAGAGAGTTTTGAACAACAAATAAGGAGTATATATGTGTGTGTGTATATGTGTATATATATATATATATATATATAGTACACGCATATACAAAATAAAATTTCAGGTGAAGATGAACGCTCTGTAGAAAAAATACACACGAGGGGCACCTGGTGGCTCAGTCATTAAGCATTTGCCTTTGGCTCAGGTCATGATCCTAGGACCTGGGATCGAGCCCTGTATCAGGCTCCCTGCTCAGTGGGGGACTTGCTTCTCCCTCTCCCACTCCCCCTGCTTGTGTTCCCTCTCTTACTGTGTCTCTCTCTCTCTGTCAAATAAATAAATAAATAAAAGCTTAAAAAAAAAAAGAAAAAATACACATGAAAACAGGTTAGGCTGATTTGAAGGAAAAGGGAAGAATTTACAGAGGGCGATCAGGAGGGGCCTCCTTGAGGTGGTGACATTTGAGCTGAATGAGATGAGGGAGCAAGGATGAAAGGTGTACATGATAGAGTGTTCGGGGCAGAAGAGACCACAAATGCAGAAGTCCTGAAGTGGGATCACTTCAATTCTGGCTCATCTGAAGCTGACTGGAAGAGGGAAGAGGGCAGGGAGGCGAGGAGGATCGGGTCGGCAGGGGACTGATCACACTGGGCTTCGGAAGCCTCCATTTCAGCTTGGTTGCAATGGGAAGCTACTGGAAAGTTTTGATGGGGCAGGGATGACATGGCTGTTTTCCCCTTTTAAGAGAGAATTCCGGCTGCGGCGTAGTGAGTAGACCATAACCACCGTCGTGGGCCGGGAGTGGGAGCGGGGAGTTGGGGCCACTGGAGGGAATCAGTGAGGGAAGGGGTTGGACCAGCAGGGTGGTGAGAAGCGCTCAGACGTGGGATGCATTCTGCAGGATTCCTAGCAGAACTCGTCCAGGCACTGGTTGTGGGGTGTGCAGAGAAGAGTCAAGGGGATTCTCAGGATTCTCCCCTGGACAACTGGTACCATTTTGGGAAATGAAGAAGCCCAAGGAGGAAGCAGTTTGAGTAGGGAGAAATAGGAGCAAAATGAAGAGTTCCTATTTTAGCGAGGCTTGTCATGCCAAAGATGCCGGATTTGTGACTGGGCGCTCAAGGCAGAGGTCTGCACTGGAGACAGAACAACCAGACCCATCAGTGTGGACACCTGATCCAAAGCCATGGGACCGGAAATGACCCGGGAGTGAACAGAGGAGAGAAGGAGCCCTAGGGCCCTCCAACAACTCAACCTTGGGAAGACAAGCTGCCAGTCTCAGAAATGAGGAAGGCCGCAGTGGGGAGAACCAGGAATGGGCACCGTCCTAAAATCCAAGTGACAAAAGCCAGGCGTGATCAGCTACGTCAGAGGCAGAGATGACAACATCGGGCTGACAACACGGCGGTACCAGTGAGCTGGACTGGAGAGGCTCCCAGGCAGCATGAGGGTCGATGGCTGTCGGGAAAAATAGCCTCAACACAGAACCGGGGCTGAGCAAGTAGAATTAGTGAGTACAGATAACTCACTGCTCTTCTTATTAGATTAGACTAATGATGGCTCTATTAATTAAAAGTAATGACGGGGCACCTGGGTGGCTCAGCCGGTTAAGCGTCAGACTCTTGATTCTGGCTCAGGGCAAGATCTCAGGGTCATGAGATTGAGCCCCACGTCGGGCTCCGAGCTAGGTACTCTCTCCCTCTCCCACAGCCCCTCCCCCGCCTTTCTCTCTCTCTCAAATAAATAAATGTATACATGTACATAATGATTATGCTTCCAGTTTTTTTTTTTTTTAAAGATTTTATTTGACAGAGAGAAACACAGCGAGAGAGGGAACACAGGCAGAGGGAGTGGTAGCGGGAGAAGCAGGCTTCCTGCAGAGCAGAGAGCCCGATGCAGGGCTCCATCCCAGGCCCCTGGGATCTGACCTGGGCCGAAGGCAGAGGCTTAACGACTGAGCCACCCAGGCGCCCCTATGCTTCCAGTTTTAATGATGAAGGAATTGAGGCCTAGAGAGACTGTAGGTAACTTGCCCCGAATCTCACAAGAGAAAAGTCTGTGCTCCTCAACACAAGGAAGACGACTTCCTTTTACCTTCTGAGTGACCACGGGAACATAAATGCCCTTGCCATTTACAGCCTTCCTTCCGAAGCTTGAGAGACACCCAAGGTTGCCAGTGAGGGGAGGCCAAGTTTGCCCCAGCTGCCATGGGCTAAGCACCGAGCTGGGTATCTTACAAGACTTACTGGGTTTAGTCCTTTTAATGATCTCACAGAAGAGGAACCATCATTTTCCTATTCCAAGTGAGGAACCCGACTCTCAAGAGAGGCTAGGACTTTTCCCTGAGGTCACACAGGTAGAAAGCGGTAGGATCTTAGGACTGCCAAGTCGGTGCTCTGAATCATCACACCGTCCCGGCCTGATCACCAGTCAGGAAGGCTGGTGGGAAGCTGCCGGGGATTTATGAGAGGCTGTTTGCCTCCTTCTTAGCACCCCCGGACTGGTGCCTGCTGGTGGGTGGGTGGGGGGGGGGGGTCCTCTCCTGACCTCTCCGTAAACTAGGAAGTGGAGCAGTGGGTACAGAGGCTGTAGAAACAGGACTCAGCGCGCAGCCCGCTCACACTTGTTCTAACCTGTGTCAGCGCTTGCTGCGGTCCTGTTCCAGACTGGCGGGCCACTGCCTTACGGGAGCTCCACTCAGATGGTAGCTCGCCAGTACCTGCCAGTACACAAGGCTACGGAGGAGGGGGAGGCGCACAGAGCAGCAGAAGCTGCAGGTGAGAGTGACCCAGCCCAGAGGTTCCTGAAATGCGATCCACACGGCCCCGGGGCATGTCTGTCCTGACAATGAAAACACTGCGATCAGATTCAAGTTCAAATCCTGGCTTGAGCTCATAAAGCTGGGTCATTTTTCTGAGTGCTGAAAAAGGGATAGGAAAAGGTGGGCGCGGTGGAATGGATTTAGAGCGAGAAGACCAAAGTCTGGGAGTCCTGCTCCAGATTTATCATCTGTGTGAATTCAGCCGGATCCCTCCCCACCTCTGAACCTCAGTGTTTTGCTCTGTAAGTTGGGCCTAAAAAATATCTACCTTGCAGAATGAGTGGGAGGGTTAGCTGGGAAAGGTAAGAATGGCAAAGCACTTGGAGTGTTGCTATGCAAATGGGAGGCACTCAAAAAAAATGCTACTTCTGCGTTCATTCATGTATGCACTCATTCATTCCTTCATTTATATTTTCTGAACATTTACTATAGTCCAGGCATCTGGCTAAGCACAAAGGGCTCTGGTGCTTTGAGAGGCACCTTCACGATCTGCTTTTCTCCTAGGAGACTGGGAGCTCCTGGGAGTCCAGGGATGAGAGCACATCTGTGAGTCAGCACAAAAACGAGAACCATGTAGACCAAGCAATGAGTTAAATTTTAGAGTCTATAGAAGGTATCTCCTAAAGGATCACAGATTCAAAGGAGCAAGAGGGAGAGAGTTAGCATGTGGAGTACTTGACCACGTACCAGTCATTCTTCCAGGCACTGTGAATATCCTGTAGATGGGGGCAGGATTGTCCCCATGAGAGATGTGGAAATGGTCCCAGAAGGGTGAATTAACTGCCCAAGGTCACATGGGGGAGGGCCCGGTGGGAAGGGACTGGGTTAATGCAAGGCTGCTGGCTTCTCCTAGCACTCTGATGCCTCTCAAGGAGGGCTGCTCAGGACTCGTCCCTTGGCCTGGAGCATCTGTGCACCCTAACGGCCCCATTCCACGCACACAGCAGCCTACGAAAGATTCGGAGAAGCCCGCCTTGTGGTGTTTAGCTGCCGAACCCAGCCATTCCCCCAACATATGGGACGGAGGAATCCTCCTCTCCTCACACCACGCCCGGTTCCCAGCAACGGTCTTGAGACTTGTTTTGGAAAATACTACTTTAGAACAAAGAGAAGGCAACATTGCACTAGATCTCTTTCAGCGTTCATTTCTGACCCTTTGCCTGAGGAACAGAGTTGGAACAAAATTTTCTTCACCTTGGTTCTTTCTGTCGGAGCGCACCTTTACCCTCACATGACTTTACTGTGCTTCCCTATTTCCTCTTCTCCTTCGGTTTGGAGGAAGAAAAGTGACTGATTGGGACACCTTCGAGGGCTAAATTTCACGCTTGTTCCCGACTGTTAAGACTGCAAGAGCAGGGGTGCCTGGGTGGCTCAGTGGGTTAAAGCCTCTGCCTTCAGCTCAGGTCATGATCTCAGGGTCCTGGGATCGAGCCCCGCATCGGGCTCTCTGCTCAGCCGGGAGCCTGCTTCCCCCCCACCCTGCCTGCCTCTCTGCTTACTTGTGATCTCTCTCTGTCAAATAAATAAATAAAATATTAAAAAAAAAAACAAAAAACAAAAAAAGACTGCAAGAGTAGCAAACGTTTAAGGGGAAGGAGTCCAGGATTTAGAGTCAAAGCCCAGAGTCTGAAGGCCCAGCTCTAGAACTGACCACCTGTGAGACCTGGGCAGGCCGCTCTCCCTCTCTGAGCCTCAGTTCACTCCTTTGTACCAAGGAAGTTGCAATAGAAAGAAAATTATGAGATCGTGCTCACGAGTATAAACCTAGAGGGCTCCATGAATGTTGGATCCTACACGTACACACCCCTTCTCGTCACCCCAGAGATAAGTCCACCGCCAGACTCCTCAACCGCCCAGGGACTTAGGGACAACTTCACGGTGGTTCTGGAGGGCCATTCGTGCAGCTTCAAGGTCGGCTGGCCACTCTGTCCAGCCAAGGGGAGAAGCCATTTGGGGGCCAGTGCCGTGTCTCAGAGAGCATCTCGGAGTATTTTGATTAAGAGACTATTTCCTGAATTCAGAGGGCTTGTTTCAACAAGCAAGCATCAAAGTCAACTTGGGAAAGACAGGAATAATTAATCAGAGCCCTGTCTAGGGCTGACCAAGCGGCAGATGGATTGATAAACCTTTCAAAGGGGAAGGTATTCCCAAGCAGGGCTGCTGCGCCTGGCTGCTTCCCTGATTGAGATTTGTGAGCACAGATAAATGTTTTCCCTGCTCACTACAAAGAGTGGGAAATCGCACGGGAGTCGAAGGGCAGGGCAACGGGGGCTGTCCTTTCATCTTCCATTGGGTGAGAAGAGTGGCAGAGCAGGTCCCACACACCTCTCCCTCTCCCCCCAATTCCAGAGCCCAGCTGCTAGGCCGTGTGTGTGTGTGTGTGTGTGTGTGTGTGTGTGTTCGTGAGCGCACATGCACACACCCAAGACATGCCAGGCACTAAATCTTCATGACCTCATCGAATCCCTAGGACAAGTCCAAGTTATGACTCTCATTTTAAAGGTGAAGAAATGAGGGCTCAGAGAGGTCTAAGTCACCAAACCAAGGGGCAAACCTAGGAACAGAACCTACTCGCTCTATCATTCTGCAGGACCAACAGGGGATGTGGGCAAAGGGAAGAGCAGAGAACCCGAGCTCACGAAAGCGCCTGCTTGGCAGCACATGCCAGTGGAGGAGGTATGAGTCCCAGGACTCAGAAAAAAGACCATCAACAAGACCAAACCCTGCTGAGCGCCTCTGACATGAAGTTCAAGGTTGTCGCCTACTTATCTAGTAATCAATAGAGGCCAAACAGTTCCCATGCTGCACAGACCCCAGCTCCTAAAAGGTCCTATTGTATTATTCTGGGATTGTCATGTGTGTTCAGACATCGTGTCCTGGTTCCCTGCTCTCCGTGTCCCGTGGCAGCCCAGATGGCGGGGACGAGCCCGTCTTTGGTAGGCTTTACTGCTCCACATCAGCTCTCTCTGGAGGTGGGAACCGGCCATCCACTGAAAGAGTGATGAAGCCTCTGGATTCCCCACTTTTAGCGCACTGATAAGTTTTTTGATAAAACACCAAGTAAACGCAGGCCCCTGGAAGGCCCGACTGTGTACTGGGGAACCTCCATGGGTTGGGAGAGTTGGGTCACTCTCTGGAATTTACAGTGTTCTGGGTCCAGCATGGGTCCTGGACGGGGGAATCAGCCTTAGGACCCTGACTCCCTACTCTCTTTTCTCACAGATTAATTTGTGGAAAACCCTCAAGCATCCCTCTTGCAAAGCACGAAATGCTACAGAGGGCATGACTACCCCGAGTTGCCCTTGGAAACATCTTTTCCATGGACCACCGATCAATCCATGGGAAATACTCAGTCTCAATACCTAAAAGCTCTGTGTAATCCAGTCTCCAGTGGTTTATCAAGCCCTGGTCATTTAGTGCTCTCGATGGGGAAGCTAGGGGAGCAGGAAGTCCTGTTAGCCTGTGGCCCATCTTCTTTGCCCTCTGACCTCAGAGATTCCTTTAGCAAGTAACTAGGAGCCTGGGAAGGACCAGGCTCAGTCCGCACGTGCCACCATCTCTGTGCATCACTAGCCTGGGGCGAGCCCTCCCACTTCCTGCTAGCACTTACCTGTTTACTGGAGGACATGTTGGTAAGCGTACTGATGCTGCTGGTATCTGTGACCACCATCGCAGACGGAAACCGGGAGGTGTGGGAGTACTGGGGGGGTTCCTGCTTGTGCGTGTACACTGGGGAAACAGAGGGAAGACAAAGTCAAGGTGCAAATCACACAGGTGTATACACGGCTACAGACCAACAGACCTCCCAACCCGCACCATAAGCTCCTATGGCCCGGGGCAGAGAGGAGTGGGGAAGTGCTTGTGATGTTCTGGAAGGCAGCGTGATGCGGTCAAAATGGCCATGTGTTTAAATTCAGGCTCCTCAAGTAAGTTACATCACCTCAGTTTCCTCATCTGTAAAATGGGAATGACAGCCGTTGGGGGGTTAGGAAACATCATGTGTAAAGTACTTTGTACCAAAGAGACAAACAGCTTTGCACGGTGTCTTGTGGACGGTAGTGGAAGGCACTTCTGTTCTCCTGACTTTCAGTTAAATGTTAGATGCCTAACATCAGCAAATGAGCCTTAGGCACATGTGGTGCATCAGAGATTTTAAGTCAAAAACGTTCTAGGTAGCCAGCAATCATAAACATAGCCAGCACAAGCTTATCATATCTGTCACGACTCATGGGCCAGGTCTTAGGCAAAGCAATTCTGAATTGATTAATAATTATAATGAGACATGGGTATAATTCATTGTATAATTCTGGGTTGTTCCAGTTTGTGCTAAAATGACATCATAGGTCGTATTATGATGTCACAGAGAGATGAAGGATGATAGACCAGGGAAGACTAGGTGCAAATAAAACCTTTAGGAGCAGGTGACTCATTTCTCAGTTTTTCCAGTACTTGTTCACCAAATCTAGAACCTTTTGACTCGTGTGATTTATCCATTAGATTCATATAAATTCCAAGTCACAGGACCAACTAACAGAAGCCTGTGGCTGTTTGGCCATGAGGGAGGGAGCAGCCTATTCTATCCCCCACAGCATCCTCTAGTAGGGGCGGAGTAAAGGATCCTGCCTGCCACCCCAGTCTGTCCTTCCTGCAGAGGGAGGCTGGCTGCTGCCTGGTCCGGGGGGGCCCCCAGCCGGGCCTCGCCGTCCACAGGTCCCTGGGGACCACTCTCGGACAGTTCCACCCAAGCCTGGCAGGGGGCAGGGACAAGTGGGGGCATATTATCAGGTCCCGAACGGAAGGAAGGTGGGACGTGTGGTCCCAGACTCTGCTACAGGTTATGGCAGATTTTTCTAGAAGCCACACACAGAAAAAATGTGATTGGAATGTGAGATGGTGCTTGGAAACCAGCTCTGCAGGCCTGAGGAGGGGAGAGCGCCCTGAGGATAGAAGAAGGCTGAGCTGTGCAGACAGGGGGGAAACAAAAACCCTCTTCCCCATTCCTGCCTCCTATTAAAAAGTCCCTTAATAAATCATCACCTGCATTTCTGTAACTCTTACGTTTACCAAACACAGTTCATACCTATTCTTACTCCATCTCTATAATCACTCTCCATAATTACTCTACATTATTTATCTCATTTCCATAACCTCTCTATGTTCCATTTTATGGATGAGGAAATTGAGGCTCAGAGTGGCTAAGTAACTTTACCAATGGCCACATAGCTGGTAAGCTTCCAAGCTAGGATTTAAACCCTACATTTGTCTGACTCTAAGACAATCACTCTATTCCAGAGACTTTGCTGGTGTTCATGTGGGACCCTGCTCGCTGTGATTTCTCCCCAAACTTATAGGCCAGGGGCTGTATCCTGATCTGGCCAGAGGGCTGGCTGGGGGCCTGGGGTTCAGGATGGAGGGCAGGGATACAGTGGCTGGACGAGTGAGAACTAACTGGTTGAAAGATAGGATTTAAGAGTAGGTAGAGAGGGGCACCTGGGTGGCTCAGTGGGTTAAAGCCTCTGCCTTGGGCTCGGGTCATGATCTCAGGGTCTTGGTATGGAGCCCTACATCGTGCTCTCTGCTCAGCGAGGAGCCTGCTTCCTCCTCTCTCTCTGCCTGCCTCTCTGCCTACTTGTGATCTCTCTGTCAAATAAATAAATAAAAATCTAAAAAAAAAAAAAAAAGAATAGGTGTAGAAAGAGGATGTGAGAAATAACCTGGGGGGGGGGGGGGAGGGTAACCACAGAAGTGCTACTATTCCTTATCCAAGATGGCGGGCAGGTGGAATTTTCCACCTATATCTGTGGTTCTCAATTAGAGATGTTTGGGGTGTGTCAATGGGACAGCATGGGGATTCTAGAAGATTCCTCAATTTCACGGAATGCAAACTGCATGCCCACTCTTGTCATTTGATAATGGCCATCTGGAATTTTCCACTGAAAGGGCTAAGTTGAGGCTCACGGGGAAAAGGCCCTGTGGTTGCCTAGCGAGATCATCCGTGGGTGCCAACCCTGCTCTCTATCTCCAGCTCCCCTTTACACATAGGCTCAACTGTCCTCTTCAAACCTTCTCCCAGGAGTCATGGACGTAGAGGGTAGGTCTAGGAAAGGCACAGGCCATACAAGGGTCATGCTGAGGAATTGTCTGGGTTGATAACAGGTAGGGGAAAGTGACCAAATCAATTCACTTCCAAGCAAGTACAGATCCAGAGAGGGCAGAGGCAGGCTGCTTAGGGCCCTGGGTCGTGCCCGCCCCACCCCCTCCAACACCCTCTGCCCCCTCAACCCCCCATCCTTACTGTGGGAATTCTGCAGCTGAGTCACGGCTGCCATGAAGGGCTGCTGGGTCATGTGGCTACCGGGGCTCTGCTGCATGAGGGGCTGCTGGTGAGGGCTGTGCAGCTGCTGGGAGAACTGGACAGGCTGCAGGGCCGCCAGGCTGCCGGCCACACTGTTGATGACGGGGACGCTCTGTGCTTGGGAGGTGTTGAGGCCTGTGGGAGCAAGAGGGAAAGATCAGAGGTGGCTTTGGGGATACGGAGAGGTGAGTGCCCGGGCACAGCTGGGCCTCGCGTGAGAGACTGCATGGGAAATGGTTTTATAGAGCCATTCTGCAGACAAAGAAACTGAGGCTTGGAGAGATTGACTTGCTCGAAATCCACAGTGAGTTGTGGATGGAAATGGGCTTAGATAGATCCAAAGCCTGAGAGTCATCCTCCCAAACTTGACTCCCTTGAGGTCGCCAGGACCCTGGGAAGGCGGCCTCTAACTGGCCCACTCCCTGCTGACCTGACTCCAAGAGAGGCCTGCCTGAGTTTCTGAGGGCAGCTAAATGCGGCCACTCCAAGGCACAGATTATTGCCCTGCCTCGTCTGTCCAGCAGAGGGCAGGAGTGTTCAGGAGCTCACATTTTGATTAAAAACCAAAAACCAAAAAACCACCACCACCACCTAAAACAACCTGCACGGTCCTCAGAGAACCAAGTCAGAAGACCCTCATTTAGCGAACTGGTGCAAAGACCCTGGCAGAGGTCAGACGCTCATTCCCTTGACCGTAGCAGAGAGTGGGGGAAAAGCACCAGACCTCAGCCGTCTATGAAGTAGACGTATCTTATCTGGCAGCAGAGGGCTCGTGGCATCGGAAGGTCCAGGTACTGGGAGGAAGAAGTCGTAAGTTAAAGATTGGCAGTTTACAGGGGCTCTTGCCATCTTTCTGTTCTGGAAGGTGTGAGGCCTCTGTGGTCCCGTCCTGAGGCCTCCTCAGAACCGGGGCCAGCGCTGCAGAGTCTGGGTCTGGGGTCCACCCCCTAACCCCCCACTCCATGTGCTCCCTGGGCGGGAATCTGGGGGAGACAGCCAAGCTAGGGTGGGAGGAGGGATGAGAAAATCGGGCGCAAGACACCCCGACCTCTTTCCCGGAGCTGCCAATGTTCCTTTGACCCTGGCTATCTGCGAGATGGGGGGCAGGCCAGGATGAAGAAGAAAATCCAGAAAAAGGTCTCTTTCAGGCAAGTGTGGAAGGGACACCTAGAGAGCCTTTCCTGAAATGGAGAAGGTTCCAGAAGCAGTTTTGTGGGAAGTCCTCCGTGGAGATAGCACGAAGACCTCAGCTGTTGCTTACTCAGGGCTTTAGCTGATACTGTTATCAGAAACCTAGAAGGCGAGACCCCTGAGCAGAAGTGAAGGGAGAATAAGCCCCCTCCTGGCTCTTCTGGGGAGGGGGGCTGGGGCCGGGTCCTCTGATCCCATTCAGACTAGCACTATCTCCCATTCCCCAGGGGCTCAGCTCCCCAAGCCCGAGTCTCGCTGATATCCTGATATCCCGTTTCCGTCTCCTACCTTCCACTGGGGTCCCCTGGGAGGCCCCACGGACTTGCTGTCCTCCCAGGCTTATTATTGCTGCTCTTCTGGGAAATCTCTGCCCCGAAAAGCCTATTACCCTGTCGAGAGTGGATGACATTTGAGGGCACAGTTCTGAAACCTGCCTGTGCTTTAGAATCCTCGAGGGGAGCTCTTTAAGAAATATACATTCCTCCGCCTCACCCAGGACTTAATGAGTCAGAACCTTCCGAGGTGAGGCCCAGGAATCTTATTTTCAACACAGTCTGTGATCCTGCTGTGTGCCTCAATTCCAGGATCGAGAGCCACTGATGTCATTCTAGCTCCCACGGAGTGTGACTCTTGGCCTTTTCACCTGTTTTCTGGGCACTGGTTCCTGCCTGAGGAGCATGTCATCCATCCGGCGGATGAATAGAGAATGGGGGGTTGGCAATGCCAACCAAAGACTTTGTCACCACCTTCTGCCCGAGGCAGGACCCCCAGACTCAATGGGACAGGACTTGGCCACAGGAGGACGCCTGCAGGCAAGTCTTTAGCCCGCCACCCCACTGGCTAGGACCACGAGTCTCAGCCGAGTTTTCTGGGGATCCTCACCATTCTTCATGCTCCCCCTGCTCCAAGCACACACCTGCACAGGCACCATGAACACCCTTCCAAGGCCAGTGTATGCTCTGGAGATTACGGATACAGCAAGAAGGTAGAGAAGTCTGGGTGGAAGAAATCAGGAGGAACACAGTTGAAAAAACATGGAATAGCTTCTGGGGAGATTTTAGTTCAGAGAGTGCCTAAGAAAATGTGAGAATTGTGTGTCAGCCAAAGCTTGACGTGGGAAGAAAGAAAGTAAGTGGGATGGTCTGTGTATCTTCTCGGTTGTGGAGATAAAGAGGGGACATAGCTTAGCCACGGGTCTTTTACCCAAATCTTCTAGAAGGCAAGCAAGCTGGTTTTAGGTATCCTAGCTCACTCTCAAACCCTGCTGTTGGTATGGGTACCATATTCCTGTGAAAAAGACAGTGAGTTTAAAATTTTTTATTCTGTGAGCCCTCTAAAACCTTCTCTAGTCCCATTTCTCTGTGCAAAAACAAAAACCAAAAACAAAACAACTGCAAAAGGGCATCAATTCTTGGGCATCTGAGGACATGCTCAGTGAAGCTGGGTGCTTCCTAGCCCTGTTCTGCCCTCCAAGAGCACATGAACCACTCTCCTCAGGAGTGATCTGAGTTGCCACCTCAGCTAGAATGGACCGAGAGAGGAGAGAGAGGAGGAAACGGCAGGATCCGAATAAAGAGGCGGTCAGTGGGGGCACTCCATACAGGGAAGCCACAAGGACAAGGGGCGGTATTAGGTGGAGAGAAGGATGAGCAACGCACCATCCTCCGATCTCTCCCAAGACTTCTCGGGAAGACTTCCCATGGTTGCGGTGATGACTTGGCCCGCGCTGCCATGATGGAGGCTGGAAACACGCTGACTACTCATCAGCATTCAAATTCTGAGCGCGGCATCCACAGCCTTCCCGTGCCCTGAACTGGCCCATCATGAGGGGCTAGAGGCTCGTTTGTAGAACAAGAGCCTCCTAGAGCTAGAAGGACCAGATCCATCCCCCATCTTCAGGCATGTTTCTCCTTAAAGACTCAGAGATGCTCCAACAGTTTCCTTCGGAGTTCTCACTGTACTCTCACCACTGGCCAAAGAGGTGTCCCATGACGTCACCAAATTCCCTGTTTAGAAGGAAGCCCATCACACATCTACCACGTCCTTACGGGTAGTAATGAACACGAGACAAAAGTGTAAGTTCTGATATCACACATACTCACGCTTTACAGAGTTACAAGCATGTCTCTATGCCCTGTTATTGGATCACCTCGGCAACCCATTTTACAGGTGAGGAAACTGAACCTCATTAAGGTTAATGATTTGCCCCAGGATGCACGGTTGGCGAGCCATGACCAAGATTCAACGTGACTCCATTGTTCCTCTTTCTTTAGGCTAAACAGCCCAGATATTGTTGAGGAGAGAGATGAGGAGCTAAACATAAGTGGAATCAAATCTACAAGCAGTGGATGAGTTTGAAGGGGGCCTTCTGTGAACCTTTTCTTCAAATCAGGTTGACTTACTTCCCACCCTTCTTCTCCCTGCCCCCTAGGTTCCGTGACCAAGAAGAGAGCTTACTTTGTGCAATGGCCATGACTCCGGAGAGGGGGGTCATGATGAGGTTTTGAGATTGCTGGGGATTATGGTGGGACAGGCTGTGGATATTCGTCAAGGTGCTGACAGGGGGCAAACCACCTCCTGAGACGGAGATCTGCTGGAGAGAAAAAACAAGAGCAAAGTGAGTGGAAATGGGACTGCAAAGACCAGTGTCCAAGATGACATGGCTCAGTAAGTCCTCAGCACGGCTAATTCACCCACTCATTCATTCATTCATTCAACAAGTCTGAAGCATCCACTGAGGTCCGGGCACCGTTCTAGGTGCTAAAGATCGAGAAGCAAAATGCACAACAATCTTGTCCCCTACGGTGCTTCCATCTGTTGACTATCTTTGAGTTTCCTGCCTGCCTCAGGGGATTCTTCTGCTCCTGGGTATTGTGGGACTGTCACTTGCTCAATTTGGAAGTATCCTCTGTTCTGCTCCACGCCTTCCCTCTTATTGGTGCTAAAGACACGTGATTGCTAAAAATAACGACTGAAATCTGCCCCAGTGAGAGCAGATTAGGCTAGTCAGGAAAAAGCGCAGAAGAGCTCTCACTGTTACAGGCTCCACTGAGTACCACTCATACGTTAACCGACAAACCTCACTGTGGTTCCGTGAGGCAGAAACTTCACGGTAGATCTGTATCAGGTAGATAACGGTATCAGGTGGATACATCACCATTTTGCTGATGAAAAAAACTGAGGCTCGGAGGAGATACGTATGTTGCCTAAGATCCAATAACCCAGCAAGTGGTATATCTGGTATTCAAACCCAGGTCTGCCTGACTCTGGAAGTCAAGTTCTTACCTTTTACAGAGGACCTTTCCCCACTCCACGCCTGCAATTATTACTAAGGGTTGGGGGAGATCAGCCATTATTGGGTTTCTCAACCTTTTCCGAATCTCCACTATCCGTGAACAATTTTTATTTTTTTTGTCAAGGAGCTGATATCCTCATGACAAGGCTACTCAACGATAAGCCTGGGCCCCAGGGGCCCCCATTCTGTTGCGTTATTATATTTTAATGACAGATGAGCAAGAGAAAGCTCCTGATTTTAATGTATTTACTTCACACATGGCCACTTCGCATTCTTTCATTGGGGATCAAATACTCTTATTTATTCCTAATAGTGTCTTTTCCTTATTGATTTTCTTCACTTTTCCAAGTGTATGATGGCATCACAAGCGCACGTGCTAATAGGGTCTCTTCCTTGCTGGTACTAATATGTGTTCCTGTCTTACTGCGCTGGTTAGAACTTTCTAAACAGTATTAAACAACAACAGCCGTCATAAATGTGCTTGTTTCATTTAAAAAAATTTTTTTTTAAATATTTTATTTATTTGATAGAGAGAAACACAGCGAGAGAGGGAACACAAGCAGAGGGAGTGGTAGCGGGAGAAGCAGGCTTCCTGCCAAGCAAGGAGCCCGATGCGGGGCTCGATCCCAGGACCCTGGGATCATGACCCGAGCCGAAGGCAGCCGCTTAACGACTGAGCCACCCAGGTGCCCCTTTATTTTTTTTTTTTAAAGATTTCACTTATTTATTTGACAGAGAGAGAGATCACAAGTAGGCAGAGAGGTACGCAGAGAGAGAGGGGGAAGTAGGCTCCCTGCTGAGCAGAGAGCCCAATGTGGGGCTCGATCCCAGGACCCTGAGATCATGACCTGAGCCAAAGGCAGAGGCTTAACCCAATGTGCTTGTTTTAATTCTAATGTTTTCAGAAATGCTTCCAATGGCTCTGAACTAACTGTAAGGAGCTATCAGTTTTACACACACACACACACGCGCACGCGCACACACGCATGCACACAAGCACACACTTTTTTTGGTGACAAAGTAGTTTACTATTTATAGTTTTAAAATAATTTCTAGAGACGCCTGGGTGGCTCAGTCAGTTAAGCGGCTGCCTTCGGCTCAGGTCATGATCCCAGGGTCCTGGGATGAGTCCTGCATCAGGCTCCCTGCTCAGTGGGGAGCCTGCTTCTCCCTCTGTCTGCTGTTCTCCCTGCTTGTGCTCACTTGCTTTTTCTCTCTCTCTCTGACAAATAAATAAATAAAATCTTAAAAAAAAATAATTTCTAAAATTATTTTTAAGAAAGGATGTCTCGGGGCACCAGGCTGGCTCAGTCGGTAGAGCATGCAACTCTTGATCTCGGGGTTGTAAGTTCGAACCCCACACTCGGTAGAGAGATTACTTAAAAATAAAATCTCAGAAAGAAAGAAAAAAGAAAAGAAAAGAAAAGAAAGAAAGAAAGAAAAAAAGAAAGAAAGAAAGAAAGAAAGAAAGAAAGAAAAAAAGAAAAAGAAAAGAGAGGAGGCAGGGAAGAAGAAGGAAGAGAGATGTCTCCTGTCATTCTGAACTACTCTAGACGTTCTTGATGGTATCAGGACCACTCGGAGGTACTTTAGGGTTAGAGTATATACATTCATGTCTGAGTAGTCCAGCTGCCCTTCTTCTGGAGCTTGTCAAACGATAGGTCTCATACCAGCACCCAGGTAAGACACTATCTCCTGCCCTGACCTTCTGGTCAACCCCATAGCTTCCAAGGTTAATTTGAAAAATAAAGAAAGAAAAAAACCAAACAGGTTTGTTTGTGTTTTTTTTTTTTAAATGGCCATCAAGAAGTCAGTTGGGGTTGGAAGGGGGAGGTGTCACGTGACCAAGAAGGAATTCTGACCACATCAAACAAGAGAGAACCAGCCTGTTCGCTGGACTTGTTTTTCGAAATGTCAGAGTCATTAAAAAAAAAAAAAAAGAAAGAAAGAAAGAAAGAAAGGAAAGAAATCAGTAACCTGCCTTCAGACTTCCTTTGGGAAATGTAGTCCTTTGGAGAAAGTCAATGAAGTGACGGTAATCTCTGCCGTTTCAATGTTTGATTTTAATGGCGAAACCATAAAAACAACTTCAATGTGCTTGGCTTTAGAGTTGGGCAAGTGCTTCCACTGATTGTCCTCAACAGACAATGACACAGGGAGGGAGGCCATTCTCACCACCGTCCCTCTGTTACCAGCTAAGAGACCGATCCTCCCAAGAGAGGACAGACCAGCTCTACGTCACCTGTCTAGTCACTGAGGAAGCAAGAATTCACACTCAGTTTTGCTGGAGTTCAAATCCCTTCTACTTACTATTTTTGGGTAACCTTTGTCAAGTTCCTTCCCACTCTAAAAGGCAACCAGCATTTTCTACTTGCCTCAAGGACTGAAGGAAGCCAAGGACCCCAGTCATGATTCTTATGTGACAGTTTGCTGCATTTGAATTACATGAATGCTGCCATTTTGTAGTACTTTCGCCTATGCTAAGTGCTTTACTGGGTACGACCGACAAGGTTGGTGTTATTACCCCCACATTGCGGACATGGAAATGGAAGTTGAGAGAAGTTAAGACACCTGCTCAAGTAGTGTTGGGGTTGAAAGCAGGCCATCTGCCTCTAAAGCCTGAGCTTTGATACTGTGAAAGTATCCAGTATGTGCTTTTTAATTATTATTATTTTATTTAAACTCTATGCCCAATGTGGGGCTCAAACTCATGACCCCAAGATCAAGAGCACATGCTCTACCGACTGTGCCAGCCGGGAGCCCCAGTACGTGCTTGTTTGTTTTAAGATTTTTTTTTATTTACTTAAGAGAGAGAGAGAGAGAGAGCATGAGTTGGGGGAGAAGTAGAGGGAGAGGGATAAGCAGACTCTGCACGAGCACAGAGCCCGACACAGGGCTCGATCCCACAACCCTGAGATCATGACTTGAACTGAAACCAAGAATTGGACACTCAACCAACTATGCCCCCTAGAAGCCCCCCAGTATGTGCTTTAAAAACAACAACAACACAATGTTCAACACACACAAACTGCAACCCTAAATCTGGCCAGCTTTTTGTCTATGCACTTGGGTTCAGGAGAGGGACGAGACAGTGCAAAGGAAAGCTCACACGGATCAGCAAAATTTCCAAAACTAATCCCCGGGGGGCAGATTTCGAATTCACATCCTACTGAACATCAGTACACAAGAGACCGCCACTCCTTGCCCAGGGCTTACCCAAAGAACCACGGCGCTACACGCCATCCTCACACCAATCCCACGATGCAGGTATTATTATCCCCCATGTTACAGATGAGAAAGCTGAAGTTAAGCAACATCCATCCTATCGCTGATAAACAACCGAGCCCAGGACACGGACACACAGGCTCCCTGGCCCGCGTTATTTTTAACCATATTCCACTCTTGCCTTGGTGGACCACATTCTGGGATGAACATGTTAGATATTAACAGAAAACAGATTCTTGCACTTGGGCATCCAGTAATAGTGACATAACACATGAGCCAGGGTGGGGAGACCAGTAAAAAGCCGGTCCCTGCAAACGAGCTTCCAGGTGTTTGCTAACGTTGAGGTGTGCTCTCTTGGTCAATCATCAATCCAGTAATACACTGCCCATTAGGGCACTGCTGAGCAGAACAGGAAGCAAAAAGCGTGTCTGCAGGCTGCCTTTGGAGCAGCCTGGGCTTGGGGTGAGGCCACTTGCCTCCAAGGAGAAAGAGCAGGAGGGTCCAAAGGGAAACCCCAAGGACCTTCAACCAAGAGGAGCGGAGACTTGGAGGGTTTTGTGGATTAAGTCAAGACCTCTTCCAGAAGACCCCCTTCTCCAGAGCAGCTTGAATGATCCTTACCCCTAACCTGTTTGCATCTCAAAGTGACCCATAAGAACTGGCCTGCGCCTCTCTCGTTTGTACAGACCACTACAAGGGGAGGGAGAGAGAGAGCAGCTCTCGTCTGCACAGACCACGACCCGGGCTAGCTCTCCCCTTGGAAACTGCACGCTGTTTTTTCCTCCAGGGAGCTGGGGACTCAATCACCTGTGACTCACCATTCCTGTGTTGCCTACACAGCGCGCACACGTCAAGGTCTGAAACGGCTTCTGCTCCCCGTCCCCTTCCCCCCTTCCCCCGCTCCGGCCCCCCGCCTGCCTCTGGGTCAGACACCTTGAGGGAATGTGTGCAGCAGCTCCACCTTGAGCGTGGAAGCCAGGAACCTGCAGCTCCTCCCCCACTGAAACACAGAGCACGACCCAAAGAATAAAGTTTTCCATTTCCTGCCCTTACCCGTGTCGTAATGCCTGTCTCTCTCAGCAGCCGCGCTCCCCTGCCCTTGTGTGGCTAGAGAATGAGAGCCTTGCGAATTCAAAGAGTCTATTCCTCACCAAGTGTGCTAAACTTACATCTGGGTGTGGGCTGTGGGTAGGACCATAGGAAACTTCATTTAGAGGCAGGAACTTGGACATTCGCATCACACCACCGCCACGGGCATTTCTCGACTGTATGACACTGTGCTGAGTCTCTCCTTTGTTAGCACATTTGTTCTCCCAACAACCATAGTGTTATTGCCCCCATTTTATGGTTGAGAAAGAGAGACCTAGAGTAGTTCAGTGACCCGCCCAAGGCTACGCAGCTATTAAGTGCTGGAGCTGGGATTTGAACCCTGGTCCCTGAAACTTCAAAGTCGGTGTCTCTCACCTGGCAAGCATCGCCCCACCCCACCATTTTGTGCGGTGCTCTTCCCTGAGGTACATCGGACATCCCAGCTCAAGAAGCCTCTCTCCATCCCTACCGCCCCCTACGTCCTGACTCGGTTTCTCTCCTTGCCAGCTCCAGGGGGTGGTGAAGAGAAAGAGGGGGCTTGTTTCAAAGTGAAGTCCCCTCTGAGGTGAAAAGACTGGCTTTGGAGGCCTTGGGGGGTGGGGGTGGGTATGAATGAACATTTTATCAACACAAATGACATCGGCGGCCCCAAAACAAACAGGGTCCCACCCGGCTTGCTCCTTTATGAGGCATTCAATCAATAAAACGAGAGCAGAGCTCTGTCAGATTTATTGGCTAGGTTCAAACCGAACACCTCTTCCACCCGTCAAAGGCTGGGTCACGGTCCTACCTTTCGGTTCCAACTCCGGACAGCCCCCATTTTCCCCGAAGGGGCTACAATGGCTCATTGTTTGAGGCAGGCCTTGTGAGAAGTTGTGTTTGTTTTGCCTCTTATCTTATCAGCTCCAGAGCTACAATGGCCCAGGTGTACTCACCATTTTACCATCAGGTGAGAGGAGACTGTGGCCGGGGTCCAGGCCGGCGGGGGAGACTTGCTGTAAAACGGACTGGCTGGTCGCCATGGCGCTGTTGCCATGGTGGCTGATCGTTGAGGCGGAAGTGACCTCACTGTTCCCCGGCTGGCTGTAGCGGACGCCTGCAAAACAAGACAGACCCAGCAGCGGCCATAAGTGCCCCCCTGGGCCTTGGAACTCGACTCGGCTCCCCTGGTTGGCAAGGGTGTGCGCCAAGGAGGCCGAATGGCCTTCTCCTCCCCCGTCTGCCCGCGAGAAACACTGGCCGTCTTTCTCTCGGGTAAAGGCCCCCTGCGTGGGCTTGACCTCAAATTCCAGAATGTAAGCTCCATGAAGGCAGGGTGTTTTTGTCTCTTTTGTCTGGTTCATGGAGGTATCCCTAGTGTCTTGGCACTTGGTAACCACTCAATAGATGTCGGTTATAGGAAAGAAGGAAGGGAGGGGGGAACTCAAAGAAATGAGAGGATTCCCCTCGTTGCTTTAGCATCGTTGTTTCAGGATTTAGGTACCAAGATTGGCCTTCTCTTCCTGGTAAGAGTATTTCTTTTACTCTTCGAAATGCCTTCTAGAAATGTTTCCCCGGCATCTCGTGGCAGTGTGGGGCCTGTGAAGTATGAGTAGACCCATTCTACAGAGAGGAACTCGCCCAGGGACCCCTGTACGAGCCACAGCGAAAGTCATCCGTCTCTGTGCACCGCGGTTTTGGTGGAGCCTGAGCGGCCCCTAGGGAACAGGGCTGATCAGGACCGGGATATGGGGCTGCGGCTGGGAGACTTCGGCTCTAGAACTCACATTCCTCTGATGGGGTCCCATAGGGCTGACTTCCAGGGCCCCCAGGGAAGACGCGGCTGCCAGGAGGTGGGGCAGGGAGCACTTCCTGGCGGGACGTGGATGCCTTAGGAAACCACCAGTTTGGTCTACAAGGGAGGGGAGAACTAAGCAGGCTTGCAGCCTTTCACTCTGACCCTCCCTCTTGCTCAGGAACCGAAACAGAGGTCTGTGCTCAGGAAAGCGAACGTGCTGCGCGGACATGGCCCCTGGAAGGAAGCTAGAGGTGGGTGGGAGGCAAAGAACCTGGGCCCAGTTTGCAGGGTCCAAGTCCTGCTTGATGTGCCCAAGACAAAGACAACGACAAAGCCGGGGGTCGCTGGAACAGCTCACCCGAAACTCAAAGCTGACAAAGACTGCGTTCTCGCTTTTCACTGTGGATTCAACAGAAAGGTTTGAGAGACCTTGGGTCTACCTGCAAGGGAGGGATACCGAGTGCTCTCCGCGTGCGATTGCTTGGAGGGGTGGGCCAAATGTGGCTGCGCCTCTCCATTTGCCAGCTTTCCCCGGAGTAACTCTCGCCGTATCAAGGATTCTGGTTGCGCTGGTCTGTCTCCCGCTGCCCTGCGTCCAGGCTCTCTCCGGGGTCCCACCCTCCCGAGGAGGCTATAAAGTTCCCTCGGGAGCCTCCAAATCCCTAACACGAAGCTTGCCAGGAGGGGACCCAAGCCAGTTTTCCTGGCATCGTCCAAAGGACGTTACCCAAGGCTGATCTGACGAGCCAGAGAGGACTGGGAAGAAAACAAACAAATGCTAAGGCAGGGGTCTAACCATCAAGAGCAATCTGCCTGACTCC
>CM053619.1:16906888-16933604 GCA_028646535.1 Procyon lotor | reverse complement strand
AAAAAAAACACAGGACTAAGAAGGCATGATCTTTATCTTTCCAGCAATCAGGAGAAGCTGTTACATACAGATGTCCTTTTCAGAACAGCAGACCCTCTCAGAATGAAGACTCATAATGTAAACTTTTATGAAGAGGGGAATCCAGAAAATACCAAGGACCCAGGTTAGGTGGAAAGATAACCATAGGGGGTGCCTGCGTGGCTCAGTTGCTTAAGCTTCTACTTTTGGCTCAGGTCATGATCCCTGGGTCCTGGGATCAAGCCCTGGGTAAGTCACTTAGCCTGGCTCCCTGGTCAGCAGGGTGCCTGCTTCTCCCTCTCCCTCCCTCAGCCCCTTCCCTCCCACTCATGCTCTCTCTCCTCTCCCAAATAAGTAAATAAAATCTTAAAAAAAGAAAAAAAGATACTGGGGTAATGGAATATATGCACCACTTGGCATCAAGAGCACTGGGTCCAGCTTCTATCTTACGGTCTTGTGTAACCTTGAGTCATGCATACTATAAACTCTTTGAGCCTCAGTTTCCTTGTCCCAAAAGTTGGCATCATATTGCATATCATGTAAGATTAGTATGAGGATTAAGGAAAAGCAGTATGCAAACATGTTTTGCAAACCATAAAGCTCTAAGCAGATGCAAATGATGATTAGTGACTTTTTTGTTGTTGTTACCAATGGATTTGTGCCCATGTCCTGCCGTACAGGTCAATGTGGTACTGGAATCTTATTTTGTTTTCCAGGAATGGAAATGACTAGCTTCTTTTGTTGTTGTTCTTTGTAATATGTAACCGTTCTAAAAAATTAAGGCAAAATGAGAATGTGCCAGTTTCCTTAATCTTAAATGCTGTTGGTACTTTTTCATCATTACTTATTGATTTAAAGATATCTCAATATATTGAGATGATAATATGTGAAATTATATGATATTGAAAATGAAATAATATGATATTGAGATGATAATAAGTGAAAAAGAGATTGCAAACATTTTTATAGTGTGATCCTATTTATGGCTCAGGAAGTACTACTAATCGAGTATCAGTGATGAGGATAAACATACATGATACTACATTGGGGTCATATGATTTTTTGGGCTTTTATATTTCTGAAATTCTATCAGTTATTTTTAAAGAGCCTTCCTGTATTCAAACTGGAATAGGGTTCTAGTTAGGACCTAGTTCTACATGGGTCAAATGGGGTTAATATAGTGTAAATTCGTGGTTTAATAAAGATTAAATTAGAAAATACACAGAGCAGGTCTGCAACAAATGTTAGTTGCCATTATTGTCAGTAATGATACATTAAAGTAATTTCGCTCTCTGTGTCTGTCAAAGCACGCGCTTCCTGACTACCAGTGGGGAGTTGATCTGATTAACCAGTGATTATCTGAGGTAAATAACACAGACGGTTTTAGGAACTAGGATTCTCAGTTTACCAGGTGAGAAGGTAGAGCAGAAGAACGGATGATCAAAAGAAGACTCTTTGAAGGTCTGGAGAGGTGGATTTCTAACCTTGGGAGGTCAGGAGTGGTCACCTGGGGTGACCCACTGTGGCTTCTCTGGTCTAAACTTGAACCCTTATCCCTGAAATGTCATGAGACTTTCTCCCCATCTCCCCGTCCAAAGCTGCTTGAGGGTTACTGCCAGATTGGCTCACGTGTGAGGAAATAGTACCTTTTTTCCCCTCTGCCGATGACGGGAAACTTCTTATATGAACTGTCTCATAATTCCAGAGCAAAACTGGTTTGCCCGTTTAATCTAATTCTAAAGTCTTTTCCTACCACTGTCGGATAAAGCGATTATGAGATGGTGTACACTCGACACTTGGGCCCAAACAAGAGGCATACATACTGGTTTTTGAAGTTTAAAAGTTATTTTTTTTAAACAGCATTTGCTCCCACAGGGCATTTTTTCTGTATCAAGGAAAAGCTGTTAAACACACACACACACACACACACACCCCTCTGCGTTTTCAGCGAATGGTGTACAAAACAGTTGGGACTCTAACCACAACAAAAATGTGTCACCTGCTAGGTGGTCTTTGAGGTTTACTTTCTAAAAACTGTTTCGAGGAGCCGCCCAGTTTGGGTTTTGGTTTTTTCCCTCTGATCACTGCTGACTGACTAAGGACTTGAGGCTGTTTACCCGAGGGAGAGCTTTAGATATGGTTATTTGTGTGGCATTGTATCGAGGCCCTCAAATATTTGCCGGGAGCTTTGGTGGAAAATGTCTAGACCAGTGCAAACACTGCGGGCCCCAGAGAAATCCAAGAGGCTCAAAGGGACCATTCAAGAAGCCCCACTCTGTCCCGTCATCACTACCGGGAAGCCCTTGGAATCTCGGTCAGGCCGCGGGGGCCTGTGGATGAGACTGGAAAGGGTCCCCATCCAGGAAGAGACCCTGATTTCACCCCCGCTGCTTCCGTTCATCCTTGAGAGGGATGGGGCAAAGCCACCGGACCGCGGGCTTCCAGCCCTAGCTTGGCTCCTCACTTGCTGGGTCATTTCGGGAAGTCACCAGCCCTCTCTGAGCTCTGGTATTATTCGTTCTCAAAGCAACATGACCTCAAAGGTCCTTTTCTTTGGTCCTATCTGCCTGTTAAGAACCTCCTAGGTCCAAGATGCGAAAAGGTTCTAAACTGTGCCCAACATCATATTGCTGGCAAGAGGCTGCAAACCCAGCTCTCCGTGGTTTCCAGAGAAGGGTGTCCTCGCACCGTCTCTCTGCCTCTGGGACTAATGGTTTGCACACCGCACATCTACACAGCCCGACTGGGAAGACGAGTAGGTCGGAGCACAGCACGCTTTAATGATGGGCCCCAGATCCCTTGGCTAGAGGGTGGCAAATGTGCGACTCGAAACCAGGTGTTCTGACTCAAAAAAAACCAGGGCTTTCCCCACCCGCGACATTGCCTGTACGTGTGGTGGTGGGACTGTTTTGTCAGAGGTTTGCACATCACCGGCCCCCAAAGTGGGGCAAGGCTGCCACATGTCTCTCCCCTTCTTATTGTGAATATACAGCTTCCTGTTGCCCTCCTCAGCCTTGCTTTTCCTGCTGTCTCTCCCAAGTCCAAGAATGGCGATTCCATCTTTCCACCAGCTTGTGCCCCAAACAAGAACTCATCCTTTTCTTCTCTACCTGCATCTAATCCTTCACCAAATCCTGCTGGATCTTTCCTCAAAATAAACCCAGAATCTGACCACTTCTTGGCACCTCCATCAACATTCTCTTAGTCACACGAGACAGCTTTCACCAGCCATTGTCTTCTCTGGTCCTTTTACTCCTGTCCTTGCTCCCTATGTTCTATTCTCTATGCAGCAGCCAGAGAGATTTTGTCAAATCAAAAGTCAGATTGTGTTCTTCTCTGCTGAAAAATATCCCAATGGCATCCCTTCTCCCTCAGAGCAAAAGCCCTGCATGAAGTACTTGACTCCAGCCACAGGGCCTCCTCGCTGTTCCAGGAACATACCAGACACATTCCTGCCGCAGGACCTTTGCACTTGCTGTTTCTCTGCCCTGGACACTCTTCCCCAGATATCTGCATAGCTCACTCTTCATCTCCCTCAGGTCTCTACTGAGTTGTCGTCTTCTCTAACACCCAGAGCAATGCCTGGCACTTAGTAGGTCCTGATGATGTTTTTTGAATGAAGGAATGAAACTTCTCTGGTCCCTGACAATATTTGAATTTCAGCCCCGCTGGGCCTCATCTTTTCCTGATCTGCAGAACAGATCATAGTTCTCTCAATCACCTGGCCATTCTTCTGAGGTATGGTTCATTTATCGCTGCCTCTTCACCCGAACCCAGCTCCTGCCTAAGAAGTTCTCCAAAGAAGCTTGGGTGATGTGCTGCAATCATGGGATCTGCTGACCTAACCCCACGTTCTGTGAATTTAATGAGGGACATTTACTCCAGTGTCATTCTGGACTCTTCCAGAAGATAGTGCCTTCATGTACCACATTCTCATTTTTAGGAACTGCCCAGCCGCTGAAGGTGGGCAGTTCCTAAAATAGTCAATAAGCTTTAGCTTTAGCTTATTGAATATTAATTATTTATATGTGCCTGGTCATATGGGAAACGCTCAGCCTAACAAAATGAGGATGAATCAGGGCAAAGGAAAAATCCCATTATAATGCCTCCCTTTCCCCCCTCTCTACAGGGGTAAGTAAATACCCTCTAAAGAGCCCCGGGATTCCTGGGTTGTAGAGAGGGCAGGAGGAAAGGAGGAGAGGCAAGACTAATCATTTCGTAATTTGCAAAGAAAGAAGTTTGAGATATGTAATGATATAATTACCATTCAAAATTTCTTTGGGGGTAAAATTGCTGACTAAAAACAAAGCCGGTGCTCCTAATTTATGAATGAGGAAACTGCCACACAAGGAGGATTGTGGTTCTCCAAGAACAACAACCCAACCAACCCTATCGCCCTATCAAGGGATGGTCATGTTTGCTTCCGTCTACCCGAAGAGTCCCAGACTGTCTCTGGAGATATACGTCATCAAGAAAGTTACTGCCATCGAGAGGAAGAAGTGAAACTCACCTACTGGTCAAGCCCTCAACACTGTTGAATCAGGGGTAAGAACAGAGCAGGCAAATCTGGGAATAACCTTAGAAGTGGCATCAACGGCCCAGCTAGAGTGGGCCCCAGAGGTCATCCAGAGAGACCTCAGAGGTCACGTGCACACGGACAAGCTGAGGTGCAGAGAGGAGAATGACTCCGCGTCACATGGAGAGTTGGTGACTGGGAAGGAGCCAGAGCTCTCCCACCTTGAACCTCCACCTGGGGCTATGTCCAGGGTCCTCAAATGACCTTGTGACCTGCTACTCGAATACTCTCATTTTCCAGTTGAGGAAACAGAGACCAGTAAGGCAGAAAGAGCAATGAGGCCGAGGAGGACTTAGGAGGCCAGAGAAAATATTTAGAATGGACCTTTGCCCCTTCAGATTCTCTTGAGTTTATGTAAGTAGGACTTTCAGTTCTTTCTGTCTTCCTTTCCTTCAATGTCACAGTAACTTATACATCAATTTCGTCTAGTCCCTGAGGAAATGGCCTTGTGAACTTGAAAAACAAATGCCTAAATGCACTGAACCAAGTGAGTTTCTTGTACTGTCCCTTCTGTTCCATGCCAGTGTCTCTGTCCAGAAGTGGGTCAGTTAGGTCGGAGCAGGGGGCTGAGGTACACGGACTCCCCCAGAGCCACATTTTGGCAATGAGCAAAAAGGGACGCCCAGGACATTCTCCTCTGAGCAGATGGTCCTGGTGTTCTTGGCATACAGCAGGTGCTTAGCAAATGGCTGCTGGATTGCCTCGTTAGGGGCCATGCTGGGAAACCTGTGGGTTATCGGTTGCACAACTGACCAATGGACGAACTTCTTGGCCGCTCAACTCTCCTACGTCCAGAATTATAGTCAGAATTGTGTGATGGTCAAGAGATATAGGTGTTTCGAGTCTTACCCTCAGGGGCCTCGAGCTCTCGTTGGGAAGTCAGTTCTATCACATGTGATACAAACTGAGCAAAATACCAGATGGTTGGACTGTGAGACCATGGGACCCCAACAGGATTGTGGGAGTGGACGTCACAGCAATCTTTCTCCATCACCACAGTGATAGTAATAATATTAGCTGCCTTTCTTTTGAGTAGTTACTGTACTTACTATGGGCATGTGCGAAGCACTTGACAGGTACTGTCTCATTTAATTGGCACAAAGACCCCACCGGATTGGTACTAATATTATTCCCTTGCCCAAGGTCATGTAGCTATAGAGGCAGGATATGAACCCAGGTCCGCCTTGCCCATACTCAGCCTTTTGCCCCACTCTAGGCCTCCGTGTGTAAGGGGTTTCTTTAACTATTATGCCTCCAAGATCTTTTAAACTCCCCTCACCGCCGGGCCCCCATGTGTGGCCCCAACCAGCAGTTTTCTAACTCACCTAATGGGGTCTGTCTGGATGAGTGAGAAAGAAAGGGGAACTGCTCCCAACCTGTGACCCATTTGCGTCCCCCCCAGCTGGGAGGGAGAGGCACAAGCAAACCCCATCACAACATTACCAGTCAGGTGGAGTAAACTGAGAACCGCTGTTCGTGGTCACCCCCTATTCCCACTTTGCGCAAGCCCTTCCTGCTTCCTTGTGTTTCGCCTTGCTTTCTTAAAACCTGTCTTAAGTGACAGGGACAAAAATCACCTCTAAAGCTTGGGGAGCCACCCCGCCTCGATTTACAAGGAGTCTCCTGAGTTCTTCAGGGTACTCTCAGTTCCAAACGCAGTTATTTTGTCCTAGGCTGGGGGGGGTGGGGGGTTCAGACATTGTGGGCGCGCAGTCACTGCTCCACCTTGTGGTTGTTCCTAGGAACTGCAGCTCTCCTCTCCTGTTCCCTAGGGCGGGAGGACAACCTGGGGGCTGCCTGTAGGCGCTAGGTTTCCACCCACCTCTCCCACTCTTACACTGGGCTCATACTGTCTTCCAGTTTCTTGTGGAGGTACATCAAGTTGACAAGCCCACGTGACCTCCTCAAATTATGACCTGGGCTTCCGAGTACATGGGAATTAGGATTACCCTGAAATTAACTACTAGCGCCAACACCATCCATAGCTATGACCACAATTACCATCACACACACACACACACACACACACACACACACACCCGCCGCTGCTGATACTGCTGTTACTAAGACTTGCCGTGTGCTTCACTCGGGGGATATCATTTCAATTGTCTCATTTAATTCTCAAAACAACCCTTGAAGTAGGAAATACCGCGATCCCTATTTTACAGACTAAGCCTTGGCGGGTCTCCTGATGGGTCAGAATTCCCACTGCTTAGCAAGAGGCAAGTCAGGATGTGAATTCAGATCGTCTGACCCCAGAGCCCATGCACTTGACCACTCTGCTAAATGGCCATCCGGTATAAGGAGGTGACGTTGACTTTGGAGTCAGGGAAAGCTGGATAACCAGGCAAGTTAGTCTTATCTGTAAAATGAAGTGTCCCCTCACATGTGTAGGATTCCTTTAGGATCACATGAGTATATGAAACATGTAACAGAGAAGCTGCCATAGTTCATCCGACTCCCTTCCATCTTGTGACTCTCCTCCCATAGCCAACAACAGGCGCTCTGCCTACAATTGTAGGATGACCCACTCTCCACTCAGGCTATATAAACTCCCTGCTGATGATTCGTTAGTTTGTTTACTTGTCTGTCACACAATCATGGAGCACCTGCTGTATGCCATGTATCATCATGTATCATCATGTATCACTCGGACCCCAAAGGATTAGAGGGTGAGGAGAGCCCTTGCAAAATGTGCCCAAGTGGCCTTTTCCACGTGCAGACTATTGGGCATACAAAGAATAGTGTGGACAAGCAAGGCACGTAGCATCTAGTGAGCTTGCAGAGAAAAGCAAAATAAGGACATCAACAACTAGGCACAACAAAGATTAGCGTCTTAAGAGATCGGAGAATGGATAGTCGAAAGGGAGAGAACTCCTATCAGAGAAAGAGAAATCCCACTGGTGGGCTGACCAGGCGGAGCTTGGTAGTACTGATAGGAAGGGAGAGACAATGGCCATGGGTAGCTGCTGGAGGGGCACGGCCGGTCATCAGAGCCTTGTTCTGGAGGGCACCAACCAATTCTTTCACAGCACTTTCACTGGAGAAGGGGACATTCAAAGTTCCTCTAGGATCAAGAAGGGACAGATGGTTAACCAAAGGGAAACCACTTCCCCTACATGCCAGGCACTGTGCTGGACCACGCTCTTCATTAGAAGGTAAACCAGTTGTATCTACCATAGGAGTAGATCAGTCAAAACAAGAGGAGCTCTGCGCAGGCATATATATGGAAAGCCCTCCATGCATGTGAGTAATCAAGCATTCTTTCACAAAGAAGGGCTGAGGGCAGAGCTGAGGACACGCTGGTGCCCCAGAGAGTTGCAGCTATTAGGCTTCCTCTGTTCCCAAGACCTGCTGAAATCCCAGCCACCACACTCCGAACCTGGAAGTCAAGTGGGTGTTTCATGAGCTTATGAATTTTTATAAGATTCTATTTTTGCAATTTCGTGCAATGCTCCAGTGCCACGGGACACGTCAGCTCCTGACCTTTCAGTCGGCAAGGCACTTCCCATCAACAGAGCCATAAAAGCCCACCGGTTTTCTCCTTGGCATGTGAATTTGCTTGGTACTCTCCCTCTCTCCTTCACCATTTGAATAGTGATGTCATATTCCAATAGCCTCTCACCTCTGCTGAAAAAGACCTACCCGTGATTCCCTCTTGGGTGCTCAGCAATCCCCAGGGGGGAAGTTGTGGTTTCCAGCACAGAGCAAGCATCATGAAACCGAGAGAAAGCTGTCGGGCGACGGGGGGTGGGGTGGGGAGTGGTGTCACCCAAAAGTAGGGGAGAGAGAAAAATGGCCCTGTGTGCGCTTTGAACCTCAAATCAGTGGCTGAGGCAGGTTTTTTTTGGGGGGGGGGTGGTTTAGACTTTTTATTTTGAAAGCCTGCTGTTAAGTCAGTAGTATAATATTCAATGAAATAGAGCTAGAATAAAGCCTCCACCCATATTTCCCCCTGAATGCTGGCCCAACAATTTGTCTTGGGGACTGCTTTCAGATTTTACACATATTTTTATGGAAATTATAATCCCACTGCAGGGGTTAATTTAAAGTGTTCCTCTCTTTTCCTTAATGTTGTTTCGGGAAGGCCTTTCCTGCGAGGCTGCATTGTCTTCATGCTTCTCATGGGGGCTGTTGCCTCTTGGCTCATTCCTGAGCCTTGCCGCTCCAGGAGTCTTGGTCCTAAGCAATCCTAGGGATGAGTGGAACAGTCACAAAGTCTTCGGTTCAAGCCTTGGTTCTGCCATTTGCCAGCCACGTGACCTGGATTCAGTTCCTGCCTTGTGCTCTGAGCCTCGGTTTCCACCTCATGGCACAGCCACTGTGAGGTTTTAGAAGCAGGTCGAAACCTGTCCAAGAATTTCAACAAAAGGCAGCTGTCAATCGAGAGCTATTGTTGGATAGTTCTAACATTTTGAGGGAACGTCTGTTACAAATGTCCTTCTCATTTCGACTTCTCTTTTGGGGAAGAGTCCCAGGAGTGGGATTAGTTGGCCCAAGGGTATAAACATTTCTGTGGCTTTTGATACACAGTGCCCGTTGGCCTTCTAAGAATGCTGATACCAATTCACATGGTTGTTGGCCATGTAACCCATCTTTGACCCAAAGCTAGCAGCCAAGGGAGGTCTGGAGACGAGTAATGTTAGTCCTGTAGTTCAACAATAAGCAGATTCTTTAAAGAATCTTGATGCAGTATCTAGTGGAATTTGGGTGATGGAAGTCAGGAATTTGCTAGATGGTATGGAGGTGTTGGGACTGAGGCTGGGCCTAGTTATAGACCAACCAAAGGCAGATAATTGCCATCTGGGTGTTCCTTAAAGTCTGGGCTTCGGGAATGCTCCAAGTACTTGATATTAAAACGTGACTCTTTCCAAACTTATTTCTAGTTTAAAGCCTAAAACGAAATTTCTGCTCAAGTCTTGCATTGATGGTTAACGCTGCTACTCCTCGGGGAGTTCGCTAAACTGTTAAAAAACTCCTGTCTTCTTGATTTGCATAAAAGCTGTTGATTTGCTGGTTTTTATAGTCTACTTAGCCCAACAGTAGATCGCAGTGTGCGAGCGCTGTCTTCACATTTGGAGGGCATGAAGTTGGTCCTGGGCTATTTTCATTCATACTTTGTGATTTGTACCGCCCCTCTGTGGTGGGGTGGAGAGCAGCCGGGGTAGGGACTTGCTGATCTGGGTCCAGAACCTGGTCCTCTCATCATCTCACAGTGTCATCGGAGGCAAATCACCTTCCCTTCCCCCAAACTCTGAGGCCTTCGTCCTTGGGGACTTCTTGCTGTGGTGGCTGGGTGACTGATGACGATATAGCCTTTGACCCCTATAGGGTCCCCTTACATTATTTTTCATTCCTAAATGGGAAGATTCTCTGATTTCCCAATTCAAGGGCATGACTCTGCCCTGTCCGTCATCCAGCTGTAGGGTCGTGTAGCCCCTGTAGGAATCCCTACCCTTAAGCTGAAGATGTTAAATTAGATAATACTGAAGGTCTCTGTCTACCTCTTATTTCCAGGAAAGATTTAGTGAATTTTGGAATTGACCCAGGAGACACAGTTGGGCACTGAAAAGTACTTAGGTAACTTAGGAAAATTTCTTTTCTTTGATTTACAAAGACGGTAACTGGAAACAAACTGAATGTCTAACAGTAGGGGAGAGTGAAGTGAACTGTGGCACGTTCACATCACAAAGTGTTTTTGTTGCCATTAAAAATACGAGATTTTGAAATAATGTGGAAAAAAGACTTCTGGGATAATGTTCAGTGAGAAAATCAAGTGTGATGTCACTTAAGTAATGTAAATGTGGCTGTGTATAGAGGGAAAAAAAACTGGAAGGAAACACTCAAATGGCCTACAATGCTTTTCTCTAAGTATTCAGATTTTGGGTGATTTTCTCTTTTTCAACTTTTCTCTATTTTTTATATAATTTTATATAATTTATCTCTATTTTTTTATAATCTGAAAAATATTTTCACTCAGGCTTCATAAAAATTTTGAAACTTTATAAAAAGTAAGATTCTAGGATCCTAGATGCTAGGAATCAAACTATCCCCCCCCCATTTAAAGCTTTCTTATATTAGAAAGTAATATAAGAATTGTCAATTATAATAGTCAAATAAATATGTGAAAAAATGGGTAAATATTCCCCTTTTTGACAAAATAAAACAGGATGATACATGGAAGAGTTTTGAACGGGAGCCAGAGAACCTGCGTTCAGATCCCAGTAGAATTCTGGCTGAATGACGTTGGGTATAATTACTATTTCTAACCTTCAGTTTTCTCATGTTATAAAATGTACCTCTCAGGATTGTTGCGAGGCCTAACGAGACAAGGTCTGTAGAAGTCTTCTGTAAAATGCTAAGTGATATACGGAAGAAGAACAACTAGGGGAAAAAAAAGGACAAGGAGCCCTTCTTTGCTTTCTTTTATAAGGAAAATAGCATGTGTTTCAAACCATGGGTCCTGAGACATTAGTGGGTCATAAAATCAATGTATTGGTTCATGAAGAAAAATTGTTTTTTTTTTTTAAAGAATAAAAAGGAAAATGCCAGACCATATTGCAAAGTAACGTCATTGTTTTGGGAAATGTACATACCAGGTTACGATGGTAAAATATATTTCTCAGTGCCCTGGGCACCTAAGATGACTGGAGAGGCCTAGAGAGAGTCGGCCTGCTGCTTCAAGGTCAATAGTCACGGGAAGACCAGAATAGCAAAGGCTCCGTTCTCTTGTTCACTAGATGAAACTCAACAAAACTGGTGTCTGTTGGCTTATGAGTCAGTTTCAGGAGGAGAGGGGAAGTTGAAGAGAGGGTCATCTATTCTACTACATGATATTATAATTTCATATATGTCATACCCTGCTGTTTGTAAACGTTTTAGGGCTCAGGATCCATCCCTCCTTCCTTCTTTGCAAAAAATTATTAGGCATCCAGGGTTATGGACGGAATCGTGTTTCCTCCAAATTCACATGAGGCCCTAACCCCCAATGTGACTGTATTTGGAGATAGGGCCTTTAAAGAGGTAATTGAGGTTAAATGAGGTCTTAAGAATGGGGACTTCATGCCATAGGAACGGTGTCCTTAAAAGAAGAGGAAGAGGCCCTTGGAAAATGTGCACACAGAGACCAGGCCGCGTGAAGACATAGATAGAAGGCGGCTGTCGGAAGCCACGGAGAAGCCTCAGGAGAAACCAAGCCTGCTGACAGATTGACTCGGGGCTTCCAGCCTGCAGAACTGTGAGAAGATTCACTTCTGTCCCTTAAGCCACTCAGCCTGTGATGTTTTGTTCTAGTAGCCCTAGCAAACTAACACGCCTACTATGTGCCAGGTGTGGTCCCAGGTCCTGGGGGATCCAGGGACGCAAAGATCAGGTCCCTGTCTTCCTGGAGAGACCGATGGCCAAATAACCACTTTACAATGCAGTACGTTGATTGCAGTACAACGCTAAGGGTAGCTCAAGGTCCAAAGGCACTCAGAGGTGTTGTCTCTAAGTCAGGGGTAGCGTCCCAGGGGAGGAAATTCTAAAGGCTTTAAGGATAAATTTCATTTCTGCTATCTTCTGATACTGTTAATAACAGATCAAAGCACAAGTTCCTGATTTGGACACCTTCATTTCTGATGGCCGATTCCTAACACCCTATAGCAAGGGCCTCCCATTGGAGGAATGCCTGTGATGTCTACACAGAAAGTGCGGTGCTCTTAAAGGGACATGTCAGGGGAACCACCAGGAGGCCCTAATGGGGAGCTTTGGGGCTAATAGAGCTTGTGGACCGTGGGGAAGATGCAGGACAGAGACAGAGCTCAGAGACATGACCCTGATTCTCTGCGCACAGGGGGATAATTGTTGCCCTCTTGACACATAGTCCTCTGTAAGCTGCTGGCGATTTTTCTTCATGAGTACTAGGTTCCCCCTGGGAGGTTTTTAGCTTTAGATGGCAAAGCCTGGGATCACCTCCAAAATCCTGCTCCAAATCTTTCTTTATTCAAAGGGTCTGCAAGCTCTCTCTATAAAGACCAATATGGTCAATATTTTTGGCTTTGAGCACTCTACAGTCTATCCGACGACGGACTCTGCTGCAAATGCAGCTGTTTTAATATGTAAACACATGAATGTGGCTGTATACCAACAACGGTTGATTAATGGAAACTGAAATGTGAATTTCAAGGGATTTTCACAGGTCATGAGATGTTATTTTTCCTTCTTTTTTTTTCCCCCCCAGCCATTCAAAGAATGTACAAACCACTCTCCACTTACGGGATATACAAAGGAGCAGGCTGTAGTTTGCCCACCCCTGACTTGCTTTTGCATGCATTTTTCATGAACTTGGTACTTTTCTCCCCCCAGATGAATTCAGGGAATCCTAATAGTATCAGAGAAAGTTAAGGACGGTTGAGTCTGCTTTATATAGCTCTTCAGTTTTCATAACTTGTTCTGAAGGGATTTTTTTTAAAGATATATTTGGGGCGCCTGGGTGGCTCAGTGGGTTAAGCCTCTGCCTTCGGCTCAGGTCATGATCTCAGGGTCCTGGGATCGAGCTCCGCATCAAGCTCTCTGCTCTGCTCTCTGCCTACTTGTGATCTCTCTCTATCAAATAAATAAATAAAATCTTTAAAAAGCTTTTTAAAAAATCTTAAAAAAAATATTTATTTAGGGGGCCTGGGTGGCTCAGTCAGTTAAGTGTCCAACTCTTGATTTCAGCTCAGGTCATAATGGTCATGAGACTGAGTCCCACATGGGGCTCTGTTCTCAGTGGGGAGGCTACTTAAGATTTTCTCTCTCCCTCTGCCCTTCCCCCTGCAAGCTCTCTCTCCCTCTCAAATAAATCAATTTTATTTATTAAAAAATATTTGAGAGAGAGCAAGAACACAAGGGAGGGGAAGGGAGAAGGAGAGAGAGAGAGAGAAGCAGACTCCCGCTCAACAGTGAGCCCAGTGAGGGACTCAATCCCACGACCTTGAGATCACAACTTGAGCTGAAATCAAGAGGGCTAGCCCCCTTTGTAAAATCTTTGTAAATGAGGGGGCTGATTTCAGCAACTGCTCAGGTCCTTCTCTCTGAAGTTCCACGTGTCTCTGGAAGAGCTCCCCAGCCCCTTCCCACCCCACCCCATGCCGATATTGAGGGTTCCTGCAGCACCCCTGCATTCTGCCTCTGACCATGCACTTGAGGCCTGTGGACTTTGTGGCACTCCGCTCAGCTTAGCTGCTTTCCCTCTGTTAATCTTTAAGAAAAGCATTAAATATACAGAATTGGAGAGCTGGGCCCTTTGCATCTCTCTTGGCAATAAAATTGAGGGGCTCCCTCAACGAGTTTCCTGCCTCATCCGTGCCGTCTTTCCCGGCCTATTCGAAGAGCCACTTGGGGAGTTCACTGCCAGAGATGGCGAGCCCATGGCCATGGGGAACAGTGCGGACCCTGAGTCCCCAGGCAGCGCTGGCTGGCTCAGGGGAGCCCCTCTCAGTTTCTTTTGCAGGAAGCGGCTATGGCCTGGGGGCCCTAGACACTGTTTATAGGCCACTTTCATTGCCAGTGAAAGAAAATGCCCGGGGCGATGTAATTAAATGTAGATGAGATTATTACTGGAACAAGTTTTTTTTCTCCCCACCCCCTCCCCCAAGGGAAAAAAAATCCAACAGGTTCATGGAGTCAGAGTAACAGAGTGAAGGGACTTTCATTCTCGAAGACCATCCCCTGAAGGGGTGTACACAAACAGGCAGATAGTCAGCCCTTACCACAATTCCTCCCCCTTCCCACCACCATCCGAAGAGTTCAGGTATCCACAGGAGGTCTGGGACCGTTTCTAAGAAGCAGGTGGGCTCAGAGGAGCACGAGGGGCTGATGTCTATACCAATGGAAGTGGACTGGATGATCCACTCTGGGTCGCGTACTAAAGCCTCAGTGGTCTCTGGGGTGTGTGGGAGGATGGGGTCCCTGGGCTCATGAGTGAGCATGTTGGAGGGAGGCTGCCTTGTAAGTTTCGCTTGAAGACTCTGGAAAAAATATCCTTGGCATTAGTCACCAGAGAGGGAAGTGACTGCCTTGCAAGGAAGTAGAGCTCTTTCTCTGTGGTTCCTTTTCCCGTGCACCTAGGATTCTGTGTACACGGACAGAACCTCAAGATGCCTGCTCGGCGTTTCTTGTCTGTAGTTTCCGGTAGCCTCTGAGCTTTGAGAGTCTGGGCCTGCCTGCCTTCCTTCCTCCTTCCCTCCCTCCCTCCCTCCCTTCCTTAACTTATTTGTCAGAGAGAGAGCACAAGCAGGGGGAGCAGCAGGCAGAGGGAGAAGCAGGGAGCCCAAGGCGGATTCTATCCCAGGACCCTGGGGTCATGACATGAGCTGAAGGCAGACGCTTAACCAAATGAGCCACCCAGGGGTCCCCGGATCTTTCTTTCTTAAACTTTGTTGGTCCTTTCCAACCCCTCACCTCCAGCCCTCGTGGCCTGTGTACATCGTCGTGGTATTTGGCTTATATTGGACCCCGGCTAGTCAAAGTGTAAGCACGATCTCAGGCTCTACCCCAGGTCTCCTCAACCAGAACTTGCATTTTAAAAAGCTCCCTGGTGGATGTGTGGCACATTAAAGTCTGAGAGGCCCTGAATTAGAGGAGAGATGTTTGCTGAGTGTATGACAGGGTGAATCAAGAGACATGGGTCCTACTGGCGCTGCTGTCACTTTCTTTGACATTCTCTTAGTGAGCAATTGTGAGCAAGCAGTTTCACAGCTCTGGGCCTCAGCTGTCTGGACTGGATCCGGGTCAAGGATTCTAAGTAGGCGAATAAATGAAATTAAAATTAAAAAAAAAAAAGAAGAGGAATTTTAAAAATCACAGAAAAGCTCTTATTTGCCACCCACGCTCCATATCATCCAGACTGTTAGGAAGAGGAGGGGAGGGGACCCATCCTGCTCATCTCTGTGCCCCCAGGGTGTGGCGTGCTGCAGGGTCCACAGCAAGAGCTCGAGAAACATTGGTAGCATTGAACCAAACAGTGGTGATTTTCATGGGCAACACAAGCATACCCTGGGGATGGAGGACCGTAGCCTTCTCTTGGGCAGGTTCAAGGCCATCTGCACAAAAATCCTATGAAGTAGCCTATTATTATCCTGTCTTTATTCTAGCCAGGCAGATTCTAGAAAGTATTTCCTTCAGCTGCTCAGGCCTGAATGGGAATTTCCTGAAGACCATGTCTCCGTCTCCCTCCAGTAAGACTTGGCCATTTCTGTACTTTTTTTTTTAAAGTAAGCTCTTCACCCAACATGGGGCTCAAACTCCAAACCCAAGATCAAGAGCTAGATGCCCCACCAACTGAGCCAGCCAGGCACCTCAAGACTTGGGCATTTCTAAGGCCCATGAAGAAGAGATTATCAGGGAGGTTCCTTGATGTTTGACTATTAGCCTTATTGGGAATAAATTAGGATACAAAGAACTTTTATTTATAAAACTCTTTTAAAATGGTTTTTTAGGTCTTCTAATACTCCATAAATTGGGTCAAGAGAATCGCTTCAATTTGTTTTGTGTGTGTATTTTTTTAAGATTTTATTTATTTATTTATTTATTTATTTATTTATTTATTTATTTATTTATCAGAGAGAGAGAGAGAGAGAGCAAGCACAAGCAGGGGAATGGCAGGCAGAGGGAGAAGCAAGGACCCAGATGTAGGACTTGATCCCGGGACCCTGGGATCATGACCTGAACTGAAGGCAGATGCTTAACCGAATGAGACATCCAGGTGACCCGAATCGCTTCCATTTTGAAGAACAAAAAAGCTAGGCAAATTTTCTGTCCATTGTCACCAAACGTAACTGGGAGCAAACCTTAGTTTATGTCCTAAAACATGTGTCCACTGGAGTCAGGGGACCCTTGGTCTATTTCCACAGAGAGATCTGGAAAGACGCACTTGGATTTCTCTCTCTGATGTTAAGCTTCTTCTCTGACTACACTTCAAATGACAGACTTATGACCTGAAGGAATCTTAGATATCATTCATTCATTCATTCATTCATCATAAAGAAATTTCTGGAGACTTCTGGTTAATGAGACAGACTAACATGGGTTTGTTTCACTAAAAATTCATAGACAATCTGGATTAAGAAGAACAAAAAAATATTTCTCCAAATACATTGTTGAGTTTGTAAGAAAGTAATAAAGAGGAAGATTCAAAGCAGGAGTGCTCAGTAAGCGCTGAGACCCGGAGGGCTGACAAGGGTCTCAGATTCTGAGACAAGTGCTAGGTGTTGGAGGCTATGTTTCTTTCTTTCTTTCTTTTTTTTTTTTTTTTTAAATTTCATTTATTTATTTATTTGACAGAGAGGAGAGAGATCACAAGTAGGCAGAAAGGCAGGCAGAGAGAGAGGGGGAAGCAGGCTCCCTGCTGAGCAGGGAGCCCGATGCGGGGCTCGATCCCAGGACCCTGAGATCATGACCTGAACAGAAGGCAGAGGCTTTAACCCACGGAGCCACCCAGGCGCCCCTGGAGGCTATGTTTCAATACTAAAAGGGCACAGAAGAGAAACTTGGAGGACAGGGAGAGGTGAGGAAGTGGGGTGGATTCTAAGGGTTTCCCTGTTCATGAATGGGAACTGGAAAACTGCTCCTGACCTAAGGAATTTACAAGGAGCCTTAATACCCTCCTGGGACAGTAGGTGGGAGAAGAGACTCTACAAGAAATAATAAGCCAAAGGCTGTGTCATATGTCAGTGTGGAGTCTGAGTTTGTAATATCCAGGTGAGGAAATGTAGGAACCAGTTTAAACCAGTCCAATCACCAGAACCCTAGAGGAGGCATGTATGAAATGGCACAGAACATAATCCCTTCCGAAGACGAGCCTGTGATGAAAGTTACAAACTGCTCTAGGAAATTGAGTGTCATGAAGGGGAGCAGGTTCCTACAAGAAGTAGGAATATCAGTACCCATGAAATTGCAGATAATAGGACATTCTAAAAGAAAATATAAAATATGTGGGCTTAAAATATTTATAGTCAATAAAAGGTCAAGAATGGGATACTAAAAATGGATTAGTTAATGTAAAAAAGTGGAATTTTCAAAAATGAAAAATACAGTCGGCTGGATGATAAAACAGATACAAATAAAGAGAGAATTAGTGAGACATAGTGTGGATCTAAGGAAGTCACCCGAAATGAAACATGTATAAAAAAAGAGATATTATCCTGGAAGGAGGCTAGGAGACGTGGAAGAGAGAATGGAAAGTTCCAACATACTTTTAATAGAGATTTTAAAGAGTGTCTGGACCAAATGTAGAAATGGCAATATTTAAAGAGATCCTGGCTTCCAACATTGAAGAGATGTGAGAGCTCAGGTTAAAGGAATATTCTGATTCCTGTGCAAGATAAACCAAACAACTATATACTCAAACACATCAGATTAATGAAGCTGCAGAAATAATACAGACCAAAACAAAACGAAACACAAAAAAACCCAAAACATCAGAAGCTACCAGAGTTAAATACAAACACATTTCCTATACAGGAATGACAACTAAAACAAGACCTTTCATCAGCAACCAAAGGTGCCAGAACACAGTGGAAATAGTCTGCAAAGTGCACAGGAAGAATAACCACCAATGTAGAAATCAATTTGACCCAGCTAAAGTACTATTTAGAGGGGATGGCAAAATAATGGTACTTTTAGGCAAATAGAGTTTTTCTGTCACAAACCCTCAACGAGAGGGCTACTAAAGGATGCGCTTCAAGCAGAGAACTGAACCCAAAATGAAGGAGTGGTGTTGCAAGAAGCAAGATGAGATAAATTAAATTAAAATATATACATACATACATATATATATAATACTTTTATATCTCAATAATCACTGGCTATCAAGTTTTTTTAAAGTAATTTCATGGGTCTAAAAATAAAATGAAACTAAAGTACTAAGACACAATAGAGATGGGGAAGGACAAGTTAAAGTGTTTGAAAGTTTTTATATTTTGGGGAAAGAGATCAGGGGTATTATTAACTTTATAGTTATTTATTTATTTTTTTTTTAAGATTTTTTATTTATTTGACAGAGAGAAACACAGTGAGAGAGGGAACACAGGCAGAGAGAATGGCAGTGGGAGAAGCGGGCTTCCTGCCGCAGAGCAGAGAGCCCTATGCGGGGCTTGATCCCAGGACCCTGGGATCATGACCCGAGCCGAAGGCAGACGCTTAACAACTGAGCCACCCTGGTGCCCCAACTTTATAGTTATTAAGACAAGAATTTATGTTATGATTTTAAGGGTTCCCACTAAAAAAAGAGGGAAAATAAAATGTAAAACCTCCAAAAAAATAAAGAAAATATAGTCAGTTTAGTATAATGAAAAAAGAAAGGGAGGGGGAAGGGGAGAGAGAGAAAAAACAAAAAGTAAAGATAAAAAGAAAACGTGAAGCAAAATGACAGAAATAAGTTCACAAATCACAATGACTCTAACTGGATGAAAGTTGGAATTTCTGAACACACACTTGATGTCAGGCACTGTGCGATGTGTGGGGGATACAAAAACAGATAAACCATGGCTTCTGTCTTCAAGAAGTTCAAGGTCTCCTTGGGGGAGGGGGAGGGGGAGGAGGAAAACAAAGCCCTGATAATAGGGGGAGTGTCTTGACAAAGGGAACTAAAGAGAGGGGCTCAGCCTCCAGCTCAGCCTGCGGGAAGAGGGTGGAGGAAGGCTTGCTGAGTTTGGTGAGGCTTCAGCTGACGGATAAGCCAGAAGGCAAGGCGGACAGGAAGGGTGGACCAGACAAAGGAAAAATGGGCAAAAGCATGTAAGTGGGAAAGAACGCGGCACATTCTGGTTCAACCTTCTGTTATGGAGGAGGAACTTGAAACCCAGGGAAGGTAAGGAGACTGTCTCAAGGTCACTCAGCTGATTAGTCAACAGAACCAGGATTCGTACCCAAGACTCCATCTCCTTTTCCACTTCCCTTTCCACTATACCACAGTGCCCAAAGTTTGTAGCAGGACGCTTGGTGACTGTGCATTGAGACCACAGCCAATTTTGAAAATGAGCTGTGTCCGGGTGTGGGGACTGTATCTGTCTCTCTGGCCTGTCCTGGGGCAGAGCCAGGAACTTGGTAGCTTCCCGGGCTGAGCAGCCTGGCTTACCCCAAGGAAGCCATGGCACCCATGCCCAGTTTAATTATTAACTCCCAAGTTCACAGGGTTGGAGCTGGAATGCACAGGACCTCGGGGGTAGCCTGGGTGTCCAGGGCACTAAGGAAAAGATGGTTCTTGAGACGGGAAGGGACCAAAATTTAGAAGTGGGTCCCTTTGTCTCTGAACAGATCTACATTTGGGGCCCAGGAAAAAGGGCCCGTGTTTTTTCTATTTTGTTGGAGTTTTGCCATCATCTTATTAGCTCGATTTCAGGATTCCCTTTTAGTGTTCATAAGGTACTATAATTCCCTCTGCTGCAGCCCTTACAGGGCATGGAAATCCTTTACTCATCCATCTACCCCATAAACTGTGGCCTCCAGGAGGGCAGGCCTCGGTCTTTCATCTCAGTGACTTCAGTGCCTGGCAAGCTTGGCACATAGAAGGTGCTCATTAAATGTTTGCTGGCCGGTTGAATAAATGAGACCCTCACTCAGCCTACAGGGGTTCTGAAGCACACGTCTTTTTTGTTTGTGAGTTCACGTAATTAAAAGAAATGGAGAGTGATTTTGCATTAGTTCAAGAGAAGTTCACAGACATCCTTTGAGATACTCTGTGGTATCTTAAACTATCACAGAGTCAAGATGAGGTCCACTGGTCGGAAAGAGATGGAATGTTCTTAAGGAACTCAGTCTTCTCCCCTTTATCCCTCCGTGTTTGGATGGCATTCTTGGGAGAGAGGTGCTATTCAAGCATGCAATGAAATTTTATTGAGGAAACAAAAGCCCTATGGAGGGCAGATTCCACCAGCATGATAAATACCAACACTCATTATAATTTTGGAAAGCTGCAGCCAGCGGTTGGAAAGCTCATACTAGCAACAGCATCTCCAAGCCCAGAAGGCATCTAAAGGCACTTCGGGGTCCTACAGAAGAAAGCTCCCACTGGAAGGTGAGATGCAGACGGGGGCACGATTTCTGTTTCTCTCCCATGAACCTGATTTCCCTGATCTGTAAAGTCGAGGCAGTCCCACCCCTTCCTCCCAAGACACTGGGCAGGAGGAAGTGAAATGGACCCATCAAGTCCTTTGTGGCTGGAACATGCTCAGTTGCGGGGCAAGGACCTTCTCTTTCTCCTGAAAGCAGGCATCCTGACCCTCCGTAGCATCAGAGGGGGGCAAGTAGATTCCGCTCTCAGAGGCCACGTGACTGGGGCCCAGCCACTCAGCTGCCCAGTCTGGAAGGCGAAGACTCCCTGTGCGACTACTACCGGCTTAAAGTGTAAACCTGTGCTTCTTGCTGTCGACAGCACGAGAGGTGCTGGGAGAAGAGTCTCCCCTTGTAGGAACAGTCGCTCGCCTAGAAAAGCCAGCTTGCCTGGTTGGAGGGGAGCCAGAGAGTCCGATTCTCGCCCTGGCCAATTCTCCGGCACTCCAAAGTCCGGGAGACTGGAAAAACTGGCCAACGTCAGGGGCCTCCTTGTGTACCAGCCTCTGGGTTCCTGTCTGTCTGCTGGTGGCACCTAATACAACGAGTTTGACTTCACCTCTTTCCACTGCCTGTCCCTTCCCAGAGTTCTATCGATTCTCTGAAATTCTAGCACTCAGTGATAGTTAGGTCGGGGGGTAAGGTAATTTAGTAAAAACCCCAGGCTTGGATTCCTCCGGCTTCTCACCTGCCCTTGGTCCTAGCATCAGTCTAGAGCAAATCACCTTGGCAGGGATTGGAAGATGCCGAGCCGCTCTGGTCACCTGATTTCTTCCCCTTTTGCCTTTCCATTTCTTTTCCCTGCCCCAAAGAACTGAAATGAAATGAGAAGTAAATTGCCAAGGGAGATCCTCTCCTGGGGCAAATTTCCTGTCTTTGCTTATGGGCATGGAGACCCTGAGTGGGGAGGCTGGCTGCAGAGCACTCTCCCAGAACCGGTCCTGGGGTGACAGGTGCAGGCCGTGTCTGCCACTCTTCCATGGGGTGGGGGTGGGGATTTAAAGAGTGGAGGAGGAGGAAGAGAGACTGTACAGGAGACCCCAAGGGCTGTCCCTATTCCTCCACCCTGACACACCCCGAAACTCCAAGCCTAAGAGGAGAGAGAGATGAGTGAGAGAGAGAGAGAGAGAGAGAAGTGGGGGTGGGGAGAGAGAGACGGAGGGGGGAAATCAAAGAAAATTGCAAAAGTCAATGGCCCGGAACTAGAGGCAGCCTCAGCAACTGCAGTGTGACTTTGATTCCCCTATCATAACCCTGAATTAAAAATTCAGGCAATTATCTGCATGGCTTCCTTCTGATTAGAATGAGCCGGAGCCTCATTAATGCATCAGCACAGAGGAAAGCCATTAGGGTCTGTGAAATGGAATGTTTCTCTGAGAACAGGTTCCGCTTGATGTAGAATACCCAGCAAAAAGAAATTTCACACATTTTTGAGCTCAGAGTCACAGGACGGGACCCTGCTTCAGGGCTGCAGACCCCGGCACGGTTGTCCCTGTTCAGCTGGCTCTGGGTGAAAGCCACCTTTGTTTCCCAGCCTCTCTCTGGCACCTCCGTCTTCTGGAGTCGTGTGGAGGGAGGGAAGTGGGGGGTGAGGGGCCAGAAGGGACCTCCTGGCTGCTCCCTTTGCTTGGTCCTAAGACACCGAGGCGGCCTGGACGTGGGGTCTCAAAGTCCTTGAGCCATGAGGAGCCCCAGAACTTCTTGGGAGTTTACTGCCCTCCTTTGCTAGAAGAACTAGGCACAAGCTTGTCGGGAACCGTGAAGGTCCAAGACTCCAGAAAAGAGCAAAGTATCTGCAGTCCCCAACAGTCTTGGTACCTTCCTGACTCGTGTGGCGACTTGGGCATCCCAAGGCCATCCAAGCAGGACCTGGTGACGCTGAGCCAGCCTTGGGGGCTTGTTGCTTAGGAGAGGGTGAAGGGTTGGAGGTAAGGAGGGCACCCTTTGTTCATTCCTTACTGTCTAAGCTCTGCGCTCTTAGAAATGCAAATCTGCTGCCCAGTCCCTAAACAGGGTGACCGGCCCTACCACAGCTGACATTCGGAAGCTTTCATGTGCCCTCTTTTTTTGGATTTCCCCAGGGTGCAGCTTCCTTCTTCCAGTGACTGTGGATCACTTCCAGGGGCAGCCACGGGCAGTTTCTCAAACAACTTGCCTTGCAGCCCTAATGAGGTCAGTTCTTGGGAGGACTGGGCTTGATCCAGAAGGATTGTCTACATTTTCTTCAAGCCAGTGGGCAGGACTTGGGCTCCCTCATTTCGGACAGCTGGGCATTCTTCTAACACAGGGATTCTCGGGGGGCACCAAACATTGATCCTGGAGATAAATGTAGGAGGGCAGCTAGTCTTACGTGGTGAGAACTGAGAGAGGTGAAAATGTTTTTGTAAAAAGAGAACTAGTTACGTTCGGTAGGATGCCGACCAGGAAAATGTTATCCTTCAAACTGTTTGAGAAAGCCACCTGTTAACTATTCAGCGTCGGGAGGGCCCAGGGTCTGTGCAAAGCCGTAAACACAGTGAGCTGGTCTTCAGGTTCCGAGGGAGTCAATGTTTAACTACTATCACTTGTAGCAACTGCGCCCCCTGCCGTACACAGCAAACCTGGGCGACCCACGGTCCTTCAGGTTTCCGAGATGTTTTCATTCACATCCCACGTTAGAAAGGTACATTCCTGGTCACCGGGGAGTTTTTATGAAGCATGTTTTCAATACTGCAGACAGTTTTATGGGGGAAGGCTCCTAGAGTTTACCCCACCCCCCCTCCCCAACACAAATAAGACGCTTGGTGATTCAGTTATGTTCTTTGTGGGTTCTGGGCGTCCGGTCTTTCCAACGCTTGGCCCTCACTAGGCCAACACTCCACAAAGTGGAGTGACTACAGATGACCCCTGTGTAAAGGGCTGACCTAAAGACACCTGCAGTCTTGGGTGGGGGGAGGTTATCTCTCTAGGCTCACCAGCCAGTACGAGAGTGAGAGGAGCTGGCCAAAGGTCAGGAATGTGGGCCTTCCAGAGAGCCAAGCTCCTCCACCAGCCCCACATGTGGCACAGGACACCTTCTGCCTTGGGAAGTGATCGCATCTCAGCCCTGAGTACCTGATTACCGTCCACGGTATTTCTCAATAGTTTAAACACAGACGCTTTCCGGTCAGATCCTTTCTTTCTTCCCAAGATAGTTCGGTTCCCACCTTTGTGACTTGTCACTCCTTATTCATTCACCAAATATTTTCTGAACGACTATTATGTGCTAGACATTGTTCTAGGAGCAGGAGCGCCGAACATAAGCAGGCGAAGGCTTTGTTCTCCTGGAGCACAAATTCCCAGTCGGGAACGCCGGCAATTACAGAAAGGCGAGCGAGTGAGTCAGCGGTGTAAGTGCCCTGGGCAAACAAATCTGGGTGAGCCGGAGAGGGTGAGGGAGGCCTACTTTATACAGGTGGTCTCTCAGAAAAGCACACTGGAGAAGCTTCGTGCTGCCCTCTGGCAATCTACCTTATTTGTCTCCTGTCAGACGAGGATCGTCTCTTCCGTCAAACGTCCCCTGTGAACTTTCCACCGGCACTGGCGTTCCCTTCAGCTCGTCTCTCCTCCAGCTTCTCCATTCTTGGAAACATATACAGTGACAGCTTTGGTGATAGCCTCCTGGAATAAGGGTCCTGTCTTCTCTTTCTCGGGTTTGCTATCAGAACACGGGGTGGGGAAGGCGGGGAGGAAACCAGCCTTTCTCCGATGGGCTAGAGACATGAATTCATCAGCTCCTCTCGGCCTCACAGAATTCCTGAACACTCTATTATTGCCCCCATTAGAAACCAAGGAAAGTGAGCCTTCATTTATCTAAGAGCACATGACTGCCAAATGGTGCCCTTGGGATTTGAACCCTGACCAGTGCAGCACTGAGGCCTGTACTCTTTTTTTAAAAAATATTTTATTTTTTTAAAGCAGGCTCCACACCCAACGTGGGGCTCAAACTCATGACTCCAAGATCGAGAGTCACATGCTCCACCGACTGAGGCGGCCAGGCGCCCCTGAGGCCTATACCAGAGTGAGGGTCCCTGAAGTATCAGTGAGTAATGAGTACAGGGAAGGGAAGAGCTCTAGTTCTCCGAGAATGGCCACACACGAGATGGGCTTAAGCTCCTCCTGTCTGCTGGTTTAGAAATCCTTCCTTTGCACTAACTGGGTGACGACAGGTACTTCCCTCCCCCTTCCTGGGGCTCAGAACCCTTTTCTGTAAACTGAGCTTAGACCACAGGGTCTCCCAGGTCTTCTCCAGCTCTGATCCTCTAAGAAATAGAATCTCGGGGCACCTGGGTGGCTCAGTTGTTAAGCATCTGCCTTTGGCTCAGTTCATGATCCCAGGGTCCTGGGATCAAACCCCGCATTGGGCTCCCTGCCTGGTGGAGAGCCTGCTTCTCCCTCTCCCATTCCCCCTGCTTGTGTTCCCTCTCTTGCTGTGTCTCTCTCCATCAAATAAATAAAATCTTAAAAAAAAAAAAAAAGATATTGAATCTCCTACACGGGATGGTGGAGGGCAGGGAGAAGTCCAGTGACTTTACCACATCAAATCTGATTTTTTAAGAGAGCACGAAACACCATGTTTGTTCATTCAATTAAAATTCAGCATATACTGCATATGTGCCAGGCCCTGGCATGTGCTAAGGATATAGACACAAAGTTTTAAAATATGTCCTCACCCTACAATGCGTGTAAAGGGAAAGACAAGTGTGACAAGAAATTATGACAGTAATAATTACGGCTAACATTTTACACAGCACTTACTCTTTGCCAGAAACCATTCGGAGCACTTGGAAACCTTTTAACTCATTTCACTCTTCCCAGCCACCAGTGCAGTGGGTACTACTTTTATTCTTACTTTACAAGTGAGTAAACTGAGGCACAAAGAGGCGTGCCGGTCAGAGCTACCATGAACAGTAGTGATGCACGACAAGGACTTACTTACTGGACATGAGCTGCAGAAATTACGACAGGCAGATGTCGTGCAGCATTAACTGGTGGGTTTTTTTTCTCCTGAGATTTCGGGTATTCCCTGTCTGACTCCTCTGTCACTTGCAATCAGTCATATGGGGCCCGTTGGAAACTCAAAAATCTGTGGCTGTGAGGTCACTCAGGACATAAAACATACCGGTTGTTAGAGCCATTTTTCCTGCTCACAGAAAGGAGGGAGGGAGGGGAATGCTAGACCCCTCTGAGAAATGGGGAACCAGATCCCCGTTCCCTCTTTGGGCCAGGTGTCCGGCGAGCTGTGGGATCGGACAGCCGGTGTGCATGTCAGAAGCATCTGCCACGGCCCTGCTGAGCTATTCCCTGGGCAAGGCCCTTGGTTGAGAGCAGCTGGAGGTGCCAGAGGTCTAGGCCCGGCAAAGCTCCCCTTTGGCCAGCTCGAGGAATGTCCATCTCCCCAGGAGGAGCGTGGAAGTCGAAAGAGGGCCCCTGGGCCTGAGGAGTCCTCTAGAAGGGGAACAAGGAAAAAGGCTGCCTGGGGGACCAGCATGGGAGGTGGAGGTCCCACGACGGCCACAAAGAGGCAGGGAGAACCTGCCTAGAGAACCTAGAGAACCATGATGGGAACTCCTTGAGGGCGAGGGGGTCTCTGTCCGCTTGGTTCACTGCTCCAACCTGTGGGCCAGAGTCAAGTAAGAGGGGATCGATCAATAGTTGTCAAATGAATGACCTTAGGTGGGCTGCCTCTGCAACCAGGCTGTTGAGTTTCTAAACCTCAGCTCTGCTTCTTAGTACTTAGGTGAGTCTCTTCTCCTCTCTGTGCCTCGTGTATGAAATGGGGATAAAAACAGCGCAGGTCAGTACTGATCTATGATCAAAAGAGGGGGTGCATAAAGCACTTAGCGTCTGGCCTAGCACAGATGCTCAGTAAGTACTGGCTCTTAGTATTAGCAGCCGCCCCCTGCCCTTGCCCTGCACCCCATGTCCTGAATTCAGACCCAACCTCGAGGACTCCGGAATTGGCTAAGGTGGAATTCCCACCACTGTGATACAATGGAGAGTCCTGGTTGAAGTTAAGGTAAGCACTTA
>CM053619.1:16859300-16906788 GCA_028646535.1 Procyon lotor | reverse complement strand
AAATCTTAAAAAAAAAAAAAAAAAGAATGCGAGCCCATAAAAATTAGATGTCCTGTGAAGACCCTTCCTGCCATTTGAAATTAAAAGCTCCCTGGCAGGAGAAAGGACAACTTAACTTACTCACAGGACAACTTAACCTCTCACCTTACTTGTCTTTCTAGAAAAGCTATTCTTTTTTTTTTTTTTTTTTTAAAGGTTTTATTTATTTATTTGACAGAGAGAGAGATCTGGAGGGAGCAGGCTCCCCGCCGAGCAGAGAGCCCAATGTGGGGCCCGATCCCAGGACCCTGAGATCATGACCTGAGCCGAAGGCAGAGGCTTTAACCCAGGAGCCCCTAGAAAAGCTGTTCTTTGAGTTATCGTTTGCAAGTGCTGCTAAGAGAACTGAACTTTAAGGTGAAGAGGACAAGTATAGGGAACAGAACTCTGTTTTTCCCTTTCCCTTCCACTTGCTCCTACCGAAAGAGAGCTGGGCTCTCCTGAAGAAATTCAGTACAGAGGGCTTTACTTATTGTTAAGATAAAATTCTCTTAAAGGTGAATGATAAATATTATCATTGATTTTATGTTGTTTATTTTAAACTTTTATTTATTTATTTATTTTAAAGATTTTATTTATTTATTAGACACAGAGAGGGAGCGTGCGAGCACAAGCAGGTGGAGCGGGAGACAGAGGAGAGGGAGAAGCCGGCTCCCCGGTTTGAGGAGGGAGCCTGATGTGGGACTCGATCCCAGGACCCCGGGATCATGATCTGAGCCAAAGGCAGACACTTAACCGACTGAGCCACCCAGGCACCTTCTCATTAATTTTTATCTCATTAAATTTTTTATTTAAAAAATTTTTAAATTAAATAAATTTAAATTTTTAAATTAAAAATTTAAATAAAATTTTTTATTTAATAAAAATTTTTTATTTAAAAAAGGTGTCTGGCTTTATCTGGCTTCCCACTTATTTAAATGCCAGTAGGTAACCAACTCTACCATTTGCCCAGGGTTGTCCCCATTTTAGCACTGAAAACCCCATATCCTGGGAATGCCATTGCCCGGTCAGGTAGCCTTCCAGCTCAAAAAAGTGTTTGAAGATTTTTTTTCTTTTGGATGGACAAGGAAATGTACTTGTTGGAAATCAGAAGAGGTCGTCTCCTGGGAAACAGATTCCCCATCTGCTCACTCTTTGCAAGCGTGGCCCTGAAGACCCTGCGAAAGGAGGGGCCTCCTGCCGGGAACACCTGATTTGACAAGGTGGAGATGGGAGGGCGCCCAGAAGACTGTTGCAGACGGGGCCACCCGACAAGCCTGCAAATATGTGTCTTGGCATCTTTCCTATAATGTCCCTCACTTTGGGTCAGGCTCTGGATCGTCCAACAGACCTCACTGGGCAGCTCCTGCGTCCCCAAGTCACAATCAAGTCTGCATTTAGAGAGCCAGTGTCCTCACGCAAGGGAGCAGCCCAGCATGGGGGTCCCTCGGGACACATGGAAGGGCTGGCCGAAGCCTCCATAGATGTCCCTTCTCCTCAGATCAAGGGTCTTTGGCTGTTCTTGCGGTGTCCGCAGACCTCGTGGGATTGGCCCACTGCATGTAGGTTGACTTTCTGGGCATAGAGGATGCAGTGCAACCCATTTCCACACCCAGTAGGTGACTGTGAGGGCCCATCGGGGCTGTGGGCATGTGGCTTTCAGGTCAGATTCTTGAGGCCACGGTCCTTCCATGGGTCTCTCATGAGATTGCAGTGACGACGTTGGCTGGATGGCATCTGAAGGCTCGACTGGGGCTTGGAGTGTCTGTTTCCAAGATAGCTCCTCATGTGGCTTTTGGCAGGAGGCCTGTTTCTCACCATGAGGATCTCTCCGTGGGGCCGCTTGAGTGTCTTCCCGACATGACAGCTTCCCCTGTGGTAAGCGATCTGAGACAGAGAGCAAGACGGAAGCCACAGTGTAGTTTAAGACCCAATCAGGCACCGTGAAGAGCATGGGCTTATCTGAGTTTGAAACCAGGCTTAGCTCCCTTCCATTTTCTGGGATCTGGGGCAAAAATGATTGTCTCTAAGCCTTAGTTTCTTCATCTATAAAATGAAAGTAACAATAGTAATTCTTTCAAAGAGTTATTATAATTTAAATGAGATGACCCATGCAGGGACAGACTCAAATTGTATGAGGCTTGACACCTTCACATCTTGACAGGGCTCTCTTTAAGAAAGGAGAGTGCAAAATTACAAGTATAAGTTAGGCACAAAATGAACTTTTATTTATAATTAGAAATGACAAAAAAGGCCACACATTTTAAAAGCTAATACCACAAATATCACAAAGTTCAGAAAAATGACAATTCAAAAAAAAAAAAAATCACCTAAACATACCTCTTTAAAATACCTTCTTTCTTACATTTTGACTGCATACTTTTTGATCACTTGTCAACATGACAAAGATTTTGCAATGTTTTCCGTAGTCAGGGTCGCCCAGCTGGCTCAGTCAGTGGAGTGTGTGACTCTTGATTTCAGGGTCATGAGTTCAAGCCCCACATTGGGTGTAGCAATTACTTAAGAATAAAATCTTTAGGGGCATCTGGGTGGCTCAGCTGGTTAAGCGTCTGACTTCGGCTCAGGTCATGATCCGAGGGTCCTGGGATCGAGCCCTACATGGGGTTCCCTGCTCAGCGGCAAGTCTGCTTTTCTCTCTCTGCCCCTCCCCTTGCTTGTGTTCTCTCTATATACATAAAATAAATAAATAAAATCTTAAAAAAATAAAAGAATAAAATCTTTAAAAAATATGTTTTCCATAGTCAGAAGAGAAAGATAATTTGGTCTTTCCTTAGCATGGCTGATTAAAATTTCTTCTTATTATTGAGAGCTTACTCTTCAGCTTCACGACTCATTATTCAACATGTCAGGCATTTTTGAAGGGTTGTTGTCAAATTTGGAAAACCTCCATCAGATTTAATACACGAGCTCAGGGCTTCAGGTGTTTCTGTGCAGTGCGCTGATGGCACCCACTACCCAGGGCTGTTGGGGTCTGTGTGAGGCGGGGCTGGAAGCCCTGGAAGTGTTCCCCTGGAAGCACGTACGTGAGGAGCAGGTGCTCAGGAAATGAGAGAAGTGTGGACAACTCTCATCTTCCTGCACCATTGCCTCAGGCAAAGTCAGGGATTTCCTGTCCTTGGTTCTATCTTTTTTTCCAGAAGCCTCTCTAGTGCCCCTGCCTCAGAAGGCCGGGACAAAAATACACCCCTTGGGAGCGATGAATACTGGGCTCAGAATGAAAAGACCTGGGCACCTAGGTTGCTCAGTCAGTTGAGCGTCTGCCTTTGGCTCACGTCATGATTCCGGGGCCCTGGGATGGAGTCTCACATCCGGTTCCCGGCTCAGTGGGGGGCTTGCTTCTCCCTCTGCCCCTCCCCTAGCTCGTGATCTCTTTCTCTCTTTCTCTCATACTCTCTCTAATAAATAAAAATCTTAAAAAAAAAAAAAAAAAAAAGACCTGGGTTTGAGTCCTGTTTTGTCACTTAACTGCGGGACTTTGGCAAATGACACACTTCTCCGTGTGTCAGTTTCTTCATCTCTGAGATGGGCACTGCTGGGCCAGTATCATGGGGTGTTGTGGATTAACAGCAGAATATCGGTACAAGGGCTTTGTGAATTACAAAGCAGTTTTTACTAATGTCACATGTTTTTATTTTGGTGTCTAGAAATCACTGAGGAATCAGTCTCCAGTGTTTATGAGCATCTTAAATTCTTTGTTCTCTGTGTTCTAAATGAACTGGAAATTCAAGCTGGATTTTAATCAAATTTGCCATAAAAGATCGGGGGCAGCAAAATTATCCACTCTCTCCACAAAAAGGTACCGGGTTCTAGCCATTGCCATACACGCGCTAGAGATGGGGAATACCAAGATGGACAAGGCACAGTCTCGGCCCTTCAGGTGTGTGACACAGGTAGATGAAACCCCAGACCGACATCTGGAGGATGGGTTCAGCTCCTGTTAAACTTACAAGCTTGGCCTCCCGGTGCCTCTGTGTCCCCTCTGCCCACGGGCATTGCTACCTGCCGGAGAGGGGTATAGACACAGACAAGTGAGAGCCTGCACATCTCGGAGACCGCCCGGCCAGAGTCATCAGAGAGTTGCATGGAGCCCTGCTGAGACTGGCCGTTCTTGGGGATTTTTCAGGAAGCTTTGAAGTGCCGCCAGGACGAGGGAGGCTGCCCCATTCTGGAGGTGCATTCGCTTGTAATTTACTCCTCCGTGCGGGCCCTGGAGCTCCAGTCTCCTAAGTACCCTTGGCTGCTCAATCCCGCCCTGGAAGATGGACAGCCGGAGGGGGCTGGAGGGGAGGAATCGCCAAATGAAGAAGGTCCCTGGGAGTGACTGGCCTACAGACACGACTGAGACCCCGAAGCTTCTCTCCTTAAAGCATAAATATTTCCAACGAAGATCACAGACTCCCTCCTCATAAAAATCAATGAAACCACAAGGGAAAATGACCTCGCGCTTGACTGCACCAGAGATATCTCAAATGGAGTCCCTTCCCCTCCCGCAGAAGCAACCGTGTGGGGCTCGGGATGTGAAACCCAGGCGCTGCTACGGAGAATCTGAGGCTAAGAAGAAATCTGTGTGTGTGTGTGTTGGGGAGGGGGGTTGTATGTGTCTATACCTCCTTGGTCTTGCTCTGTTTTGTGGCGGCTTCTGTGTAACCCCTAGCTGGGTGTCTTCGGGCAAAGTGGGCTCCCCCCACCCCAGGCTCCTCATCTAGTACAGGAGGGTGCTGAGGCACAGGCTGCCTGCCCCGCGGGGGAGGTGACCAATCAAGAGAACCGTCTGTGCAAAGGCTTTGTAAACTGCACCACTCTTATTACTTATTATAACAGCTCTTATTACTAACAGAGAAAAGCACCAATCCCGCTTGTGTACTTGTTCCAACTCCTTACGCTGTAAGCGACAGAAAACCTACCTCAAACCGGCTTAAACCACAGTTGATTTATGTAATTAAAAAGGATGGATTCGGGTGAGGACTAGATCAAAGTCACCAAGGCTGGCTCCTCCCCGACCCCTACAGTGACTGTCCGCGTCACATCTGGACAAGACGCCATCCAGAGGAAGGTAGGTCCTCTCCCCCAACTCCTGTTAAAGAGAGATGGAGGGAGAGGACGGAGAAACTCTTTCTAGACTCAGCCTATCTGTCTGACTTCATTAGCTCTCTTTACATGGCCAGGGGATCAGCTCTGCTGATCTCCGACTGGCTGAAGAGAATCAAGGACCAGCCCTAGATCTGGAGGCAGGATCACGATGCCGACCAGACCACATCTGGAGGAGTCACTTTATCAGAAGAAGGGTGAGCCAATGCTGAATCGCACAAACATCCAACCAGTATGGCCCGTCGCCCTTTAAATATCCATACGAGCTTGTATCCCTGTAATATACCTTCAAAAATCTCCACTCTCAGGGCACCTGAGTGGCTCAGTGGGTTAAAGCCTCTGCCTTCAGCTCAGGTCATGATCTTGGGGTCCTGGGATCAAGCCCTGCATCGGGCTCTCTGCTCAGCGAGGAGCCTGCTTCCCCCTCTCTCTCTGCCTATGTCTCTGCCTGCTTGTGATCTCTCTACTCTCTGTCAAATAAACAAATAAAATTAAAAAAAAAAAAAATCTCCACTCTCTATATTAACACAGTCAACTTCTTTTCCCCAAAGAGGCAAGCCAGGATTTCATATAGTCTGGTTCTCTGGGAGCTTCGCGGTCCTCACGTGGGGACCTACTACGGTCCTATGAGGTCCAGTGAGGCTAAATGGTAAATTTAATCCCCACTGATGCACTCGGTGAACAGTAATGGAGGGAAAACAGGATAGTTGCAGAAATCACACGGACATTGTTCCTCGGCAGCAAGAATCTGTCCTCCCTGGTGCTGTTCTCCAGAAGGCTTCCCTCTCCCCTTTGCCCTCTCTGGTCTCTTTGGGAAAAATCCTTTCTGTGTTGTCCTCCATAGACCATATGACAAGTGCATGGAGGAGGATGCCCCTTTTGGGGGCTACACTGTTTTCTCAGCTCTCTTCCTGCTGCTGTGAGCTCTGGAGGAGAAATCACTATCGTAGGCCACTGTAGACCAGGTTTGAGGGTTCTCTGGCAAAATGATGCCCTTAAAAAGTGAATGGAATCCTGGTCTCTTTGCTTCTAGCTAATGCCATGGATCTTAATGAGAGTCCAGGATCTTACCATGCCCTAGTCTTTGAACTAGATAGAACCTGCCTCGGGACAGCTATGGCCTTGTAATAGGCCCAGGTGCTCTGGCCATCCTTTAGTTTTTATCTTGGCCTCTACTTGAGAATAATCTAAAACAGGCTAGGTGGGGATGACTCACAGAATTACCTCCTTCTTCACAATAACAACAAAAATAATAGGAGCAACATTTACTCATTTACTTATTGTTTAGTACAGGGCGGGCATTGTTCTAAAGGCTTTATGTGGACAGTAACTCACTTAAACCTGTCAGCAGCCCTATGCGACAGAAACTGTCTCCCCTTTGCAAACACTGGTTGTGAAGCAGTAAAGAATCCGGTCCCAGATGGTGGAGCAGCAATGTATACCCAGGCAGGCTGATTCCATGGTCCTAGTGGACCACTAGCAGCTATTATTTGCACCTCCCTGGCTACATCCTGTTGCATCCCCCCCAAGGGTTGTATTGACTTCTTTGCTGGAGGAATCCACAGGAGGGGCCTGAGAAAGGGTCTCTCCCAGGCCTGAATCTTACTTCCTGCTTGGTGTCTCTGTTCCCACTAAGGAACTTCTTCTTTCTTCTTCTAAGTAATTTTCTTCTGCCAACTTTGATTTGAGGGCACAGAATTGAGATTTTCCTGGACTCTCAATTTAACTGCAGACCATCAGCAAAACGGCAACTCTTAGCAAATCTGTATTGCTTCCCTCTCTTAAACTTTTGGATGGATCGGGTTCAGTTTCATCTAATTATTCTTGGAAGACCTTGAAGAAGTTACCAGCATGCCCTTCAAAATTTGAAATTTTCTTGTAATATCTTTTAATGTTAAAGCCTCGTGAAGCACACAGTATGAGTCTCAAGACTTAACAGGCAGCAGGTTAACTCACTGTTTAACACAAAAAAGAACTACTAAATTCTCATAGTAATTCTTTCCTTCACCCAAATCTCAGCTTAGCCTTGTAACATTGCACTAATGGTATTAGATTCTGTGTCAGTTAGGAATCATTTGGTTGTGACTCAAACACTTAAGCAGAAAAGAAAATTTGTTAGAAGGCTACTGGGGGCTCAGAGAGCTGACTACAGACTGGGCATTATGCTTGAGGAACATCATCCGTGATCCCCTTGGAGGAGCTTCCTGGTTAGTGCTGCAGTCAATCCCTGCTTGTTTGCTCTCTGCTCAAGATCCAGTTCCCAGGCAAGGAGCATCAGATGGGTCAGGCTTGGGTCACCGGCCCACCTCAGGGGTAGGGAGGCCCCACCAGACTCTGCCGGTATAGAGGAGATCATTCCAATAAAGGACACAAAGTTGCTATTTGGGAGGAGAAGTGGATGCAGAGCAGTCAGGATCCAACACACTCCCTTTCCACCCAGCGACACTGATCACATGGCTTTGTAGCTGTTCCAGCAGTCTGGAGGAAGAACATGCTGGCTGGAGGTCTGGAGGAAATCTGCAGCAGTTAGGTGGATGTTAAGGACTACGATGGGTATTCCTAGCTCGCACTTGCCCTTGATGTCACCTTCAGGGACGAAATTCCACACTGGATCTGATTTATTGTGGTAAGACTTAGGTGCTTAGGGGTTAAAATGTAACAAAACAAAATTATGCTTTAGTTGATGTTAGCTTTTGATGTTAGCTTTGCTTGTTTATTTCAGGTGTTCCTATCTAAGGGGCAAATACAAATACATTTAGCTGTCAGCATATAATTGTGCTCTCAGAAGCTAGTGATTCATTCCCTTCCTCATTCACTGATTTAACAAATCATGTAATGGATATTTATTGAGCACTCTGGTCCTGGGTACCATCTAGGAGTTGAGGAGATACAAACAGGGATGGCATAATCTCTGTCCTTGAGGCTTAAAGTCCAGGTAGTGACAGAAGTCGTAAGAATATTTCAGTCTACTTGGAAGAACGGTTCAACCCAAAGGCTCTGAAGTCAGACATATGATAGTGCAGCACTGGATTTGAACCCTGGCCATGTGACCTCGGGACAGTTATGGACTCTATCCAAACCTCCATTTTCTCATCTTGATAATGGGGACAATGATAACTCCTAATTCAAAGGGTGGCTATTCTCCTCAAATTGATTAGTAGATTTCATGTAATCCCAATCAAACTCCCAGCATTTTAAAAAAAAATGGAAGTTGAGGGGTGCCTGGATGGCTCAGTAGTTAAGTGTGTGCCCTCAGCTGTGGTCATGATCCCAGGGACCTGAGGTCAAGCCCTGCCTATTGGGCTTCCTGCCCAGCAGGGAACCTGCTTCTTCTCCGTCTTTAGAGTGAGTCTAAACTATATAAGGAAATAAAAAGGGCCAAGAATAGCCAAGACAATGTCAAAGAAGAACAGAGCTAGAAGGGTCACACCACCATATAACATGATAGAAGGCTACGGCCCCTCCAACGGTGTGGTTTGGGTGCAAAGATAGACAAAGAGACTAAGAGAAGAGTCTGGAAATAGACTGATGTGTATAGGTCACTTAATGTAATAACTTACGACAAAGATAATTTTGCTGAGCAGTGGGGAAAAAAATAACAATATTTGTCCTTTTATGTCTTGCCTATCTCAGGGTGTCTTCAAGATTCATCCGTGCTGTACCATGTATCTGAATTTCATTTCTTTTTATCATCACTGAACTGTTTATTTCTTTTTATCATCTTATTTAATTACCACAGTAGTAATTTTTTTTTTTGGCAAACAATTAAAGTACAACATGCATACAGAGAAGTGTGCAAATCCTAAGTATACACTTCGATGCATTTTCACAAAGTGAATACACCTACAGGGTCAGCACCTAGAGCAACAACACTCCAGAAATCCCCTTGGCGCCCTCTCCCCCTGCTGCTTAGTCCCTCCTTCCTCACCATGTTTTACACCAGTAGAAAGCCATGGGAACTTATACCTGGACTTTAAACTCAGAGACTAGTTTTGCCTGTTTTTGAATTTTATATCAATGGAATAATAAAATCTATAAAATCTTTTATGGATTGCTTCTTCTACTAAATATGTTTATTCATCTATGTTTTCACATGTAACAATAGTCCATTTATTAGCATTGCTAAATAGCATTCCATTTTATGACTATATCGCAGTTTATTTATCCATCCTACTGTTGAGGTTACAATTTGGCAGATTCCTGATGTAGGCTATTACTAGTAGTTCTGCTGTGAACATTCTTTTGGCAAATATCTTTTGATGAATATGTGCACACGATTCTATGAGTATTTACTCAGGAGTAGGATTGCTAAGTCATAGGCGGTGCATATTTTTAGCTTCAATGGCTACTTTCCAAAGGGGTTGATAAATATACACCCACCACAGAATATGAGAATCTTAGGAGCTCCAACCACTTGCTTACATTTGATGTTGTTTCTCTTTTTCATTTTAGCCATGCTTGGGGAATATTATGGTCTGAATGCATTCTGCCCCTACCCCCAAGTTCATATGTTGAAGCCTCATCCCTGGTGTGATGCTATGTAGAGATGGGGGCTTTAGGAGGTGATGAGAGGATTGGACCCCTTATAAATAAGGCCCCAGAGACATCCTTTGCCAAGGTGACAGCTAGGAAGCAGTCTATGCACGAGAAAGTGAGTCCTCATACGCCAAATCTGAACCTACACTGCGGGACTTCCCAGCCTCCAGAACTATGAGAAATCAATGTCTGCTGTTTATAAGCCCCTCCATCTATGTTGTTTTGTTATAGCAACACACATGGACCGAGGCAGTGAATGTGTAGTGGTATGACATTGTGCTTTGAATTTGCTTTCTCTGGGAAATAGTGAACTTGAGCACTATTTTTTTTTTTTTTTAAATTTTACTTATTTATTTTTTTCAGTGTTACAAGATTTATTGTTTTGCACCACACCCAGTTGAGCACTATTTTCATACATTTATTGGCTGCTTGAATATCTTCTTTTGGGTGGTGTCTGTTCAGAGCTTTTGCCCACTTTTCTATTGTGTTATCTCTCTTTCTTCTTATTAATTGTGAAAGCTCTTGATTCAAAAAGTGAGTGTATATTATATATTGCAAATATCATTTCTCACTTGCTTTTTCACTCTCTTCATGGTATCTTTTGATGAAGAGAAGTTTTCAATTTTAATCTAGTCCAGTTTATTGGTTTTTATTTTTTAAAAATTTTAAAAAGATTTGGGGCGCCTGGGTGGCTCAGTCGTTGAGCGTCTGCCTTCGGCCCAGGTCATGATCCCAGAGTCCTGGGATCGAGCCCCATCAGGCTCCTTGCTCGGCGGGGAGCCTGCTTCTCCTGCTACCATTCCCTCTGCTTGTGTTCCCTCTCTCACTGTGTTTCTCTCTGTCAAACAAATAAAATCTTTAAAAAAAAAATTTTTTTTTAAAGATTTATTTAGGGGCGCCTGAGTGGCTCAGTCGTTAAGTGGCTGCCTTCGGCTCAGGTCATGATCCCGGAGTCCTGGGATTGAGCCCCGCATCGGGCTCCTTGCTCGGCAGGAAGCCTGCTTCTCCCGCTACCATTCCCCCTGCTTGTGTATTTCTCTCTGTCAAATAAATAAAATCTTAAAAAAAAAAAAAAAAGATTTATTTATTTGAGAGAGACAGGGAGAGAGAGAGAGAGAGCTGGGAAGAGGGGCAGAGGGAGAGGGAGAGAAAGTCTCAAGCAGACTCCCCGCTGAGCATGGGGCTCGATCTCACAACCTTGAGATCAGGACGTGAGCAGAAACCAAGAGTCGGATGCTTAACCAACTGCACCACCCAGGCGCTCTAGTTTACTGTCTTATTTTAATGATTAGTACGTTTTGTGTCCTATTCAAGAATCTGCAGTCCTCCAAGGTAATGAAGACATTTTGTTTCATTCTAGAATATTTATGAGTTTTTCTCTTACATTCAGATTTATAAAGCATTTGCATAAATCGGAATATATTTTCAGGTATTATATGAGGTAGGGTATATTATTTGAGGTTCACCTTTTTTCCATACAGATAGCTAATCAAAAATGAATTAGACTGTGAGTCTTGCCTAGTCCAAATACTATCTCTTTTCTGGAATAGTCCCACAGAATCCTAGTTAGAAATAACTAATTATTTTTAATGAATTCGATATGTATTTTTTGTACATCTAGTATTTGCTAGTTTAGCTTGGTTGCTAAGGGGAGGCCTCTCCGAGACCGGACAACTTGAGCTCAGATCTGAGAGAAATGATGCCAGCCATGAGTGCAGTTGGGGAAGAAAATTTCAGGAAGAAGCAGCAGGGAGGTGCAGGCTTGATGTGGTCAAGGAACAAGAAGGCAGCCAGTGCGGCTGAAGGATGATGTTCTAGAGGACGTGAAGCACAAGATAATGCTCAAACGTGAGATCAAAGGAAAGACAACCAGACTGGTGTCACCGAAAGACAACTAAGCCATGCCTAGAAAGTTCTGAGGGAAACTGTTGTTCAACTTGGAATTCTTTCCATGGAGAGTGAGGACAGAATGAAGACGTTTCAGACTTCCAAGAACTCAGAAACTTACCCATGAAGCACTTTCCCTAGGGTTTTTACATGGTGGCCTACTCCAGTGGGGTGAGGACAAGAGGAGGTAGGAGCCTACCCAGGAGGACGGTGAAGCCAAGCGCTGCGGTGAGAACAGTGCCTCTCCCGCACAACAAGTGGTTCGGAATGGGGCAGGTCTGGAACCAGTCTGTGAGTATTTTTAGTTTTCACTTGTGCTCCTTCCAATCCCTTGTCTACCATGTTGCTCAAGTACACTTGGCAAAAATTTAGATAATACTTCCCCTGTCAGGTTAAGATCCTTCAATGGCTCCCCGTATGTTTCAGAATGAAACTCAACTTCGAGTGTGATATAAAAGGCCCTTTGCCAGTGACCTCTGCCCATCCGTCACCACTCTGGATGGCCACTCATACCCACTCCTCCATCGCTGATCTTTTTAGAGACTTCTTAAAGCTCTCTGCCATAGTGAGCCTTTTTAGCCATTGCTCTCTCTCTTCAAGGAAGCCCTTCTTCCCCTCCTTTCCCTGGAAGATTCTTTCTTGTCTTTCAAACTTCATCTTCTTGTGGTCTCCCATCCACCACTGGCTTCAGTGCCCTTGCTTTTATCCCATGATTTCTCTGGGCTTCTCACCTCTAGTACTAAACTGTCTCTTTCTTTTTCATTTTTTACTTCTTATTTATCTGTTCTCCTCACTAGCTTATAACCCTTGAGAGTCGAGACTGCATTTTTTTTTTTTAATATAGTCTTCATGCCCTAGCATGGAGCCCAGCGTGGGGTTTGAACTCATGACCCTGAGAGCAAGACCTGAGCTGAGATCAAGAGTCAGAGCTTCGCCGACTGAGCTATCCAGGTGCCCTGGGTGCATTTTAATCGTTGCTGAAGTTTCTCTGATGGCTTCTCTGTGGTCAGACTTGGGTGGAATCTCAGCGACATCATTTGCTATGTTATCTTGGGAACTCTGAGTCTCAGTTTCCTCACTTGCGAAACCATGTGGTATCTTTATCTGCAGCACCAGCCGCACAGAGAGTGCCCAGTGAGTTGTGTGGAATGAATCCATGCAGATGCGCAGAGTTCCCAGGGCAGGAGCCTCTCAGCAGGGGAGCAAGGATGACTCACTTCAATCAATCTTGATTCCTCCCCTCCCCTCCCAAGGAGGAGTGCTCGGCTTCCTCTCTTAAGACCGTTATGCCTTGGGGGTGGCGGGGGAAAATCTGAAAAATGCAGGCTCTTTTCTTTTTCATGTTTATCCATGTGTTGACTTGAGGAATTCAGGAAATCTCAGAGGGCAAAAATTTCCCAAACATGCCATTGTCTGACTATTCTTACCAAACTATCCAAACATGGTGTTGCTTTAGGACCTAAATTTTCTTAGACGTGGATGTGTTAGTTATAGACTGCCCAGAGGAGGCAAAGGGATCATGTACCCATTCTGCAGATGGAAAAACTTGTAATCTTCTATAAATTCCTCAGAGCCCAAGGACTTATGCACCTTGTTAAGAATCTACCCAGAAGAGGGGCACCTGGGTGGCTCAGTCAGTTAAGCATCTGTCTTCAGCTCAGGTCGTGACCTGGGGTTCTGGGATCGAGCCCCACATTGGGCTCCTCAGTGGGGAGTCTGCTTCTCCCTCTGCCCCTACCCCTATCCCTACCCCTGCCTGTGCTCTCTCTCTCAAATAAATAAATAAAATCTTAAAAAAAAAAAAAAAGAATCTACATAGAAGAGGTCCCCAGCACCCCCACACGGAGTGTCTCCTCTCCCCCAGTTAAATTAATATTCCCTTTTTGTTCTTATGGTGGAGGCAGCATCCCCAAGGGACTGCTCTAGCAAGAAAGAGAGGTGACCCTTCTCAATGTGTTTACAAGACCTGGAGCAGAGTCACAGAATGGACTATGAATGGGTACAGGAAGGTTTATTATTATTATTCATTACAGCCAAAAAGTGAAAACAACACAAACATCCACAAACTGATAAATGGGTACATAAAATGTGGTATATCCCTACAATGGAATATTAGCAGAAAAAAGAACGAAATACTGACATGCGCTACAACCTGGATGAATCTTGACCTTATATGCAGTGGAAAAGGCCAGACACAAAAAAGCGCATATTATGTGAGTCCACATTTATGAAATGTCCGAGGAGGCCAATTTATAAAGACACAAAGCAGGTTAGTAGTTGCTTGGGGCTGGGCGTGGCTGCTGGGAGCAATGGGGAGTGGTCCCCAGTGGGTGTGGGGTTTCTTTTTGGGGTGATGAAAATGTAAAGTTCACTCTACTCTTGGTTGCACAACACTGTGAATACACCTAAAACCACTGATTTGCACACTCCAAATGTGTGAACTGTAGCTCAGTAAAGCTTTTAGAAAGAAATCGAGAGAAGAGTTGGAGTGGGGAGAAAATAGAGACTGGATTGCGCTTTCCCTCAGATCTTACAGATCCTTACAGATCTCCTCCTGTAAGCATTCCTTCTGCAGGAGAAAGAATCAAGATCCTAACAGTGGTTTTGAGATCAATTTCTGACCATCAGGCCCTTCTCTCTCCCTCCGTAGAGAACAGTCAGTTATCAGAGTGGGCTCTAGCCGGGTCGTCTTTAATGTTAACTTTTGCACACTATTGCTAACTTTGGCTTTTCCCTTTCCTTACTGTCCGTCTTCTCCTTCTCAGGGACCCAGTCTTCCTACAGGTAGACCAGATGCACCACAACTTGGATCACAGAACTGGGGCAACCAATCTGTCTAGAAAGTATGTTGAGTACAACACTGATTCAGGGTACAGTACTCTGAAGTTGAGGTTTACCTTCAGCATTTCTCTGCAGGAAGTTATAAGGATGGTCCCTTCCTGTAGAAAGCTCAGGATCACCCAGGGGGGTTGGCCAATTCATGTCAAGAAAGAGCTCAGGATTCAGGTGTTTCTCCTTTTTCTTCTCCATGAGGGACTGAACGTGAGGCTGGCCAAGGGAGGTCAGCTTGGAAAGAGGCACAGCACCAACCTTCACATGTAAGCCACCAAATTGTGTTCAACGTGTAACATTTACTTTTCTTACAAATGCCTATCTATGCCATTCTATCTCAGACTCAGCACTGAGAGTGTATTTTGCAAAGTAATGCGGGTCCAACTTGCTTTTAAGAGCGAGGAGGCATAGGGCAAGGCCACACTCAAGCCATTGCCAAGAAAGCAAGAGGGATGGCTAGAGTATTCCAGCACTTGCCTTGATTACTTAAGAGATGTGATCAGGGCAAGGACATGCCCATAACCCATGGGGCAAACGCGGGAATAAAGGGTTAACTGTCAGGGGTTGGACCCTGCAGACACTGCTACGCTGTAATTGTGATTGTGTTGTAATAATTGCTGGCTTGTTTCCTATTGCTTTGAATCTTTTGATTTCTTCAAGTATGCCACCAAAAATTCTAGTATCTGAAAAAGCTGAGAGCCATTCCCTACTTCGGAAAGTCTCCTCTGATTGAGACTGCCAGATAAAATACAGAACACTCCTTTCAATTGGAATTTCAGACAAACAAGAAGTAATTTTTTAGTGTAAGTGCAGTGTCCCGTGAAATATGTGTTTGTCTGAAATTCGAGGTTAATTGGGAGTCTTCCGTTTTTATTTACTGAATTTGGCTACCTGAGCTGTGATTCCCTGGGCAGCGGCGGGATCAGGGCAGCCCCACTTCAGGGCTAATGTTTTGCACTGTGCGCCATCTAGTGGCCACATGAACAAGGCGGAAACCAGGAAATCACTTGAAAACAGCAATGCGAGAAAGCTGAAAAGAACTCAGCTTTCATTTTTAAGATTCTTTAAATTTTTTTTTTTTTTTTACTTACTTCTTGGGATGGGGTATCTGTGATCCAATCAACAGCCTAAAGTGTCCAGCAAATATCTGAAGTCCCTTGTAAGTGTTCCCGTGTTTAAAGGGCAACGCTCACCCGCCTACTGCCTGAGACCTTGGGCTTCCCCATTAACACATAAATGCAAATGTGCAGCCTTGTCCTTGATCTGCTGGGGCTCCTAGGTTTCTAGTAATTGTTTTATAATAAGCACGTGGCTGCCAGCAGTATCTAGTACAATATAGGTCAGACTGGTACAATTTTATTAAACCCAACTGGGCCCATAGGGAGACCTAGGGAAACAAGTATTTCCTGTTTACTGTTTGCCCAGGGGCTTGGGGTTGAGAGCCAAAGGGGGCTGGCACCTCCAGTGAGTCTCTGGGTGCGCGCTGGAATCACCTGCAGTGTTTTTCAAAATACTAATGCCTCTACCTTCCCCCTTTCACCTCTCCTCCTTCCCCTCCCCTTCCTCGTTCTTCTCCTCCTCCTCTTCTAGCCGAATCACGAGAGTTATGCATCTGCACGGCCTTGCTTTAAAGCAGTACATTATACAGCCCTGAAGACAGTAAGAGATGGACTTGGAAATCACATTTCCCTTTAAAGCTGGGGATATTCTGGGGACAAAATCTCTCCTCCTCAGTATATCCACAGAGGCCCACACGCTTTGTTTTGTCTTGTCTTACAGAGAAGGTTGAAAGGCACAGGAGCTTCTCTGTCTCCAATTTTGTTTCTGTGGTTCTGTGATCTCATCACAAACACTCATTATGAAATGGTGTAGAAACTCCATTTGCAATTTAGCCCAGAATAAAAGCTCAATTTGTTCTTTGAATAGATTTTAGAATAAACCGAGAGGGGGTCCTGGATAGAAATTTACGTTCAAGCACCCTCCAAATTGACAAGGTAGCTCTATAATGATAACAGTAATTGTAATAAAAATGATAAAAATTACCTGTAATTTATCGAAAGTCTCTTATTTGCAGGGTATTAATCAGGATGCTTTACATGCATTATCTTTTTTTTTTTTTAAACTCTCAAAGCAACCCAGCGGGCTGGGGACCATATCTCCATGCTCCACACAAGGAAACTGAGGCCCAGAACCTGTGTCCTCAGATGACACAGCTGGTAAGTAGCGGAGCTGTTTTTCATAGCCAGCTTTGTCTGATGGCAAAGCCTTTGTTATTCCTTCTCTAATGTCCTGCGGAGGCCACAGTGCACGGTTCTGCAGGGGTCTTTCCCCTCTAAGGCCCCACTTGGGATGGAGAGGTCACTTCCATGTGCCTCCCATGTCAATGACACTCAGTCTTCAGCCACCGTCACCCAGCGTTTTGAGGTACGAAACCAGATTTTAAAGATTACTCACTTCCTTCCGCTGGCTCAAGGAGTCCAAAAGCAGTTTTCATTTTTTAGGACACTTACCTTTGGGGAGCTGAGTCACCTCGGGTCTTATTTGGGCTCTGGTGATGATATTCTAGGCTATCCTTAAAGATCTGTGGAGGATGAACAAGAAAACAAACCACAGTTTGTGAAATGGGAAGCAGAGATGTTACCAACACAAAATCTGCATTTCAGAATCAATCCATTCCTCATGCCTCAAGGTCCCTGGGGCTGAAATGATGTCCCCTCCTCCGCAAAGCTGTCGGTGACCGCCTCTGCTGGAGGGCTGTGAACCACTCCCTCCAGGCCCCCAGCTCCTCGCGCTCAGGCCTCTGTTCTGCACACTCTCTCAGAGGCGGTGGGCCGTGGGGGGTGTGCAGACACATCCTTTTCTCTAGACTACGAGCTACCTGGGCTTCACAGGGTGAACCCTTCGCAGGGCTACCTTGGCTCAAGCTTCCCCAGTGAGTGTATGGGTGTCTAAGGAGAAGGGGTCCCGGAGCACGTGGAGCAGGCAGCAGGTGGGAAGGAAGTAAGCCTTTGCAGGGCTTTGCTTGGGGACCCAGGAGGGCGCAGATGCTTCTCTAGGGAGGGCTTTGAAAATCCGTAGGGTGTTTGGGGGATGGTAAATCTTGTCCATTTCATAGCCTGTGGTTTTTCTGAGCACCTGAGATTTTCCTGAACACCTTTAGCCTCTCCTCTGTGACAGCCCCCCAGCCCCCGGCTGTCAGAGGACAGAAAACACTCACTCTTTTGTTCAGCAAGCACTTCTTGAGTCTATTAGGGACGAGGCTCTGTGCTGGATGTTGGGGATAAAATGGCCAACTATCCATGACTCCTACCCCCGTGAAGCTTTACAGACAAGGGAAATGGCTTCCGATTACGGGGACTGCAAGTGTCCAGTACGCCGTGAGCTCCTTGAAAGTATAGATTAGGTTGTATTTCCTTCTTAACATTTTCAGTTTATTTTATTTTTTAATTTATCGTATAATTCACACACCACAGAATGCACCCTTTGAAAGTGGGCAATTTTAACCGCTTTGGTGTATTCGCAAGTCACGAAACTCACCACTGTGTAATCGCAGAACATTTGCATCGCACCCACCCCTGCCCAAAGGAAGCCCATCCCCGTCAGCCATCACTCCCCATTCCCTCCTGTCCCCAGTCCCTGGCAACCTGGGTTTGCCTTTTCTAGACATTTCTTTTTTTTTTTTTCCTAGACATTTCATGTAAATGGAGTCATGCCATATGTGGTCTTTCATGTCTGGCTTCTTCTACTTAGCATCGTGTGACCAAGGTTTGTCAGCCCTGTAGCAAAGATAAGTGCTTCAGTCCTTTCTCTGGCCAACAACACCCCGATCCGAATATCACACGCCTTGCTTTGTGGGTCATCACTGGCTGGATGGCTACGTTTCCTTCCATGTCTCGTGCCTCCATGACCTTCTCCTTCCCTCTTCCTCTTTCTTCTTGCCTCTCTTCTCTATTCCTCTTTCCTTCCCTTGTTGCTGCTTTCCTCTCTCAGACGCTTAGGACTCCACACCGAGTGACAGGCACTGGTATTAAGCATCTGATAAAAGGCTCCAGCCTGATGTAAATTGAAAGGCACCATGCACAATTTTTTTAAATGAATGCTTCACTTTAAAACAGGTTTAGTTTTGCTGAGAAGTTATGAAGATAGTCCAGAATTCCTGTCTACTTGTCAGCCAGTTTCCGCTACTGTGACCGTCTTACCCACGAAGGTGCATTCGTTCCGGCGAAGGACCCAGGATTGCTACTGAACGTCAACTAAACTCTACCCTTAATTCGGATTTCACTGATTTTTTTCCCTAGTGGCTTTTCCCTGTTCCAGGATCCCACAGTGCCTTTAATCGCCGTGTCTCCTGAGGCTCCTCTGACCTGTGACGCTCTCTCAGGCTTCTCTTGTTTGGGATGACCTTGACAGTTTTGAGGGGTACTGGTCAGGTTCTTTGCAGAATGTCCCTCAGCTGGGGTTTGTCTGTTTTCGTTTGTTTCGTGTGGTTAGACTGGGGTCACGCGTTACAGGGGGATGGCTGCAGAGGTGAATAAAGGCATCACTTTTAAACTGTGGTGAGAAGCCCTACAACTCTCACAAAGAAGGGAGACCAAGTCGGCCAGGATGACTCAGAAAAAAAGAGAGAGAGAAGCTTTACTTTTGAGACCGTCAAGTGATAAAAGTGGTAAATGGTAGGATCCCCTGGGCCTTTTCCCAAAGAGCTATATTTTCCTTGTCCCACAGTGGTGAAGAAAGCCTTTATCCGACATATGAACACAACTGGACATTTGTTCTCTCTCCCTTTGGCTCTACGGTGTGCCCTTGGGTCAATCAAGCCCTCTTTCTGGGTGTCCATAGAATCTGGAAGTTGGAACCAGTGACCCCCAAGGCTTCTTCCTGCTACAACAACGTGTGAGGAGACTAGAGAGATCTCTTGTCTCCTCAACGCCCAGCACATTCCTCAGTCCAAATTCCTTTTTCTTCCATATGGGTCTCAGGTGGTTGGAGTTACATGACAGATACCCCCAGACAGCAGCCCCCCCATTTTTAAAGCCTTCTTTGCAAACACCCAAAGAAAACAAAACCCAGAAGCTTGCCACGAGGATCTCCACGCTGAGGAGTGCTGTGAGCTCCCCGGAGCGGCAGTGCCCCGAGCAGGACCCCTGTCCCTGGCTGTCCCTGGTCCCCTGCTGACGCAGCACAAGGGCCAGAGGGAAGAGGGGTCAGAGGCAGCTCCACGCACCGCACAGTGTTGGAGACTCACCCCAAGGGTCTGTTTTGGTTCAACAACTCCTGTGGCTCAACTAAGTTAATCACTGATGACAGGAGATTAATTTATAACCGACGGCAGACAAGATAGTTCAGGCTTCAGCGGGGTGGCACTGAACTGTGGCCCGGGGCATCGTGCAGAAGACGCCCAGTCTGGAGGCTGAGGGCTTCAGCTGCGCACGGCTTCTCAGAGGCCGGCTGGACCAAACAGAGAGGGAAACTGTGCCAGGGACTCTCCTCTCTGAGCAGATTCGCTGGTCTTAGAAGACCTGTCCAGGGGCGCCTGGGTGGCTCAGTTGTTAAGCATCTGCCTTCAGCTCAGGTCATAATCCCAAGGTGCTGGGATCGAGCCCCACATCAGGCTCCCTGCTTAGCAAGCCTGCTACTCCCTCTCCCTCTGCCTGCTGCTCTTCCTGCCGTACTCTCAATCTCTCTGTCAAAGAAATAATTAAAAAAAAAAAAAAAAAAAGAGAGTGAGAGAGACCTGTCCCAACAACAGCTGAGCTTATGGGAAACGTCCAGTGTGAAAAGTGCAGTTAGGAGGGAGTATCAGCCTGCCAGCACAGCCCAGGCCTATCGGCTAAGCTGTATGCGATGGGAGGACAGGAAGCGACAAGGAAGGAGACGGAAGGCAATGGATAGATGCGGAAGGCCAGCTGGGAGTCCGGAGCGGGCTGTGGGGTGAGAGGCAGTTCCTGTAGCCTGCAGCACCTCGCTCGTGGACTGCCCCCTCTCCAGCGAAGGCAGGTCTCTGAGGACCTACCCTCCCATCCCGCCTGCTTCCCCTCGGTCATCCAACGTGACCACCCCAGGGGCAGCATGCTCCATGTTTCTAGCCAGGATAGTTTGGAGTTCTGAAGTCAAGCCCATCTATCAAGGAAGCCCCTGGCAATATGGCCCCGATGGCACAGGGTTCCGGAGGCTATCCCATGAGGCCGCAGTCTCCCTAGAGAAAGAAGGTGAGAAAAAGCAAGAAGGCAAATGGAACCAAAAACAGGAAGGAAGCCACATCAAAAATGGGGGTTGCTGAAATGAGGGCTTCCCACCCAGAAGGGTTCTGGGAGCACGGCGGAAACGTGGGTGACTTACACTTGATCGCCTACCAGGAGCCCAGTACTTTGCATTTGGATTCAATCCCTGCAGTATCCTATTTCTCCGTTCGTGTGGTCCCTTCCACTCAGAGCACCCTTCTCTCCAGAACCTAGCTCATATGTGCCAAGACCCGGCTAAGGCATCATTTCTGCCAGAAAGCCTACCATAAACCTTCAGGCTGGACCTCGGCTCCTTCTTTTTGGTATCTAAAGTTCCTTATAGCTATTGCAGCAGTATCTGTGGGTTCCCAACCCTGATAGGCAATTTAACATCACCCAGAGGACCCTGTAAAAAATATAAATCCCAAATATATATATATAAATCCTAGATGCCTGAACCTCTTGGGACAAGACTTGGGAAGTTGTGTTTTATTAATCTTCATGAGTGTTAGATGCCAGGCCAGGGTTGGGTAGCTCTTGTCTAGTCTGTGTCCCTGGGCCTGGGCACGGGGCTTGGGTCATGGAGACCGCATGCTGCTGGGCCCAGACACCCCCTAGGTCTGGCAGGAAAGGATGCAGAAATGTAAGACCTTCGATTCAGACTGTTTCTGTCCGTTCATTGCTTCTGCCTTGTTCCCCAAAAACTGTGCTAAAGATAGAAGAGCAAAACCCAACATAGTCTACCCTCATGTAGCTTACAGGCTAGTCGGCAGAGGCAAATCCCATCACCTACATGTGTTATTGCAAAGTACAACATGAGTGTTCTAAAGGAAAAGCGAAATGGCTCAGAAGCCCTGCCACAGGCACTCTGACATAGGCTTTTTTGCTCAATTATAAAAAGATACATGCACCTCCCTTTGAACTGACATAATCTCGCACTGGGCACCAGACTCGACTGGTGAAGTACGGGCTGGATTTAAGTCACGCTCCGTCTTCTCTCCCCTCATCAGTGGCGCACTCTTGCACAGTGAACAACTTAGACACCCTTCTGTGGTGGCCCTGCTGCAGTCTCAGGCAGAACGTTCTGGCTTCTTGGCTCCCCCTTATAGCTGGAAGAGTTCTTTATCCTAGAAGGAAATAATTACACCTTCTATGGGCATAAATCTGTTTGGATATTTAGAGAGGAATTTATATGTATTTTCTGGAGGACTGGGTGTTTTTCTTATCTAAATTGAAAAGAGGATTCTTTTTAAAATGATCCAAGAGCGTTCTTTCATATGGTAATCACACATACTCTGGCTGATAAGCCCTAGACTTGGCATAAGGTTCAAAGCAGAAATTATGATCAGATGAGGCACAGGGATGCTTTGTGATCTGATTTGTTTTTAGCGGCTGACACTGGGATAATTTTGCCTGCTGAGTGGCAGGGGGCCTCCGAAACCTGGGAAAATGAGGTCTTCTTAAAGAAAGTCCAAACTACTTAGAAGGGGTGGAAGGGCTCTTGTTACATTTGGGAGCTAGGAAAAAGCAGCATTATTCTCTGGTAGAAGAAAACTCTGGTCACACGCTAGCCACAGAGGATTCGGGCTGGAGTGGCCCTGGAGAGGCACCTCGTCCAGATCCTTCTTTCTGCCAGTGGGGAAACTGAGGCTCAGAGAGAGAAAATGGCTTGGCAGTGGGCGGCAGAGCCAGGTTGACCCCTGACAGGTAGCTTCTGCATCCAAACCTTGCTGATGGCCCACAGCGTCCAGTAGGGGGATGGTGTGAACTCACCGGGGGGCTGTGTGTATCGCGAAGGCGAGAAGGGGGCAGGGAGCACTGAAGACATGTACTCTTGCCACAGTCAGCGTGGCAGCTCCTTTTTCAGATGTGGGACGCTGCTGTCCCTGCTTATGGGGGTTAGGGATAAGCGTCATCTACAGGAGAGGACACTGGGAATGGAAGTAAGGGAAGACGGAAGTCATCCAACACATACTGGAGAAGGCACAGTGGGCCACATGCCACGTGGCTGGTTCACAAGGGGTGGTAGTAAGTGGTCTAGGGCAGGGGAGGGTTGGGTGTCCAAGCGGCATCCTACCTTGGACACCGTGTCTTTCAACGCTTTCAGTTGTGCGGATGAGGCGGGCTGATGGATGCTCAGCAAACGGCAGCGTCTCTCAATGAGAGCCTGCTAAGGAAAGGGGGGGAGGAGGGGAAATCTCCTCCAAGCCCCTCAGCAGTGCTTTCAGGAGGTATGACTCGCCCCATCTCACAGGGGAGGAAACAGGAGAATCTCCTGCCCGGAGTCCTATGGCTTGAGAGCAGCGGAGCCGAGCTCTTCCGATGACGTGCCTTATCCTCTGAGCTGGGCTGGCTTCTCTAAGACTCAGCACAATTTCTGCCCGCTCCAGCTGTCAGCTCCTTTGCTTGCCTCCAGGCCCTGCCTTCCCTCCCCAGAGGACATGTAGCAGATGAGATCCCCAAATTCAAGTGCGTTTTGAGTACAGATGTGGTGCTTTGTGCACGAGCCCTGACTTGGGCAGACACATGTGTTGGCAGCTCAAGCATTTGAAATAGCTGGAAACGGGAGTCCCTTCCCCAAAGATGAAAGATCAGGGGACGCCGTGGGACGTACCCAGCTTTGGTTTTACTCCAACTTGTTTTCCAAAGGCCCAAGCTCCACCCGCACACCAGGGCCCTGCTCTCCTTCAAACTTAGGACGTCAGTACAGACATCTCTAGCCGAGGGCTGCTCCTGCTTGGCCCCCGAGTGGTCGGGGCTGCCTTTCCTTCTCTTGTCTCCTAGTTACTGTGCTTCTGGGGACAAGGAAGGGACAGCTGGGAACAAAAGCCTTCATTAGTTCTTTTGTGAAACTCTCCTACAGATTAGGCAACCGGGAGTTTTTCATCAATATCCACTTTTCTAGTGGATTTCAACAAGCTCGAACTCTAAACAAAACATTTCCATCCCCTGTGAAGGGTATAGGTAAATGGGGAACGATGAATTGAAAAGGTGAGCATTTCTAACTCCTGAGGGCACACACAGGAGTCCCGACCAGGCTGGGAGTGAAGAGGCTGGTTTTGACCCTCATTCCCTCCTGCTGCCTGTGTGATCCCAGGCAAGGTGATTAACCTCTCAGGGCCTCCGTTTCCTGCTAAGGCCTCTTTCAGGCACATATTTCAGCATTATAAACACGGAAAGAAACCCCTCGGGAATGTAGTTCCTTTCCAGTGCTGAGTTTCGCACATTTAACCATGGCCAATGATACTTGATGAGTTTAGAATTTTCTCTTGGTGGGAACAGGGACGGGTGTTTGAAGCAAAGATTTTGAGTTCTTTCCAACTGTGGATCTAAGTCTGTGGGTCTGGGAGGCCAATCAGGCTGTCGAGTCATATGCATTTTACATTGTAGAAATAGATCCAGTTTGCTTACAGTAAAATCCTGGAGGTAAAGTGGTGTTTCCAAACTCCACGGAGTTGCAGCCTTAGAACTGAGAGCCAGAACGCGTGGTCTAAACACCTCAGCTGACAGGCGTGGAGGCCCAGGGTCCACAAAGGAAGTGCTCCAGGACTCCTGGAGAATTTGAGACGGAACCGAAGCCAGAACCTAGCTAGACACGTCCAGTCTAACACTGTGTCCTCTCTGTACGAATAAAAGTCGATTTGAAGAGTAAGGGGTTATAAAAATGATCCTATTATCTTAAGAACAGTTTTAATATATGTAAATACAGGTCCGAAGATTTTTATTTATAGTTGCAGGTTAACACACATCAAAACCCTGCACGTCTTCAGACACCACTCTGGACATTTGATTTGCATTTCCCGAAGCCACCCTGAGAGCAACTCTGAAATAAATTAAAAAGAATGGTCAAGCCTGAATGAACACTGAGGTTTCCATGTGCTCAACTCAGCAGATGCAGGTATGACCCCTACAGAGCTTGGACTCTGAACGGCCACTAACATTCTCTACGCTCAATGACCATTTCACACAATGAATTCATCTGTGTAATTGTGCTTAGCTGTCCCTAGATTAACTCCATGTTTGCATGAAGATCAAAATGCTTACTTTAAAAAGTTTGGTTTTCTTCCATTTCTGCCTTATCTGGGGAGGTAGTCATGCTTGGAATTTCCTGGGCTTTTCTTTTTTAAATCTCTTGGAAGGACTGAGAATGTGAGAGTGAGTAGCAGGGGGTGGGGTGCCTTGTTGACCTTTTATTGTCTTTTTTTTTTTTTTGGAACAACAGTTGGCACCCCTTCTTCCCTGTGTTGATGTCCTCTTGTCAAATGCAACCCAGAAAATCGGGATCTTAAAGTGGGTAATGGCATCCTGGCTTGCCTCCAGCCAGGAGGATTTACTACACTAGTTAGAATGGGATCTAGAATTCTGCTTTATCATGAAGTTTTCTACTGGGTTAGAGTTTACATGCAGTAAAGAGCACACATCTGAAGTGTGCATCCTGATGGACTTTGATAAACGCATACACTTCTGCATTTGTTGTCCTTGGGAGGGGAATATCTGTTCTGGGCTCTTCCGAGGCTGGGCTGCTTCCGGGCGGGGCAGAGGCCGACATCTGGAGTGCTGAGAGGGTGGTGGTGTGTTTCGAGTCAGAAGGCCTTATTTTCTCCAGGTTCACCTCACTGACACTCCAGCTGGAGCTCTGGGAGAAACGCTGGCCGGCACACTGCACTTTCGCTCACAATGGGGATCGGCTGGGAACCGGAGACGTTTGAGTGGGGTGGGGTGTTTCCACTTAATCATTACCACTGCTGACATCAATGAAACCTGCATGGGCACCCACAATGAGTGGAAAGGAGGCCAGACTCTCGGGAGGTATTGTGATGAGGTTGGGGACACACGGAATACAAAACTGAGCTCGGCTTGGATTGCGGCTTCAGTGCGCACTTGTTTCTTTTTGTGGTTGAAGAGTGCAAACTGCCCTGGCTATTTCCAAACAATTTCAGGAGAGGAATGGCTGTGTTTTTCAGGCCCCCAGGGGGTGCCCCAGCCACAGGCAGCCTTGGGAACAAATATGTCCTTTCCAGAAATAGGAAGTCAACTATTTACTTATGCAAGCAATGCTATAAAAGGGCTTTATAAGTTGAGTTGCAGCTCCTGAGCTTTGGACTGACCCCTGGATTTGTCTCAGAAGGCTCCTTCCGGAGGAAGGAAGGTCCTGAAGCTCTCAGGTCGAGCACTGGCTCAAACAACAACTGAAGTCAAGTAGAACCTCCCCCATCTAACAAGCTGGCGAGCCCAAGCAAAACACCCTTGAGACAGCTTCGGGACAAGGATGACAATATGTATTACTATTTCAACATGAACTGGCGTCGCAGTCTAGCTTCAAAATTCATTTCGTGACGTTAAGAAAAAAAAAATTTTTTTTAAATAAAATTCCCTTTTAAATCCTGTGATTATTGCCTTAACCCTTCCTTGCGTGCCCCCAACTCTCCGAGCCCTCCACTTTGTCACACTGCTTTGGCCGAGCCACAGCCTTGGTTAGATCTGAGCAGCTTGCTTCATGCCTGACCCCGCGTAGCCGAACCAGGTTCCAGAAGAACATGCCATCATGCTGGTGGCTCACACTTCAAATTCATGACCTTGAACCTCAGGATGCTCTGTAGGGCTGCCAGGCAGTTATGCTCTGGATCCCTGGTCAATGTATATTGGCATAGCCCATTCAATCAGTATTTGTCGAATGAATGGATTGAATGAATGAATGTTATTTAGGGTCCTATCAGCACTAAAGTTCTACTTGCCCAAATTTATAAGTGAATTTTATTTTTAATTTTATTTATTTATTTTTTTAAATGAGCACTGGCCTTAGAGCTAGAAGACTCACGTCCCACTCAGCACTGTGGCTTACTAGCAGAGTAATCTCAAGTGACTTAGGTTTCCTCCCTGGGACCCAGCCTTTTCTATAAAATGAGGTGATTCAACCAGGAACACTAGAAAACAGAGAGTCTCTTTAGACGGAGGTCAGGTGAGTGACCGAAGGTCCCTACCTTCTACTGAAGCTCATGGATCCATGATTCTTCCTTGAGCCAAGCAAGTCCACAGCCGGGAGTCCAGAGAGGTGTGGGGTCACTGGCATTTAAGGGACCCAAAGAGAAACGCTTGCCAGAAGACTTCTTCTCTTCTTTACTGGTTTCTGATTCTAGCTCCTGATCCTGCAGCTAGAAAGAGATTGCAATGTAGGCAAACCTCTCCCGGTTCTGAGCAAGTTTAAGCAAACTTAAGACGGAATATAGTGGAAAGGTGACACTGGACTGGGATCCGGGTGCCTGCATGGTATCCCAATCCTGTCACTGCTCCTCAGTCCCTTCCTCCTGTCGGGCCTCTGATTCTCAGTCTGTATAATGAGTGAATTTAAGTTCACTAAGCTTTATTCTGTCCTCCACCACTCCCTGGCACTGGTGGTGTCTTTTTGCCCTTTTTAACTGGCCTGGCCTGTTTCAGATCAGAACCGGCGCAGCATTAGCAAGGTTTAGGATGGAAATACTAAGGTCTTGAACAAGAGCAGGACTTTAGAATAGTAGAAGGAAAGGAAAGGCATTAATGGCAGAAACACTTGCCCTTGAGTCGAAAACCAGCTGGGTGAGTGACCACAGACTCAGGAGAGCCCCCCCCCTGCAATTCTAGAATAATGTACAGCACATGCTCCCAGCATGGGGTAGACAGGTTTGGTGCTACATGAGCACCTAAACATGAATTAAAACTTCTAGTGCAAAAATCATGTTCAGTTATTTATCTTTCGATCTTTCTGATTCCTTTAAGGAGTCTGTTATTGGGCTGGGACATTTTTTTTTAAGATTTTATTTGTTTATTTGACAGAGAGAGAGATCCCAAGTAGGCAGAGAGGCAGGCAGAGAGACGGGGAAGCAGGATCCCCACACAGCAGAGAGCCTGATGCGGGGCTCGATCCCAGGACCCTGGGATCATGACCTGAGCCGAAGGCAGAGGCTTTAACCCACTGAGCCACCCAGGCACCCCTCTTTTTTTCTTTTTAAATAAATGTTTACCTTTACCTGATCACTACTGTATAAAACTTGGAAATATAGAAAAACATGTAGAACAAAGGAGAAAATAGAAAAAAAATATAGAATGGAACGAAAATTCGTTCGTTCGTTCATTCATTCATTCATTCATTCTCTGCTCAGAAATAACCACTCCTAACACGCTGGTAAATTTTCTTCCTCAGTGCACCAACATAGCTGTTATGTCATGTATGTATTTTATTTCTGTAGCCAATTTTATTTTCCTAATATTATAGTATAAGCATATCCCAGTGTCACTCAAAACTTTTTATACACATGGTTTTAAATGGCTGTCAGCTATTTAACATGGAAAAGCCCCACATTGGGTTTAAGCATTCCCCAACTGTTGGGCACCTGGGCTGTTTCCAGTTTTGGCCATGAAAATGTTGCGATGAGCATGTTTATGCTTATCAGTCTGTCTGCATTTCGGATGGTTTCCTTATAGTAACCCCGGAAGTGGCATTCCTAGGTGGGAAGATTTTGAAGGCTTTTGGGATATACATTGCCAGACGTTATATGGGGCCCAAAAGTACTTCGATCTGAACCCATGTTCAGTGGGATACACTTTGGTTGGCGTGTGCAAGGTGAGGTTATTCCTGGAAGGAGCTCAGCCTCTGCCACTTTGGGCAAGTTACCCAACTTCACCACCTCCTGCTGGTACAGGTACGGCCAGTCACTCCCCAGGAATCCAGGAGCGAGTGTTCTTCATATCTAGGCTTGTGAGTGCCCATATTTCAGCTTCAAAAGTACACACGTCATTAACTTATGTGTTTCTCCCTTTGTGTAAAGGGATCAACAACAGTTTTCTGGAAAATGACTTGTCGCAACAGCCTAAAATGCTCTTTTGTAGCTGAGCTGGGCAAGGTTTGAATAAACATTGCTGACTTTCAGGGCAAGAGTGTAGACTGAGGCGCTCATACTTGCTTCGTGTCCTGTGTGTGTGTGCCCCAGCTGTGAGCTTGGCGTCTCATGAAAACTTCCAAAACAGCTCTCCTCGAAGTACATTGCAGAGAACGCTGCCTCCGCAGGAGGCTGGTGCCTGTGCCTTGCAAAAAAGGATTCTGTTGCTTAGAAAAGCCTGTGCAGATCAAAGTTAAACGGATTCTTTCAGAGCTTGCTTGAGCTAATGTTATTCACGAATCCCCCATATGGGAACGTGATAGTCGGCATTTGCCAGGCTCACCTGATGGCAAAACCCTTTCTTGCACATCTCATCTGATGGATGTTTAGAAGAACAAGCTTTGAGAATCACTGCTGACGACAACGGTGCAAGACAATGTTTGTCCTTGTAATGTATGAATGAGGAAACTGAGGCTCAGATAAGTTGACCAGGGTGGCCCAGCTGGTGATTCCTTGGGTTCAAATCCCAAGACCACCTGACCTTAAGCCTGGGCTCCATTCCACTGTCCCCTGGGGACAGAGGGTGGGGATCAGGGAGAAGGGTGCCTTTTAGCTAAGCGCCGGGTGCATGAAACTAGAGGGTGAATAGGAAATCAAGCTCAGAGCTTGGGGAGAGGATCCCACGCAGCGTGCATTGGTCATGGAGCCCGAGTCAGTGGGAACTGATGCAGTCTGAAGGAACCAAGGAAGTGGGGAGTCCAGAGAGCTGAGATCAGTGGAAGGCAGAGGAGGTGAGTTCCGGGGGCCCTGCCATTAACACTTCATGGATCACTTTCTTGGCGGATTCATCTCTTGTGCCAGCGTAAGGTGGAGAGCATTATTCTGTTGTGCTGTGGGCTCTGCTGAGGAGCCCAGAAGACTCTCGCCTTCTTACCTAGCACCTCCTGATTCTGTTAGCCGCTCTATGCCTCCAGTGATAGGCTTTTCCCTTGACCCCTGTCTCCCCCGTGGCCTCTGCTCAGACTGTCTCGTGCTGGGGCTCTGCTCTCGAGCAGCTGCAGGCCTACTCCGTCTGCCCTTCACTGGCCTCAGGGGTGGGGAAGAGATGAAACCTGGTAACGCAACAGCGCAATAGCCAGAGCTCTTCCATTCTGTGCATTCGACACAAATTCACACGCCGGCATTGTTCTAGGCTTCCGGCGTGTATTGGGAAACCGCCCAGACATAAACCCCCTACCTAGAGGCATAGTCATGCTACTGGGGAAGGGACACAATAAACCAGATAAGAAAAATGTTAGATAGGGATCAGCAATAAGGAAGAAAAGGGGACTTGAGCAAGGTGGGGATGGAACGGTAGGGGCTCACATTTTGGATCGGGATGGCCAGGGAGGCCTTACCAAGAAGGGTTGTGGTTTTTTTTATTTTAAAGATTTTATTTATTTATTTGACAGAGAGAGAGAGAGAGATCACAAGGAGGCAGAGAGGCAGGTGGAAGCAGGTTCCCTGCTGAGCGGAGAGCTCCAATTCAGGGCTTGATCCCAGGACCCTGAGATCATGACCTGAGCCGAAGGCAGAAGCCCCAACCCACTGAGCCACCCACGTGCCCCCAAGAAGGGGTTTTTAATCCCCGCACCACCCTTTGAGTAAGGAAGGGATCCCACGGTGTGTTGTACCTCTAGGAGATGCCAGGCATTGCACGTTTATGTATGCCATATGTATTTTTTCCTTTTCATTGTACAAATGAGTAAAGTGAAGCTCAGAGAAGCCAAGTAATTTTTCCTAGGTCACACAGCCAGTGTATGAAAGAGCCCCCAGCACACTGAAAGCCTGTGGTTTCTCTGCAAACCCACACTTTCTTCCTGAAAGAGTTAAGCAGGCCAGGCCTCACTGACTTACTTTATAGGAAAGGAAACAGATGCCCAGAGAGTCCCAGGTAGAGGTCAGGGATGCTGCTACACGTCCCACACTCAGAGAACAGTCTCCATAACAAGGAATTATCCTGCCCGAACAGTCGGAAGGGTCGAGGCAGAGAAACCAGAAGTAGAGGGAATCTTATACGAGAGGTAGGCTCATGGCAGCGCTCTGCTCACAACCCTCCCAAGGCTGCCCATCTTCCTCGGAGTGGGTGGGGGAGGACAGGCCCTCCTGGTTCTGTTCCTGCTCTCTGTTCCGCCTCCTGGTCCTCAGAGCCCTGCCCCTACTTTCCATCGAATGTCACCTTTGCAGGGAGGCTTCTCCACCACCTCATACGAAGCTGCGGCCTGGCCCCACATTCTCCATCCTCCTCTCGTGTTAGAGGCACCCCACTGACGGCCTGACACGAAGTCAGTTACTGTATTATTTTCTCTTCCCCCCCGGGGTAAGAGCCACAGGGAAGGCATACACGTTTGGTTCACTGTTGTACCCCACTGCCTAGCGCTCAAAACACATTTATTTGCTGAGTGAGTGAACACATCCACATCATGCTGGCCCCGACTTGCTCCTCTCCCTGTGCCTGTGACCTGAGTCATGAGGCCACCATCTCATCGGGAAACCGAGGATCATGCTTGAGCCTTCCCTTTCTCCCTCTGATAGCTTTACTGAGGTATAATCCACATACAATTCATCTACTTAAAGTGTGTGATTCAGCAGCTTTTCCTAATCACGAGGGCGTCCACCATGGGATGTCATCAATTTTAGAACATTTTCCTTACCTCTCCCCCCCAAGACCCCATAGCCCTTAGCCATCAGCTCCTCGTTTGCCCCGCACCCCAGCCCTAGGCAGCCAATAATCTACTTTCTTTCTGATACATGTGCCTATTCTAGACACGTCGTATGAATGGAATCAGACGATATGTGGTCTTTTGTGGCTTTTTTCAGTTAGCATAACGTTTTCAAGTTTCCTTCACGTTGTAGCACGTATTTGTACTTCATTCCTCTTTCTACTGAGTAACACTCCATTGCATGAATTTCACCTTATTTATCCATTCATCAGTAGATGGACATTCAGACCAAGTTTTTGTGTGCATATATTCATTTCTCTCGGGTATAGACCTTGCTGGGAGTAACTCCACACCCAACCTTCTGAAGAACTGCCAGCCTCTCCCTCTTCTCTAAGGAGCCACATCCAACCCACCGCCATGGGCCGTGCTTCTCCCTCCTGCACCTCCAAACACTGCCTGGCCGCTTCCCAGCCGGATGGCCCCAGTGCCTCCTACCCCCGGGATGTCTCCCCAGTGGTTCAGCTGTACACCGGACTCGCAGGGAGAGGGAGGCCCAACACCCCAGTGCCCAGGCTACACCCCAGACCCATTACGGCAGCCTCTCTGGGCGATGGGGGGTGCTGGACCCAGGCATCAGCCTCTCTACAGCCCCCCGGTGGTCATAGGCGCGGCCAAGTGTGAGAGCCACAGGGTCTCTGTCTAACCCCTGCTTCATGCTGCCATCTTATGCAAATCTGATGGCGTCACCCGCCCTTCTCCTGAAAGCCCCTTACGGCTCCCTGTGGCCCCCAACAAAAGCCCAAGTCCCCGGGAGGCACGCAGGTTTCTGGGACCTCCACCCGCCTGCTGCCCTGTCCTGCCTCCTACCCTCCCTGACTCATGTGGCCCCAAAACTCCATGCCTTTGGACACACCAGTCCCTCTCCGCTGGCTGCTCTCTGCTCTCCCAAGGGGTGGGGGGCTGGCTGGGCCCCCTCCTCCACACAGACTGTACCACTGTGTTTATGGGCCTGCCCGGGAGCCCCTCCAGCCCAGGGCGACTATATGATCCACGTCTGTATCCTCCAGCTGTGGCTGCCTGCCACACAGCAGGCGGCCTTGTTGGGAGGCTAGGGAAGGGTGATGAGTGAGGGAGAGAGGCCGACTGGTCTCCCAAGGGACGCGAGCCAGGTAGGCGACCCTCTCTGTTGCCTGACTGTCCCCTTCTGAGTCCCAGCATTAATCCTGGGGCAGCCAGTGGGCCATGCCCACCACCCATCCCCCACCAGTGAGGGTCACGTGTGTGTCCCTGCTGTGGCCACATCCACCCCCTTTCCACCATCTGGACCAACCACACTTCTTTCCCTCACTGTGGGCCCAGTGCCAGCAGGTGTTGGCAGAAAAGGGGGGACTGGGATTGATCGTCCTTCTGCAGCTAAAGGCAAAGGGCCCAACATAGACATAAATCATGTAAATCCACTTTCAAAGGGCCGGAGTGGAGCGGAATGTCCCTCGTCCCTTCGTTAGCCATAAATCTTCTGGCTGGGGAAGGTAATTGTCCTGCTCTTGAAGTAACTATAAAGAGCAGGGCCCATGAGCAGTTGGCAGGGCAGAGCTATAGGCGGCCCTCGGGGTGGGGCCCTGGCAGTGCACCCTCTGCCCCGCTGAGCTCTCCTCTCCCTTCTCCCTGGCGTGGGCTGTGCATCTCAGGAGGGCCTGTTGGAGGGCTCCCCTGCTTGTGCTGGAGGCTTCCATGGCAGCCCTCCATTGTCCCGTAAGTAACCAAACTCCTTTCTGAGGCTCAGCCATGCTGACACCACTTTACTTCCCATGGATGAGGAGCACTGTAAAGGGAGTCCAGCTCTGCTGTGTGACTGTGGGTGACTTACTTCCCCTCTCAGGGTCTTGGTTTGCCTTGAGGTGAAGAAGTGAGGAGGGTGGATTGGCTGATCCCGAAAGGCTGCTGTCAGCTCTAATGTCATAGCCCGCCCCCAAGGCTATAATGAAGGTCTTTCCGTGAGGGCCTGAATTATCAGGAAAATCATAGTTGGGAAGACCAGAGTCAAACACAGCAAAAAAATAACAAGCTGGAAAATCACTCCTCTCTGTATTTTCCTTTCCTCTATATCTGGCCTCAGAAGAACAGCACTGGAGAAGGACACGGCACTGAACAAAGGTGCCTCCAAGACCTGAATTCAATTCCTGTTCTGCCCCTTACTCGCAGTGTCATTTGGGGAAAGTCATTTTTCCCTCTGTGGGACTCAGTTTGCTCATCTGTGAAATAGAGATATTTCACATTTCATTCACACAGGCACTCGCCGAGCACCTGCTCTGTACCTGGCCCAGGGCTTGATGGGGGAGATAAAAAGGTGGATAAGACAGGATGCTAACTCTCAGGTTGCTCACGGTCTAGTAGGAAGATGGCCAAGCAAAAGGGCAATTGTAATACAGTGCAGCGAGTGATAGGATAAGGATCATAATAAACACGGTATCCGTGGCTAGCACTCATTTATGTCTCGTTAGTGCTCAGCACTGTGCTAGGGGCTTGAGCCTTTCATTCCCTCCTATGACAACCCTCTGGGCTGAGCCCTGCAACTATCCCGTCACCGGTGCTCAGGGAAGGTGGCCCGGTGGAAATGGTATGTCTGCTGGGACCCGAAGTGGGTACGGGAGCTTCAGCGGGCAGAGCCTGCAGGGCTGGGAGGGCACATGGGGACTGACTGACCAAAGGCCTGCACTTGCCCCGAGCCCACATGGCTGGAGCCCCGTTGGACTGGGGAGGGGGCAGCCAAGCCATGGGAAGCGCCCCGTTTGCAGCTAGTTATGTGAAGGATGAGCTGAGCAGCCCGTGAGAAAGGCGAGCAGCCCTCCAGACCTGCTAGTGGGGGAGAGCCCTCTTTGGAGGCTGTCGTCATAGTCCCGGAGGGCCTGGGCTTAGAGACTCGTGGCGGTCAGAGGGGACTGATGGCCTCGTGGGTCAAGAGTGATGGGGCTAACAAGTGACAAAAGCTAGGGAGAGCCTCCTGGAAAGGCAGAGCCCTGCAGGCTGTCCCAGTTCTAGCCTTGGTCTCAGTCCCAAAGTGACTGCCACCCCACTTGCCATCTCAGCTGCCAGTACACTGGCTGGCCCCAGGAGAGAGGGGCAGGGCAGGGAGGAGCCTGGGAAGCCTACCACAGCCCTGAAGGAATATAAGCAGGTAGGATCTGAGCAAGGAGGCACGTCAAACCTCGGGGAAGCATGGTTTGATCATGAAAGCAGCGGTGCAGAGGGGATCGGAGAGACATCAAGTTACATCTCTGCCGCAGAGCACACATCCACGTAAAACTTAACGTCTGTTCAAGAGTCGTACGTAAATCAACAAACATTTGGAAAACATTGTCCAGCAAGAGAGAACTGGTTAAAATGTGACGTATTGCTATCCTGTGGCCTCTTCTCGAGTCATCACAACCATGTTTTAGGAGAACATTTAATGCTCACGAGAGGTTATTAAGTAAAACAGCAGACTACCAAAAAGGACATAGGTTATGATCCCAGTTTTGAAGACTGTTTTCCCACAAAATACATGGAGGAGTGTCACGTGAGTGCACGTGGATGGCACACACTCCCACGAGCACGTCTCACCAAGAGTCTGGCAGGAAACATACCAAAACGATAATAGCCGTCACCGCAAGTCACTTTTACTTACGCGTGCTTACTGGGGTTTTTCACAAAACTTCCACGGTGAACACTCATTGCTTTTATAACGTGGAAAAGAGATACATGTTACTTAGAAAGTTAATCCATGCTGGCTCTAATATTAAAATAATGTAAACACCTGGGTGAAAGAAAGTGAAAACAGGGGCACCTGGGTAGCTCAGTCGTTAAGCGTCTGCGTTCGGCTCAGGTCATGATCCCAGGGGTCTGGGATCGAGCCCCGCATCGGGCTCTCTGCTCTGCAGGAAGCCTGCTTCCCTCGCTACCATTCCCTCTGCTTGTGTTCCCTCTCTCGCTGTGTTTCTCTCTGTGAAATAAATAAAAATCTTTAAAAAAAAAAAAAGAAAGAAAGTGAAAACAAATCTGGGGAGCGTACCTCACAAAGGCTGGAAATCCAGTTGCCCGAGGAGCTCAGCCTTTTCCTAAGGCCCCGCAGCGAAATGACCAGATAGGACTATGAATGCAGCTGGAACCTGACAGAAACTTGCGCTTCTCTGGAGAGCAGAGACCTCTTCCCGAATCCCACAAGATGGTCCCAGCTGACCGGGGGCGAAAATGAAGTCCACAGTTAGTGTTTTTTTCCAATTAAGATTTATCTCCTATACGGTTTTCTTAAACATTTGGTGCCTTGAAGTTACTGATACGTTAGAAGCTACTATGAGACGGTATGGGAGTCGGTCCTGGTTATATATATAACTCTACGCAGTTTCCTATGTCACCATTTCCATATGCACTAGTTCTCAAGAGAGTGGGTGCTACGACAGCCCAAGACTCCGGTTTTCACCGGTTTCCCAGGTGATTCTGAAACTCGCCCACTGTTGTTGCTCGTGCTTGCGCAGTGGGTCTCGAAGTTCGCTGTAATTACAATCACTCGGGCCGATTTTAAACCTGCTGAGGGCACGACCACACCCCAGACCGCTAAACTCAGATTCTGTTCTCAAAGCTCCACAGGTGATTCCAATTCAGCCAGGTCTGAAATCCGGGGGCTACCGCTCCTGCGCCTGAGAAACCAGGCCGGAGTCCGAAGGACTTTGTGTGTTCTCTGTCTCCATCTGCTGGCCATTCGGCCACATTGCCATAATTTACCTGTAAAAGGGCGGGGCTGCTTGTACTTTTAAGACCATTCCTCCCGTGAATTAAAGAACCGAAAAGAATGGAAATTTTTAAGTAATAAAAATAGCTACAGAATGTATTCTCGTATATAATGGGATGGCCTAAGTTATAACTGCAGTTGGATAACCCATCTAGAATCTCTTCTGTGTCTGCAATTAAAAGCAGCCAAAAATTGTGTAACAATTACCATTACAATTAGGCATGTTGGACCCCATCTTTTGAGTACAGGGAGTCATTTCTGAATGAGTGGTTTTTATCCATTTAAAAAATATATTTAGTGCTACTATACCTGGCACCCTGTCGGCTATGGGTACCTAATGGTAAACAGAACACTGAGAACAAGACATTGAGAGAGACAGAGATTTTTAAAAATTATTATTACAGGCTTTTGAGGGAGTGTATGTTCCGTGAGTTTCCATACAGATTTATGTAACCACCACAATAAGGATTCTAAACAGTTCCATCAACTCCAAAACACACCCTCATGCTTCCCGGCAGTTGAATACTTCATCCCAATCCTTAGCAAACACTGATTTGTTTTTCCTAACTAGGGTGTCCCCTTTTCCATAAATCCATGTAAACGGCATCATAAAGTTTGTAACATTTTAAAAGTGGTTCCCTTCACTCAGCATAATTTTCTTTTTTCTGCTTACTTTAGGTTTCTCTTGTTTTTCTAGAGCTTAAGTTTGAAATTGAGATTATTGATCTGAGACCTTTCTTCCTCCCTAATTTCTCATGCTACAAATTTCCATCAAAGCCCTGTTTTAGCCGCACATTTAGCCGTACATTTTGACATGTTGTTTTTTTATTTTCGTTCAGTTTAGACTATTTTCTGATTTTCTGATATTATCTGAGACTTCCCCTTCGATCCAGGGATTACTTAGAAGTATGTGTATGTCCAAGTATTTAGATATTTTTTTCCCCCAGTTATTGATTCCTGGCTTAATTCCTTTGTGGTCAGAGATCATACTGTGAATGATTTGAATTCCTTGAAATTTGTTAAGATTCGTTTTATGATCCAGAATGTGGTCTATTTATTCTGTTATTGGTTACTGAGGAATAGTTGAATTCTCCAACTATAATTGTACGCTGATTTGCCATCTCTCTTTGCAATTCTACCAGTTTTTGCTCCACATAGTTTGAATATTTGGTGTTAGGTATACAGCCATTTAGAATTACTATGTCTATGGTTGGATTTCTTTGTGTGTTGACCTTGTCATTCTAGTGTCTTTTCTTTATTAGAAAATATCCTTGCTCTAAGGTCAATTTTGTCTGATATTAATATAGCTACTCCAACTTTCCTTTGATTAATATCTGCATGGTATATTTTTCTTGTTTTCTTTTTGTCCTTTTATTTTTAACCTACACTATTTACTTAAAATGGGTTTCTTACACATAGCGAATAGTTAGTCTTAAGGGGCTTTTTGTGTTTAATCTCTTTTTCTTTCTTTCTCTCTCTCTCTTTTTTTTTTTACATCCTGACAATCTCTTTTAACTAACATAATTTTGGTCTTTTGAATTTAATTGTTGAAATGTTTAGATATAGGGCTACTGTTTTATTATTTGTTTTCTGTTTGTTCCCTATGTTTTTCACTCCTGTTTTCTCTCTTTGTCTTCTGAATTAGCTGAAAAATTTTTTTTTTTTTTGTATTCCATTTTAAATTACTGATTACCTAGTGAGTTTTTGTACTGTATCTTTTTGGTTGATTTTTAAATGTGGTTTCCTTAGGGACTGCAAAACACTTCACTTTTCATAGTCTGTTTAGGATTAATATTTTATTACTTCCAGTGAAGTATAGAAATCTTACTACCATATAGATCCCTAGACTCTACCTCTTATAATTTTTATATGTACTACATCCGCATTTGCTAAAACCCAATCAATATTATAGAAGTGAAACTTGTATACATGTTTATAATGGGTTCCAGATGGGGAAAATGATTGATTATATTTACCCAAATAGTTCCCATTTCTGTTGCTCTTCTTTCATTCCCAAAGTTTCAAATTTCCCTTTGGTGTCAGCGTTCTATTAACAAAATATTATCATATTAAGAAGTCAAATAAGAAAACCCAGAGGGACAAAGAAAGCAATGGTCATCATTTGCTGCTGGGACCACACTTCCTCTGGATGGAGAAAAGAGTTCTCTCCCTGTAGTTTTAGGCACCCGCCTGGCTTGCCAAGGGGCTGGTGTGGGGGAGGAGAGAAGCAACAACAATCGGGATCTCCCCCACTCTCTGACCCAGGAGGCCCTCTTTGCCTTTCCTAAAGCAGAAGATAGAGAGCTTCTGTCTTTCCGTTTGCATCTGGGCTGCAGGTCCAGGTCTCTCTTTGCTAGGAGTCCGGGCCAGGAGAGACCAGAGGGGGGAAATGACAAACTTAGGGCCAGTTTGGTGGTGCTCTGGGTTCTCCTGTCCCTCCCTCGTGTTTCTGTTTACTCCTTCCCTTCATGACAACTGCATCTGGGGAGAGAGACAGAACCAGGATGGGTCGGACTGAAAGGAGAGATGGATCTGCCTTTGACACGGGTGTGGATTTACAAAGGCTGGAAAAGGGCTTCCACGGGGCACACTAATTTAGGGAGGAATTCTCTTTTCTCCCACAGTGTGGTGGCTAAAATCCTGATTCCTTGGTTTGAATAATTTTAGTATATGTGCTGCCGAAGCGAGCACTGGTTTGAATAATTTTTGCATTCACTCTTCTGGATGAAATTTAGAACCATTTTGTCATTTAAAAAAATCTTATTTCAATGGAAATTTACATTTGAAGAGAGGTGGTCTTTTTATAATATTGAGTCCTGCCATCTAGAACATGGTATACCTTCTCTTTTTAATGTCTTCTTTTGTGACCATTGAAAATTTCTAATTCTTTTTTTTTTACAAAATATTTGCATTGGCTTTGTTTAAATTTATCCCTAAGTAACAACTATTGTGAATAGAATATTTTTGACATAAAAAAAATATCACATCTGTTATTGCTGACATACACAAGAGCCATTGAGTTGGGCATATTTGTAAACAGCTGCCTTAAGAATTTAAGAATTTTGGGGCACCTGAGTGGCTCAGTGGGTTAAGCCTCTGCCTTCGACTCAGGTCATGATCTCAGGGTCCTGGGATGGAGCCCCGCATCGGGCTCTCTGCTCAGCGGGGAGCCTGCTTCCCCCCTCTGCCTGCTTGTGATCTCTCTCTCTGTCAAATAAAATCTTTAAAAATATATATAAAAAAAAGAATTTAAGAATTTTATTAGCTCTATTATTTTCTGAGTTGAGTTTCTTGACTTTCGGCAAATAGTGATTTGTGAATTCAGTCTCTCGGACTGATGTTCTACAAATAATGATAATTCAGAAACTCTCTGAAAATATTTCTTGGAAAATTCTATTGCTGGTTTAACCACCTCCTTGGCCATTAAATCTTGTATGGTGTTAGGTCATAATCATGATGACCGGATTGCTTGGCTCGATTCTGACTTTTCAAAGAAAGCCACTGATAAGACAGATATATTTTATGATGTTAACAAAGAATCTTTTTTATTTTTTAAAAAGGATTTTGATCAGAAAAGGACACCGAACTTTATCAAATGCTCTTTCAGCCTCCATAAAAATGACCGTTGGGTTTTCTTATTTGATATGTTAACGTGGTAACAGTTTGTTAATAGAATTCATTCCCAAAATGGGCCCACTACTACTACCACTGCATTCCCCCAGTAAAGCCTGGTTGGTCACGGAACCGACTGCAGGGCAGTAATTCAGAAGAAAAGGCTTCTGCAAATGGTCCAAGCTGCTGCTGCTTTGAATTCTACCTGTAGAGGGGTTGTACCACCCCCAGCCCCCTGCCCACGGTCACATCTGTGCCATGAGCTGCTGCTGCTGGTGGCTGTGTCCTTGGGTGTGCTGGACAGGAAAGGCAAGTCCCTGCTGAGTGTCTGAGACTTTGGCCCCAACCCTAATATAATGCCCTTGTCCGCTGGAGCTGAGGGTCCCTTTCATTTCGACCTAAGACTCAAGCTTTATACTAAAAGCAGACAGATGCTCCTTCCCCAAGATCCCACTCCAATGATCTCTCTCTAATGAGACAGACATTCAAGCCCAGGAAAGATATCAAAGAGAAGTATACCAGGACACCATTTCTGAGAGCCTGCTGGACCACCTCCAAGCCAGAGGCTTCACTCTGTCATGTGACCTACCCCTGACACTCTGAGGTACCATTATCTCTGGTTTACAGAGGAGAGGTCAAGTAACTTGCCCTGGGATGTGGTTATTATGTTTCAGTGTTGTCCTTTAAACAAGGTGTAGTTCCAAAGCTTGTGGAAACTGATCTGTAATTTCTCGCTGGCCCTCAGGGATGGATCATGAGGCAGAACTAGGGAAGGGGTTATTGCTGCCTTGGTTAAGTCTCTGGCCTGCCACACATCTTGTCCTTTCCCTGGCCCGTGGGGACCTGTAGGGGCAGGACGCAGGGCTGTGTGTGGCCAGCCACCAAGGTCCTGGGGCAGTGCCTCTCCCAAATGGCTGGATTCAGCTTTCCAAAGCAGCCCAGGTAACACCTCACCTGAAGCAGTTGGGAGAATCCAGTTATCTGTCATCACGAGAGTTCATGGTGTTGACAGTATTTCTGCCTAGTGCTCTGAAAATTCAAGGAAAATAAATATCTGACATTTATTGAGTACCAGAAGCTATTCTAAGAACGTTCTGTGCATTAACTCATTTAATCATTAGAACATCCTTATGAGGCAGGCACTATTATCCCCATTTACATTTTCTCCCCTTAGAAAACTAAGGCATAAGAGGCCCATAGATAGAGAGCGGCAGAGTCAGGATCTAAGCCTAGGCTCTTGACAACTGCACTATATTAACGAAGTGAAGGCCAAACGAACCAGAGGAGCTAGAACTCGGAGCTCTTATGTTAGAAAGATGGTGAGGTTCTGCTCAGGGTCTGCATTCATGCACAAACATCCAAATTAAGGAAGCCCTTGCCCTAGTATTCCATGGGAGGTTTCTGCTGCCCTCTAATCACCATAGGACACCTGCTTTCCCATTAACTAGTACCACAGAAGAGGTTACAATGTGCGCCTTCCTCAAGTTCTAAAAGTGGGTAGAAATGCGTTTCTTTTGGTGGTCACAGAAAAGGTTCAAAAATAAGTGAGGTGTCCTAATATAGTCAGCTTGTTATACAACGGCTCTAGCCGTCTGCACATGGATGACCCCTTCTTCAAGGTTTTTCTTTTAAACACCAAAAGACAGTTCAGAACTTGGCATTCTGAATGAGAATTTGGAATTGGAGCTGGACTTGATCGTTTCTGCATCAGACTCAGTTCTAACTCTTCATCTTCTGTGTGGCTTCCCTTCAGGATGGCAGCTTTCCTGAGGCCCTGGGCGTCTGAGGACACTCCGGCGCCTGGGGTACCCCCGCAGTGGGAGTCAGCAGCCCATCCAGACAGGAGCTGTAGCCCGGATGCCTGGATTTTCTAGCCGTGGACCCCTGTTCTTTCCCTGCCTACGGACACACTAACATCTGGAGACCAGGAAACCTTTACAGAAGTGAAAGGTTTTCTTTTTTTAATGAGATTTTATTCAACATAAAGAACAAATCATCAAATCAAACCATTCAATGTCTTTTCACAGATATTTTATCAAGAAACTCACCAGTAAGAGCCCTCCAAATAGTGGCTATCCGTGCCACATTTCTGCTTTTATGTGACAGGTAAACAAGCAGCTACTAAGAATGTATCCCTTCAAGAGAAGGAGGTTCCGAGAGTCATAATCAGATCAGCACAGGTTCAAATCAGGCTCCAGGCCTCCATAACAATTCCAGAATCATCCCCAAAGAAAGGAAAATTTAAAGAATGTTCTAGGGGGTGTTTTTACTGTACCTGTGGTCTATTTCTTTTGGAAACCAGTTGGTATTCTACCAACGGAAAAGCAGGCCTTCAGTTTCCGGACTCCTCTGTTCCCCACACTGCTTGGGTAGCAATTCCTGAGCAAGCAGCAACACGGTAGAGGGAAAAGAGCGACTTAGGGGCAAAGGAGAAACACAGAGGACACATGCATGCCCTAGGATATGTTAAACTAAATAACAATAGTTAAATAATGTATCACCAAACCCCGTTCTATGTATCTTGATTCCTTATTTATCCCAGATCAAATATAAGTATAGAATCATTTTAACTGGTTCCTTTCCGTATCTAAATTTCTACCTGAAAACAATTCTCACAAACTGTTGGAGGCTAAGAGATGAATGCAAAATTGAAATCTAAATAATTCTTCAGTGAGAGGTGACTTTTATAACTGCTTAGACATGATCAAAATATTATTTAAAAACCTTTCTAACTATCTAAATTAAATTAAATATTTCTTTTTTTAAGGCACAAATTCAAAGGTGGCAAAAGCACCATCAGTTGAGGATGGGGTCCCGCACTCCTCCCAGGAAGCCGGGGAACGGAGACAAAAGTAGGTGTTGCAGTCGGGGTGAAGACAGACACGGGCCCAGCCAGCAGCCTCCGCGGGCTGGGGGTCAGCGCGTCTATGAGTGGGTTGTGGGGAGGTGTGGAGAGGCTTCCAGGCTTGGTACTGGGGAGCGCAGTGTAGTAGCTATTTACCAACCTGGAGGGAACTTTTCAGTATTTTAGCAACTGAAGCAGCTACACCAGTGTAAACTGGCTGAACATCAGCTCTGCGGAAAGCTTTCTAGAAGTGCAACTTGATCTGAAAACAGAGGAGATTGTGGGCACACTATTTTTCATTAGTTTATTATAAAAGAAAAACAATTCCCAGAGACACAAGACACAACATCCTAATCCCTAAATTCCTTTGTTTTTGTCTCTACCTTGTGAGGTTAAACGCCCTTCCCGACCACCCAGTCTGCTCGGCCCGCATTCAACCCCGTCTCCTGACTCCGGTTGCACCGGTCAGAGGCCCTGACAGTTTGGACTGTGGCTAATGCCATGGAACCACTCTCTAAGGTGGGAGCCCTTGAAGGAAAAATTTAGATGGACACTAACCTATTCCAAATAAAGGTGAACGGGTTGTTTCTGTCCCTAAAATTAAATCCTGCATATCTGATAGTCAAGCTTACGTCTTTCTATTACCACTTGACACTTATAAGTATGGCAGACTATTCACTTGTTAATTAATAAGTTAATTCTTGTTAATTGTTAATTAACTTGCTAATTCTGGAATGGCCACTTGAGATCCAGACGAGTCAAAATAAATGGTGAGTATATCTTCTAAAAAGCCCATGATGGCCCTCTTGGCTGTGTCACCGGTCAGTGCCTGGATGCTGCTTACGTGCTCCAGGGCCCTTCTGACCAGCTGGTCTCTTTCATGCACGCTATGTGGTGCTCCGGGGTCCTCTCCCTCTGCTCCTGATTTTAGGAACTGTAGGATGAAGGACTGTATCATGTCCCCGTTCAGTTCAAGGCTTTCTCTGATGCAGGGCAGGTCTGAGGTGCTGGCCAAGCTCAGGAGGTGAGTCAGTGCCTGGCAGATCTGGGTCCGCAGGCTGGCACAGTACTTGAATTCCAGAAAGTCTGTGGTGTCTTCACTCCTCTGTAAGGCAGTGACCAATGCGTTCCAGATCTGAGCGTACTGGTCAACAGACCCATACTGCTCTCTCTTGCTCGGGATAGAAAGGGCAGTGGCGGATCTGATGCGCACTTTGAAATTCTTGCACGATGTTACAACTGACGTTAGGGCGTTGTAGGCCTGGGAGGTCCATGGAGCTGTTCCTAGAAAGAATCCACCAGCACTGAATCCAACAAAGGGTTAGAAATAAACGAGGGAGGGGGCAGAGGAAGCACACACACTAGTGATCAAGCTAATCACTATGGTTTCACTTAATTCTCACACTAACCCTATAGGATTAGGGTGACCAGTGCCGGCTGTGGGATCCTGGGGAAGGCGCCGAGTACTGATTCCCAAACTTTCCATTTCCCTAAAAAACCCTGCTGCACACTCGGGGACTCTGCTACTCACTACTCCAAATGAGGACTCTGGCAACCATGAGAGAGGCTTCATCTCTGGGAAGAGACTATCCTGAGGACTCGGTGGAGGAGCACAGACTGAATTGTAGCCCTACTTGTTCTCTCAGTCAGATGGTTCTGAGCAGTGCACACACTGCACAACTGTATGCCCAGCCTTGTTCATGCTGATAAAAGACTATTTCCATGACCCAGATTAGCATCCAGACACTGCTCTGGACGTAGCCAAGTCATGCATTTTATTGCAAAAAGAAAATACTATCTAGGCAGTGACTGGGGAACAGAGTACTCAGATTAACCAAAGGTACAACTATCTAATTTTGAGAAGATATTGCCCAGACTTCTGTCTTCTCTCCCTTCCTGATGGTCTCAGGCAATCGGCCTGCTTTCTTCCTCATCAGAGCTACTACTGTTCACTCCCCACTCCATTTTGCGGGGGTTCCTCTTCCTCGACAAAGGCAGCAGAATAGATTTCAGCTTCCCTAACTCTCCTAGCTCCTCCCAACTTCTTCATTGCCTTTGAAGACAGGCAAGCAGACATCTACCTTAACGAGCTCCAACTCCACAGGTCACTTGAGCCTATTTCCTCCATGGAAAAGCCAAGATGCTACTTCTCCATTATCTCCCTTCTATTTTCTTAATTAAGTTTATTTATTTATTTAAGTAATTTCTAAATCCAGCGTGGAGCTCGAACTCAGAATCCCGAGATCAAGAGTCACATGCTCTTCTGACTGTGGCACCCAGGTGCTCTCCGGCTGGGAGCTCTTGGTAGTGAAGGGGAGCAGAGCCAGATTTCCCTGACTTGACATGCTCCACTGGTCCAGAATGGATTTACCTCCCCAGGAACATGCCTTGTTCCAAACCCTGTCACATTACACAAAGACAAGGGTATAAAGCAAGTGCTGGTAAGGAAAGTGAATGGGATTTGGAAGCTGCAACCCACACGCCCAAGCAGCTATTAGCCACCGATGCTCTAGCTCAGTACATGGCAGGTCAGTACTTAGATGCCCTCCTTCGATGCAGCAGCCAAGGGCTCACATGGGATTTCCAATTTCTACCCTTTCTTCCATGCCACTTTTTCTCCTTCATTTTCACCCCTGTTGTTAAAACAACATATGCTCTTGTAGAAAATTTAGAAAGTGCCCCTCCAGAGGCAACCACTGTTACTAATTATTAGACTATTTTTCTTCCAGTCCTTTTTCTACCCATTTATTGAGATCATGCTGTAGAAACAATTTCATACCCTGTTTTAATTGGCTTAACATCAGAAGTACCTTCCCAGATTATCGAAAAATTTTTGTAGACATAATTCTAAAGGATCCCTTTGAGGGGTGCCTGGGTGGCTCAGTCGGTTAAGTGTCTGCTTTCGGCTCAGGTCATGATCTCGGGGTCCTGGGATCAAGCCCCGAGATGGGCTCCCTGCTCAGTGGGGAGTCTACTTCTTTCTCTCCCTCTGCCCTTCCTCCTTGCTTGTGCTCTATCTCAAATAAATAAAATCTTAAAAAAAAAAAGCTCCCTTTGAATATATATACTATGATTTAACTCAACCATTCCCCTAAACTCGGGTGTTCAGAATATTTCTATTTTTTTCTAATACTGTGATAAGTACCCATGTGAGGTACTAATACTGTGATAAGTACCCATGTGAGGAACATCTTTAGTAACAATGCAGGCTGCTGTGTGTTGTCCTGGGGCCCTCTACCAGAGAGAAGAGGGAAACTTTCTTACCTAATGGAAGAGCAGGATTTTTAAATACATTCCCCATTGCATAACAGGCATTCCATCGGACTTTCATGGCAGCCTCAATTAGAACAGTAGAAATTAGGGCCTGGATTGACTCCTCAATGATTTCAGCAAACCTGGGCTTTTCTATATGAGATGGTTGCAAAAAATGAAGCAAATTTCCAAGGGCCCGGACTGCATTGCTTTTTACCTAGAAAAAAATGTAAAAAAAGGGGAAAAAAAAAAAAAGGCATTAGAAATCTACTTTGCCAAAGAGACATTATGGAAAGCTTAATTTCAGCTCTAAAAAACCCAGGAAGTCTTAGTGCCAATGAAACAAGCAATCTACGAAGGTAAAGCTCTTGAAACTCTGTAAAGGTCTTGTGTGGTGAACAGCCTGTGCCATCAGAAAGGTGAGGTCCTCTATGTCCTCTATGTCTCCTCACATAGATTAGATTTCAGAGAGGTCTGTCTTCCTCGTTTTGCAGAGATGGTGCTGAAGACCCAAGGGCAATAGGGCAAAGCTGGCTTGGAGCACAGTGAGAAGAGGCGAGGTTTCAGAATTCGAGTCCAGTACTTTTGTATTAGAGAGTCTCAACCTTTGCAGCCTACTAGAATCATCTGGGGAGCTTTCTTTTTGGAACCCAATTCCCAGGCCCTAATCCCAGAAATTTTGAACAAATTAGTCCAAGGCAGGGCTCCCTAGGTTTTCAGAATCACTGTGCTAAATTAAGCACTCAGTATGGGTCAGGTGCTATGCTAGGTGCTTCAACACAAGCATCTCCAAGGCCACTGAGGTAGAGGTCATGACTTCCACGTTCAAGATATAGAAACTGACCTCTTCAGAGAAGTTAAATAATACACCAAACTTCATCCAGTTACCAAAGGACAGGCCAGGATTTGAACCACGTCTGCCTGACCCTAAAATCCATTTCTATGCTTTCAACTTACTAGTCTAACCGGGGCTATTCAAAGCCAAGAGCTGCTCATCCTTCTGACTTGTCACATCTACTTAAAGTTTGGAAACAAAACAAAACGAAGGCAGATGAACATTAAAACAAACGTGGACAGACTACGGAGTGGTATTACAAACAGCACTGATAGTTTTCAGGACACAGGAGAGAAACTGTGCAAGGTGGAGTAGGCCACATAATACCCTGAATACTCTCTCAATCTCCTCTGAAAAGGGATAAATTTGGTGGAACAAAACCATAATACACTAAGTATCTAACTGAGAGACACTAGTGCTGTGACTCTACCTTGTCTTTATCCCTGGATGCTTCTACAGCTGATCGCAACATCTTCAGGAGCAGGAGACCAGAGAACTCTTCCTGGAAACTTGGGTCTGGTGTCTCCCTATTCCATCCAAAGTAGACAAAACATGTCGAATGGCAAAACCCAGTTAAATATACACATACATTCACTTAGTATCATGATAAAAAATTTGGGAAAACAGCTCAACAAATCCATTCAGATTATATCAAGAACTTACAGTTTACACCCTTTGACTCAGTAGGTCTACATCTAGGAATGTGACCAAAAGGTAATCTCAGAATAAAGATTTCATGCACAAAAATGTTCACTGCATTTCAAAGCCTAAAATAATGCAGATGTTCGATTAACAGGGGAGTGGTTAAATAATCACTGCCCATGATGACTGTGTAATCGTAACTCACATTTATAAAAACTTGGACGAGTGCTTATACAGGTTATACGTGAGGGCTCAGCAATGAAAAGCAGGACGCTAGTGTACGGGGAACAACAGTTGCCTCCAGGGAGGGCAGCAAGGTAGGAGCAAGGCTTTATACTGTATACCTCTTTTGCATCATTTGAATTTTTTTAACCTGTGA
>CM053619.1:16844368-16859200 GCA_028646535.1 Procyon lotor | reverse complement strand
CAGGGAGCCTGCTTCCCTCTCTCTCTGCCTGCCTCTCTGCCTACTTGTTATCTCTCTCTCTGTCAAATAAATAAATAAAATCTTTATAAAAAAAATTACAAATTTAACATTTAAAAAGTAGTGTAACCATTACTATGGTTCTGTATTTCTACTTTTATATTTTCCTCATTTTCCACATATAATGTGGATATATAATTTATATCAGCATGCAGTATTAAATACACACACACACACACAAAGAACAACTTGCTAATCTTTTTTGGGGTGGGGAGAAAGAGAAGGGGGGAGAGAAAATCCTAAGCAGGCTCCACACCCAGCATGGAGTCCGATGTGGTGCTCTATCCCAGGATGCTGAGCTCAAGACCTGAGCTGAAATCAAGAGTCAGATACTTAACTGACTGAGCCACCCAGGTGCTCCACAACTTTCTAATCCCATTACTTGAAGGAATATCAAAACAAAACAGGAAGACTGACTACACAATATGGGAGAATTATTGTTACTTTTTTTTTTTTATAGTAGAGGTCAAAGATATTCTCCTGGGCCCTCAACCTCAGAAGACACCCACGGGAAATGAGCTGAGTCACCTACATGTTGACAATCAGAGTGTCTGTCAGGTTGCCCAGGGACCAGGCTGCTTTGGCCCGGACATTCAGAGATTTGTCTTGAAGTGACATCAATATTGCATTTGCTGTGTCTGCAACAAAGATGACATCCTGTAAGATAAAACAAAATACTGCAGTTACTTTACGAGCTCACACAGCTGCCTTGGAATTCTGAAATTTACTTTCAGAGGAAGATTTAAGTCTTTACCACAAATTTCTACTTGAAAATCAACATGTATTTACTCAATTTACTATTCTACGATATTACAATTCGGACCCTCATTCAAACCCCAGGGGAGGGTCTTCCATGACTTTGGTATGTGCCACGCACACCAAGGAGCCTACGGACCTTGCTCTTGTTGAACATCTTATAACCTGGTCCATGACAGTGCTCTGTGAATTCTGTGCTTATCCTAATTTCCACCTTGGAAAAAGATGCTGACGACGAAATGAATTTCTAGAAACACACCCTATTCATTACACACTTCTCAGGGAGATAAATGTCATAGGTAAGAGTGAAAGAGAAATTTATTTCCTTCTTAGTAAAAATTATATCAGCTTTCTAAATTATTACTATTACATGGTAATGTCCCATTTCTTTTTTCCCCAATTATTCATTAATTTAAACATTACCTGGGCACCGAGGGTCCTGGGCAGTACAGGCATTACCATATTTTAGTAGCAATTAAGGAAGCCTGGTTAAAAGCAGTGTCATGTCCTTTACTGTCCAGCTTTCTATCCACCCAAACCACGACCGTACTTGCCCATCACGGGCACAGAAGGGCAGTGCGGGCTCACGCTGACCTGCCTGAGACAGGGGAAAAGCACATAGACTCCAAGGGCCCTCGAGGTCGCCGCTTTCACTAATCGGTTCTTGCTGTCATTCAGCCCGAGCAGCATGGTGAGGCACAGGATCTGCCTGTCACTCTGCAGTGAGAAAGGTTGGCAAAGGGAAAGTGAGCATGAAAGAACTAGGAGCCACTGTCCTCAACAGGTGACCGTGATGCGTCTGTGTCTGAGTTCACATTCGGGAACCGAACACAACTGAGACCTGGAAGCTACCTTGGCAGAGAGCAGAGGGTCGCTTCAGACCCATTAGGGGAGTGTCTGCACACATACCATCTGTCACCTTTAACCTTTCCCACTGTATTCTGTTCCTTCTGTATTCTGTTCCTTTGTGAAAGCTAAGAGCAGACACAACCGCCACTGGGGACTAAAGAAGGGGAGCCACCTGAGTACCCCGTGTGCTGGGTCCCAGTCAAGGACAGTCACTCACTTCATGCTATTCCTCACGTTGTGCCCATTTTATAGATGATAAAACTTAGTTTTACAGAAGTTAAGATCACCAGAGAGGCGGAGAGTGGAAGAGCTGGGACTTAGACTCAGGCCTTCCTAACTTTTGGCTTCGAAAGCTTTCTGCAATGCCTCTGACTTCCAAGCCTCTCCCCCCACTTCTGCCACCTGCCTTTTGAACACAGGGAGGAAAGGCTCTCCCAAGACGTTAAGATTTTAAGTTTTGCCACCACCCTCGGCCCACACGCAGGTAGACTGGGCCCCCTTTTCTCCGAAAGCATGCTGAATACTGGCTCAAAATGAATGAGAATCTGCATGGAACTGAAGCTCTAATGCTCGGGGGGCCGCTTGGGGCTGAGGAAAAACACTCCTCGGGGTACCGGCAGGCTGCTGAAGGCTTCGGGCAGGATGGACGACAGGGCGTCGCAGGCGCTCGCCTGCAGAGTCGGGTGCTCGGAATTCTGCAGGGCGCTGGGCAGAGGGCCGTTCAGCATCATGGTCCAGAACATCACCACCTGAAACAGGGGCACAGTCAAAACCGTGGCCCAAGAGCCAACGGTGGAACCAACTCGACGCGAACACTTCTACAGGGGGCCATAGTAATGAAACGTCCTTCTATACAGCAGCGGCTTTTTCTAATGCTTCCACTAATCCTTCCACAGCAACAGAAGGGGCTTCAGAAAATGACAACTGCATCCTTCCCTTTACTGACCAGGAACCAGTCTGCTACAGTGAGGCGGCCAGAGAAGACAATTGTGAGGAGGAGGGGGAATCTGTGCTGGTAATAGCAGCAGCTGCCAGCGCCCTGAGTTTTCCAGAGTGTGTCTCACGTGCCAGATGCTGTTCTCAGTGCCTCACGCAGATCTACCCACTGCAGTCCTCAGCACAACTATATGGAGTATGTGTCATTATTTCTACTTTCGCACAAGGAAACCGAGGCACGAAGACACGGTGTAACTTGCTAGAGGGCGTCAGGGTCCCACAGAGCCCAGGGGTCGGTGCCAGAGTCCAAAGAGTGTGGGATCCAGAGGCAGACCTGGATCCTTCAGCGGCTGCCTCCCATCTCCGCAGCCTCGGGCAAGTCAGCAAACCTGCCTAAGTGTCGGCTAATCTTCAGAAGAACAGGGCAAAGCTGTCTACTCGGCAGAGTCTGGGTGAGAGTAAAACGTAATGCTGTGTGTGCAGCTCTTCACATAGTGCCCAGTGTGTAATGCAGACTCTTAAGCTGAGCAGGGGGCTGTTGTGAGCACCGGGAAGAATGAGCTCCCTTTAAAGCTCTCGGGGTAGGCACCGCAGAGTACCCTGAACAGTTTCCTTCCCCTGCTTTCTAAAAACCCTGGGATTTCATGTGCATTTGCAAATCTGTCTGTGGCTTGGTACCTCTTTCTGCCCCATGGGTTTAGTCCTGAGTTCCACCACGTATCCCACAGCCCAGTTCTGTCCTCCCCTAAATCCCAGCTCCTAGAAACTCAATCTGGGCCTTTCCCACCCTAAACCAGAAGACTTTGGACAGGTATGCTTGCCAGCCTCCAAGATGACCCACAGCGATTCTCACCTCCCATGTTAAGGAGGTGGCCCTCCGCCCCCACGCTGGCTAGAGCTGACCTGTGTATCCAGTAGGGGACTGTGGAAATGACAATGTGCAATTTCCAAAGCGAAGTCATAAAAACACTGGAGCTTCTGTCTTGCTCTCTCCCGATTCTCTTGGGAAGCCAGCCACAGTATCTAGAGGACACTCAACGCAGCCCTCTGGAAGGGTCCTCACGGGGAGGAGGTAAGCGAGGCCCACTGCCAAAAGCCAGCGCTAACTCGCTAGGTATGTGCGTGAGCCATGCTGGGAGAAGATCCTCGAACCCCAGTCAAGTTCAGTTAATGGCAGCCCCTGCCAGCTTCCTGACTGCAACCTCAGAGAGACCTGAGCTAAGCCAATTCCTGTGCCACAGAAACTAGGTGAGAGAATATATGTTGTTTTAAGCTGCTAAGTGTTTTGGATGATTTACTATGCAGCAACTGACAAGTAATATAGCAAGTATATCCCCTTTGTACAGATGAAACAACACCCACGTGTGAACAGCTGAGTCTTGCCTAAAACGCCACTTGACAAGCAGGGGGAGAAGTGTGGGTGCAAACTCAGGTCTGTCTGAGCAAATCAACTCACCTCCCTGTGAATGGTGACATTTCAGCTTTAGGGGCCAGTCTTGGGAAAGAGCTAGATATGCTTAATTCCTTGCAAGGATGATGGAAATTACAAATGGAAAAGAAGAGGCAGGATGAGGAGGGCAGAAGGAAAACCCATCACTTTTGGTAGGGCCGTGTGTTCCTCCTCCAAAGGACTGGCACAGTGTAGGGACAGGAGAAACAACTAAGATCTCATGTCTTTAATGGGAGCGCGGGGGCCCGGTGTGAGGGAGTTAAGGGAACGGACATCTGTCGAGTACCTACTACGTGCCAGCATCTTTCCATTTCAATCTTCCAACAGCCCCAGGAGTTAAAGGTTATTATTCCTCCTTATGAGGAAACTATGCTTGTACATCCGTTAATGGTGCTCCCTAGATTTGATCTCCTGTCTTCTGATTCCAAATGCATGGCTCCTCCCATCATTCCAGTCTGCCTCTTGGGCAGGATGAATAACCAAACCAGGTTTTATGCGAAAGAAACGGTGTTTCAATTGCTGGCTGTACGTTACACATAGTCTGACCACATAATGAACTGCGAGGAAACCGAAGCGCAAATACATCCTATTCGTGGTAGTATCATGTCATCACAGATTATAAACTAGTTTTTGACACTGAAAGAAGCCATACTGTTTACTTCACTTTATCACTGAGCCTCAAAACTGACTGAAGCATTAAGAGAAGAGAAAACGGTGAACTGACACGTACTCACCAAGCTAACCGGCACTCTCTGATCAGCTGCTACGGTGGAGTCTGGTTTATACTGTTGTATTAAGCCTGTACCCAGTTCTTCCAGAAGCTGACGAGGTGAAAGAAACAGATTATCAAAGCACAGCACGAGAATTACGGAGGTAGAAAATCTCACTTGTTTGGAGATGACCTCAAATCAAGGGGAAAAATAATTTCCAACTGAATTTTCTCTCCTTTCTCAGCAACTCCTATGTCAGAGGTATTCTTTCAGGAACAAAATCACCAGAAATATATTGTTAATTTATCACCAAATGAATTCTTTGGGTTTTTATAGTAGAGCTGAAAATAAAAGAATCTGATTTTCCCCATCTGAAACCCCCATAAGAAACCTCAGAGTGGACAGACATGCAGCAGGGGGGAGAACATACAGGAGGAGAAGAAAAAAGCAGGTGGCTTTTCATGAAAGTTACCTTTGCTCCGTGAAGCTGAATGGATGGATCTGCTTCCCCCATGCACTTGCAAATCACCTCTCCGAGCTCCATCAAGTACACCTGAGCCATTGAAAAGTAACCCCTGGCCAGATGAGCCAACACCTGCCAAGACAACCGAGGAATAAGCCCCAGGACCTGAATGCAATGTGGGGCTGCGATATCCAGAGAAGTGCTTTAATATTACAGAAGTCACTCACACTTAACAAGGGGAAGAATTCTAATGCTGAATGAAATGAACAACCACAATCTTTATTTTACGACTGAAATCGATTAACTGTATCATGTAATTTCAGGGTGCTTTATAATTTATGAAACGTGTTTCACTAAGATTGGCGATGTTATTTAAGCCTGGGAACAATCTGCCGAGGCAGGGACTCATGGAATACTTCAGCTGAAGGAGGGAGCTAAGGCTGAAAAAGTTGGAAAGTTCCAGGGCATGTTTAGTATCAACCAGACAACTAGCAGCAGGAGAGCGCAGAACCAAACCCCTGTCTAAGACCACAGCTGAGTACAGAAGCGACTATGTTATTCTAGGTTCGTTTTCTTCCTTGGAGGGAGCAATTATTTTGTTGTCTCTAAGCAGACAGAAGATGAAAGAGAAGTTATGGAAAATTACACATTTGCTTAAAGTTACATAAATCAAAAATGAACTGTACAATTTCTTTCGGAATTACTATATAATCTCAGCGTACCCACCTGTCACGTAAAAACGGAGGTGACTAAAATGGCTTGCAACAAAAAGGAATGCATCTGACACTTAAAACCAAGTCCTCTCCGAGCCTCAGCCAAAACCAAAACAACAGAGCAGTCACACCGAAAATACAACTCCCACTCACACCCCTGGCCTGTGGCGCGGGTTTCCATTATTTTCATGGACTCGCTCCCCACCGTCCAACAGCCTTTGAAGGCAGAATGATTACTTCCAATTTGGAAACGAGGAGCCCAAACCTCCTACCTGTAAGGCCTCCAGCCGCATGGGAGATGGTTCATAAGTGCTTCCTGCCGCAGAGCCGGCGTCACTACCCGAGCAGGACTCCTCCCTGGGCAGCACGACGGTGGAAATGCACAGTCGGATGAGCCAGCAGGGCTCTGAGGAAGCCCTAGGGGAGCTAACTGGTGCTTCCTCCAGAAAGGGTCCTGAGGGGGCTTTCTTGCACCGATCTGGAGTGCTCAGGTGGGGAGTCGCTGAATTGCTACTGCTGAGTCCGGCAGAACAGGGCTGTTGTAAGAGCAGCTGGACCTCAGGTAAAGGTGCGTGAGTGGACACGATGGCTCCCAAGAGAGTGAGGCTTGACACTCGAACGTTCACATCTGTCAAAGTTAGCGGGAATCACTATCGCTGTGGGATCATAATTACCCCTGCAGGCAATCAAGAATTAGGGCATCCTTGGTTAACCTGCATCTAATTAAACCTCTAGCCCTAACTTCTAGTTTAGAGAACTACACGGAACACAAAGAGAGGTTCAACAACACCGTAAAGAAATTATCTGGCAAACTGAGCGTGTGAAACGTGCTGGTAGACAACTGTCTGGGACTCGTCTATAAATCAGCGTGGGGAAAGACAGAGAAGGCTGACCGTCGGACGCTCTAGACTAGGAGAGACTAGAGTGACAGCGTAACGACATGCAATGCACAAACCCAGAATGAACCCGAGTTCTTACAAGAAATGAGGAACGATTCTGAGGCATATGGGGAAATCTGTATGTGGAACAGATACCAGATGATACTCTGGAATCAACGTAATTTTCTTAGGTGGGTTTTTTAGGAGATTGCCTTTATTCTAAGAGATGCATGCTGAGGTATTTAGGATGAAATATCATGTATGCAATTGACTTTTTAGAAATTGTTTTTTAAAGGTTTTTACTTATTTGAGAGAGAGTCAGAACATGAACAGGGGGAGGGGCAGCGGGAGAGGGAGAAGCAGGCTACCTGCTGAGTGGGGAGCCCGAAGTGGGGCCCGATCCCAGTACCCTGAAATCATGACCTGAGCTGAAGGCAGACACTTAACCAATGAGGTACCCAGGTGCCCTTGTAATTGACCTTCAAATGCTTCAAAAATATACATATTTATAGGCACATATGTATACACACGTACACAGATACACATATGTGCAAACAAAGTCAGCGTGACAAATGTTAAGTCTAGGGAGAGGTATGCAGATATTCATTGTGCTAGTCTTCCAAATTTCCGTGGGTTTTAATAGTAAAATGCTGGAGGACAAAGCCAGACACTTGTCCCCTCAGCTTGCAGATGAAGAAGAGCTGGTGCAGGGGAACGAGCAGGGCACTGAGCCCAAAGACTTGGGTTGTTTCGATCTTACTTCTGCCACTAATGTGATGAGAGACTCCAAGGCGGGATTGATCTTTCTGGGTCCCATTTTACACACTGGTGAAAGAAGTGAATTGGGCTTAGTTTTCACATCACGATCCCGTTTAAGCCTTATAAAAATCTTATGATGTGAGTCTCCTTCTTCCTGTTAGGAGGAAATGAGGCTCTGACAGAGCTGCAACTCTGAGATGGCAGCAATGGGAATGGGCTGCAGACCCTCAGCCGGACTCCAGGGCCACCCGCCCTCCCACCATGTCACAGAAACATCTGCCACCTCCTTCAAGTACTAGAATTTGCACTGAAAAACTTCAGAATGCGGTCTGATCCTAAAGCTTGCAAGCAAAAGAAGGACAACTATTCTCCAGGCAAGTGTTCTAGCACATATATATTATGTGCGGGAATAAGTCAGGAAACAACAAGGAGTAAGACTCCGTAGCCAGTGGGGATTTGAGGCTCTGGAATTTTATCCCAACTTCAGAGGAGATAGTGTTAAGGAAGTTAGGTTTTATATTCCAGGTTTTCTTTCCAAAAAGAGGATGATGTCTATGTAACTGTCCATCCATCCACACTACTTCTTCTTTTTTTTTTAAGATTTATTTATTTTAGAGAGAGAAAGTACATGTAACTGGAGGGAGGGGGAGAGGGAGAGAGAATCTCAGGCTGACTCTCCACTGAGCACAGAGCCTGATGTGGGGCTCAATCTCGTGACCCTGAGACCAGGACCTGAGCCAAAAATCAAGAGTCAGACACTTAACCACCCGAGTCACCACCAGGCACCCCCATTACTTCTGCCTGAAGGATATGAACTGTGTATTACGTACCAGATGGGGCTCCCCACACTTGGCTCACCCCTAATTCTAAAGTTACTGCACAGAAGTAGCAAAGAGCCAATAATCTTTACAATTAATTCTCCACCTCACTTCCTTCCAGTGGTGTCTACTGGGGCTTTAGGGGTCAAAAGTGGGGTTCTAGCAATAGCCGGTTTCCCTGAAACTTGAGAATAAGTAGAGATATCTTAGAGCTATAAAATTGCCCTGAATACTTTTTAAACTAATAATCTAGATTTGATTGATACAAAAAAGCAATTGACTTTAAACTACTACCAACCTTTGTGGCGAATATAAGGCTTTATCTGGTTCCAGACTTTGGTCAACAGGCTGAGTTTCAGACGGTTATATGGTGAATTTGATACTAAATTTGCAAGGCACTGCAAAATACAAAAATAGCCCATCAATAGGTCTGATTAAGCCACAGCACAGACACAAACTTTATAGTATTTAATTAAAAAAAAAAAGTCTTCATAGTCATTTGAAAATCTGTCTTTTTCTTTTTGTTCTTTTTTTAGGGGAAGAGCACTTGTGTTTTCATTGGTACAACTTAATACTAAAAATAGGAGTACTTTTAATAAATCATTTATTTGGACGTACAGAGATTGTAGGTTAAGATCAAACAAGTAGGCACAACAGGATAGCTTTCAATAAAATCACCAGTTAGACTCCCAAATAGGGTATCATTCAATAAAATTAGTACTTAGTTATATTCTTAAGTCAAATTACTTTTGGACAATGTAAAACATTATGCAGAATTGAAACAAGACAAAACCCTTCCAGAACCTACAGATAACTTGGCACGCTTACCTTAATTATCTGAGTAAGGGTCTGTGAGGATGACTCGGCCACCAGGGCTAACAAAAGACATCTGTGCAATTCTCTAATGCTGGATGCAATCATCACCGAGAAGGGAGTGAAAGCCCTTCTGTGGTCACTGGTATCTTCAGCAACAGAAAGAAACTGCTTTGAGCCTTCCAAGATGGCAGATAAAACTTGCAGAGCACATGCACGTGTCTGAAATTTCAAGATGATTCCCATCAGTTAGCTAAGAATCAGGGGTCAAATCCCCTTCTTCCTATTTTCATTTTTAATTTTGGAAGTTTTTGGATCATTTTAATGAGGAAAATAGAGGCATTAGGATTATCTATCAGGTCCTAAAAGTAGCCATGAACTAGGCCCCTTGCACCTGCACTTTAAAAAAGGCTTTAAATCACACTGCTGTTAGGTCTTCTTACAGTAAGGAACGAGTCCAAGCTACACCACAGTACAAAAACCTGAAATCATGAACATGAGAACGACTTAAAGAAAAATTAGAGGCCTGGTTTATTCAAGCATAAGTCCAAGAGAAAAGAGTGAAATAGCTTGTGAGGTAGGAAAAAAATACGTGAGTCTAGAGTCTGTTTTACATCAAACATGCTGCTTTATATGCTCTCCTGAAGCATCCATGAGTACTCAAAGTTAATTAAACAGGATATTAGAGAATCTGCACATTCAACTTGGCAGGCATCATTAGTGATCCAATTTTTCAGAAACACTCTTAAGGTGCAGAAATGAACACTGCCTGCAGTGAGTTTTTGATAATCAAAGAAAGGAAAACCATTAACTGTAGCCTTACAGATGGAAATGAAAGTATGTGCCCTTTTGTCAATGGTCTGCTGTACTTGTCAGGAAAAGTTACTGGAGCAAGATTGTTTTTATAATGCTAAAAGATGACTTTCAATTGGTACTGAGATGATGATTTTGTGGTATTAAAACTCAGGAAAAGAAATAAAAAAAAAAAGAAATAAAAAGAAAGCCATTCCCAAAAGGGAATGTAGGTGATAAATGTGGGATTAATAATGTAATACTGTACCCTCCTTTGCCAGTCCCCCCAAATGCCAATTATACACTGTCAGATATTTTTAAAATGGAGACTCAACATTATAATTCTAATCTAGGGGCACCTGGGTGGCTCAGCTGGTTAAACGTCTGCCTTTGGCTCAGGTCCCGGGGTCCTGGGACTGAGCCCTCCGTTGTGCTCACTGCTCAGCGGGGAGCCTGCTTCTCCCCCTGCCCAACTCGTGCTCACTCTCTCTCTCTCCCTCTCAAATAAATAAAATCTTAAAAAAAATTAATATTTCTAATCTAAATATTTGATCATGAAACGTACCTGAGTTTGGTGTGAAAAAGGTTTTCCAAAAAATCTTAAACTATGTCATCTCCAGGTAACAATGAATAAATCATTTTTGCACGCCTCTTATAGAGTGGACTCACAAACAACAAACTGAAAATTTATTGCTTTGAGAATAAATCTGTAGTAGAGCAACATGAGTCTTTGGAATTAAGCACAACCACTGAATTTAGGAAGATGACAATATACTACGAAATTGTGTGTGTGAGAGACTGCTCATGAGAAATAACTCATGCACAAGTCACAAGTCCGCTCATCCAAGAAAAACTTAGATCAGGGGCTGGAAAACTTTTTCTGCAAAGGACCAGTAGCACATAGTCTATATTTTAGACTTTGTAGGCCCAAGAGTCTCTGTTGCAACCACCCAGCCATAGCAGCACAAACCCTAAAGATTAAATAGGACTATGTTCCAATAAAATTTTACTTACAATGATTTCTGAATTTCATAGAATTTTCATAATCATGAAATATCATTTAAAGTTAAAAAAAAAAAACATTTAAATTTTTTTTTATTTATTTGACAGAGAAAGAGAGATTACAAGTAGGCAGAGAGGCAGGCAGGGGGCCGGGGGTGGGGGGGAAGCAGGCTCCCTGCTGAGCAGAGAGCCCGATGTGGGGCTTGATTGATCCCAGGACCCTGAGATCATGACCTGAGCCGAAGGGAGAGGCTTTAACCCACTGAGCCACCCAGGCGCCCCTAAAATTAAAAAAACATTTAAAAGCATAAAACCATTCTTAGTTCATGTGTCATATAAAAACATACTTTGCCAACCCCCGATTAGATGGCTGGTCTGAACTGAAAAATGTAGATGTTATCTAAACCTTCATTTCTTCAGATGGCAATTAAAAACAGTTCGAAAAAAAATTCGAACAGCTCACAAAGCAATTGTAATAAAAAGCCACGTTGTGGAGAGAGATGAACTGATGCTCAAAAGTAAAAAAATTTTAGTTCAATTAACTTTGGTACCCTGTGAGGGAAAAAGTATCCATGACCATCAACAGATGAAAACAAAAGTAATGTCACTGAAATGTATCACTCAGGTATGAACTCTGTAAAAAATGTGATGCTACATTAAGTTATACTTCTTATAGTTCTGATTTAATTTCCCATAAACCCTGTTCAACGTATCTTTGTTGCTAAAAAAAAAAAATGCTATTTATGACACTGAATTGTTCAAGTTCTGCTTCACTGACTCTTACATCAATATTTAATAAACTGTTGACCAGTTCTGATCAGCACTTCCATCAGAAATTACCAGTGTGCAAGCAAACTGTAAGGGGGCAGCTCTCCAGAGTTCATTTTGTTAAGTTTTTATCATCTGAATATTTACAATGATGGATGAAGACTTTTCAATGAGATAAACACCAGTGTGCTCCATTTCACCAGTGTGATTTCACTTCCTTGGACATGTAGTCTTGTTCAAAGGTAATGAAACTGCACTCTCCCTATCTTGCTACCCACAGATGCAGCAGAAATGTTTGCTAAGGTAGCTCAGTCAGTCCTTATGTTTTCCTTTTTTAAAAAAGTTATATGTATTTATTTAAATTCAATTAATTAACATATAGTAGATTGTTTGTTTCAGGGGTACAGGTCTGTGATTCATCAGTCTTATTTAATACCCAGTGCTCATTACAACACACACCCTCTCCAATGTCTGTCACCCCGTTACCCCATCTCCCAGGCCTCTCACCTCCAGCAACCCTCAGTTTGTTTCCTGATTAAGAGTTGCTTATGGTTTGTCTCCCTCTGGTTTCATCTTGTTTCATTTTTTCCTCTCTTCCCCTATGATCCTCTGCCTTGTTTCTTAAACTCCACATATCCTTTTTTTATGTTCGTTTGGTCTCAATCTTTCAGGGAGGGTGATGAAATCACTGCTGGGAGTGGGTAGCAGTAAGGTTTCGATGCGCCTGGCTGTTCCCTTCTTTGGCTTCATCCTAGGACTGCATCATTGTTCATGGCTAATTTTATTTGACTGGATTCCCAAAGCTGGCTGCCTTTAGGGTGGAGGCATCTGAACACTGTGTTAGGGTCTCTAGATCTGGAGATATCCAAGCCAAGGTCATCTGTAATTTGGTTGGCCTTAGAAAAGAAAACCTACCAGTATGTGACAGTTAAAAGCTAGTTTTATTCTCCTAGTGATGCTATTACTCTAGATTTTGATTTGTTTCCACATCTCACAGTTCTCCAAAAGAGAAATAAATAATCGCCATGGAATTTCAAAATCAGGATAATTCTCAAGGTACCAAAAGGAAAGTATACCCCATAGTTTGTTCCTTAGATCAAGTCTTCATAGTAATCTACCTCTTTAACCCCCAAGGAACTTATATAGAAGAAATGGGTAAATTAGCCACAGTATTTGTACCGACAGTTTGCTCTGTGCTGCCGGCAGACACCCAGGCTGTGCTTCCAGAAGCACACCTGGCCGGCTACCTGCTCCACAGCACTGTCTCCTCGGCTACTGTCGGCAGCTTGCCTCAGCCAGAGGCTCTCCAAATACATGTATTTTTTATCCTTTATAGTAGTTTTCCCTTTAAATACTAGCCTGGCTTCCCTACTGACTTACTTGCCACCATTCATTCCCATTTTCCTCCCGGCTTCTCCTTTGCTATTGATTCAGCCAATCTGAAAAATTACTGCTGCTTTTAACTGCTCAGGATATTGGGTATTTGCGATTTTTAGTGTGTATAACTGAGGCCCATTTATTTTTCTTCACCCTGTGAGAGCTAGAAGTTTTCTCATCACAAACATTTTTCTAAGCTTTACGTATCCTTCATAACCACTATGGACCAAGATATTCCACAGAGCGTTTAAGCCACTTTTTATTTTTTCCTATTACAAATACCGTGGCAATCAACATTTTCACCGAAGGGAAGGAAGCACGGCTGGTTCAGTGCAGCTCAAAAGGGACACCGAAGTTATAACACTCAGTGTACTCAGGCCTGAGGCGAGCCCTGGGCAGCAGGTGACCTCACTGTGCTCTTTCTCAACCTGTTATTCACATAAGCCCACTTCCTAGCCTCCTGCCTGTCCAGTGGTTCTCAAGTCAGAACTTGGGTTGGTATTAGTGAGAGCTGTATTCAGATGAGATCAGGTAAGGCAGAGAAAACAACGAAGATGCATAGAGTTCTTCTTTCTGGTATCATGCTGGGAATTTATATGCTCTTACCTTCGGAGAAGGATCTTTTAATGTAAGAGTCATCAAGGACACAGACTGAGGGCTGCCCAGCTCAGGTGTATCGGGAACAAAGGCTGACCAGTAGCCATAAAGAACTTTTTTTTCTATTGATTTTATAGTAGAAAGAAAACAAGCTAATGCTCCTTGGCGAACTTTGGCTTGGTAAGACCTATCCAAAAGAAGGAAGACAAAAGTTTAATAGTTTTAAAAGAAATACAAACATGAAAGACTATTTATTTTGGCCAACTCAAATGATACGTTCAACATTCTGAATGAACCCTAAGGTAAAGATGCCAAAATGATATTAAAACAAAGATTTTTCAATCAAAACATGTTAAAGCCATTTGTTTATCTAACAAGTTTATAAAGCGACAATATAAAACACAACTAGACAGAAAACAAAAGGCCAATAATTTGACATTAGGAAACTAGTGTGATTTGAAACACTGCAGAGTATCCATCATTCAACAAACATATCCAGAGTACTTAAGTATGTGCCAGGTGTGGGGCTGAGGCCCATCCGTGCCCCCCACAAGCTCACGAGGGACAGAGACAGACAGTTAAAGAGATAACTGCAACACAGCATGACCAACACTAAGGTGGGGATAAGCCCCACAAAGTAGGGATCTGAGCCAGAATTGGGGAGGGGGGAAAACCATCAGAAACGGCTTCTCAGAGGACGTGACTGCTGAGCTCGTACTGAAGAGGAGTAGTGGCTAACACGGCAAGGAGGCCAACAGAGCGAAAGGAAATTCTGGGCAGAGGCCCCCCACAAATGAATCTTCGAGCTAAATCCCATGCGTCAGTCAGGTTTTTAAGCAAAGTTATAAACTTGTAAGCAACGGAGATGATAAGGCGTAACAACATAACAAAATACTACTACCTCATTTTACTCTGCATGCCTCCCTCGGCATCGGAATAGTCAGACTCACTACTGCTGACCCTCTTCCAGCTGGCAGAACGGATGGGCGGGGAGACTCGGTCTTTTCCCGCAGCGCCGTCTCCCTCTCCGGGCAAAGTCCGGCCTCCCGGGGCCGAGGGACAGGGAGTGCTCCCCGCACGCAGGTGCTCTCTGC
>CM053619.1:16793754-16843868 GCA_028646535.1 Procyon lotor | reverse complement strand
CACTCTCTTCCCTTCCTGCTCGTCTTTGTACACTCATCCTTCTATCTAGTTCCTTGTCCTAACACAGGCAAGTGGTGGCTGACTGGACCTGCCAATCGCCTGACCAGTTCGGAGGGCAGCCCCTGCAGCTCTATGCTGTGAGTGGGGAGGGCTGCGAGGAGGAGGACACCCCATGCCACATGGCTGTGCAGAATCTCCTTTGATGCCAGTGCAGATGGGCAGAGGTGGCCTGACGTTCATACGCTTCCGCTGACTGAGCTGGGCCAGGGTGTGGGACCTGGGCGCAAACACAGGTATTTAGAAGGTTAAGCCCTGATATGGGCAGCTGATCTCTCTGGATTACACAGATCCGTGTCTAATATTGAGTAATGGCGTATCCTCAAATAAGCCCTGCGAGCCCAAGTAAACGAGCTTTGTCTGCCTAATGATCAAGACTGCTGAAGAACAGAAGCCACTATTCTTCTGAGTTTTACCTACTTAAGTAATCCCTACACGCCACGTGGGTCTCAAACTCATGACCCAAGAGCAAGAGTGGCATGTGTGCTCTTCTGACTGAGCCAGCCAGGTGCCCCAGGTGCCCCAGGACAGAGGCCACTTTGAATGGCGGAGGGAAAGGGGGTGAGCACCTCTGTGTGCCAGATTTTACAAACGTATACAAATTGGATCTTACAGATACATATTTTAAATAGTCTATATAAATTGATCTTTATTTTTTTAAAAGATTTTATTTATTTATTTGACAGAGAGAAAGAGATCAGAGTAGGCAGAGAGGCAGGCAGAGAGAGAGGGGGAAGCAGGCTCCCTGCTGAGCAGAGAGCCCGATGTGGGGCTCGATTGATCCCAGGACCCTGAGATCATGACCTGAGCCAAGGGCAGAGCCTTTAACCCACTGACCCACCCAGGCGCCCCTAAATTGATCTTTAAACTGGTATATATGTATATGCTATCTCCATCCCCTTGAAAAACAAAAAGTACTCTCAAAGGTTATCTCCAATACACACATGAAGAGAAGTCACTCCCCAGTAACTTCCTAATTACTCAGGTCATCCTGATCGAAATTCTAAGCTCTCTCCTACACACACACACACACACACACACACACACACACACACACGTTTATGCCTTTTTCTTACACATTCCCATTCACCAGATTTTAGACCCAAATTTAATTTTGGTCTTTGCAAAATTAATATTGCAGGGCTCGGGACCTGGCCTAGGAATGGGGACTGGCAACCTCTCACTTCTCCCCCAGTCTCTGCAGAACTACTTAGAGTTCCTCATCAGGTCATGCTACCCAAGATGCTAACAAGTAGAGATTTCCTTGGGTAAATAAGCCTCAAGCCACGTTTGGGTGCAGGAAAAACCCCATATCTGAGTATAACAACTTTTTCCCTCCTTCCACCTTATTTAGAATCTCGAGCCTTCTTTTAATTACATCTTCTCAGAAATGCTGATCTGCCTTTTTTTGTAGAAGTTTTCGGTTTTCCTCTTGCAAAGCTGTTTGGAAGAACACTCATCTTGCAAGGAGGGCTCTGTGGAACGTCTGAGTGCTATGCAGCCTCGCCCACAGTCAGGAAGGCCGGCCTCCCTAGGGGTAGCAGATGGACCCATGTCTCTTTGAGAACGTACATTACGGTTCCCAGCTTCCCCAGCAGTTAGCTGTGGCCACGCGACTGAGTTCTAGGCAACCCAATGTGAACAGCGGTGATAAACACCACTTCTGGGGAGCGGCCCCTATCCACCCCCTCCCCACCACATGCAACCATGCATTCCTTTCTTCCACTTGCTAGCCTGAAGCACACAGACAAATAATTCTGGAAGCTGACTGCTGAAATTAGTGAATCAAGATGGAAGGCACATGGTCTCCAAATTACCGCTTGGAGAAAAGCCGTCTGCTGTCCAAGAATACACACTCTGGATTTCACACCAGGAAGCAGTGACCCTCCACTGGAAGGAGTACCAGCCCAGGCTGTCATTCAGATGTAATTTCATTTATTCCTACAGGCCAGCGGGTGGTGCTTGAGGACTTTGGGGCTATACTATTGTGCACAGTATCGGTGTAGTTGAGGGAATATATGTGAACCCTGGGATTTCATGAGACGGAGAAAGAGAAGCCCAATGCAGAAGAAAAAAAGGGTAGGGGGACACAAGATTTCTGGACCGTCAGTGACTTTCCATAGCACAGATCCCAGCAGCTGCTTCCCTGGGCAGCATCAGGTGGCATTTAAACCTCAGGGACATTGCAAGCCCCTGTCAGGGGAGATGGTACTATTGTCGCAACCCAACTTTACAGGTCCCCTCTTCATCCTTCAGTTTCGGGAGGGATCCAAGACCCACAGCCAGTATCTTAGGGACTGTCTAATCAACTTGGCACAGAGAGACGGCATAATCGCTCCCGGTCTTTCAAGTTCTTGGTCTCCCAAACATTAATCAAGACCCTGTAACAAGTCACTCACCAAGTGTTAGGAAACCCACGAGGGTCTATTGCTAAGGCCCCGATACTATCAGTGCTTCCCATTGAGAAGAGAGGAGAGGAGGGAGTATAGTGGTTGACCGCAATTAAATTGCTAGACAACGCACATGCTAATTTTTATTTTTGGAGGTAGTATAGTGTAGGAAAAAAGAGGGGGTTTTGGAGCCCCTCAGATCTGGATCTAAAAGCAGGCTCTACTATGTCTTAGTAATCTACTACGTCCTTGGCAATTAATCTCGGCAGTCTCCTTCATCACGGATGAGAGGTTCAGATTATTCAACTCGTGGGGCTATTTGTAAGGATGAGGAAATAATGTAGAGAGAATATCTAACACCTCATAACATAGTATATAAAAGATTTTCCTTCTCCAAAGGCATTCCTTATCCTCAGCTGGGTTTCAAAATCCCAAAGCTCAGGGGCCATTCTTTACAATCTCTGTGGAGCCGTGGTACGGTGAACAGAACTGCATTTCAGCTGTTATTGGCTCGGGCACGTTCCTCCAGGCCACTGGCGAGTCCCTGAGCCACCCTACTCGCTCCTGAGATCACTCACTTTGGGGGGTACTAGCTTTCTGTTCCTGGTACCCTGCTCGGGGGCTCCAGTGTGAGTCTCTCTCTCTCTCTCTGGCGGGCCTGACAGCCGTTGTCCGGGCAGGGCTAAGCCTCTAGCTGGTCTAGGATACGAAAGCAGGCCTTGTTGCTCTTACCGTGGTTCGGGGCTGGCCAGTGCACGTGGCTGTGTCGGCCACTGACACGGGGCTCTTCTACACCCAGTCCCAGTGTCCTCCACAGGCCACAGGAAAATGAGAACTGTGAAGCCTGGCAGGAGAGCAGGGGAGGGCTGGGAGGGGACTTACAGTTTTAAACTTTTGTTCAATTCAAAATATATAGATATCTACATAGTTTGCACTGTTATAAAAATAATACATTTTCGGGGTGCCTGGGTGGCTCAGTTGGTTAAGGAACTGCCTTCAGCCCAGGTCATGATCCTGGAGTCCTGGGATCGAGTCCCGCATCGGGCTCCCAGCTCCACGGGGGGTCTGCTTCTCTCTCTGACCTTCGATCTTCTCATGCTCACTTTCTCTCTCTCTCAAATAAATAAATAAAATCTTTAAAAAAATAAAATAATACATTTCATTTTTTAAAAAGATTTTATTTATTTATTTACCAGAGAGAGAGAGAGAGAGAGAGAGCGCACACAAGCAGGAGGAGCAGAGGCAGAGGGAGAAGCAGGATCCCTGCTGAGCAAGGAGCCCGATGTGGGACTCCATCTCAGGACCCTGGGATCATGACCTGAACTGAAGGCAGACGCTTAATCGACTAAACCACCCAGGCATCCTTACATTTTCATCTTTAAAAGGCAAAAAACATTCAACTATATAAAGAAAAGATTAGTTTCCTTTCCCCCCAACCCATCAAGCCCACTTCCCAGGAGGTATATACTGTTGCCTGTGACTCCTTCCAGGATTTTCTCTGTGTTTTTATAAACATAAACACAAGCCCATCAATAACATACATACACACACATAAAATGTTAGTAGACATTTGCCTACTAAATTACAAATATGTAGGGTAAGGCTACACTTTTTTTTTTTTTTTTTGGTGTTGAAGGATGTCTTCATTAGGCACTTACAATATACATCAAACGCTTTCAAATGTACAATTGGTCTTGTCATTTTTAAGAATTTATCCTAAAGAAATATGATTTCAGGGCACCTGGGTGGCTCAGTCAGTTAAGCATCTGCCTTTGGCTCAGGTCACGATCCCAGGATCCTGGGATCGAGCCCCACATCAGGCTCCCTGCTCAGCAGGGAGTCTGCTTCTCTCTCTACCCTTCCCCTGTTCATGCTCTCTATCTTATTCTATCTCAAATAAACAAATAAGAAATCTTAAAAAAAAGAAATATGATGTCACTCAAGGATATTTATCTTGTATAAGCAGAGACCATGGGGATTAACCACCCAAGGAAGAGACGTGTGGGCAGAGCTAAGCTAATGTTACTGAACATTAGCCCCAAGTGACAGATTTTCTAAGTATAACAAGACAAGTTGGAAAATAGGGTATATCTATATACTGGAAAACAATAAAGCCTTTTTAAAACATGTGGTAGAACTGTATTTACTGATTAGGGCTGATATATGACATCACATTTGTAAAAATCATATATACATGCTCATTTTCTAAATTTTTGTTGGTTTGTATGTTTATCTCTATTACTAGCAGATCTTTGACACAGACCTCTCCTTAATTATTCTTCCAGCACTTAGCACAATAAGAGGTGTCCAGTAAGCACAAAATAAATCTCTATCCATTGTGAAATCTGCAAAAGTTTGTGTGTATGTGTGTGTGTGCATGGACACGTGAATTATGGAAACATTTGTTTAAATGTTAACATGGCTATCCACGTGGTGGAATGATGGATAATTTCTCTTTTTTATTAGTAGTATTTCTGTATGAGCATGCATTACTTGCATAATAAAATAAGAGAAGGTTCTGTGCTCAAAAAGCAGAGACACATGGAACCGTGCCATGCTTTTCCCTCAGGAATGACAAGCCTGAAAGCAGAGACCATGGGGATTAACCACCCAAGGAAGAGACGTGTGGGCAGAGCTAAGCAAGTCTCCCTGGGTTCTGTGGGATTTGGGGATCTGGGCAGAGCTGGGGGTTTTACCTGGTTCCTGGGCTGGGGAGCAGATTTGACGAGGCCCCCTCCTGATATGCTGTCCTCCAGCCCCCACAGTTCTGGTTGCCTTGGCAAAGACCCACAGAGACTTCTGACATTAGAAAAGACCCCGTGAACACAAAGAAGGCTCAGGTGTGGGTATATGGAAGCAGGCCTGTTTCCATGTGGTACATAGTACATAATGGAATATGATATGAAACAGGACATGGGGCACCTGGGTGGCTCAGTGTGTTAAAGCCTCTGCCTTCAGCTCAGGTCATGATCTCAGGGTCCTGGGATCGAGCCCCGCATTGGGCTCTCTGCTCAGCGGGGAGCCTGCTTCCCCCTCTCTCTCTGCCTGCCTCTCTACCTACTTGTGATCTCTCTCTCTGTCGAATAAATAAAATCTTAAAAAAAAAAGAAAGAAACAGGACATAATGTGAAAATAAGTCTAAATTGGCATATTTTTAGCAGAAGTTGAAATAATATTTACCCAACTACGAATGGCGATTATCTCAAGACAATAGGACTATAGGCAGATGTATCTCTCTTGGTTTTGTTCTCTGACATTTTAGCTTTTGCAAGAAAAGTGTAACTTCAATAAAGAAAAAAACCAAAAATTTAAAGATGGAGAAAATTCAGAGAAATAAGCTTCAGCTTTTTGGCGGTGCTGTTGATCAGCAGGAGAACAGAAGGAGAAGACAGATTCCATGCTCACCAAGCCTTTTCTATGCATGCCAGTCGTGCAAAAACAGAGGTGCTGGGGTGAGGGGCATAAAATTCCCATTTAAGAAACGAGGACATAGGAGCTCAGAGAACATAACTGACTTGCCCACAGTCAGGGCTTGTGAGTGGTGACTGGGGTTGGAAGGCAGGTGGTCCTGGCCTTCAAGTCCATTGTTGAATAGAGAACCTCTCTGTGATTCCCCAGCACACACGTGCCCATGTGGATTCAGGTATGCCCTCAGATTGGTTCTGCCAGGGCCCTAGGTGTCTGCGGGGCCAATGTGACTTTTGGGAGGCACAACAATGGGGCTTGTTTGCACGGAGGGGAAGAGTGAGCCTTCAGGACAGAAACTCATCAACAGTTGAGGGATGGAGCCATCCCGACCTCCCAGGCATCTGTTGCCTTCATGATTCCCACGGCAGCACCTCCAAAGACGGCGTCCTCCCTCCTGGGTGTGCAGGGTGGCATTCTCCCCGGTGTAGTTCCCAGTTACGGCCCCTCTCACCAGGGAAACGGTGCTGCTGCTCAGCCTCCAGAGATCTCCTGCTGTTTGTGACACCGTCCCAAGATGCACTGGCCGCAGCCAACACCAGAGTTTTCTGGTGGCTGAACTCCAACATATGGCAAACTCCATTGTCTTCTCTTTCCTTCCTTGGGGTCGGTGGAAAACGTACCACATCCTTAGAACGGCAGAGGAGTACTTGATCAAAGGCTAGTTTGAGCAAAAGCCACCTTGGCGGCAAAGCTATTAAACCACCAGATCTAGGACGAGATCCCTCCGCCAGCCTAGCCACAGCTGAAGCACAGCCCGGTCCCTTCCCCGGCAGCGAGGCCAAGCGTGTGCTCGAGGGGCTCGAGTGACCTTTGAAACCAGGATCCTTTGGGTTCAAAGCAACGTCTCCTCCTGTTTAAGTGACCTGGCCGACTTTGCTATTCGTACTTTTAGAGTCACATATCAGGATCCAGACCTTACTTATTAACAGCTTACAGATGAAGAAACCATATTGAATAGGAAAGGCAGAGTGTGGAGGGGTATAGCTTGTCCAGGGACCTCTCAAAATGTTCTGATGCAGTCGTGCAGTGAATTGTGCAGAAAGGCAGCTAGGGAAATGGGAGTAGGGTGCCCCCCCAAAGAGCGAGCCAAGCTAAAGAGAATGCGCAAGCAAAACCTTTCTAGGGGACTAACGGGAAGCTGCGTTAAACCCCGTCCGCCTGCAGGGGGAGCCAGTACCCTTGACCCGCGGGGACACTGGCATCCTGCTTTGGGAAACTGGGCGGATGCGGGTGCAAGTTGGGCCCCAGTGAACCTGGCTGTAAGCCTCGGGCTGGGATCTGGCCGGACCGGAGGGGAGTTCAGGCTCTAGGTTTCCCGCCCCAGGCTCATGGCTAGAGGCTGGTCTAACCCTGCACGACATATTCTCGGGCCTGCGAGAAGGTTGGGTGAAGGAGCTCATCTCCTGCAACCATCTCCAGAGAGAAAGCAATCCTCTCCGCCACCATTGTCAGCTGAGCCAGTGGACAAACTGGCTCCCCAAAGTGTTTCGTCTCCGGGGTAGTTTCCTGGTTTGGAAAGCGGGGGTTCTTACACAAAGAAAACCCAGTAATTGGACAGTGGAGCTTGAACTCTAGCAAACACACACAGGTGACCTGAGAGTCCGATTTGCTCCTTTCCAGGTTTTGTTTCGTTTCCTTCTCCTGGGCAACGTGAATTAAATTTGCCTCGTTTCGGGAGGGAGGAGAAGAGGACCCTAAGACCTCCCCGTTCACCCCAGCACTCCCCAGCCCACTCCCCCAGTCGCGCTACCGAGTGGCCCAGCCTCGGCAGTCAGGGGTTTCTTGAGTACTTATGCTTCACTAGATGCTTATTCCAGACACACTCAGACGTTTCATTCAGTCCTCCCGACCTGCCGTCACATAGATACCATTTTCTAGTAAATAAAAATTAAATACGTTTCCTCCGTGTTAGGACAACGCATTCAAATCAAGTCGAAATCCCCTGCGATGTTCCCGTGTTTTCTGTTGCCTCGTGCTTTTCCCTACTGTTCATTTTCCTTACAAAGGATGCGCGAGGGTCAGGGCCAAGTACATGATTACGTTAGCTCCCGTGGTCCTCACCACACCGCTCTGAGGTAGGCGTCACCCCATTCTGCAGATGAGGAACCCGAGGTGAAGTCACTTGGCCTGAGCCCCGCGTGCGGGAGCCGCGGAGGCGGGATGAGAAGGTCCCGGAGCCCCGCGCCTTCCCCTCCGCCGAGCCCCCGGGGATAGATTCTGACCCAGCTGCTCACTGTTTTCCCCGCCACTAGCAATTTGTGAGTCTCTCAGATCTGAGGAGCCACCGTTTCTTCATGTGGGCATCATAATAAGGAGGGCCACAAATTTCAGCAAGAATTATCACTCAGGCATTGCTTAGAATAGCACCAACAAACCAAACAACTAAACAAAACCCCACCTGGAATGTGACCTATTGAGGCGACGTGGTAGATTCTATATGATGCCATATAATAAAGCCCATCAACTAAACAAAGAAATGTATTCAATTTAATAATTAAGTATATTAAATTAAGTATATTAAGTAAGGGTTGACAGCGAAATATACAACAAAACTCAAGTTACCAAAAAAAAGTGCTTATTGGATGACTTCGGGGTTAAATATAACAAATATTATTAATACTTATAGAAATATATGTAATACATATAATGCTGGGGACATGTTCTTTTTCTGGGTAGCCAGAGAAAGAATTTATGTGTTTGTGTGGAGAGAGGTTCTCTTCAGTAGTTTCTGATTTTTTTTCTTAATAAAGATTTTATTTATTTATTTGACAGAGAGAGACACAACGAGAGAGGGAACACAAGCAGGGGGAGTGGGAGAGGGAGAAGCAGGCTTCCTGTCGAGCAAGGAGCCTGATGCAGGACTCAATCCCAGGACCCTGGGATCATGACCTGAGCCAAAGGCAGACGCTTAACGACTGAGCCACCCATGCACCCCGTTAATTTCTGATTTTTATACAAGAAGCCTTACTTGTGAGGAAAAAGGGGAAGTAAGGAAAGGTCTTTCAAAGAGGTCTTTAGTAATGAGACTCTGGGCACAAGGCTCTGCAGTCCATTTTCCTTCTGGGAGGGCAAGACTGGAGGGAGAGGTCCCAGGAACACCGAGGGGGGACTGTCCCATTTCTGAGCAGCAGCCCAGTGTTGGAAGGGCCACATAGGGCTAACCCTGGGCACACCTGATTTGGGGAATGGAGCTGGGCTCCTGGTCTTCCTTGCACTGGGGGCTTGGGGAGCAGACCTGTCTACAACCCTTCCCGACGCACAGTCTTCCAGCCCCGAGATCCCAGTGTGACCTGCACTGGTGCTCACAGATACCTGCCAGAAAAGATTCATTCAAAAAACCTCAGTCTCAGGACCTGGTGCTAGGGAGGGGCCAAGGCCAAGAATGAGCAGAACCCTTCCTAAGAGGCAGTGTCTGCAATTTGCCCTTCTAATGAATTACATCATTTATAATGTGCCTACTCCTGCAAAAAAGGTCACCGTCTCTATGGAACTTTGCACTGAATGGAATACTTTCGCAATGTGCGTGACCTAATGGAGGTGATGGTATTCTGAGGAACTCAAAGGCAAATGAGATGCCAGAGTCTATTCAAAATGTTGATAAAGTCCAATGGTGCCATTTTAACCATAATTTGGCAAAGTATTTTGGAATGTTTCAATAAAGCAAGTGATAAAAAGGGGCGCCTGGGGGGCTCAGTCAGGTAAACATGATCCTGGGGTCCTGGGATCGAGCCCTGAGTTGGGATCCTTACTCGGCATGTAACCTGCTTCTCCCTTGCCCTCTGCCTCTCTCCCAGCTCATGTTCTCTCTTTCTCTCTCTCTCAAATAAATAAATAAAATCTTAAAAAAAAAATACAAAGCTGTTTAACAGCAATTGCTGGGTCAAAGGGATTCTACAACTACCATGCAGACTGCCTATCGTTTTTTACATGTAACAGTCCTCATGGGGCAATCTGAACATACAAATGGAATCCCTTACAAGTGCGTTGGGCTGTGGGTTGCATGGAGGCTTGTCAATGGGTCTGCAAACAGAGACCAAGGTAATAACAGGACGGGGCTGTGGCTGGACAGGGATGCCATTTGAGATTTGTGGGACTCTGGACATTCTGATTTCTCACCAGCTCACGAGGGTGATGTTTCCTCTAGATGAAGGGTACCTTCAGAAATGGGGCATATCTGGCTCCCAAGCTCCCAGGGGTTTTTCCCCACCATCCTGTGAGTTCTTGTCATTGTGCCTGTGATCTCACTGGTTTGTCACAAGATTCCCAGGAGGTAGGGATTCTCAATCCCAATTTATGTAAACTGAAGCTCTGGGAGCTTGAGCAATGGACACGAGACCACAGAGCTAGGAAAAGGCAGACATGGTCTTTGAACTAAGTCTGATTTGCAAAGAAGCCTCTTCGCTACCGCTCCAAGTCTCCATGGAGCCAGCCATCGTGTTCACCCACGAGCCAGAACAATGTAGGCAGCCCTAGGACAGGTATCCTCTAGCTCACAACCCCATGGCCTCCTCGGGATGGGGTTGTGTGTGTCCCCACAAAGGAAGGGAGGGGAGCTGTGGAGGAAGTCCAGCCAGCCCGCCAGCCAGCCAGCCAGAGGGGAAACCCCACTGGTTCAGGGCTTGCTTACTCCAGCTGGGCCTCTCAGAGAAAAGAAAAGAATACACCATATGCAAAGATGCTGGGTTTTCTATTCTCGAAGTTGCTGTGCCTTGAGAATATGAATGAAGAAAGATGAAGTGGGCAAATGGTGGCTCTTTAAAGGTTTTATGCAAAGAGGCAATATGGTGTTGTAGAGAGTGGTCCGGTTTTTCAAGTTAAAGAGACCAGCTTTGCCATTTATTAACAGATCCCATCATGTTTCTGAGCCCCAATTGCCATATCCATGAAATGAGAATGACACTATGACTTCAAAAAGATGTAATGAGGAATGAAGGTACCCATACTTCCATCTCATCCACTCTAACCAAGGCTGCCATGTATGGGTTTATAGGTGGTGCACTGCACAATTATATCTGGTGACAGTGTAAACGGGATTATAATCCATTCCCGAAGTCCTATACCAGGTGCAACCTCCACCCAGAGGGAGGGGTACTTTTTCCATATTAGGATAAAGGTGTTGTCTGTTTATCAAACTGAACACCTATTGGACTCTGCTGGAAGGAGCCTTTTTCTGACTCTCACAGAAGCGTCATTTGAGCTAGTTGTAGTCTCCATCCAGCCTGTCGTGACTTTCTGAATTCCAACACAGGCTGTTCCCACGTGAATTTTTCACCATCTGTAGGTTTGAGGCTATGGTTTTCCCATCTGGAACCAAGCTATTCCTTTGCACAAACTGGGGGACAATTGTAGGCATGAAAACCTAATGAGACTCTGTTTATCTATGGGCATAGGATGGCCATAAACCCTGGCAAGGACAAGGGAAAGGAAAAAAGCCTTTAATTTATCCCTTTAAGAGAAGGGGCCTTTGACAACCTGGGGTTTTGGTCTTTTCTAAGCCCCTGGTTGCAACTGGGATTTCAAAGTATAACAGGGTTTGGGTGGTCCAAGACCCAGACTGACCATCAAACTCCAGTTCCATCACTAGCACCCAGGAAAGCCAGAGTTGGGACCCAGAGCCAGGGAGAGAGGTGGCAGCCCCAGCGCTTGGGGACCAGGCTCCCCAGCCTTGTATGTGTCATGCAGAACCAGGCAACGGGAATGCGTGGGGTTAGCAAGCCCGTATCTTGTCCATAAAATGAATAATTATGCTACTCCATTCAGATATAAGTAAGGACAGCTATAAATAATAACACAAGCTGCCATTTAGTGGCCTTACGGATTCTGTTAGTCACGATGTCAGAGGTGTGTTGGATACTAAAAGTTCAGCAATCTTATGAGAGTCTTAACATTCCTGGCATTTTAAACAGATCCATATGTGCAATTTGAAAATATGTACCTAGAGCCTTAAAAGCAGGCAAGGCCCTGAGCTTTAATAAAGACTTGTCTGTGGGCCCGCAGAGAAGAGATGCAAGGTCACCAAATGGTCCCACAGCCAATAAATGGCAGAACCTAAAGCCAAAAGGATGTCTGTCTGACTCCAGACTTCTGGATCTCTACCCCCACGTGATGCAAATATTCCCTACCGACCAAGAGAACATCAGGGAAGGGGCGTATTTAGCACCAACCCCTCACCTGTTTCCTAGCTACCATTTTTACCAAGTACTTGCACCTCTCAAGCACTGGGCTGCCTAGTAGCACTATCTTGTTTAATCCTTAGAACAACCCTGTGGGGTATGGACTATTTTTCCCATTTTGGGATGAGTAACTTGCACAAAACCACAGAGCTAGAAACAGGAGGGGGTTGGGTCAAAATGGGGTCTGTGTGACTTCGAACCCCCTTGCTACACTACACTGTACTATACCCTATCCAAGGTTCTGTGGGGCTAGCGGCCGAGTCCTCCCATGAACCAGGACGATGACGGCAGCCCCAGGAAAAGTTGCCCCCAGTCAGAAGCTCCATGATCTTCTGTCGCAGCTCCTTAGGATGGGGCTGCATGGGTCTTGCCCTGGGGAAGGGAGGGGAGTGGAGTGGGGGAAGCCCGGTCTGCCAGGCAGAGATGGGAAACTCCACAGGGACAGAGACTGCTTGCTCTAGCTGGGCATCACATAGAACAGGAAAAGATCTGAGCGGGAAGGAGTGGTCCTAAGTGGGGAGCTTGGCCAAGAGAGTGAGTCACAGTGCGGCCAGCCACCGAGACACCAGGACACACACTTGTGGTCACTCTATGCAAAGATGCTGGATATTTTTTCTTATGGTTTCACTGATTTGGAGGAAAACGCAGAACCACGCGGACAGTGTCCGCTCCTTCATTCAGCAGGAAGCATCATGTGCTTTAGATGTGGAAACACTAGCTTTGTCATTTATGAACTGCCTAATAGGAGATAAGCACATAATCTGAAATCCAGTTCCGATGCACTTGAAATACAGATAATAAGGTTAACTTTGGAAAAATGTTATAAAGATTAAATGGAAAAATGTGAGATTTACAGATATTTCCACGTCGTCGGCTCCAACCAGTACTGCCATGTGTGATTGGGTAGGTCACACATTGGACAGTGACAGCTGGAAGATGGCCCTGCCTGGAGGGGTAGAAGGACACTGGTCGTGAGTGCGAATGGGTATGTGAGGTATGATTCCCTTCTGGTGTCACCGCTTATAGTGTGATCCTAGTGGCTTAAGAAGGAAGGTAGAGAACAATCATGGCAACGTGAGCAAAAGGACAAAGAATTTGGTTCATGCCTCAGTTTCCTCATCTGTAAAATGGAGGTGAGATGAATACTTACATCTCTCACACCTAACGCTCTCAAGATTAAACAAAATCATATATTGAAAAGACCTGCCACAGAGAGGTTGCCAAACATGAATGTTTTCACTCTTTTCCCACCCTGGGGAATGCCAACCCATCGCAAAGGATTATTGAAACGTTCCCTAAAAACAAGTAAATATTTCATGAACATAGCTGAAACTCTTCTTAAGTTGCATTGGTTTAAAATCACGAATTCCCATGAAAGGATTATTGCCAAGTAGAGGAAATTAAAAATATATCCAGCATTTCGAAGTTTGCTGAAGTTTTTGAGAAAGACAATGCATCCTCACAAAATCAAATTGGCGATGTGTCTTTGGCTTAAAAAAAATGTATGCTCTTTGAGCCAGCAACAATACTTTAGGAACATTTCCTAAAGAAATAGTCACATATACACAGAAAGGTTTAGTTCCGGGGAATCCTCTGATAGCAAAATACAAGCCTACAAGTTCATTGGTCAAGAATTAGTAAGCAAAACGTGCTGTATTCACAATGAAGAAAATGCTTTGAAGCCTTCAGGGAAAGAGTTGTGGAAATACTTCCAAAGTCATGGGAAACTGTTCACTACAGTTTATTGAGCATAAAAGCAACAACAACAAAAAAAGTTTAAAAATGTATGTGGAACATGATGTCTTGATCATCGGGCACCACACCCCTTGAATTTTGTACATATATATAAACAAACATGTAACTGTTTATTTCTTGGTAATGAGATTACATTTTGCCATCAATTTGCTCTGTCATTTCTGGTATATATTCCTTGAGAAAAAGGAAAAAATTGTCAGGGTTCTCATAATTGAGAATGTTGGGATGAAGGGCTTCATGACCAACTTTTCCCTCCAAAGGGCAAGAATGCAGGGAGACCTCAGCATTCAGGTGCATTTCTCCCCATTTCTGGGTGACCACACAACTGTGAAAGTTCAGATAGCACCAAACCTCTAATTGTCCCAGGACAAGAGGGCTGGAGGAAGTCGGGACTTACCTATTTGAACAGTGGGGGAGCAGATGGGACCAGGGACCCTCTCGATGCACTGGTATCCCTTCCCACGGCCCCTGACTTCTCTGCTGGTGCTCACAGGTGCCCAATAAGAGGAAAGAGCCGGTTAAAAGGCTTGAAGTCTTATAATTCTGAAATAATGATTTTAAGTGCCTTTACGATATCATTCAAAAAACTATCAATTACCTAGGAATAAATCTAATTACTAAGGGAAAAAAGGAAATGTGTTAATAAATAGAGGGATGTGCCACATTTATGGGTTAGAGGACTTCCTACACTAAAGATGTCACTGAAACTTAATACAATCCCAGTCAAAACCTTGAAAGGATTTTTCATAAAGACGCACGAAAATTTCATGATTCATGACGATGCTGATTAAATCAGACGCTGATTCATGATAAACTGATTCTAGAACTTATACAAAAGCTCCAACAACAACAAAAATCAAGAATAGTCAAGACAATCCTGAACAGAGTTGTAGGACTTACTATTATATTACTATTTACCAAGACTTACTATTATATGCGGCAGTAAATGAGACTGGGTGGTATTGGTGCAAGACAGACAAACAGACCAATGTGAAGATATATACACCCAGTCTCCTAATTTATGGCAAAGGAGCCCCTGTAATACAAAGCGGGATAAGGTCTTCTCAGTAAATATGACTGGAGTAAGTGAATTATTCATATGAAAGAACAGAACCTTTTCTCCTACCTCAACCAAACACAAAAATCTGTTTCAGTTGGATCAGGGACCTAAGTGAAAGGTAAAACAATAAAGCTCCTTACTATAGTAAATAGCTTCAAGGTCTTGGGAGAAGCAAATATTTCTGAGATATTATAGAAACATTACTGACCATGCAAATAGATAGATAAATGGGATCTCATTAAAATTAGGCACTCTTCTTCATTGAATGACACCATTAAGAGAATGAAAAGGAAAGTCACATTGGGAAAAAATGCTAACACATACATACAGACACATACATAACAGACAACTTGTGTCCAGAATCCCTTACAAATCAATAGAAAAATGGGCAAAAGGATTGAAAAGACACTTCACAAAAGAGAAAGTTGCAAGTTAAAAATAATGTCAAATTCCAGGAAGGTGGTTTTAATGGTGCAGGTTGACATATAACTTCTGAATCTTCTAAAATGTCCCCATAAAAATACACAGAACAAAATAGCATATTTTACGAGAGCAGGAATAAGGGGAGGATTGCAATGGTTTAGTTATGTAATCAGGATGGTAGCAGTGGGTATGGAAAGGATGTAAAGGAAATGTTGAAAGAAGAGTTGACAAAGTCTGGTAATTGATTGCATGGTGGAGGTCAGGTGTAGCAAGCCAGCCATAGAAATCGTCTTTGGCTGTGAGCCCATTCATTTCAGACAGTACAGGCAGGAAGGAAGGAGAGAAATCAGCAGGCAGAGAAGAGGAAAAGTAGAAGTAGAAATAGAGAAGCCACAGCAGAGTTTCAGGAATGAAAGGGCCCTGAACAATGTCAGATACTGCAGAGATATCAAGGAAGTCAACAACTGCGGAAAATTATTAGCTTGTCCACCAAGAAGGTATCAGTGCCACTGGAGGGGGCGATGTGTGTGTGGTGGGGGAGGTATTGGCGGTGATTGTAACGGTGCTGGTGGCGGTGGCTGAAGTTATCCTGTAAGGGCTCATGCGTGACTGGTGGTGAGGAAGAAAGATACAGAAGACAGAAACAGCGTTCAGAAAAATGCTGTCTCGGGAATGAGAAGATGTATCAGGTGATGGGGAATAAGGAGAGCACGTGATGGAATAAGCATTGGTTGTTCTGTGCAACTGATCAATCACTACATTCTACTCCTGAAACCAATTATACATTCTGATAACTCACTTGAATTTAAATAAAATCTAAAAAACAATGAGCAGATGTATCTGTTTGTGGGTAGAATGAATGGAGAGATGGTAGAGACACACCGTAACCATTGGAGCAAGGTCCGAGCAGGAGGAGAAGGCCTACAGAATGCAACTAGACAGGCTGACCATGGCAAAAAGGGAGGGAGAAGGTAGGCAGGCACAGAGATACCAGCGCAATGATGGGTGGTGACAGTTAAAATGTGCCCTGGTATCTACTGATGTGGACTGTTCACGTTTACCCATCTTTGCTTCCGTCCCCTCTTTTATACTGCACACACCCAGCCGTAGGTTTCCATTTGTGGCTCTCTTGTTCTAAGACAGGTGGGGCCAGTATTTGCCTGGATTTACCCATTGTGCTGAGGGTGAGTAGGGCTGTGGGGGGGGGGAACCCCCAACTTCAGGTAGCTAGTTGAAGACATCATTTGATGATAATGCAGTAAGGCCAAAGGAGCTGAGATTTACACCCTGCTGGACAGTGAGCCAGGCCAGAATTCAAGGCCACCACCAGCACGTAGGAACCTTGAACTTTGGGCTCTGCAAAGTCACCAACTTGGCTGGGGGGGAGGGGTGGGGAACAACTCAACAAAACAACACAGACTATGTGTGGTTTCCAGACAAGTTCTTTGAGGCAAGGGGAATATCTTCTCAGGGTAATAAAGAAATCTATCAGGGAGATAGAGATAGATTAAGAGAGAGAGAGAGAGAGAGAGAGAGAGCCAGAGAGGAGGAGGAAGGGGGAGAGAAAATGATACAGATAGGGAGGACGAGAAGTAACTCAAAAACATGTGTGTGCAAGGTGCTTTATTTAATGCCACAACAGAGGCACAAAACATTAGTATGTTCAAGGATACAAAGCTCCTAAATGGGATTCAAACTCAGATATTTTTGGCTTCATATTTCATGGCTTTTTTCTACAATGCTTTGTCTCTGAATCCGGACCTCAGTCTGAAAACCATACTGCTTTTATGATACTGAGGAGGACCACTGGGAAAGGTCCTCACCAGGAGGGATGTCAGCAGAGGCTCTTTGCTCCAAACACTGCCCAAGAACTAGTCTCAAAGGAAGACTCTGGTTGCTGGATGCTACTGGTTGCCGAGCACAGCGAGAGCTGAGGAGGAACCACTCGCATTGCAGGGGTTGGAGGCACTCTGCTGCAAAACCAGGGGGTGGGCGCAGAAGCTGCTGGCCATTGGGTGTTTCTGTCTCTAGGCACAGCAGGAGCCCAATGCTGGAGAAGGACCCGCCCCCATTCCCCCCCCCCCCCCGCCCCCCACCACCACTGCAGAAGCTGAGCCGGGCGAAAACTGGTGCTGCTGGAAGCCATGCGCTCCTCCTGAAATGCCTCTCTAGTGCCCTCTACTGATGAAGCTTCAGTGCTGTCTGGCAAAGGAAAAAATATTTAAAGGGCTCAGATCTATTTTCACCGAATAGCCTGAAAGAGTGAATTTAGAGCCGAGAGGCAATAAAGCAATAACTGGCACAGATAGTCGGTACCTTTCAAGGAATCTGGCCGTTTCGTTGAAGTTGTCAAATGTTTTGCAGAGATAGTACGGAGAATTTCTGTGTACCTCTCACTGGGCTTCTAGTATTAACTCATACATAACCATGGTAGTTCTGTCAAAACTTAAAAAAAAAAAAAAGTCAATATTGCTATTAACCAAAAGGACAGAATTACCATTACAAAAGTGTTATTAACCAAAGTAGAGAATTTCTTTGACTCTCACAAATTTTCCCACTGATGTCATTTTTATGTTCCAGGATCCAATCCTGGGACCACAATGCATTTATTCGTCACCCCTCCTTACTCTGGTATGTGACATTGCCTTAATCTCCTCTGGCTTGATATTTTGTAGGACAGCTGCCCATAGGTACCTGCCTGATGTTTTTCTCGTGATTGGACTAGGATCATAGCTTTTGAGGAAGAATACTGCAACCAGGAGACAGAGCCCTGGGGCCAGGGAGTGGCTGGTGAGTCCCACACTTAAGTGGCCCTGCAGACAAGAACTGAAAAGTCAGAACAGTAGAACATGAGGCTTATTCATGTTCAAAGGAGAGACATTCCTGGAAATATCTAGGAAGACGGGGAGGCAGAGGAGGCATAGAGGAACCAGCAGAAGGATGCAAGATCGGCAAGCAAAGTGTAAGGACTTGGCACAGGGCGCAGCACCAGGGGGCGCTATTCCCAGGGACTACGCTGTCGGGGCTGACCCTGGAGGTGGGCAGAGCAGCAGCCCTGAAAATGTGGGCATACGTGCGAATGTGCCTTCGTCTCCCCACCAGGCTGTGGGGTCCCGGACACTGAAGCTGTACAGCTGTTCTAGACATTGTGGTAGAAAAGGGAAGAAGGACATATCCAAGATCTGAGGGCGCCAGGCTCCCCACTTAGACTGCCAAACCCAGGGAAAAGAAGAGAGGGCACATCCCTGAGCTTGTGCAGCTACACAAACCACCCATCAGTCCGGGTTAGTCTCTTCCCATCGCTAGCCGGAGATCACCTCTACCCCAAGGGCTGCATGTAGCTTCTACTTCCAAGGTATCCCAGCCACTCTGAAACCAGCATCTGAAAGGCCCCAAGAACCCAATTCTTATAGAACTCGCTGAAAGCTCCCTGTATACTTCCCAAGTTTTCAGAAAGTCACAAATGTAAATGGCAATCGGTGAGCTGACTCAGGTCATTCACTACAGACCTCTGTGGCTTTCTTGACACGACTGTATAAAACGTCTGACCCTAGAACAAGGGAGGACTCATGACCCACAGTTTAGGGGTCAGTCCCTAAGCCTCAGGAATTCTTGGGGTTTCCCTGGCAGAAAAGCAGTGACTAGAATTGCCTTCCAAACGCCAACGGGAAGTCAATTCTGGGCCCTGCAGTGGGACGCCAGAGCCAAGGCAGGGCAGCAGAGATGTCCAATTTCAGGTCTTAGCTAAGGCACTTAGTGCTGTGTGTCTGCACAGTTATACCTTATGAGCACCTGGCTAGCTGGGTGCTGTCTCCTTCTCGCTCTAAATGAAACTGCATTCTCAGATAAAGTATTCTTAACTATCTCTGCCACGGTCTATTGACTTCCTTCTCCTCCAGAGCATTGACCCTACAGAACTCCAAGTAATTATGTGGCCTACTGATCTGGAGACCCCACAGTCACCCATGTTGGAGTTGAGAGGCTCTCTTCTTCTTGGGCTCAAGAAGAAAGAACCTGGTATCAAGGAGAATTTATGTTGCAGCTTGAGTCCAAAGGCAGTCTGAAGGCAGAATTCATGTTTCTCAGGGTACCTCTGTCTTTTTCTTTTATAGCCTTCAACTGATTGTATAAGACCCACCCACATTATTATATCTGCTTTACTCAAAGTCTTCTTCTTTCTCTGATGTACTTGACCAGGTGAGTTATGTAAGGCAGTCCATAGTCTCACAGCCTAGAAGGAGCTGCATTGATAATACCTATGCAAGGAGAAGGGTTCTCTTTGCCCTTGGCTGAGAAAGTAGACCCAAATGAGTGCAGGTAGCTGGGCTTGAAAGATGTCAGTAAGAAAAGACTGGGAGGCAGGACGTCTTCTTTGCCCTGTTAGCATCTCCCTTCATCTGGAGGAAGGACCCTTCCACGTGGTACTCAGTATATCTTCCCTGAGATGCTGCTGATTATAGGAACTCCTGCATATCCCTTAATTAGTCACAATGACCCAGGATGGATAGCGTTGAGCAAGACTGTATTCAGATAAAGGTTCTATAAAAGGAACCACCAGGCAATACTACCTGAAATCCTCAGAAATCAAACATTCATTGTCTGAATAGACATCCCCAGTGCTGGGGGTCCAGATGTAGAGAAAGGACCAGTCAGAAAAGGACTCAAATTGGGTCATTGCACTTTGCTGGCTTGACTATGCCCAGTGGATTCCAATCCACCTTGCTTGGCAGGGTAATGAAGGCCCTCTGGAATTGGCATCCAGTCCCCCTATGCTGATACCGTGCGTCCCCCAGTGCTCCAACCCCCAGCACTCCTCACCCCCAAGGCCATTGCTCACTGGTCCTGCGCCTGGACAGTTCACCCGGCTCCTGCCCTACCTGGGGACCTCCACCTCACCCTCGGCTTCTAGCTCACAAAGTTCCACACCACCTCAACACTTTCCCAACTTCCTGGATGAAAGCTAATTAATTCCCCCTTCTGCTCCTGAAGAACTTTTCACAAACCTCTGCCATAGCCCCAGGTAGCTTATGTTATAATGACTTACGTGGGTCTGTCTTGCAGAACTTGCCTTGTATGTGTTCTTATTCCAACACCAAGCACAGTGTCTTGGTGGCCACCAGCAATCAATAAGGCAGAAGGACCTATCTCAAGGATTTTTAATCAGTGTCCTGGGAATCCAGGAACATGGTTGTGCATCTCAGTTGAGCAGTTGGAAGCAGCTGCCTCCCTCCCTAGGAGGAGGGTCCTTTATTCCTTCCTATGACCTTTGTTCAGTAGGTCATTTCTAGTTCTGCCATTTGCAACCAACTGCTCTTCCCCAGGACTTCTGCAGACTTCTGCGTATAGAGGGTGGTGGGGGGAGGTGGTGTTCCTTTTGCCCAAGACGATGACTAGGGGCCCGTCCCTCACCCACAAGCAGATTGCCAGTTTCCTTGCACCCATTTCTCGGACAGCAACCCTGTAGATCCATCCACATATTCACAGAGTATTTATTACCCTTTCAGATTGTGGTGTCCCTGTACTACATGATAATTGTTCCGGAGTCAAGACTCCCAAGAAACCTATACCTCCTCAGAGGAGATCACAATTCTGTCCCCCATGACCACAACCACAACAAAATTCACTCAACTTACACAGAGGCTTGGAAAAAGAACATCCATGTGGATACAGAGAATGAACCTCATAAATGAAAAGTGTTACTATCTGCCATAGAGATTGGGCCGAATTCTGTGAGACTCCCATAGGGAAACAAGTCTCAGGTCAAAGGCTGGGTTACCTTTCTTGATCTCCCCCAAGGCTGGCTGCTAGAAAGCCCTCAGGAGACCGACCTGTACCAAGTCTGTAAGCCCAGACACTTCCACCCTCCCGAAAGGGACAGTCCCCAGGACGAAGGTGGTGTTTGGCCTCACAGGAGTAGGCGGTGTGGCACAGAATCCAGCCCAGTTGATAACCTTCCACTAGGAGAGAATGCAGCTGGGCTGGGCTGAACACATGAGTGGTACTGAGTAACTTCCAAGATCCACATGGAAATCTGGCTCCTTCATTCCATCCCACTATGGGAGGAGAATTTTCTATCCGGTTCAGATGCCTCTTCAGAGAGCTAAAAATGCAAATCAGTTTATAGTTGGAAAAGTTGCCGGCCAACTTCTTCATCAGTTGACTGTCCTCAGACACAAAGGTTCCGGTTACCTTTGAGAATTAAGTTCAAGGAATTTCTCACGAGTGTCAAAAGTAAAGGTCTATAAAGAAGATACGGTCCATATATACAAAGGAATATTACTCAGCATCAGAAAGGATGAATATCCACCATTCGAATCAACACGGATGGAACTGGAGGGGATTATGCTGAGTGAAATAATTCAAGCAGAGAAAGACAGTTATCATATGGTGTCACTCATATGTGGAACATAAGGAATAACATGGAGGACCGCAGGGGAAGGGAGGGAAAACTGAAGGGGAAGAAATCAGAGAGGGAGACAAACCATGAGAGACTAGGGACTCCGGGAAACAAACTGAGGGTTGCTGGAGGGGAGGTGGGTGAGGGGGATGGGGTAACTGGGTGACAGGTATTAAGGAAAGCACGGGTTGTGATGAGCACTGGGTGTTATATGCAACTAATGGATCATTGAACACTACATCAAAAACTAACGATGCACTCTATGTTGGCTAACTGAACATAATAAAAAAACTTTTTTTTAGAGTGAAGGTCTAAGCTAAATAGCATTAGGGTCTGCTTCAGCATTTGAGACGTAAAACACTTGGATTTTCCATTTCAAGTTCCCTGGATGGCTCATCCACCATTCTCTTTGCCATAATCAACATACTTATATAATTAGGGATATAGCCTTGGTTCTTAGCCTACCTTTGCACATCTGAAGGGTACTTTTTCAGCAGAAGCTAACCGAACCTAAGGGCTGATTAATTTGAATTCCTGTTTGTCCTTACAAAAGAGCTCTGGTAAAAAAAAAAAAAAAAAATCTCAGATTAAAACACAAAGTGTGGACTTTCTCACAGGTCCTGTGGGGTCTGTGCTCAGAGTGTCTACCTCACCGAGAGAATTGTCCTGAAATGAAATGTGTTTTCCAATTCTGTGTCCAGCGCTCCTAACCTGAGCCACTCACGATCTCCACACGCCTCTCCAAACAGCTCATGCCCCACATATGCCCTATGTGTGGAGGTTTGGTGAAATGATTATTTGGGGAAGGGGGAAAGGGGCCGGAAATAAGCCAAACTTCTGTGTAAACTGGGGGAACTATTAAGTGGGGGGGGGGGGGTGACAGGTTCTTATTGTGTGTTTTGTTTTGTTGTGTTTTTGGTTCTATGGCATTGTTTTTCATATTCTCAGTCCCTTTGCAAGGAGTCACTATGGCTTCCAAGAGAATAAGCCTTTTGGTTCATTCCACCAAGAGAAAGGCCCTTTCAGGATCTGTGACTTTTTTTTTTCCCCCTCAAAGTCAAGGGCTCATTTGGGATTAAAAAAACCAAACTTTGAAAGATGCTGCCTCCCATACGATACCTTCCTACAACAACCTGTTCACAGACTTCCCAAAAGCCAAAACCAGAGCCAGGGGAAGAGCCCAAGGAACCCCAAAGCTACCCCTTCCCTACAATTTGAGCCTGAGATATGGAATGGTCTGCCTTGAATATGCTCAGAAACTTGGAATTCCAAAGAGTCAAATCAAATAATCACACGATAAGGAATACTTGCCCAAAAAAAAAATCTTTTCCAGCATGGCTTATTACATGGGATGTATGGGCAGAAGGTGAGTGGAGAGATTCACAGCTACCCAGCCAGACTGGAATCTGAGACCCCGAATCCCATGAACACGTAACACACACGTTTCTGCTCTTGTTAGGTGGAGCCAACCATACTTTATACACAGAACTGGGGAGAGATGGGTGGGCAGGAGGTGACAGGTATAGACTGTGGGAGAGGCAGCCACACCAGAGGTGATGAGAAGCTTTGGCCAATTAAAAAGTGCTGGAGGTATCACAATCCTTACTGACAGATCCTATATCACAATCCTATACTTACAAAGCTCTAGTGATCGAAACAGTATGGGACTGGCACAAAAACAGACGCATAGATCAATGGAATAGAATAGAGCTCAGAAATAAGCCCATGATTTTATGGCCAATTAATCTATGACCAAAAAGGCAAGACTATACAATGGAAAAAAGACAATCTCTTCAACAAATGGTATTGGGAAAACTGGCCAGCTACGGGCAAAAGAATGAAGCCAGGCCACTTTCTTACACCATACACAAAAATAAACTCAAAATGGATTAAAGACCTAAATGTGAGACCTGAAACCATAAAATTCCTAGAAGAAAACATAGGCAGTAATTTCTTTGACACTGGTAATAGAAACATTTTTTAAGATATGTCTCATCTGGCGAAGGGGGAGAAAAAAAGCAAAATTAAGCTATTGGAACTACACCAAAATAAAAAGCTTCTGTACAAAAAACCATCAATGAAACAAAAAGGCAACCTACTGAGTGGGAGAAAATATTTGCAAATGATATATCAGGTATGGATTAATATCCAAAACACATAAAGACCTTTTACAACTCAACACCAAAAATAACCCCACATCATCCAATTAAAAACATAGGCGGAGGACCCGAGTAGACAGTTTTCCAAAGAAAACATACAGATCTGGCCAGCAAACACAAGAAAAGATGCTCATCACTCATCTCCAAGGAAATGCAAATTATCACCACAATGAGATTATAACCTCAGACCTGTCAGAATGGCTAAAATCAGAAACACAAGAAGTTGCTAGAAGGTAGAGGAGAGACAGTAAAGTCTCCTCCAAACTGAGAGGGCACTTTGAGACCAGAAAATGAAGCAAGTTAATAAAGATATAGTTTATCAAGTTTGTAAGGTTTATAAAGATATTCTAAAGCTGGAAGTGAGTGGGAAGTGTGACGGTACTTTGTGTACAGGTCTGCGTGCAGTGTTAGTGATCTTCCCCTAATTTATATGGCTCCCCAAATCCAGGAGACGGAAGAGTCTGCTAATCCTTTATGCATAGCTGTGTCTGTAGAGTGAATAAGTGACAGGTGTCTTAACTCTGTGAAGGTCCTCTCGAGGGCACTGCCACTGGTGTGACTCAGCCTCGATGTGGTCCAGTCTCTGTGTCTCTCCATTCCATATTTCCAGTTCCCAGGAGGGGAAAAATATCAGACTGATCAAAGGTCTCTATCTGGATCATTCCACTAACGTCAAGGAGGCAGCCCTTGAGTGGAGGAGGCTGGGCACCAGAGGACAGCCTGTGGGGAGTTGCTCTTGTCTTCCATTAGCTTCTACTTTGACTTGTGGTCATCTGAAAAGGGTTCCAGGGACATGTGTGTGTTCTAGCCAGAGTGCCTCCAGCCCCTAGAGTGACCAACCACGCTTTTGCTAAAAGGTCTCTCTTTTCCTCTGCTACTCCTAATGGGCCACATATCTTGAAGCTCAAGGTTCCAAGTCTTACCTATCCTGGAGAGCGGAAAGAGGTCATATCCTATTTAGACGCACATCTGGCTGTTGGGCTGCCCCGATTTCACACCCATTTACCCCCGCCCCGTCTCCCTAGTCTTGCCCGCACATTTCCGGGGGTCCCTGAGGCGTCCGCGTGCGCTCACCAGCAAGCCCACTCATGGCCTTCTCACACGGCCTCTGTGTGTGCTGTGGTCTGGTTTCCGCAAAGCCCCTTGAGCCTGGAGGCCTGTCACGGCCCCCATCGTCAGTGTCCTTGAGGGCAGGCCACCCTGTGCAACGGAGCACTCTCTCCACGTGACTCCACAGCTAGAAATCCCCCCAAGTGCCAAATGCTGCCTTGTTTCCATCAGTCTTCACAAGGTCCCACCATGTCCAAATAGCAGCAGGGAGACTGCCTCTCACTCCCCAGGCTCAAAAGTCCTGTGAAATACTCAGTAGAGAGGACAGGCAGGAAGCCGCTTCCTGCATCTCTCCCTCCTGCCCCTGACATGGCCACCCCCGACTTTCTAGCAGCTTCTCCCACCGGACTCATGTAGACCGTCTCCCAGCAAAGCAGGGCCGGGCTTGTCAGACGAGGCAGCCGGGGGCCCCGCTGGGCGTCATCTGGCCTTGAGAGAGTGAGGAGCGGCCTGGCCTGGCGCAGGCTGGGCCCAGGGGAGAGGAGGGACCGGAGAGTTCAGAACAGTAAAACTAGGTTGTGGTTGCCACAGGAGATGGCAATCCATCTGGCTTGGGGACCATAACCTAGGTTTGTCTCCAGTCCCTATAGATTATGCCTGAGCCTGTGGGGCCATGGGACTACGAGGAAAAAAAACAACACAAAACCCTCAGCCTCCAGTTCCTCCATCCTCCCTTCTGTCCTCCGGAGGTTAATGGGCAGCTGTTACCTGTGATCTCTTGGGCCTCAGGGAAACCCCAGTTCCACGATTAGAGAAGACGCCCCGTCTGCTCTATGGTTTAAAGCGTTGTTTCCGTGAAGGTGAAGCAGGGTTGAAGGACGCTGACCTCCCTCCCCCCTGCAGAGCTGGGCCAGAGTGCGTCTCTAGAAGCTGAGACCCCCAGGCACCTGGCCAAGGATAACAACACACACCTGTGGGCGCCGCCTTCCCAGACAAGCTCTATGCATCAACAGCAATAACCTTCCCCAATCAGCAGACAAGGCCGCTAACGATTAAGGGCTGCCACGTGAGCAAAGGAAAGACCACGGAGTAGGGTGAGCAGAGCTAAGCTCTAGGGAGCACCTTACACACACCCAGAACTTCGTGGGCTTCACCTCATTGTGCCAACCCAGAGTTGTGACCAAACTCAGCAGGCTGAGTTGTAGGATCGAGGTGGAAGGAAGTAAACTCTGGGGGATGGAGCAGTCAGCTCAAAACACCTTATTTTTGTGAGGGCTTTTCTGGGAGACCTAGGTTTATCCTCTACTTAGGTAACATCGGAATCGAAGGCTCTACCCACCTATTGCCTAACTGTATCACTGCTCTTTATCACTCTAGGCAGAAGCTGGCACTTCCCAACCCAACGCCTCTCAAAGTCCCACGTCTCAAGGGTCAAGGTCACTCTCCTGGGTTTAGGCATCCAGTCCTGCTAGATATCAGTGTGTTGCCTTAGAATGGAATATTTCCACACTCCTCCTCCTTCCCCGGCTCCTTCTGAGTCTTGCCCTAATAAAGGCTGCTCCAATAGGCCTGTTATGTGCTACCTGGTCATTAATTTTTATGCTTGACCAAATCCATATTCACAGGACGCTGCAGAAAATATTCTTGTGCCGTTTGCTCTGTCTGAAGTCATAGACGCGGAAGGAGGAAAGGAACGACCTGGGACGAACTTCCCCTGATCTATTGGTATTCTGAGTGCCTTGTATTCATGGACTCACTGCCCATGCACACTTCGGGTCTGGCTAACCATAGGGAGTCCACCGCAATGCCCAGAAAGGAAGAATAATGCAGCCTGGATAATGCCGCAGGTACAGTTTATTTTGGATACAAGCTCTTTGGAAAGCAGTCACTCCACCACTTTAGATATTCTACTTTCAGGACTAAGATTCCAGGGTAGGTATTAGCCAGGAATGGATTGTGGAAGGGTCTTCTTAATGCCAAGCATCAGATTCATGGATTCGCGAGAAATCTCCTGGGGCTGGTATCCAGGCTTAATAAACGTCCTGTCCATCTTTCACATGGCTACTGGGGCTACCTTTCTAAAATACAAATTTGATCATGAGATTTCCTCTGCTTAGCAACTACCACCAGTTTTCTAAACTCCTCGGCAGGCCACTCATTCCTCTTTAGACTCTGGCTCAGATGACCCCCCTCCCCCCGGCACCCATCCCCCCCGCTCCCCTCCCACCCCGCCCCGAGATGCTGCACCTTCTACCTACCACAGCACCTTCCCAACCCCAACAGAGGGCCCACATTTTCCCCACCATCTGAACTGCCCTTCCTTCCTCTGGCAAACTTCATTCATTCCTGAAACTGGTAGTGCTTACCTTTTTATCTCACTCCAGCACAATCCCTGCCTGACACAGGAGATACTCTCTTTTCCTTTCCTTTCCCTCCTCCTCCCAAGATCACACATTTTCCAGAAAGAGCTAAGCCTCTTTGGAAGGGGAGGGGAAGGAGAGTGAGGAACCCTTGGTTAATAATGACCTGTGATTGCACAAGCATGGTGACTTGTCCCACTTGAGCCCCTCGGGGCTGTCCTGGGATAGGGCTTCTCTTCTAGGAGAGAGCCTTAGATAATGCAGCCAGTTCTACCATTTGCTCGCAGCCCCTTTCTTTTGGAGTTACCCAGACGTCTCCCATGTGCGGGGAATGTGTGAACGTCTGTCTGCCCCACCAAAGTCCACTGGGGAGTTGTCCGCCCCTTTGGACAGCTCTTGACTGATTCATACTCACTGGGGGGACAGCCTTCTTGCAGACATGACCACATCCATTGCTGCAGCATTTCATCCCCCTGGGACACGATATATCTCCCGAGCACATTTCAGCACAAATCCCAAAGACTCCTTTGGGCACCTCTGGGCAGACGCTGGCTCTTTCTTGCCCTGCAACATACAATGGCTTCTGTGGGGTCTGGAGAGGTCATTAAGACAGTGGGCTGATGCTGGAGGTCGGGAGCTCTCATGGCCGGTGGGATTCCTACCTCTTCCTGTTCTTCCTTCATGTTCCTGACGCCTCCTTCAGCCTCAGTGGCTTCATGCTCACTCTTAGGCCCCCATTTGACAGCCTGGCCCTGGGGAGAATGTTCTCCCTGCTCCAAAGGCTGCACAGTCTCAGCAGGCAAGAAACGGGCACTGTCATTACCCTCTTTATTCCACCTCATTAGAAAATCTCTGATCGCAGGGCGCCTGGGTGGCTCAGTGGGTTAAAGCCTGTGCCTTCGGCTCAGGTCATGATCTCAGGGTCCTGGGATGGAGCCCCGCGTCGGGCTCTCTGCTCAGCGGGGAGCCTGCTTGCCCCTCTCTCTCTGCCTGCCCTCTCTGCCTACTTGTGATCTCTCTCTCCTGTCAAATAAAAAATAAAATCTTAAAAAAAAAAAAAAGGAAAGAAAATCTCTGATCACAGACAGCCACCTCCCCACCCCTCACCTACCCCATGTTCAGCCCAGAGCTACTCCTCATTGGTACCCCCATCCAGGGCACATCTCCCAGCTAGAGAGGAGCCCCTTCTAATCAGACCCAATCTGATACGAAGAATGAGAAATGCGGATGATCGTTCCTGCAGGCCAAAGGAAACAAGTCTGATGAATGCCCAGTCTCCATTCTATAGCAGACGCACCGCCTGCTTCTGTCCCAAACCATCCCCGGCTCTGAGTCTTCTCTGCTCTGGGGTAGGATCCCCTCAGCACCCTCACCTCTAAAAGGAGGACTCCAAGCGCAGGCCCTCTCCACCCCCGCTGAGATGAAAGCCATCAGAACAAGGACTGCAACTGTCTTCATGCTGCCTTTGATGTGATGCACTCAAGGAACCCAGCCCCAAATTATAGGGTCAGGGTCAGGGTCAACAGAGAGGAGGGCGGGGCAGGAGGCAGTAGAGCAAGACGAGTGTGTGAAAGGGTAAGCTCTCTAGCGAGTGTCCCCAGGTGCTCTAGTTCCTTCATTGTGGTTTCTTACAGATGCAAATGCAAAACCGGAAAGCTCCGGGACAACTTTTAGCCCTTCGTTCATTGTTCTACCACCACTTGGCACTGGTTTTCCTGGTGCCCTTTGGAACTAGAGCCAAAGAAAACAATTGTGAAATTCGGAGTCTCAGAGTGAGACCTTGAACTACGAGGGCATGAGGGATTATCTGTCAGGGCCCATCTGGGGTCCAGTGCCAGCTCCAGCTCTGACCAGCGAGAACAAAGCAGGCTTTGTCTTCACCCCCATGGTCATTGGGGTTTTATCCCTATGTCTCTTTCCCTGAGATTCTGTAACTGGGGTAGGAAAGAGGATGGACCTCTCCCTCAGACCCCTTTGAACACGTCTTACCCTCCTGTAGTTCAGCTCGCTCACCTGGGCCCCTGGGGAATCCAGATGCAGGTAAGCGCTTCTTTCTGAGAGAGAGTGGTTGAATGTGTGCTTTGGAGCTACATCTAGGGCTGAGATTCCCGAGCAGGTATGAAATGTGGGGCTACCCCTTCACCCAAAGGTAGTGACAGGTGGCTGTGAAGTCACTCCTCCAAGGAAATCAATGTTCAAAGATCCCAGCTGGCCCTTGGGGGTTGAGAGACAGGATCCACCCTGAGTGTTGGTGGCCTCTGACCTCCCCTGGTCTGGAGGCAGAGGTTCTTGGAGAGAGAGCTGTGCGGGTGAGCAGGGCAAGCTGAACTACAGGACAGTAAGATGTGTTCAAAGGGGTCTGAGGGAGAGGTCCACCCTCTTTCCTACCCCAGTTACAGAATCTCAGGGAAAGAGGCATAGAGATAAAACTCCAATGACCACAGGAGTGAAGACAAAGCCTGCTTTGTCCTCGGTGGTCAGAGCTGGGGTCGGCACCTCCCACCGCCAGTGGGGAGGCCTGGACAAGCTACCCTCTGAGCAGAGAAATACTAAGCAAGCCCCGGAGAGGAGGGCTCTGACTAACCCAGGTAGTTAGCTCACACCCAGCATCTCAGAATCTTTGGATGCACAATGGGCACAAAGAGCAGGAATGACTTTCAGTCTGGAGGAGGGACTAGGGAACCTGGAGAGGACCAGGCAGTTCGGTGTAGGGCACAGATCAGCGGGCCCAGGCACACTGAGCACAGAAAAGACCAAGGTGGCTGGCCAGATCCCAGGCTGCTGAGTAGCGTGGCCTGGCCAGGCCAGACAGCCCCAAAGAACTTGTAGCAGAAGCCTCCAGAATGCTGGTGGCAAGGGGAGGACTCTCTTTTCCTCCTCTAAAAGGGACCTGAACATGACTCTTATCATCTACCAACATAGTCTTGTTTTTATGGAACAAACAAAGTTCATTTTTACAGAACAAACACATGCACTAGCTCTTGTGATCAATAATTCAAACAATACGAATATATCCAGAGTAACCTTCCAGGAGCTACTCAAATGTTAGCAGTTTGTTGTGTATTTTTCTAAGGTCTTTTTTTATGTTTTTATATACACGCATATGTGTATATACAAATACATCATTTTTTTGGCAGAAATAAAGTTATATGTATTATTTTGCTTTATTCACTAAACAGGATGTCTTAGCTTTCTGGGTATCTTTTTCTTTTCCTAAAATAACTACTGTCTAAAATTCCATTAGTGGATGGTTTGTAATTTATTTAACCACGATTCAATTGTTGAACATTTAGGTGGTTTTTGGTGGGGTTGAGTATTTTTTTTTTTCTGGTTATTATAAATAATTTGCTATGTATATACATCGTATACTTTGTATATACTTCTTTGTTTATGTATGTCAGTATTTCCCCCAGATTACATGCCTAAGCATGGAAATACAAAGGAAGCATCTATAGCATTGGAAAATGTTGCCAGATTGTCCTCCAAAAAGACCACACAACTTACACTTCCTCCCACAATGGAAGAGACATTGATTCCTCCCAAACTGGCCCAATACATTTGTAATCTTGCTTCCTCAAGTCAAATTTTTAAAAAGATTTTATTTGTTTATTTATTTATTTGAGAGAGAGAGCACGAGCAAGCGGGGAGAGGAAGAGAGAGAATCCCAAGCAGGCTCCACACTGAGCACAGAGCCCAATGTGGGGCTCATCCTCACGACCCTGAGGTCAAAATCAAGAGTCGGAAGCTTAACTGATGGGGTCCCCCCACATTCCCCTTCAAGTTAAATGTTTAATGGACCATTTCAAGTGGTGTGTTCCCATACTCCCCACTGCCTATGTCCCATCTGGGAATGTGGAGCAGGGAAGTCTCACCACAGTCGTGCAGAAAAATTTGATTAACAGAAATTACCTAAGACAATATCATCTGGTGTTGACTACTCTGAGTTTCCAGTAGGAAGCAAAGGGTAATGATGGCCTGAGACAGTTCTGCACCAGCATGCACATCTGGTAGCTGTGAGGTTGCTAAGGAGGGCCTCTTCCAGAATGATGGGAGGACTTGACCTTCGTTAGGCAGGACTGTTTCTCAGGCCCTGTGCTTGCTTTTCACATGACTTTCTCACTCATTTCACCGAAGTCTCACAGGCCTGTGGGGTTACCTCCATTGGCATCCCTAGGTCACAAATGAAGAGTCTGAGACTCAAAGAAAGTCCCTGCTTTGCAAACACTCCAAGCCCACCCCAGACTCACTGCTGTGGAGTCCCCAGTGGTGGGGTCCAGCAAAGCTCTCCAGATGCCTCTCATGCACGTGGAAGGGAGGAACACATCATCCACCTGATAAAACCTGACTTTTTTGCGAAAAACAAAACAATGTCCCTACTGCTCGAGGGATGATCACAAATCTGGGGATTTGGCAAGTCCTCATGACATACTATCACTTGAAAGGGCCAGGTGCCCGCAGCAGCTGTCAGATATACATAAAAAATTAAAGGAAAAGACTGAGTAGAGACACTGGGAATTCTCAGTTGTCCTCAGTCTGCAAAACCCACCTTTTACCGTAGCCATCAGAGTTTTATTCCTTGGGGGGGGGTGTCAGGGTGGCATGTGAGACCGTGGAGTACAGGAGCTTCCCTGTCTAGACTCCTAAATTGACTGGAATTCCATTTTTCCTGGAATTCCATATCCCAAAGAGTCATTTCTCACCGCTGCCAAATCCTTCCAACACCTAATTGCACACTCAGCCCACCAGTCCCAGACCTTGCTCATGGTGCAGCTTTGTCCGGTGCCATGACAAGCCGAGGCAAACAAGACATTCTGTTATAAAGGACAAGACTTTGGCTGGGACAGAGATGATGACCTTGAAAGGCACAGATCCGGCCAAGGAAGTCTCTTTTCAAAGCTCAAGGAAGTGTTTTGTGTCAGCATTAAAGTTGTATAGCTGGCAAGAACTTTGTGAATCCACAAGTGGAGGGGTGCCTGGATGGCTCAGTTGGTTAAGTGTCTGATTCTTGATTTCAGCTCAGGTCATGATCTCGGGGTCATGAGATTGAGTTCCGTGTCAGCTTCTGTGTGGAGTCTGCCCGGGATTCTCTCTTTCCCTTTCCCTCTTCCACCACACCGCCGCCGCCCCCCCACGCTCTCTCTCTAAAATAAATAAAATCTTTAAAAAAAGAGAAGAAGAAGAAGAGGGGAGTTCCCAAGCCATCCTGTTAGGATCAAGCCTGTCTTCCCCTAAAAAGAGGTGATATTCTCTTTTCTTCTGAGTGTATATATTTCACACAATTTTCATATATCTAAAAATGAAACTATTTAAAATACAGAAAAATGCATTCATCAATTTGTCTCTCATTCCTACATCGTTTTCCATTTTCCTGTCTGCCTGGACTCGATGGGAACCCAAGAGGAGAGGCATTTAGAAGGGAGGACAGGGGGAGACAACTGGAAAAGAGAGAGGACGAGGCCCCGAAGCCTGTGAAAGGTGTGCGTGGAAAGCAGCTCAGAACCACCACGTGGCTGCTGGGCTCAGCCATCAGGAAGAACTGTGGTTTCTTCCCACCATCTGTGGCTCAATTTATATCCTCAGTCACTGTTTCTGCTGGGTCAGCTCTTGGCCTCCTAGGAGGAAAATGTGTATGTCATGGGAACATAACAGAAGACTCCGGGCTGGAGTGAGATGGGGAGAGAACACAAAACTCACATGAACCAGAACATGAAGAAACAGACCCTCCAATCTGGAGAGGGAAATGGGGGATGCAGACATTGCAATAGGGTAGAAACACACGGGGCTGTGTTTTTTCCAGAAGTTTCTCCACAAACCATAGCTCTCGTTTCCTGTCCTGCTTCATCTGTCCTGGTTCTGGTCTCTACCCAGAAACCTGGTAAAATAAGTGGAAAGTCAGATACCAACTCCCTGGCCTCAGGCTAAGAAAGGAAGTTTCATGAAGAAAGGAGAAAGGAAGAACAAGTCTCTTATTGTGCAACAGGTGAAGTCCCACGTTGCCCCATGGAGAGGATTCCACCCTGTCATTGGTAATTCCAGGCTGAAGAACTTCTTCACTAGGGTATTCAGGTCTCCTGCAACCTTCCCTGGAGCTCTGGCCTCCGAGGAGCTGGATTCCTCCCTTCCAATTTGTGCAGGGGCAGGGAATTGGGGGAGGGGGCTCCACGTGAGCGAGGAGACCCAGTTTCTGGCCCTAACTCTGTCCTCTCTAATGGTGAAAGCAGAGACAAACTATGGCTCTGCTCCAGGCTTCATTTGACAAATGAGAGGATGGACTCCTCCAGATAGGAATCCAAGACCCCTCTCCACCACCCCACCACCCCCAGAAGGCCACGGTGTCTCAAGAAGAGTCAGGCTTCCCCTTAACCTAGCTGGTAGGTTTGTACCGTTGGTGAAGTTTCAGCCTTCATAGTTAGCTGCTACAGCAGACCCTCCGCTTGAGATGCCTCACTTCATTATAATGCATTGCCTTGGAAGGTGTCCACCTCACCCTGAGTTTCTCCTGCAGGAAAGTTCTCATCTTCTAGAATGTCCCATTCCCTTCCCCACAGAGGAGGGGGTGCTTCAGGTGGTGATCGTATCAGTTTTCTGTTGCTGCTATAACAAATTAATACCAACTTGGTTCCCTAAAACAACACTCATTTATTCTCTTAAAGTTCTGGAGTTCAGAAATCCAAATGTTTCACTAAGCGGAAATCAAGAGTATCAACAGGGCTGCACTCCACCCAGAGGCTCTAGGGGAAAGCCATTTCCTTGCTTTTTCCAGCATCTAGAACAGCACTCTTGCATCCCTTGGCTCGTGGGCTCCTCCTCCATCTTCAAAGCTGGCAGCGTAGCGTGTGTTGTCGAATTATCTTCCTCTCTCCGTAGTCAAATCTCCCTCTCCCCCTTTTAGAAGGATGATTATGACTACATTTAAGATCCAGTCAGATAATTCAGGACAATCTCTCCACCTCAAGATCCTTGACTTGATCACATCTACAAAGTCCTTTTTGCTGTATAAGGCAATCTTCAATTTCTGGGGAATAGGATGTGGACATCTTGGGGGCCATTATTCTGTCTACCATAGTGATCTATACCTAGTCTCAGGCCAGGGGATTATCCATTTTCTCTCCCAACCCCTTCCCTCAGAACAGAGTATGTTTATCTTTCACCAAAGACCACACCCTCCTTTCCAGCCTACTTCCAACCCCCCTCCCTTCACTACTTTAGGCTCCATGCATTTAGGACAGTGCCATCCAATGAAACTTTCCAAGATGATGGAAATGCTTTCTATATGCACAGTCCAACATGGCAGCCACAAAGCTAATAATGTAGCTAATGAGCACTTGAACTGTGATTAGTGCAACTGAGGAAATGATTTTTAAATTTTATTTAATTTTCATTAAATTTAATAAAAATGTAAATAACCACTTGTGGCTAGTGACTAATATATTGGACAGCTCAGACGTAGGCAGGGGAAAAGCAAAAGCCAAGCTCAGTCAGGCTCTGGGATGATGGGGGTGGCTAAGCGCAGGGCAAGGAAAGGAACTGTCTGAAAGCCCCAGAGAGGTACATGGCCCCATTTCTGCTTTTGCACTGGACTAAGAACACTCAGATGGTTTTCAAGATAGCCCCTTCTTCATCCTCCTCACACAATGGGTCATCCTTTCAGAGACCACAGAGTCATACCACATGGAGCCCAGAAAAGGGACTAACTTGGGATTTGGCATTGGCTAAAGTCCTCTCTCACACACTCACTGAGTCACTTCTCAGTCCCTGGCTCTCAGTTTCCATAAAATGAGTTGGACCAGATGGTCTGAAAGGATCCCTGAAATTTTAGTAGACTAAAATTCCATGTCCCATGGATCAAGGTTTGATTGTACGTATAATTCTATTTCAGGCGCACGTTCCCTCTGACCCATTCAAGAGGAAAAAAATTTTTTAAGTAGGCTCCACACCCAGCATGGAGCCCAACATGGGGCCTGAACTCACAAACCTGAGATCAAGACCCTGAGATCAAGAGTCAGATGCCCAACTGACTGAGCCACCAAGTCACCCCTGTAAGAGGAAGTTCTGAGTGAAGAATTAAGGAGATGAGATGTGGCACTATGTTACTCCCGCAACCGTCCAGAACCAGATCGGACATTCATTCTCTGTCCTCATGATAACACTTCACATTTGCTTTGGTTTTTAGAGAGCTGATTCACTAACCAACCTGATCCACATGATAACCCTAGGAAGATAAACTCTAGGACCATTTTAAGTGAGAAGGCTGAGGCTCAGAGAAGGAAAGAATCTTCCGGACATCAGACCCCATCCTGGGTAATGTACATGTCACCTTACAAATGCCCTTAGAAGCCCCCACTTTCCAGCTGTGAAAAAACTGAGGTCTGGTAAGGCAAGATGACTTTCCTCACAGTATGTCGATAAGAAGTTAGGCAGACCCATTTTTCTGACTCTGAACTACTTCGTCTTCCCTCTACATTGTGCTGCTGCTGCTCTTTACAACTTCCCTGCAGAATGCGGACTATCCTTTTGGATTATCCTTTCATGATGCTCCCACAGCAGACCTACAAGCCTTGGCAAGTCACGTCACCTCTGTGCCTCTATTTCCTCATCTGTAAAACTGGAGATAACCAGTCCCTAATTTACAAGGGTGTTAAAATCCCATTGAAAGTGTTAAGTGAGGTCATGTCTTTAGACATATTAGCCCATAGTAAGCACCCAGTAATTGCTCATTCGTACTGTGTTTGGAAACGGTAGTTTGTCTCAGTCATAATACGAGTCAATTCCCTTCACCCTCGATCAAATTAAAATGCAAAGACATTGTCTACAATTTTTAAGAAGTTTTATTTTGAAACCACATGGAGTCAGTTGCATTATCCACATATCTACAATAGCAGAGAACAGTGATGGTAGACCATCCCCATGGGGGATAAGTGTCCTTTGGCAAAACAAATAATAGAAATAAGTCCAAATACAGTAACACAACACATAATAAGATTAAATTAAGAGAAGGGTGGGCTATTGAGAAGAGTCACGAGTGTGGAGAAGATAGTCTCATGAGAAGCGTCGGGCTCAGGTGACCTTCCCTGGAGACCTCTGCACTCAGACCCGGAGCAGCTCAGTTCAGTTCCAGATCATCCATGTATTCCTGGACCCAGTCCTCGCTGGGGTTAGCACACACTTGTCTGCCCTTTTTAGTCTGGAATCTGTGGGACAAGGAATGGACCGATTAGAATCCCTTGGATCCTTGTGTGTGGTAGGTATGTATCTTCCTCTGCTTGACCAGGCTTCATGTTGGACAGCTCTAAGGATGGGGAAACCATTCCTGGGGTGGTGCTAGAACTGGACTCCTTGTAACTTCTACAGATTAGGAACCAATGAGTTTTGCAATCAATAAGGATACATTAACCCACTCATTCTCTCTTGCCCCTAGCAATGACTTTTCTGTTGGTTTTTCTAAGCATGGTTTAAGAAATCAGCCCACATCTCCTGTCAACTCTTTTACTTTCCCTGGTTTCCCGGCTTCTGGCTAACGTCCTCCCCCAGAAACCTCTTTCTTCTCCCTTGGTTCCCACCCAGTCCTCTCCGGACTCAACAGGTGACTTCATGACTTGATCCTCTCTGACTTCTGGGAGGGCTTGAGCCCCGAGACCTGCCTCCCTTCTGCTCGATTCCACATTCCCCAAATAGGTCCCCTTTTCTAATCCTGCCCTCACTCTTGCCTCATAGAGCAGCCCTGGGCTTGATACTCACACCACGGCTGGCTGGGAGCAGAGGCTGCTGGTCTCGAAGTAATCGGCCACAAAGTTTCGAGGGAGCTTCCGCACGGTGTAAGAGAAGCAGCAGGCGGTGGGAGGGTCTGAGCCCACTGGAAAGAAAGGAGGGGTGAGATAGAAGCTCTACAACAACCTGTTAATTCTGGCTTCTAATCCTAGATATTTAGTGGCCATCTCTGTAGGATGACCAGATCCCAAAATATGGTCCCTTGTATCCAGCCTCACTCACCCTAAGCAGGAGTATTATTCTGAATAGAAGATCGTAAGAGAAAGTCATAAAAGAATTCTAGAAGATTGGAGTTGGACTGAGTCTCCGGGCATGTGTCTACCTCCCTCCATTTCACAGATGGGAAAACCAAGGCACAGAAAGAAACAGGAACTCGCTTAAATGAATCTCCCGGTTGCTCTTTCTTAAGAAAACAGGAACTTGACTATTACTGAATGTCTACTAGAGTCTACATTTAACAGCAGGCTACTTGCAAATCTTCCCGTCTCCCTTTTGGCCAATCCCTAGATGCCACTGTCAGATCAGCCCCAGCTAGAAAAGTCAGCACTGCCTACACCATGACTCTAGAACTAGTTAGCGGCTGGATGAGTGGACCTACTTGGTGCCGAGAGGGCCGGGCTGTAGAAGGCCGCCACGAGCACGAGGAGAGAAAGGACGGTCACGCAGAGTTTCATGGTCTTGGCAGAGGAGAGGCTTTCCAGGAGCTGAGACTGCAGAGTCCAGAAGCTTCAGAACCCAGCTGCGTTCTGTGCTGAAACTGATCTGGGAACCCCTCTTTATAGGAACTCTGCGGCCTCGGACAGAGCTGGAGGCACAGGAGGGCAAATGGAATTTCCAGGGTAGAGATGATGTCATGGTGCCAATACGGAAACTGAAGCGAACTGACAGTGAGCTTCACAGCTTCCCTTCCCCGGGGCGATGTCATCACCAGGGAGGGGGGTAGTGGAGAAGAAGTGGGCTGCGCCCTAGAGGGAAGTGGTACACCAAAGGCAGTGATCAAGACTGTGGAGAGAACTGCAAACCCAAGAGGAAGGATGAAACAGTTACACCTGCCAGAGAGGCTTGTAGATGAGGAACATGCTGCTCCTGGGGTTGGCACCTCTAGAAACTGGAGGCTTCACGTCAGTCTTTCCAGGGCTGCTGCAAACCTGGCCTCAAGAAGGAAGGGGTGACCAGGACTCCATGTCCCGTTCCTGGGACTCCTTCTGCTGAGCTGAGTGACCTTTATACCCTGTCCTTTTCCTTGGGCATAAAGAGAGAGTCCAGCATTGACTGTGCAGAAGGACCCAGCAGGGCTGCCCAGGAACATTTACAACTTCTACTTATTAGAGATTTACGGGGGGCCAGGCACTGGGCAAGCTGCCACACACACATGCCGTCCAGCCCTACCGTAGCCCTGAGGCAACGGTGATTATTCCCCTAGGGCAAGGAGGATCACACAGCACGATTCACTATCTCCAGGCCACACAGCTGTTAAATGGCAGTGCCAAGTTTTGAACTGAGATTCATCTGATTCTAAAATCTGTTTTCTTTCCACCCCATTGCTTCCAGTACAAATACAGAAAGTGACCGCAAAGAGAGAAAAGGTTGACCATGAGGGCTAATCCTACACACAAAGACTCATCGTATTAGGGCTGAAATCACAAAGGAGTTTGGATCGGTCTTTCTCAGAACAAGAAGGGAACAGAAAAGAAATAATGATTTCAGTGTGTTTACTTGACTGATAATGGAAAAGGAGAAAAAGCTCAGGAAGAATCGAGTTTGGAAGACCCAAATAAAGACTGTTCCTCTAGTATAAAAATGGGATTGCACATACCTAGCAATGAGCTTATTCATGTTACAGATAAAATACGTCGTCTAAGCACATGGGTGTTCCCCAGCTATCCATAGGGAATTTCTTGCATTCACAGAAAGCCCTGCCTTTGGGCAGCTGCTGGGCAGCTGCTGCTGACCTGTGGTGATCACCTGATGTTTACAAAGACCAGGAACACAGTAGTTCATGCGATGGGACACGTAGGGGCAATTACGGTGGTGGGATCAAGATCTCTGTCCGCCATCATCTCACCCACGCTGACCATCTGCTCACCCTCAGCCTCATATGGTTACCTGCCCCTGCTACTAAATAAAGTTCATTGTCATCTTACCTCATCACTCCCCAACCACCACCACCTACACATTCACAAACTCTACTTCTTTCCTCCGTCCTGTCCTCTCCCTTTTCTTTGTGCAAGTCTTGCTTCAAATGTTCCAGTCTTTACCAAGACCTCTATCTCCAGCTCGAAGTTTCTGCAATCCTTTGTCTCTCCTGGTTGATGGAGTTTCATGTTCATGCATCAAGCACCTTGCCTTAAGGGAAGGAGGACGTGTCTTAATGTTCTCCAAAATCTACAGACTTTGTTATTCATGGCATTTCCATTCAACTCAACTGAGTAGTCCTCTGCTGTTTTTCAGGGTAGACAGAGCTGAATGAAGTCCCAAATCTGCCCTCAAAGAGTTCTTAGTCTAGTGATGGTGTTGACAGTGACAGAAATAACAATGCCATGAGATGGAATAAGGCAAGTGTCACATCAGAGGTAGAAACAAAATGTCAGGGAGCCCAAAGTGAAGAGAAGGCCATCCCTTGGCTGCCAATGAATGGTCCTCAGTCTAGTCTAAACCCCACTGTGCACTAAGAAGGAGCACTTGACATGGAGTCCTCTGTCTAAATGAGTGGGGTGGGCTCATCTTCAAGCTATGGAAGGATTACGAAGGTGTCTGCTCTGGAACAGGACAATGATGATAGATAAGAATGGGTAATTAGTCTGCATTGAGCCCCACAATGAGTTTGACTGTTGACTTTGGCTTCCTAGCCTTGGTTAGACCCTTGGCTCATGGAGATAAAACCTTTTGTTTGTGAAGGTCCCAACAATAATGCTGTGTTCACACCAGTGAAACTCCACTCCAAAAGTACAAAGGCTTGTATCAATACTTTAAGATGAATCAATGACTTCTGAGATTTAGGCATTGAGGTCATCTCTAAGTAATAGTTAATGGAGAATGAGAACAAATCTCTCTCGAATACACAACGAAAAAAGTGCTCATCTTCTTTAGAGAACCTCCCCCCAACTCTCTTCCAACTGAATTCGATATCTTCCTCCATGTTTCCTACAGCTCCCCCAGAGCTCCCTCCACATGTCACCTATAACATCTTTGGTTGTGTCCCTCACTCAAAAGGGAGCTCCTTGATGCAGAAACTATGTTATGTTTATCTCTGTGCACACAGTAGGTATTCAATAAACACTTGCTTAATAGGTGTCCAGAGGCAGCCAAACTACCAGTTTTAATGGGAGGGGATGTGACAGGTAACAGGGACTCAGGATGTGAACCTCATTTAGCTAAATGAAGTAAGAATAAACTGATCATTTTGAAAAACTCTGTCAAAAATGTGATTCCCCAACATCAATGGAGTAATTCTCTTCCTTCTTCTGCCTTCCACCCACATACCCAGTAGTTTTATCATCAAGGATACTATTCTAGACTCAACTCTTTCCAGCTTAGGGTTCTGAGAAGTGGCAGCAAGAGTCATCCATGGGTCCCACAGGTCCCTGTAGCCATCTCCTTACTCCTGAGCAGGGAAGCCCTTCACTTCCCCTCACTCGTGGTAACAAAGAGGTTTCCCCTTTTATGCCCTTGCCAGCACTGTGCTCATAATTCCATTTTGGGCACTTTCACATCTGTTTTCTCATTTTCGTCCTCCCAGCTTCCCAGGGCTACAAGCAGGACCACTAGCCACAGCAGTAATAGGACCTTGCAAAGGTCCTGGTACTTTTGATTTCCTCCAGCGTATCCTCATCTGTGGTTTTATTTGATCCCTATCTGTTTTGCCATTATGCAGATTAGGAATACAAACTCAGAGAAGTTCAAAGACTTAATCAAGGTCATACAGGATGTGTGTCAATAACCAATGTCTTCCAACTCCTGCGTCAGAGATGACCAAACTTCCTTTACAGGTATGACCCTCTGAGATTGTACACATAGGAAGCCCCAGAAGGTACCCGACCCTCTGAAGAGATTACAAAGCTGTTGAGGAGCAGGAAACAGAAGCAATCAATCCTGACATTCTGTGCCTGCCTAGAAGGAAAGTACTGAGATGCATGAGCATTGGGGGACCATTGGGTGTCAGAGCCAAGGGCACTAGCCTCTAGGATGTGGAATGCCCAAAACTAGAGCAGTTCTTGTGAGCAAATGTTGAGACTGGACAGCCAACATGAGCTCACTGTATGGTCACTTCACCAAGATAATAAACAAATACAGGTAAATCCTTTGGTCTTGCCAATGTGGTAGCCAAGTCACTTAGGGAAATGGGAGCAGAAACTGGATTGTAGATTGAAGAAACAAGAATATTATCCAGAGTGTGGTGGTTCAGGATGGAGTCTGTGGGACAGGAAGGTGATTGAAGTGGTTCATCAGAGACAATCACTCCACCTCTCAAGCCAGCAGTCTCACTCTTCTTAAAGAGGAAATGGGTCTTCGTCACCCACCATAGCCTGCTCTTTGCAGTCAATCGTGTCGGTCAGTGACTTTAGGGATGTTAAATTCCTGAGAGAAGGTTAAAGTCTCAGGAGGGTTTGGAAAACTTTCACTATTCTTTAGGAAGCATCTTTCTTCCTTCCCACAGTGCTTTTATACCTGTTCCAAGCTCTTTCCAGTTTGGTCACAGAAAATATCCAACAAGAGAAGAAATATAATTCAATAAAACCTTATTGAATGTCTACTATATTCTGGCACTGTTTCGGGCATTGCGGATACATGCTTTGGGAGGTGGTGGTGAAATGTCAAGAAAGGTAATGCCTAAGTTTTGTTTGTTTTTTTCATAGAAAATATACATCTCCACTCTACAAAAATTAGAAAACATAGGAAAGCATGAATAAGAAAATAAAAATGACTCAGCATTATGTACATGGTTTTATATTTCTCTATTGTCACTATTCTTTCTTGAACTAGTGTATCTTATTTTTGTTACTTTATTCTTCCATGTCATCAAAAACACAAAAGTTACTCAAAATTGGCACGCATGGTATTTCATTGCATGGATATACCAAAATTTTATTAAAAATTTTATAATTAACCATTCTGCTACTTAGGTCAGCTCATTCAGGTTGTTCTAACTTTTCTCTATTATAAATTCAGCTGAGATCTGAAGAATGATTAACCAGGCAAAGAGTATAGGGCTGGGGTTAATCAGGCAAACAAGAGACCTGTGCTTTTTTTAATACATGAAATAGATTAACTGGGATATTTCAGTAATAATGACAGTAGTAACTAACAGTAACATAGCGCTTCCAGGAGCCAGTAATATTCAGAGCCTTTAATATGCTAATATGTTTTATCCTCCTGGGAGTCCTCTGAGGCAGGTACTATTACTCCCCTTCGCACATGAGGAAACTGAAGCACAGAGAGGTAGGTAACCTACAGAAGAACACAGAGCTATTACATGTTAGATTTGGAAATGACATCAAGGAGGTCTGTCTCCAGAGCGCAAGTAAATCAGAAAAGGGATATGTGCTTATTGTAAATTTATGTTAAAAGTTTAAAAACCAAAGTTCTGTTATTATGATGTAAAATGTCTTTCAGTTTTGCATTCTGCAGGTCTCTGAACAGTAGACACCATGGTTTTCCCTTGTCCTTAGAGAATTAAGAGATTTAATTATATAGTGGCTTTTCTTATTTGTTCTAAATGTTAATCTCCGCAGCTATCATGGAGATGTACCCATGCTTATAGGAATTTACTCTGCCCAAGTGATCTCCCAGAAGGATGAGCTGACACCTCATTCATAGAAAGCAAAGGAGAGGCCTGTACTTTTAAGGAATTACATGTCTTTCAGAGGGTTGAGTCTAAGTTTCCAGGAAGTCTGAAAGTGGCAAGAAACAGATCAAGGAGGGGGCGGTCAGGTCACAGAGGGGAAGCTTCCATTTCACGTTGGAAACCATGCAGGGTGTTTGAAATATTTTCTTTTTTTTTTTCTTTTTCTTTTTTTTTAAATATTTTATTTATTTGACAGTGAGAAACAGAGTGAGAGAGGGAACACAAGCAGAGGGAATGGTAGCAGGAGAAGCAGGCTTCCTGCCGAGCAAGGAGCCTGATGCGGGGCTCATCCCAGGACTCTGGGATCATGACCTGGGCCGAAGGCAGACGCTTAACGACTGAGCCACCAAGGCGCCCTGAAATATTTTCAACAGAGAAAGATAGAGACTGATTTGAGTCTTAGCAAAATCACTTCGGATGCCATGCGATAGGACAGACTGAAGACAGGCAAAACTGGAAGGAAAAACAGTTGACAGGACACTCTTACAGCTGTCCTGGCAAGAAATGATGAGGACCTGACCTAAGACAGTGGCAGTGGGAACAGTGAGAAGTGGATATACTTCATTCCAATAAACAATAGATGCAAATGAGAGGGAGGGAGCAGTCAAGGGTGAGTCCCAGATTTCGGGCTTGGAAGCTTCATAGGTGGGGATGCTTTTTACTGAGTGGAGAACATAGAAGGGAGAGCAGGGATGGATCTAATCCAATACCAAAGGTATTCCTTGATCTATTACATATGTAATACGTAATAGATTCCTTCCTTCCTACATACTACATATGTAGTATGTAATAGATTCTTTCCTTCCTGTTGGTATGTCAACTCCATAGTGGGGCTTTGGGCATAACACACACTGTTGGTCAAATCAGTGATGTATTCATTCCTTCACCAAATATTTAGTAAGCTCTACTATATGTCAAGCATTTAGGTTATCCCTGGAGGTAACCTGCCAAATAACAGACACGGAAACATAAAACTGACCAATGCCCTCTGTGCGAGTCCAGGAAAGTCATTTCACCTCGAATGTCAACTTACCACCTAGGAAATTCCTGAGACCCACTCAACCAACTCAACCATCCGAAGGCCCCCTTATATCTTTCATTCAACGTATGCACATCAAGCACATACTTTGTATACAAGTATATTATTTTCCGATCCGGGAAATGGCAAAGGGCTATTTTCTGATTCGAGGGTTGATACGGAAAGACTTACAAATATATAAACACTAAGATAAAATTTTATATTTAGTGAAGCACCTTTATTAAAAAGAACAAAAATATAAGGAATAGATATGATATCAGACAAGTCATCATGTTATAATCATCGTGTGCTAGCATTTGGTTCAAATTAAACAATAAGAAATGATATGAATTTGAAAATTATGATATGACATGATATGATATGAATGAAAATTAACAGGACATGGTCTCAATTTTTGGAGAGAAAATTGCATAAATTACTAATTATAATGCAATGTGGCTGGTGCTATAATTACAGAGATAGATAGTAAGGTCCATTATCAGGAAAGAGCTTGATTCAGCAGTTTCCAGTTCCTTCTTCTGGCCCTCCCAACTCATAGCATCCAACTCTCAGAAACTGAATCACAAGCTTGAAGGGGGTTCCCCAAGAAGTGAATGAGAGTGTGCAGTTCAGGGTATCAGCTGAGGGCTGGGGAAGAGGGGGCGGGTGGAGGAGGAGGCATTGAATGTGACCTAGACTTTCCACTGAAACAAGTGATAGACTCCTTTTTTGGAACTGACAGTAATGAGGGATGACACTTCGATGCTGAAGCCCCAGGGTAACCTGCCATTGTCCTTGATCTTGCCTCAGCCTCTGTCAGGACCAGCATTAGCAATCCTAGAGATGGGATGAAAAGGGAGCCCGTGTATTTTGTTTAAGATTTTATTTATTTGTCAGAGAGGGAGAGCACGAGCAGGGGGAGCAGCAGGCAGAGGGAGAAGCAGGTTCCCACTGAGCAGGGACCCCGATGTGGGACTCAGTCCCAGGCCCTGGAATCACGATCTGAGCTGAAGGCAGATGCTTAAGCAACTGAGCCCCCAGGGGTCCCGAGAGCCCGTATGTTTTAAGAGCTGGAACCCTACCCACACAGGAAGGAGAGAATTCCTAAAGTGTGACCTCACTTTGCTTATGTCTTATTTTCACCATTGTTCTAGCCCCTTCTGGGGGACTTCAAAACCCTCCTGGTTTGACCCCAATGTAGTTTCCTTGTCCCTGTTCGCTCCCCCACGGTACAGCTGCATTGAACTACTTGCTCCTTCCTCTGAACTGGCAAGTCCACACCTGTGGCTGCACCAGCTGGACCTCTTACTGCTAAGCCCCCTCCTCCACTTATATGTGTTTGAATCCTGTGTACCTTTCAAGACCAAGCAAAGTTCCATCCCTTTTGTGACTTCTTCCCCAAATCGTCCTGAGAGAGGTCATTTCTCCCTCCTACTGGTGCTGTGATATATATATCTGTGATATATATATATACTGTGAACCCCCATTAATTTTTCTCCTAGGAATCTTGGCACTTTCTGCTAAGTGCTATAGTTACCTGTTAATATACTCTACCTGCCCCTATCAGACTGAGAGGACGAAGGCCAACTGTGAATTCGGTTTATTAATTGTGTAATAATAAAAAAATAAAAGATAGAAAAGAAAAAAAAATGTAGATCTGGCTGAAAAGGAGACCTTTTCACACCAATGAAATTATGACTGGAAAAGAATATGAAAACTGCTTTGAATTTGTCATTATTTATGTAAGTATCACACAGGTTCTTAAAAGAGCTCAGAGAAACGGAAATCAAAACTTCATGTTAACAAAGGCCATTGGACAGAAATTTTAGTATATCAAAAATTTCTTTCAAGCTAACAACTACTTTCCAAATGGTGATGTTATAAATGTTTTAAAAGAAAATGTGTTCATAAATTGGTAAGCTGACCAGGAAGATAATACATTCTCGTTTTAGAAAAAAAAAAATCTAGAAAAAATGGAAAACAAAAAAATTAACTACCCATAGACACAAATATAACTACTATTGGTGCTTTGGGACGTTTATTATCAATGCTTTTTATTTTTCCCATTCCTAGTGTTTACATCTATATGATATATATATATGGTTACAGTATTTGGCATACATGTGTGGATACACATATATACATATATTTGAATAATTCTTCATCTTCATGCACCATACCCAGTGCTCCATGCAATACGTGCCCTCCTCAGTACCCACCACCAGGCATGAACAATGAATCCTGGAACACTGACAAAATAAAATTAAATTTAAAAAAAGAATTCGGGGCACCTGGGTGGCTCAGTGGGTTAAAGCCTCTGCCTTCGGCTCCGGTCATGATCTCAGGGTCCTGGGATCAAGCCCCACATCAGGCTCTCTGCTCGGTGGAGAGCCTGCTTCCCCCTCTCTCTCTGCCTTCCTCTCTGCCTACTTGTGATCTCTCGCTCTTTATCTGTCAAATAAATAAATAGAATCTTTAAAAAAATAAAATATAATAAAAAGTAAAAAAAATTCATCTTGCACAATTTTTCATCTCACCTTTTTATAACTGATGTTATGATATAGTTATGATACATTTATGCCATTTCACTTCATTCATTAAACTGAATCTAGGGTTTACTTTATCCTTCCCTAATAGAGGAGAATTTAGGTTTTCTTACTTTAGAATCCTAAGTGATGCTGCATCAGAGACCTTTATGTTTAAAATGGCCTCCGTGTTCGGGTTTGCTTCTTTAGAACTCCTTCCTAGAAATGCATTTTCTAGGTTAGGGGTATAAATATTTTTAGGCTCCTGACGTCTTAACACCCACACCTACTGTAGCTTTCTGATCCTTACCCAGTGTTAACCCAGAGCCTCTAGTCCCCTGGTGACTGACGACAGGACTATAGATGGAGATGTGATCTCATACTTCCAGGTTCCCCAGCGAGAATTCCCCAGTTCGGTGCCTTGCATCCAAGGCAGGTGTGTGGCACCCTCTGCATCACACCGTCTACCCCCACCCCTGCGGTTAGAACAGCTGAGGAAGCAGCAGAGTCTCAGCTCTGTGGGAAGGACGGGGCTGGCGAGCTCCCGTATAGATCAGTTCTTATGGGAAGGGCCCGCCTAAGAATAGCCTCGGGTCAACACAAACCCCTCTCCTCCTGCTCACGGGGGAAACCATTTCCTCACAAGAAACCAGAACCAGTCATGAGTTTCGGGCTGAAACTTAGAGCTCAGAGAAGCTATTCTTGGATATCCTGAACCCCTGTGGTCCCCTAGGACCCTGAGTTGTGCAACACTCAGCGTGACAACACCGCTGTGCTTAAGAATTTCCCTCCACACCCCCGGATTCCATTTCCCCTTCCACCAGGGCTGCCTATAAAGAGCAGGGGAGGTCTGTGTGCCCTGCAGAGGGACGGAGGCAGCAGCGAGTGCCCAGGCCCACCTCCAGGACAAACGAGCCTACACGCCGTACCCTGCTGAACATCATGAAGGTCCCTGGGGCTGCCCTCGCCGTCCTCCTCTGCATGGCCCTCTGCAGCCAGGTCTTCTCCGCACCATGTGAGTCTCTGTTGTTCCCACGGCTGTCCCCACTCCCTGTCCCCGCAGCTGGACCACTCTTATTTCTGTCTCCTGGCCTTGGGAGCCCCCAAGAGAAAAAGGGGAACCTCCCAAAGGACTCAAACACATCGTGGTCTTTCTTTTCAAGACTTTTACTTTCATCTTTACAAAGGAGTCTTAGCTGTCCCGGTCCCCAGATCTGAGAGCCAGGGGGAGGTAGGGGAGATGCAGTTCCATTTTATAGATGGCAAAATAGGGACCCTAAGCAAATGAGTTTGCGAGAGGCAAGATCCAAGCCCGGTGACCTCCTGGTGGGATCGTTCTTCCCCTCAATCACCGAAGGTCCCCCCAGCGCTCTGTCCCTTGGATGTCACAGGAAAGATGTCCAAAGTTTCTCTTTTGCTGGGGCATGACTCCTTGAGCCAGGCAAAACTTCCAGAGAGAGAGGAGAGAAGCGCTATCTGCTTGGATGTTGGGATCACATCAAGAAGGTCAGCCCATGACAAAGGGTCACAGAGAAAGAAGGACACAGACAGAAGCCACAACAGAGACAGGCATATTTCTAGGCAAAGATGCCCAGCACCTTCCAGTGTGACCCTGTCCCCCAGCCCATATCCGGAGCAAAGCTGTTTTCCTCCAAGTCTTCCTCACCCTCGCAGGGGTCTGATCTCAGATCCGACTTATCCTTCTGAACTGTGACTCAGGCTCATTCTCTCTCTTCCCCCACAGTTGGTGCTGACACCCCAACCGCCTGCTGCTTCTCCTACGTCTCCAAGCAGATTCCACGCAAGTTCATAGTCGACTATTTTGAGACCAGCAGCCAATGCTCCAAGCCTGGTGTTATGTAAGTGCCAGTCTTCCTGCCCGCCTCTGGGGGAGACGGGGGGGTCTGGAGTGTGGGCAGCACCCAAGGGCATAGACTGGCCAGGGGCACCATCCTGGAATGGCCCGGCCCTCCGGGGCCAATCAGGCAGGTAGGACCCAGGTCTCTGAGGTGCGACCTGACCTGGCCAGGGGCTTGCAAAGTCAGGGAGGGTTGGCCCAGCCCAGAGGGAAGGGAGGGAGAAAAGAAGTGGCAGCAGGATGCGCCCGGCAGTGGGGGGGAAGGCCTGAGCCAGTGAGGGCAGCTCTGTAGACTGAGATGGGCAGAGGGTCCCTGAGAAGGTGGGCATACCCTGAGCTGCCCAGGGCAGAGAGTGGGGTGAGGGGCTACAGTGGTCCCAGAATTCCCTTGCTGGATTCCTCAGTATATAATCCTTCTACCCCTCTCTGCAGCTTCCAGACCAGAAAAGGCCGCCAGGCCTGTGCCGACCCCAGTGAGGCCTGGGTCCAGGAGTATGTGACCGACCTGGAGCTGAATGCCTGAGTGGCCCCGAAGCTTTGAGAACCCAGTGACCTCAGTGGGCTGCCTGGGGAGCAGGGGGTCTGAGCCTTGGAAATAACCCTACAACCTCCACAGCTACCTCTCCTGCGGGCTGGTTGTTGCCAAACAGCCACACTCTGGGACTCTTTCTAACTTAAAATTCAATTTATTTATACTATTTAATTTTTGTTATTTATTCTCAATGTCATTCTCTGGGACTTTGCACTCCGAGAGACCCCAAGATACCTTCCTTGCCGCCCTCCCCTGTCCCCCTCATTTGTGCTGTGATAGGTGACAACTGTGTGACTGTCGTAGTTTATTCTAGGCGGAAGTGGCACCTGAGCCACCAGACTGACGTATGTGTATGGGATGTTTTGGTTCAGTGCTGTGTTCAGCCCCAAGAAATAATAAAGCTGGTCTTTTGAAAAGGAAACTGGCATTGAGTTTGGTTTTGTTGTCCGGAAAGCCAGAATCGCTGGTCAAAAGAACATTAGGCAAAAATAGGCAGGTGTGAAATGGAGGGAAATTGGGATTTCAGGATCACCAAAATTATGACTATTTCATAAATCAAATCATAATACACATGCTCTAGGAAAATTCACTATGCCGATGGATATTATTAAGAAGAGTATTCATAGTGCATTTTGATCATAAATCGTTCTTAACAACAATTACTGGGGCGCCTGGGTGGCTCAGTGGGTTAAAGCCTCTGCCTTCGGCTCAGGTCATGATCTTAGGGTCCTGGGATCGAGCCCCGCACTAGGCTCTCTGCTCAGTGGGGAGCCTGCTTCCCCCTCTCTCTCTGCCTGCCTCTCTGCCTACTTGTGATCTCTCTCTCTCTGTTGAATAGATAATAAATAAAATCTTTAAAAAAAACAATTACTAACATATTTGAAACCTACTCCAGGCTGAGTGCTTTTTAAGCAGGGTTCATTTGATCCTCACAATAAAACAGTACAGTTTAAATACTATTAATATCCTCATGTGATACAAGAGTAAACTCTAGCCAGGCTCAGAGAGTTTAAGCAACTTGGCCAAGAGCACACAGCAAGTAAATGGTACAACTGAATTCCAAAACTAGACTTTGACATAACTACACACTCATTCTTAAACTAGCAAAGTTATGTCCCCAAACACCATCCACTTGTCCTCAAATCACAAGCAATGATTATTGGGGCTCCTGGGTGGCTCAGTGGGTTAAAGCCTCTGCCTTCGGCTCAGGTCATGATCTCAGGGTCCTGGGATCGAGCCCCGCATCGGGCTCTCTGCTCAGCAGGGAGCCTGCTTC
>CM053619.1:16763829-16793654 GCA_028646535.1 Procyon lotor | reverse complement strand
AGTTAAGCATCTGCCTTTGGCTCAGGTCATGATCTCGGGGTCCTGGGATCGAGCCCCGCATTGGGTTCTCTGCTCAGCAGGGAGTCTGCTTCTCTCTCTTTCCCTGCCCCTGCTCCCTGTTGCTCACTCTCTCTCAAATAAATAAAATCTTAAAAAAGAAAAAAGATACTCATCTCAGAATCTTCAGGTGTGGACCTGGGAATTGATAGTTCTACTGACCACATCAGGTTTTCCTGAGGCACACTGACAGCTGAGAACCATGCAAACAGCCAGTATGATTCCCCACTCCTTTCCAAATTCAGTGTTTTTCTGCACAGAGTAATAGGGATATTGTCCCTTATTTCTGAAGAATCCGTGCTCCACAAAATAAATGGCTAACATTACAGAAGGAAAAAACAACCAGCCCACACGTGGGGCGTGTAGGTTTCTGGGTTAACTGTAAAAGCTGAGCTATTTAGTAGATGGGTTGCCCGTCGTAGTTTTAACAATAAGAAAGGTACACTGAGTCACAGCCTTTTCTGCAGAAGTCCAAAAGACTTGTGCAAAAACCAAACATACTCGTTTTTGTGAGCCATGATTATTTTGTTTAGCTTAGAATAATCTAACTTTTTAAATCCAAAATTGGTGTAGAATTGTAGTGATCAAATTCTTTAGAGTACAATTAAAAGCTACTTGAAGCAAATACAGAGTATTTGACCTAGGTAGCATTTGCCCTGATTCCATGTCTAGGAAAGTATTTTGTAGCAACCCTTTTAAAGGACAGGAATATGTAGGCACGAAGATATTCTTTGCAGCATGGTTTATAAACAGCAAACTAATGGAAACAACCATCAGCAAAGGATTAAATCAGTAGAGGATTGAGATGCCCGTCCATGGAAAGTATTTTGTAGCAACCCTTTTAAAGGACAGGAATATGTAGGCACGAAGATATTCTTTGCAGCATGGTTTATAAACAGCAAACTAATGGAAACAACCATCAGCAAAGGATTAAATCAGTAGAGGATTGAGATGCCCGTCCATGGAAAATTCTGCAATCAGTAAAAAGAATAACACACATCCATATCTATGGAAAGTATGCATCATAGTTGTGCAAAGGTTGTACGTACTTACATCTAGTATAATCATAGCTACTCTACTTGCATGCTACAGAGCTGTATGTATAGACTAATGTTACTTTTGTTTTATTGTTAAAAGCCATTTATACATATAAATTTACAAGGGCAAATACTTGGCAAGATACATGTCAAGAAGCTAGCTGTGGTTTCTTGGAGGAAATGAATATTATTATTATTTTTTAGTAACAGACACTCCTTTTTATTTTCTGCACTTCTGTTTATTTTTCAACAAGGATGCATTGTTCTCTCATGTGACCCTATGCTTTGATGGGTGATAGTCCATCCATTGGAATAACTCTCTGGTCATTCTGAGCTGACACGGAAGATAGAGCTTGCCGTGGCCAGTCCTGACAGTCTTGACGCCATCATGGCTTTCGCATAGGAAGAGCAATGTGACAAACAAGTCATTTGCCCAAGACTTCCACATCTCACACATGCGCGCGCTCACACACACACACACACACACACACACACCCCTCCTCTCAGGAAACATTCTACAATCCCCTTCCACTATGAGGAGCCCTATTCCCCTAACCCCATTACCCCCCACACCCATGAGAAGTGTGTAGGTACCATCAGGACAACGGGAGGAACAGCCCTTGTCCCCAAAGAAACAATGACACTGTCACCACATTTTCTCTATTGGTGTCCAGCATCTTGAGACAGACAGAATCTGCTTATTTACACTGAACGATTTCTCAAGTCCAGTGACCCAAAGCCAAAGGGGAAGATTAAACAGGTCCAGCCTTTCCTAAACACAAGCATTGTGGCCACCGTGAATAGAACAAGGACCCCTGTACTTGAAAAGGGAGAATGAGAATAGCATTGCTAATCAGCTTATGGGGCATTGCAGAGTCCGAGACGTGGCTGAGACCCTTGGTCAGCCTCTCTGCTCGACCTCCCTGGGGAATGTCCTCCCCATACCCCTCTGAGATACGAATGGGGGAGGAGCCTGGGGCACTGGGGGCTGCCCACTCCTATCCATATGAGCTAGGAGCCCGGACTTTGCCTTGGGTGTTGAGCAATCAACGGCCATTTCTGGCTGGTCTTGTGGTTTCTTTGGCAACGTAACACCCTTCTAACAATAGGTTTCTGATCTCTCTGCTTCTGATCAATTCCGTGCTTCATCTAAAATCAGAGAGCTTGTCCAGTCATATATTTTGCATGTTAACTGGGAGGTGAGAATGCGAGCTCCCCAGCACAGCCCTCAATCCCGCAGCCACCCCTACACCTCTGCCTCGGCGTCGCCCCTGCAGAGGTGGGGCAGTGTGGGGAAATGATGAATAACTGATACCTCGCCCCAAGCCACGTCCTCCCTGCACCTTCACACAGAGCTGACTGTCCTCGTTAAGTAAGGGGGATAAACATTTCATTGGGGAGCGGGGGTGAGGGGTGCAGTTAGACCCCTGCTTTCTCACCTGTGCAGTTTCTCAGCTCCCTGCCTCTGTTTGCACTAACTTTAGTTTTAAGTAGAAAATTCTGCATTTGCAGCCCTTAGAGACTGCAGAGGTCTGGCTCTCAGTTGGCAGGTTGGAAAAGCCTTTCTTAGCAAAGATGAGTTGTTTCCTTTTCTGACTTCAGATAAGGCCATTTCCAAGTAGTCTAAACTCTCCTAGAGGACCTCACTTATGGATGCAAGAAGTAGCTATTCCATTCCAATATTTAGACTCTTCCCTATCAAATTCAGTATCTATCAGTAGTTACCTACTGACAGGGTAGATAGTATCTACCCTACCAGTAGCTATCACATTTAGACTCTTCCCTATCAAATTCCTCAGTGTTCCAGACTTAGCTTCAGTTGGGGGCTGTTACGTTCACAGACCCTCTATCTCCGCGCAGACACAGGTCTCTGCATTTCTCAGGATGCTGGTGGTTTGAAGGGAGGGTGGAGCAAACAAACCAACCTAACTCAGAGAGGCTTGAATAAATGAGACTTGTGGCCCCAGGGCTGAAGGGTGCTCGCTCCAGGCAAGGCTCCAGGCGGCAGCCCCATGGTAGCCCCCCACGTCCTGTTTTCTTCCCTGACCTCCATCCATGCCAGAGTCCCGGGATGGCTGCTGGCACCTTCCAGAGTCACGTGAATCGTCACTCATTGTCTGCAGGGCAGAGAGCCTGTGTCCCCATTGAAGAAAATCACTAGGTTCTTTTGGATTTGACTGACCCCTAAGTTAGAAACCCAATTCCTGACCAATCACTGTGGCTTTGGGGATGGGTTCATGGATTTGCTTAAGCCAATGAAGGCACATACCTGGATCTGTGAAGTGGATGAACGTCACATAAAGCCTGGGAATTATGGGGAAGAGAGGCTTCCCAAGGGAAATGTGGGTTTCTGGTATAAGGAGGGATGCTGGTCAGCAAAAATATATGTTGGCTGTAATATATTTGTCCTTTTCCAGTGGATTTTTTCCCTACTATCTGAAAGGCGCTAATTCTTTGTAGGTGATAAATGCTTCATCTCCTTTGCTCTCTGGCTTAGAAATTGTTAATCTTCCATCTTCCTGAATTACTTTATTTTTAGGAACATGCTGACTTATATACTTCCTGTTGCCTTATAAATGACTATAGTTCAAATCTGAGGCTAAGGAGACAGGAAGCTCTTCATGGTGCCAAACCAGCCACCAAAAACTGAGGCTACATATCCACCCCAGGACATACTAAGTGGGGTAGAACTGGTCCTACCACAAGCACTACTGACCCTGAAGCAGAAGACTAGGGACAGGGAAATAAGTGAACTCCCAGAATAACAAACCAACATTACCGACCTTGCCGTAGTGAAGAAAAGAAGAGAGTTCTTTAATATTGGATGGACAAAAGCGTAGATGACAGGGGATGCCTCATACTCACTTCTTCTATTCCCCTTCCTTTCTGGGAACAGGATTTATGAAAATATATCATATGAAATTGACCACATCCCAACACACTGAGCGGGTCCTGAATAAGATAAGGCAATTTGCATTTTGGGTTTTGTTTTTTTTTTAACTTATCATAACATAAGCATTTCCCATGACATTGCACTATTTGTAAAGCCTCCCTAACAGCAACTCGAGTGACAATACCATAACTTTTTCATTATTTTCATACTGTAAGTGATTTAAATTGGGTCCAAGTTTAAATTGCTATCAATATGCTGGAGACCAAATGTTCTAATGTATAAATATTTTTTTCCATGTTTGAATTCATCTACATAGGAAATAGATTCCTAGCCATGGATTATCAAGGTCAAAGGCAAAGGTCATTTTAAGGCTCTTTATGTGCATTAATGCCCATATCCAACACATCTTTAGGCTGTCTGCCTTGTACGTCTTGGACCCTTGATGTGTCTCTCTAGAATAAGCAGTGTCTGAAAGGCTGCCTGCATGTTCAATCACTCCTGAAGCCCAGTCTTTGGTAATACAATTCTGTCCACCTGGGTGTGATTTAAACCGGGGGTGCTGGTCAGGACTCACAGCATCATTGCATGTCATGTCTATTAGTAAGAACAGCTATGGAATCCCACAGAAGTTTCTGCTCTGCTTGGGGAAACTATGACTACAGAGCTCTAATGAGAAGGACCCAGCTAAGTGTGGTCCTGGGATGACACCAACATCTCACCTCCTCTTGCTGTGGAAACCACTTCCCCATAAACAGCCCTAGTCAATTGAGCACTTGAACCATTCTTGCAAATACCCTGTGCCTTGTGGTTACCCAAGACCCCTCTTGTATTTACAAGTCAACAAGGCACCACTGTACTTAAAAAATTCCTCTCTCATCACCCTAAGTTTCCATCTCCCCAAGGTCCAGAGCTTACCTGAAAAAAAAAATAGGGGACCCCAGAAGAAGGCTGGCAAGAGCGAGTCTCATTCTGGCCCACCCTCTTGGGTCCCCACTACCCTCCTTACCATGGTTCTCTGTTCCCAGGCTGCCTTTCATGAGTCTTCTGCTGCCATTTCCTATTGTTTTCTCGCTCTCTGTGGGGTCAGACCACAATGCCAAGGTCCTATGGGTATCCAAGTGAAATAGAGGGCTTCCCAAGGGGTTTCCAAAATGCCCTGCATTGGGGGTATAGCTCAGTGGTAGAGCATTTGACTGCAAAATGCCCTGCATTACCTGTTAAGGTGGCTATTCTTTCCAGAGGAGTTTTAGCATTCTAGTTTATGTACCTGGAGGGCAGGATGGGGACTTGTCTTATTTTGGGAAGGGAGACACTGAGTTGGTCTTCAACAGGGAGCAGAATCCAGCTTCAATGGCTTCCCAGTGATCTACTGAGTAATAAATTCACCCCACTGCCACCTTACAGGTGATTTACAGAGACAGTCTCTTGCTGGAAAAATCTCTCCTTTTCCCCCAACAGAACTAGAACAAGCACCAGACTGTTCCATTAGCCGCACTTCCTGCAAAGGGGAAATAGAGACCAAACTCAAGGCTAGAGCAAAAGCTTGAGCTAGAGGAAGTGGTCCGTCCAAGATGGCACCACAGGAAAATCCTGACCTTCTCACCTCCCCCAGATCCACTGAGTCTACAGCTACATGGGGGACAATTTCCTCTGAAAAAAGAAGAGAAAACCAGCGAAGCAGCCACTTCACATGAGCAAATGAGGAAAGAGCCACATGGGGGTGGGTTGGAGAGAGAGTGGCAACCTCACAATAACTCCCCCCATCTCCCTCCCACTCCCACACTGTGATGCTCAGTCAGGAGCTTCTCCCTGAAGAGCCAAGGGACCCTACCCCACAATAGACACCCCAACTGTTAAGAACTGCACCTGAGAGACAAGCCCCAAACATCTACCTTTGAAAACCAGTGGGGCTCGAGTCCCCGAGACCCAAAACCCTGAGAGAACTGGGAAACCTGGTGAAGCGCCCAAACTGCAGGGCCTGTTGGGATTCTCTCCCAGATGGAGGGCCTTTCTTGTGCTCTCCCTCTGCCTCGCTCCACAGCAGTGGTATCTCCAGAAGGGGAGCTTTTCACACATCTGGTGCCCTGGTTTCTGTGGTGCATTTCTGGGTCCCAGGGTACTGTAAGATCAGGGAGAGCAGGCTACCACCCTGGGGCGCTGCACAACCAGCGGCGGACACACACACCCCCTTTCCGTAGAAGGCCTGTTTCCTGGTCCTGGCTTCCCACCAGCCTGAACCTGGAGGCTGACTGAGATCTTCTCCCTCAGGACACTGACAGGTCTTGGCCCACCCTCAACATCTGGGAGCTATCAAAAATAGAACAGGGTGCTTGGACAATCACCAGGGTTTGAGAGATACAGAGAGCTGGGGGTGAAGTTGAACTCCAAGGGTCTCCCTCAGAACTGGTAGAGGTAGCTGTTGCATCCAATATGTAGAAACACAGAGTCAAGCAGAGTGAGGAGACAGAGGAACATGTCCCAAATGAAAGAACAAGATAAAAGCTCAGGAAAAAAATAAGAGCTAGAAGATTCTTACTATTGAACAATGCTATCTCCACCTTCTTTCTTCTAACTTTATCATTGAGCAGAAGGAACTGGTTCACTTATGGTTTTCTGGGTTTTGTTTGTTTGTTTGTTTGTTTGTTTGTTTTTGGTTCACTTATTGTGACAAAAAATGACTCCAGCTCAGGCCCCCAAGGATCTGCTGCTTTTCTATGTCCTCTGGCAGATCCCTAGCAACTTGGTAGATGGCTATTATGAGACCAGCATCCAGAGCCACACAAGGGCTGGTCTTATTGCCCATCTCTGGGGAGAGGCAGGACATGCAAAAATGGAGCCGGCAGGACTCCAAGTAGGGAACAGCTTGCAAAGGCATCACAGGTGGATGAGAGCCATTCTAAGAAACCCAGAGCTTCGAGTCCTAGCCTGTGGCAGGACACAAGGAGAGGCCATGGGGCTATTCTCTAACCTGGCCTGGGGCCTGGGAGCCAGGGGAGACTTGCCCCAGGTGGAGGGAGACTTCCTGAGGAGACACCCCCCACCCCCAAGTCACTGATGAAAGGTCTGGGAATCTGAGGTTGGGGAAGTAGTCTCGAGGAAGTAGGCAGACTCTGAGCTTTCCAAGGCAAAGAGGATTCAGCGAGAGCAACGTGGGACCAGGAATTCTCCTGCTGATTCCTCAATTTTTATAACTCCATCACTCTTCACAGCTTCCCAACCAGAGAGGCCAGGAGGTCTGTGCCTGCTCCACCAAGTCCTGGAGCTCAGGACATCATTGACCATGGAGTTGAATCCCTGAGTGACCTGGAAGCAATAAGAAACCAAATACATCTGTGGGCAGGTCAGGGAGCAGGGACCTGAGCCCAGGGAAGAATGTTCCTTCAACTCTTGAAGCTACCTGTGCTAGGTGCACTCTGCAACTACACTCTGGGCCTCTTTCTGGATGTAAATTTAAACTTCCTTAGACTCATCTTTGTAATGTATTTCCACGCATTCTTGACTGCCTGCAGGGAGAGATCCTACAATCACACGGATCCCCTCCAATCACACAGTGGTTGACACATGCTCAAGTGTGTAGGTGCTTTTGTTTAGCATTTTCTAGGGGGAAGTTGTTTCAAAACCATCAACCAACAAATATTTATAGAATGTTACTTACCACTTCTGTGTTCAGCTGCATGAAGGAATGGAATTTCTCAAAAGCAAACCAGTCTTTTGGGTGCTTCTATGGGTTTTGTTTTGTGACAAAGTCAGGATCTCTGGTTAGAAAAATGTTGCGGGGGAGGTGGGGGCAAAGAGTAAGAAAATCTGAAGAGGGGAAGTTGGCAGAAAGGAAATAACAGTAATACCTGTATCTACACATTCCTGAGAGCTTAAACACAAAGCGGTAGCTTAGAAAACAGTGATGATTAAGTATTATGTATCTAGCATATAATGTATATACACTAGGTATATTCATTCTTCATATATATTCATGCATTTAAATTTACTTTTCTCATGAGTCAAACTTTCCTAAAAATTATGCATTGTCCTTTCAAGCCTAACAATTTCACCAAGGTCTCCATTTGACAGGAGAGGAAATGTTGGCTCAGAGAGGTAAAACAACTTGCCCGCAGTCAGGCAGCTAATAAATAATATAACAAAGATGTAAGTCTATGCCAGCATTTCTCCGAGCATCCCAGAACCACCAGGGATGATTATTTAAAATGCTGGCAATAGAATTTCTTGGGTTTGGATCTGGAGATCCAAACCGTCAAGTGATTAACATGCAGACAGAAGACCAAAAACCAGTGACTTCATCAATATGGGTTTAGCCCTTGTTTCTTAATAAGGTACATATAGCAATACACATGTTGCCTGGATATTAGTTTCCTAGAATCTGTGCTCCACAAAAGCAGTGGCTAACATAAGAGAGGAAAAAATAATCGGTCAATATATTCAACAAGACTTGTATTGTGAATGCCAAATTGATTTATCAGACTGATTATGAGATCAGGGTTAGCAAGCTATAGTTCTCGGAACAAATCCCTTATCATGCAGTCTCTGTAAATAAAGTTTTATTCTGGTACGTAGTGGCCGTGGCTGCTTTCTCTCCACTACGGCAGAGTTGATAGTTGCAACTGAGCCTGTATGTTTACAAAGCCAAAAACATTTACTATCTGATCCTTTATAAAAAAAATTTGCTGACATCTGGCCTAGGTCACGTTTTGTTTTTTTTTTTTAAAGATTTTATTTATTTATTTGACAGAGAGGAGAGAGGTCACAAGTAGGCAGAGAGGCAGGCAGAGAGAGGGGGAAGCAGGCTCCCTGCCGAGCAGAGAGCCCGATACGGGGCTCGATCCCAGGACCCTGAGATCATGACCCGAGCCGAAGGCAGAGGCTTAACCCACTGAGCCACCCAGGCGCCCCCTAGGTCACGTTTTTAAGCATAAGAAAGGTAGACTTAGCCAGGGTGTTTGTTGTAAAATTCAAGGAGAAATTCAACATACTTATGAGAAATGCAAATGTTTATTAATTTTTTGATAAGGCATACTTATTTTTGTCTTAAACTTTCAAAAACAGTGTGGCGATTCCTGAAGAAATTAAAAACAGAGCTACCCTATGACCCTGCCATTACACTACTGGGTGTTTACCCTAAAATACAGATGCAGTGATGCAGTTAAAAGAAGGACACCCCAATGTTCATAGCAGCAATGGCCACAATTGCCAAACTGTGGAAAGAGCCAAGATGCCCTTCAACAGACGAATGGATAAAGATATGGTTCATCTATACAATGGAATATTATGCCTCCATGAGAAAGAATGAATACCCAACTTTTGTATCAACATGGACTGGAAGAGATTATGCTGAGTGAAATAAGTCAAGCAGAGAGAGGTTTTTTTTTTAAAGATTTTATTTATTTATTTATTTGACAGAGAGATCCCAAGTAGGCAGAGAGGCAGGCAGAGAGAGGGGGAAGCAGGCTCCCTACTGAGCAGAGAGCCCGGTGCAGGGCTCGATTCCAGGACCCTGAGATCATGACTTGAGCCGAAGGCAGAGGCTTTAACCCACTGAGCCACCCAGGCACTCCGAGAGAGTCAGTTATCATATGTTTTCACATATGTGTGGAGCATAAGGAAAAACATGGAAGACATTGGGAGAAGGAAAGGAAGGGTGAATTGGGGAAAATTGGAGGGGAGAGACTGTGGACTCTGAGCAACAAACTGAGGGTTTTGGAGGGGAGGTAGGTGGGGGGTTGGGCGAGCCTAGTGGTGGGTATTGAGGAGGACACTTATTGCATGGAGCATGGGGTGTGGTGCATGAACAATGAATCTTGGAACACTGAAAAAATAAAATTTTTTAAAACTCTGTTTTTAGTATCAAAAAGTAGAATTTGGTAGGGTTTGTAAAGAGCAATAACCCAGTTCCAAAATGTTAAATGTACATACTCTTCAATCCAGCTATCTTAAATCTATGAATCCAGGGGGGAACTCAGTCCATGTAGTGGGAACACAGCTGCCTCCCAATTCTCCTTACTCTTCCCTATCCCCTTGCCTCCTCTCTCTCTCTCTTTCTCTCAATGTCTCTCTCTCTCTCTCTGTCTCACATCCTCTGTCTATATAGTTCCCTGATAAACAATATAACTTGCTAACTCTCAGGGGAGAGTGAGAGAGAGAGAAAGAGAGAGAGAGAGAGAGAGGAAGGAGAGAGGCCAACCTAGTGGACTACACCTTGACGGAGGTAAGGTCATTCCCTCTCCTCCTCTTGAAGCCCAATGAAGGGGTCTCGAGGGCATCGCTTGTAAAACCTGGAAGGTGCCTACTAGCAAAGTGACTCACTTTACAGTGGGAGGTCCTAGGATGAACTCTCACATTGAAGGGAAATCAGAAATTCAGAAGGAACCACGGTTTCTCATCATATTTGAGGACTAAGGATCCAAAGCTTTGGATCAAGCTTTGCTTGAAGCTAATCGACCTCTTGAAGCTTCACTGAGGGGAGCTAACAGGTCCCCTTTATCCCTGAAGTCAGCTTGAGTCAGCTTTTCTGGTACTATAACTCGACATATCCCTCACTGCAGTGCTCTGAGTACCACAGCCCACAGAGTGGAACTGCTGAGGGCAGAAGCCAAGGCCAGTCAGTGAGGACGCCTCCTCCCGGTATAACAGGATTCCTCCCTCGCCGGTTCTGAACTCTTACTAAGGCCATCTGCCTCGCAAGGTTACATCAAAAAGGAAAATTCAGGATGTCGGAGACTGACTAATTTTTGCATAAATCGGTAGGGCCCATTAAGAAAGAGAGGGGCACCTGGGTGGCTCAGTCGTTAAGCGTCTGCCTTCGGCTCAGGTCATGATCCCAGGGTCCTGGGGTCGAGCCCCACATCGGGCTCCTTGCTCGGCGGGAAGCCTGCTTCTCCCACTACCATTCCCTCTGCTTGTGTTCCCTCTCTCTCTGTGTTTCTCGCTGTCAAATAAATAAAATCTTAAAAAAAAAAAAAAAAAAAAAGAGATCAGCTCACTTTGAAATTGGCTTCTCTGATAGCAGAAAGGGGAAAAGATAGTTTCCTTAAGAGAAGCCCTTTCTTGCTTGCTGTCTGCACACCACGCTGGTTTGCACACCGGTGATCTGGAACTTGCAGACTGGAAAAGCAGAACTCTCCACAGCAAAGTCATGTTAGTATGAGCAGCCACGGGAAGATGGGAGGTGAGGAAGGATGGAAAAGTAGGGTCCAGAAACAGCCGGGTCCACCCTCTCCACAGACACCGCCCCCCTTTTAACTATTTATCCCGCCGACAAAATGAGTAATCCCGTTCCTACATCACAGCTGGGATGCCGCCAGAGACAAGGAGCTGATCCCCGTGACCCCTGTGCCCATGGCATCATTTCAGCTGCAGAGGGCACTGTGGGGACAGCAGTCAGTGACCTGGGGGGGAGGGGGTGTGACCGTGAAAGGGGGGGACCAGCGCGACCAGCGCTCCAGCACCGCAAGAGAGGCATTCTGACCCCACTTGTAGAAGTGACTTTAGCTGATCGATTTTCTACTTCTAATTAACCATCCAATGGAAGTGACCAAAAACAGCTCTGAAGCCTTGAAAAATGAGAGAGGAGCTACATTGCCTCTGAAACCCCAAGGCGGGCAGAAACAGCCTCTGACGACACCCGGCAGTGGTTTTCAAACTGCCTGTGCTTTGCATCACCTTGGGAGTTTCAAAATTACTGATGCCCGGTCCCCACCTAACTAAACCTGAACTCAATTCATAACTTTGGAGGTGAGGTCCTGGCGCTGGAGTTTCTAAAAACTTTCCTGGAGGGATTCTAACGTGAATTCAAGGTCGGAAAGCAAATCCTTAGGCACTCGCTCCGACAGGAAATAGCCAGCCTCCATGAAAGTCTTCACCGTAAGTGGAATTCCCAGATAAAATACAGGATTCCCAGTTAAATTTGAATTCGGACACACATCAGATGATATTTTAAATATGCCCCAAGTATTGCTCGGGACATGCTTACACTAAAACATCATTCATTCTGTATTTTTATTTACCCACTCTGGCCACTGTAGACTCAAAGCCTCCCCTTAGATAAGGCTTTGGAGAACATTCTCCCAGAAAGCAGAGCACAGAACACCTGAGAAGCTGACCGGAGCTCTCAGGCTGCTGGCAGACGGGAAGTCCTTGCGAGACTGCAGGCAGATTCGCTAAACCATCACTAACTGAAGCACCCAAGCACCCAGGATTTGCTAGACGCTCAACAAATGTTAGCCATTGTTCCGAGGAAAGCTTCGCCTAGGAAAATGAACATGTGTGCACAAATATGCCTTCGCGGTGTGCATCATCTCGGTATTCATTTAAGTAGTAAACTGTCCTAGATCGTATCGATTATGACTTAGTGATAAAATAACGCATCAGTTTCAGCTTTCGAGGAAAGCATCTCCAGCAAAGTTCTGGCACCTCTTTCCTAGCCTTCTGTCCCTTTCTGCTGGTTTCTGCCCCTCTTCGGGTGTCTCTATACTTCCCTCAGTATCCCTCTCAGCCTGTGGTTCTGATCAGTTGGGAAGACAAAATCAATGGGTCCCAAGGAAAAGTCTGGTTTACCTTTTATATAAGAGCCTTCAGTATTTTTTTTTTAATTTTATTTATTTGACACAGCCAGAGAGGGAATACAGAAAGGGAAGTGGGAGAGGGAGAAACAGGCTCCCAACAAGGGGCTCCAGCCCGGGCCCCCAGGACCATGACCTGAGCCAAAGGCAGACACTTACCGACTGAGCCACCCAGGCGTCCCCATTCAATATTTTGAAACGCAGTGCTAGGCAAACCATCCCATGAGCATTTGTTGTTTGATATATATGATATCACTGCTGCAAGAGAGAGCTCATCCTGCTGATTGATCCCTATACTGAATGTGAGGAGAAACTGAAGGGGGGTAGCGGGTGAAAAGAATGTGATGAGAAGTCAGAGAAAATACCTATTACATCACACAGTTCAACAATGGGAATAAATTGCAAAAGTTAAATGAGACACATAAACGAAAATTGAAGAGGGCTGCAAAGTGTGGCAGGGGGCAGGGGTGGGACCCATAGAGGGGGTGCCCTCCAGAGTTCCAAGCTCATTGCCCTGGCCAGGTGCCTAGCCTCCACAGTGATGTAACACCTTCTTTGTAGCTTCCAGGCCACTCAGGCATTCAGCTCCAGGTCACTGATGTACTTCTGGACCCAGGCCTCCCTGGGGTCGGCACAGATCTGCCGGCCTCTTTTGGTTTGGAAACTGTGGAGAGGTGCGGAAGGGTTACACAATGAGGAATCTAGCAGGGGGATCCTGGGCCCACTGTGACCCCTCCATCGTTCTCTGCTTCAGACCTCTCAGGGCCTGTCCACATGTTCATCAAATGTACCCTTCGTGTTGGGGCTCATGACCTCCTCTTGGTCCCACACGGTCTACTCAGAAAGCTAACTTCCTGCCGTCACCTCAATACAGGGGCGATTCCTTCAGGACTCCCCACAGGCACCAGACCAGGTCAGAGAACATGGCAGTGACCTCCCCTGGTGTCCTGTGCTCCGATGGGTCTCAGAAGGCTGAGTCCTCCAAGGGGATAGTGGTGCTCATCTCAGCCCTCCCATCTCCCTCCCCAGGAAGATCGGGCCTTACATGACACCAGGCTTGGAGCACTGGCTGCTGGTCTCATAATAGTCGACCACAAATTTCCGAGGAATCTTCCGGGAGATGTAGAAGAAGCAGCAGGAGGTCGGAGTGTCAGCACCAGCTGAGAGAAACAGGACAGAAAGATCTTAAGTCACTCCTCAGAAGACAGGGCGAGCCAGCCACTCCCCGAGGGTCAGGAAGAGCAGGAAGGAGACAGCCCTGCACAGGCATGGGGATGTGGGGACAAAGAGATCCAGAAGGAAGCTGGCATTTCTTCTTTTCCTTGACATTTTTTATTCTGTGTCTCTTTCCGTGTTTGTCATTCTCTGTCTATCTTGGTTTGGCGTCTCTGTGTCTCTCCGCTGACTTTAGCTTTCTGAACAAACTACTCCCTCTCTCCTGGGGCAGATCCATCTGGAACTCACAAGGAGAGCAAGGCCACAGCCCCGGGAGCCAGCGGACACGGATTCCACCTGCTGTTGAGATCCCCGGTGGGTGGCCATTTTTACATCCCTAGAATGGGACTTCCTCTCACTCTCTCCCAGGGCTGGACAACAGAATGGCTGAAACACTATGGGAAAGACATTCCTCCGCAGGAAACGGTCTCTGAAAGCTCTCCGAAATCCTCTACTCAGAGGGGCTCAGGCACAAGCCTTGGCCCCTGGGGTCCAAGCCGTGGCCAGAGAGTGGGAGGACAGGGCAAAAGGAGGCGGGGAGGACAGACTCACAAGAGGAAGAGGAGATCTGGGAACAGAGTGCTGCAGTGAGAAGCAGGACGGCCAGGCCAGCCGCGGGGACCTCCATGGCGCTGGGCAGCAGAGGGTGTGAGCAGAGCTGGGACCGGGGACCCGAAGCTGCTGCCTCCTCCTGGGGTCTAAACCCTGTCCCTTCTTTATAGGCAGCCTCGGGGCATTAGAAGATAGAAAGTTGAGGAAACCAAGGGGGGATATTTAAAACCATTGGTGTCACGCTGTGAGTCACGTAAGGCCGGAGAGCTCTGGGTCGCCACCAAAGTTCAGGCTATTTGCAGCCATGGTTTGGTTGCCTACTTGAGGGGGAAATGGTTTCAATAGCGAGAGGAGGTGAGATGCTGGTGTGACCCGGTTAGCGGATCCAGAGATCAAGCCATTTCTGCCACAGAGCCTGCTGCTCTCTGCCGCAGCTGTTCAGATAGCCTCGAGGTGACCCAGAGGATAATGCCAGGGAGTCTGGGGGAGTGCACCCCAAGCTAGAACACACCCCGGGTGGAGACAGCACAACTAGGGCAGCCTCAGCTCTTCAAGGGGCAAGACGGAGGCTGGCCTTTCAGACTTTGGCTCCATCATCGAACACGCACGGGTCTCTGCGGTGAGCCAGGAGTGTCAGCGCCTGGCAACGAGCTCTTCTGTTAGCAATGTCAGCTTCCGGTTGCCGAGGCATCCGTTTCAAAGACATATTGCCTGAGAGGCCTGGAGAGAAAGAGCCAGGCGGCGCCGCCCATAAATTTCCCCTTTGAGAAAGGCCCGAGTAACCTATACAGTTGGTCACTTGAGTGATCCCACTCTTCTCTTCCTGCAATCTAATTCCTGCTCTTGGGTTTTACATTTACCAATAGGGAACCCACAAAGCCCCGGGAACCCCACTCTTAACTCCCATAACGGCAGAACCCCAGGTCTATGCTCTCGCTCTCTCTTTACCAATGACCTCACTGGGAAGCCCTCAGGCATGCCGTGTACCCCTATGAGAAATAAACCTTGTATTTTAAAATTTCCCTAATGGTTGCTGCTGAGGTGTGAGCCTCACACTCATAATAAGAACCACAAAGGCGCTTGGGGCGCCTGGGTGGCTCTGCCTTCGGCTCAGGTCATAATCTCAGGGTCCTGGGATCGAGCCCCACATCGGGCTCTCTGTTCAGCAGGAGTCTGCTTCCCCCTCTCTCTCTGCCTACTTGTGATCTCTCTCTGTGTTAAATAAATAAATAATATTAAAAAAAAAAAAAAAGAACCACAAAGGCCCGTCGGGCCACAACATTGGCTCCATCAGGAAAATGTCTGGGAAGCTTACCACCAACTGTAGCTACGTAGTCCAGGCATTTCGAGCTCATAGCATCACTATCAGAAGGCTGAGACCCCCATAAGACAGGGAGTCCCTGGGTTGGTTGAGCTAATGAGGGGGTTAATGTGAATGATGAGCCCTAAACTGTTGTTACCCTTTGATCAACAAAGTACTCTGCCAGGGATCCGTTGTGTGGATAGAAGTAGAAAGATGAAGAAAATTGTATGCATAATGATGTTTGTCACAGCTTATTTGTAACAACTTAAAAAGGACCTATAGGGTGTCTGGGTGGCTCCATAGATTAAGCATTGGACTTGATCTCAGCTCTGGTCATGATCTCAGGGCCATGAGTTCCAGCCCTGTGTTGGGCTCCATGCTGGCCATGGAGCCTACTTAAAAAATAATAATAATAATAATATTTTTTAAAAGAAATAAGTAATTTTTAAAGCAAAAAAAACAAAATTAATTAAAATCCATACAATTAAATCAACTATGGCATATTCACCTCTTATAATAATAATTAGCCCTGAAAAACTGAGAAAGTGAAGAAATGTTCAAAGGAAGTACTTGTTCCTCAAAAACCCTAGAACATTTCCTGTGTCCTTATTGTAAAGTCAAGATGGTTATTTCCAGGGTTTGTCTGGCAGCTCAATGACATCATCAAGGACACTTTTCTTAAAATGTTTCCCCTTCCCCCCAACATTTTGTTGGCTTTTCTTTGGAGGGAGGGGTTGTCACTTCATGGTTACAAAACGGCTGCTGCTGCTCAGGCATCAAGTCTTCACAAAGTCTTCTCCACATGTTTATAAGGGAGTCTCATAGGAGTAGAGAAAAAGCAACATTACAGGTGTTTTTAATTCAAAAAAATTTTTTTTACTTCATTTGTAATGTGAACTGTAGCTCATCCCCTAAAAGTAGAAAAAGCTAATTTTATTTTAAAATTTTTATTTTTAAGTAATCTCTACACCCAACGTGGAGCTTAAACTCATGACCCTGAGACCAAGAGATGCATAGTCTTCCAACTGAACCAGACAGGTGCCCCAGCAAAAGCTAATTTAAAAAGTAAGTAAAATAGAAAAGATTAAAACTTATTTTATTTCTGAAAGCTAGGTAAGCAGCAGGACAGGTGCCAGTAAGGATGTGGTAGTTTGCCTCTACACTCTTCCCATCTTACTGTGGCATATATGAATTCTGAGACATAATTTGAATAAAATTTCTTTCCTGGAAGGCAGCAAAAATGTTATTACCTAAACCTAACCACTGTTAACATTTTGGTTTATTTCTTTCAAGTGCATTTTTTCCTAGGCTTATGAGAGTTCCATTGGCTTACCTGCTTTCTTCTTTCTACCGTATGTCTGGGGGTGAGGGGCATTATTGTAATCCTGATATGAATGTATTTTTATTGTTTATACTTAATATTGTTAGACTTTTCCAGATCATTCCAGGATTTTTAAGAGCTGCCTAATTGAGTCAACCATAAGCCTAGTTCATCAATATGACCACGCACTGTTACAGCTCATTGATCACAGATCTTTACACTCTTACATTTGGTTCCAGGTTTTAATTTAGTTTTTAATTATTTTATAAATAAACTGTACCAAACATCTACACCCATACAATGTTCTCCATAAGTGAGGTTATTTCTATCGGATATTTTCCTAGCTCTTGACTTTTGGGGCCAAAAAGGAGGGACACTTGAGGCTCCTGATCCATATAGATACCCCACATGCAATGTGTTCCCTATTCCCTATTGTCAAAACCAGCAAGGGCATATGATAGAGACTTGTGAATGTTTGGTGAATGAAGCAGTGATTAAAAAGCCTGCTTGGGAGGGCAGGCTTTAGTTGGGGTCTGGGGTTCCCCAATTCCATTCTGTCCCTCTGGGTCCATATCAAATCTAGCTTGGGCTACTCCAGACTCAGTGGCATCATTATACATGTCCCATCCGTGCAGCCAAAACACCAGTGAAGAACATTAGACATGTCTGCTTTGCGGATGGGGAAGAGAATGGTACAATTTGTAGACAGATCTGTTTGGGTAGAAGGAACCAGCTAAGCCAGGGCCCCTGGTGACAACTCTTGGTTTCCCCCCTCACTGGTTAATCATTTCCTTAGAAACACTCTGATCAACATGATGTCATGGTCCTTTTCACCCAGGGTGTGGTTGAAGTGTGACCCATGTGCCCAGGATGCTAAAGCGTCACCACAATGTCAGCCTGTGCAGCCGGAAGAGCTGTACTAGAGCACATATGTGCTCCATGGGAGGAATCGTTCATCTGTGGATCTCTCCATGCCCTTAGAGCTCTAACACAAACATCATCTCATCCCCTGCCACTGTCCAAAACCTTCCCACACAGACAGTCCCCACAAGTAAGCAACTGAGCTGTTCCTGTGTTCCCTGAACCTCCATGTGTGACCCCAGGTACCCCAACATACGTGACCCATAACATGACACCATGCAATGGCTTCTTCTCTGGTCATCCCCAGCCGCTGGCTCCCCATGCTCCAGAGTGGCGTATAGAGGAACAAGGATATGGCTTGGACCCCAGAAGGATATAGGCAGTAGTGAGTGCCCAGTCCTGACTTGGCTTTGCCCACACTCCTCTAAGCCCAACTTTGTTAAGGTCTCCACAGCTGCCCTGGCTGACTGACTCCTCACATGGCCCTCAGTGCATGGTCTTGTCCACACCACAAGACTCTCAACCCTTACCCTTTCTTGCTGTCAGGGTTGTGTTCTAATGCTCTGGATAGATGCCTAAACCATATCACTTAAGTCCTATAGATAGAAAGTCCCTAAATGAAAGCAAAGAACCTCACAGAAGGTTTCAAAATGTTCTAGGCTGTTTCCCAAGGAGTCTTAGCTATCCTAGCCTCTGGATCTGAGAGCCAGAGGAAGACTAGGACCCATTTGCAGCCGGGAAAATTGAGGCTTACCTCAGTCTTTAATGAGATGCTGATGCCCAGTCTATTTGGTTCCTAGGAGGAGCCAAACGGCAGATTTCCCTCAGTTCTCTCAAGGAGCTCCACCCTTTGCATGACTTACAGAAGATCAGGTCTCTGGGAAATATCTTTGTAGACCAGATGAAGTTTCTTTCCCCAAAAGAGGCAGGAGGGCCACGGTTCCAATACCCAGACTTCCTCAAGAGGGAGCAAGAGACTGAGAATAAGACAGAGATCCGAAACAAAAATTCAAGATCAACAAGAAATGGTTGGCTCCCTTGGTTCCTTTTGTGCCTTGCTCTGCAGGTCTGAGCAGTGACATCTCTGTTATCTTCCCCCGGGCCCCTGGGAGGATGGAAGAAGTTGACTCGACTTTTCTCAGACACTTGTTTGCTGCTCCCTCACGCTGAAGGTAGACACCACACTGCTCCCGCTGATATCTTCCTTCCCTCCACATATGTCCCAGATTTGCTGATACTCATGGTGACACTGGCAGTCAGCGTTCCCTTTCCTTGTGTGACATCAGAATCAATCCTCCTTCCCAGAGAGAAGCGGGTCATGTAGAGGAGAAACAACCTACAGGACACAGAAACAATCCACAGGAGGGGCAGACAGGCACAGGCAGAGGATTTTCTTTCTTTCTGGATTTTTTCTCTTCCCAGGATTTTTGAAATAAAACGACATTTGACATTTTGCACCCATCTTTTTAATATTTAACAGTAAAAATCAAGTATTTTCATGTCATTCTATGTTTAAATGGTCCATCCGTGGATTAACTTTATTATCCCAACACTGTAGAGTGTGTAGTTTGGGGTCAATTATTTGACTATAGATAAGCTGGGCCAAATAACATGGTCCCTAAAGTTCTTCCCATTTGTGAGTTCATTTCCATAGGATAGATTCTGAGAAGCCACCTCTGGTTGAAAGAGTATGGACATTTGTAAGGCTGCTGACTTTCACCTAGGGTTAAATCCAGACTTCATTGTAGGTCTATGAAGAATGTTTGATAAATAGACCAATTCCCAGGAAGCTAATCCTTATTTTTACCATTTACTATTTACTATTGCCATTTTTACCCCCAGACTTTCCAATTCTGTTCTTTCCTTAGGATGTAGTTGTATATATGTATATACGTAGTATAAGCTTGAATTATACTTCTTGTGACTCAATTACATTATTACCTCTATCACATTTATATGGTCAGAATTACTGTGGAAGTCCATCAGAACACTCTGCTTCATGGAAGAAGGCTAGTCACCCATCTGGAGAAATGACTTCCTCTCAAGCACCCCAATCAAATTAGCAATTAAACCTTTCTAGCATGCACCCCAACCTTCTAATTACAGGCACCCCTGGGTGGTACAACTCACGTGATGACACCATACTTAAATTTCTTGCTTAGGCATCTCTAATTTCTATGTTCCCATGGCTGCAGGGCTGCCTATAAAAAGGAAGTGAGACGACTCAGATCCCAGGAGTCCAGCAGTAGTGAGTTCCTAAGCCCCATCTCAGCTCTGCCCACACTCATCCACCTGTCCAGCATCATGAGGAGCCTTGTGGCTGCCGTCTTTGCCCTCCTCTGCACCATGAGCCTCTGTTCCTATGCACAGGGTGAGTCTGTTTTCCACTTGCCTTCAACGGTTGCTCCCCTCACTCTGGCCAGAAGTCCCCATCTTCGTAGTGCTGTGGCCTGAGAACCCCCATGTGAAATCAGAGAGCCTTAAGTGGGCTTTCTTCAAGAGGGTTGAAAAGGGGCTTATTGATCTGGGCTGCAGAATGGTAGTTAGGAGAGCTTTGATCCTATTTTTCAGATCACTGAAGCCTAGTTTATTGGGTTATTAAGATGTGGTAGAATCTAGGTCTATTTAGATCCTATTGCTGCCAGTAAGTTTTAGAAGAGTTATAAAATTGTTCCTACTTTCACTATCTATAATTTAAAGGATTAAAAAAAAAATGTTCCCCAAAGGAAGTTAGGAGAAGGGAGTAGACTCTCTATAGTCTGGTTCCTTGTAGAGTAAGACAAAGCCCAAAATGGACAAAACCGGAGATAAGACTAGGGAAATTAATGAGAAACAAACAAATGAAACAAAAAAGCCAAATCATTTCCAGTTTCCTTTCCTCCTAAGCCTCAACTCTGAGCTATGCTTTCTCTCTCCACTTTATCCAGACCCTCTCGGACTTGCCTGTGCCTCTGAGCAACTTCTGCTGTTCTTGTGCCTTCACAGATAAGGTTTTCACCACATCCCCCTGCTGCTTTGCCTATGTGTCCCTGCAGATCCCCTACAACCTTGTGGTTGCCTATTTTAAGACCAGTGGTCAGTGCCCCAAACATGGTATCATGTTTGACTCATTTGGCAGGTTCTTCCTGCCCAAACCTGGGAAGACACAGGACATGGGGGTTGGGAGTGTCCTCAGGAGTCAGAGCAAGGATGCTCCAGCTGATGGATAAGGAGCTGTCCTGAGAAGTTCTGGTCCTCTGGGGAACTTTTGTGCATGCAGGACACAGAGAGACACCACTGACCTGTTTCCTGACATGGGATAGGCGTTCAGGGAACCAGGGTGGACATGCCCAGAAGCAGAAGGAAGAGAAGGAAGAAAGAGACAGCAGAAAGGAAGTAGCCTGAGGTTATTTTCATAAATCACTCAGGGAAGAACCAGGAGTCATGAGGTTTGGGCAATGATGCCTTGATAAGGTGGACCAGCCCTAAGCTGCCCACAGGGGTGAAGATGAAGATGAAGATGAAGGGGCCACAGGTGGTCAAGAATATCCTTACTCATTCTCTACGTAGTACTTCTGCTTTCTCCACAGCTTTGTCACCAAACAGGGCCACTATTTCTGTGCCAACCCCAGCTGTGCCCGGGTCCAGGAATACATCAGAGACCTGGAGAGAATCCCAGTGGTCCAGAAGGAACACCATTAGAGGTATAAATCAGATTGAGCAGCAGGGACCTGAGCCAGCGAACTGTTTCTATAACTCCAGACATTCCCTTTCTCTTCTCCTAACCACATTCTGAAAACTAATTTAGTTAAGCTATTTAAATATTGTACGTTGTTTTATTATTTGGTGTTTTTCTCTGAGCAATCATATGACAGCCTCTTGTCCCTAAGTCCCTTCCCAGTCATACAGCAGTTGCCACGTTGAGGGTGATAGTAAATGATTGTGCTCCTATTTCTGGGTAGACACGGGGCCAAATCCATCAACAGACGCATATTGAGTTTTTATGAGCCCTTCACTTTGTTATGCATTTCAGAATAATGAAGACTCTTTTTGTACTCTTAAGTGAATCTTGGAGTTTTGTCTATTTTTTGGTTTAGTTTGGCTTCCCTGACAAAGCAGCTTGATTGGTTGGAGAGAACAAGAGGGAATGATTAGGGGCATCTGAACTGGAAGGAAAGACAAGAGAAAAAGGATGAGTGTCATTCTAATGATACCTGGGCTTTATGGTGGTGATATAGTCCTCATAGGCTGAAGCAAATTGTTCAAAAAGTGTTCAAAACAAATGCAAATTTATATGCACCAGGGAAATCCACCACTTCCATGAAGAACAAAGCAAGGCATTCTACCATGCATATTTATGCAGTTTCGTGAGTTCAGCTTCTTTAAGAATACTGGTTTTGGGGGGACCTGGGTGGCTTAGTGGGTTAAAGCCTTTGTCTTCAGCTCAGGTCATGATCTCAGGGTCCTGGGATCGAGCCCTGCATCAGGCTCTCTCTGCTCAGCAGGGAGCCTGCCTCTCCCTCTCTCTCTGCCTACTTGTATCTCTCTCTCTCTCTCAAATAAGTAAATAAATAAATCTTAAAAAAAAAAAAAAAGAATACTGGTTTTGATGATTAACAATGAGCCACAGCCTGTACCAAGAAATTTATGTGCATTTTCTAGTCATCAAAATACCATTGTGTATTTTGTCATCAAAATACCATATATACTGCTTGTCTCCCTTTGACATATGAGGAAATAGAGTCTCAGTACAGTTACTCGCCTGAGGTCACATAGCTAGAAATGCCGGAGTCAAACCTGCAGACTAGAACAAGTTCCACACTCTTAATTAACCCCTAGGAAACAGTCTCTCAGTGTGCCCATGTACCACCTGAAACAGATTCACCAGGAATGCACAATCCCCTAATACAAGACAGTAGGCAAGCAAGGAGTAAGGAATTGTTTGTCTAAGATCCTAGAAAAGATGGAAACCCATTGATGTGAGCCTGGCTTTAGAGATCTCTTCTGGACTAAAGATGTTTGCAATTCAGAGAAGAGGCTGCTGGGGAGGTCATCTGAACCTTTCATGGCCTGGATGGGCTGGAGGAAAACTGAGAGTCCAGGATGAAAGCTGGACTCCTGGACAAGCTACAGAATGAGAGAAAATGTCTGCAAACCACAGATTTGGCAAAGGGCTTGTATGTGAAACATGTAAAGAACTCTCAAAACTCAACAGTAAACAAACAAACAGCCCAATTAGAAAATGCGAAAGAGGCATTAAAGAACATTTCAAAGAAAATGATATATGGCAAATAAGCAATGGTATTGTTGACTGTGGGTTTTTTAATTTTTATTTTTAAAGATACAGACTGAAACAGTGAGGTAGGTAAATAGTGTTGCCCTCCTCTCACCCCCACAAAGATGTCCGTCTTAATCCCTGGACACTGTGAACATGTTATATTATACAGCCTGGTTATTAAGATATTAAGAGCAATTAAGATTGCTCTCCACTGACTCCGAGATGCAAGATGACCCTGGGTTATCTGAGTGGGCCCAACATAATCCCGGGGATCCTTATAAGAGAGGCAGGAAGGTCAGTGTCAGAGCAACACAAGTTGAGAAAGACTTGAGCAACCATTGTCGGCTACATCTAAGGAATGTGGGCCTCTTCCAGAAGCCAAAAAAAGACAAGAAAATGGATTCTCCTATAGAGCCCCAAAAAAGGATGCAGCCCTGCAAACACCTTGGTTTTAACCCACTGAGACTCATTTCAGGATTTCTGACCTCCAGAACTATACAAAAATAAATGTGTTGTTTTGAGTGACTAAACTTGTGGTAATTTGTCACAACAGCAATAAGAAACTAATATAAATATTTACAGATAAAATGATATTACAGAGGTTTTAACTCAAAACCACAATTTCTCTGACGTTCCTCTCATGAAAGGTGGATCTAGATCCCCTCTCCTCGAGTCTGGACAGGTTTGTAGTTGCTTCCATTACAGTGGAGGAGATGCCACGTACTTCCGTGGCTAGGCCATGGAAGGCCACGCACCTTCCACCTTGTTCACCAGAAACAGTCACCTTGGAGCCCTGGAAGGGCCACACGTACACAGTTCCTGTTGACAGTCCAAGCTGACCCTATCTTTCAACCAGCCCAGCCCAGGTGCCAAATACATTCCTGAGGAAGCCATCGTAGAAATGGACCTTCCAGCGCAGAGGTGAGGGTTGTTTAGGATAGGATGGCTTGTGGTGTCATAATTTATATCACATCTGTGTGGTCAGAGCAGCCGTAAAATAGCATCAGCACTTTCTGCTCAATGGGAGAGAAACAGTGAGCTCACAGTTCACAGATATATCTGTCCCTGCAAGGAGGCCTGTGGTGATACCAACTCGTGGCCATGCACTAACTACAGAAATAATTTCTTCAGAACAATCTGAATGAACTAGCAAACAATTTACTGAGATGTGCCCCCCAACTGATGGAGAAATTGAGCTACTTTTGAAGAGCTGAACCACTCTGTTAACCAAAGGGTGTTGGCAAACCCTGAGTTGTGTAACTCACAGCATGACACCAATATTTTATCATTAAAATCTTCCCCTCCCATCACCCCCAGTTTCCATCTTCCAGTGCCAAGGGGCTTTCTACAAAGAGAAGGGGTAATGGCTTGAACCTGGGGCCAGCTGCAAGTACTCAAGTCTTACCTTAGCTGCGCCTCAGAATCTCCTGCCCACCCAGCATCATGGAGGCATTCAAGACGCACCATGACCTTTTGCTCCCAGACCTTCTCAATGCCATGTCAGTCTATCATCCCTTCTGCCTTTTTCAGATATCATCCTCTCTGGTCCCAAGCGAGACTATATAAAAAATGTCTTGGGGCACCTGGGTGGCTCAGTCGTTGAGCGTCTGCCTTCAGCTCAGGTCATGATCCCAGGGTCCTGGAATCGAGCCCCGCATCCGGCTCTCTGCGTAGCAGCGAGCCTGCTTCTCTTGCTACCATCCCCTCTGCTCTGCTCGTGTTCCCTCTCTCGCTGTGTTTCTCTCTGTCAAATAAATAAAATCTTTAAAAAAAATAAAAATAAAAATAAAAAAATGTCTTAATGACAAAGATCACTCAAGTGAAAGTGGAGCACTTAACATGGGGATTTGAGCCACCATCCTGGTCTCTCTTGAGAAAGGGTCCAGGCTATCATACTTTATCAAGTAGTTCAGAGAGGAGAGAGAATGAGGTGGTAAGTCCCACTTCATAGACAAAATAATTGAGGCCAAATTCACTGAATAACTGTTGGCAAGAGACATATTCCAGGTCTATTTAGTTCCCATTGATGCAGGCAAGTTTAGATTCATGTCAGCTATTCTCAAAAGCCCAGTTGTTTTCATGACATAAGAGATATCCCAGTTTGATCGCTGTTCTATTATGACATCCCAGGCTAGGTGAATTTCCCTCTTAAAAAAGGCAGAAGGCCAGATAAGACATTTTAAGTTTCTTGAAAAATAAAAACCAAAAAAAGAAAAAAGAAAAAAAGAGAAACCCAAATGGAGAGATAGGCATGGAAATTTCTAGGAAAAAAGCACATGCCCAATTCATTTGAATTTCCCAACTTTAGGAAATGCTATGAGTTTCTAGTTCCTTTTGACCTTTTTTGGGGTTAACATAAAAAAGAAGAAGTTGATCATCTTTGGCTTTTAAATGACTCAGCCTCGTGCTGTGCCTTCTCCTACAGTTGGTGTTAACTCCTCAGCCTCTTGCTTCTCCTATGCCCTCAAGATTTTGTAGCAGACTCCTGAAACCGACAACCGGTGCTCTAAACTCAGTGACATGTAAGGGCACTCTTCCTACTCACTCCTGGTGAGAAACTGAAGAAGCCCTAGGGGAAAGAGCAGCCCCCATTGGTACAGGGAGGTAGACTAGGCACTATCTTGGGAATACCCAGGTCTCTGGCCCATCACAAGTACAGAGGAAACCTTCAGCTGTTTTCTGAGCTAGTTCAGGGCCAGGAAGGAGCCAGAAGAAGCTGGCCAAGTGCAGAAGAGGGGGAAGGAAGTGACAACAAGAGGGGAGCTGTAGGAGGAGATCCCCATGAGACAGTCAAGAGAACTAGGGCCCTCAAGTATGAGAGCTGATTGCTGAGAAAGTGACAGATCCTGAGATGTCAAGTCAGAAAGAGGGATGAAGGGCCACTGTGGGCCCAGAAATTTTCCTGCTGGCTATGTCCTCCTGAATCCTACTGAATCTTCTCCAGCCATTTAGCTTCCAAACTAAAAGAAACCATCTGGTGTGGGCCAACCCCAGTGATGCCTGGGTCCATCATGAACCTGGAGCTGAATCTGAGGGGTCTAGAAAGAAAGAGTCAAATCAATCAGTAGACTGAGGAGCAGGGATCTAAGTACAGAAGAACCCCAGGAGCTACCTCTTCTATGGGTTTAAACCCCACCTCCCACTAACCAAACTCTGGAGCCTTCCATTCTTAAATTTTAATTTATTCAAATTATTTCATCCTTATTTTTATTTTGAATTATGTTTTCCATTGAATGTTCTAAGAAATTACATGGTGTGCAGTCATTCAAGGTGATGTTGAATGATTGTACTAAATTTTGTCTCTAGATATTTGACCAAATCCATCAACAAACAAGAATTTTTAAATACCCATTTTTTTTTTCAACAAGTGTTTGGTCTTTGCACTATGTTTTAACCTTGTGAAGAACAAAGATATTTCCATTTGTTTACAAGGAAGCTGGACCTTCTAGCCATTGGGTTGTTTGTTTCCTTGAACTTCAATAATACCAATTGGGAGGGATGAAAAGGGAAGTTTGAGAAAATCAGAGAAGTGAGAAAAGACAAAGAAAACATGCCTCTATAATCTGTAATGATGTCTCACCTTACAATAGAGATTATCCACTAGAAAAACCAGAGCTGAAATGTGTGTTTAGATTAAACCATAATCTATGTTCTCTAAAATATCAGCATGAACAAAAGAGCAAGCCATTCTTTCATGGGCATCTTTTGCATTTTTTAAATAAATCAAACTTTCTTAAGAATAATAACTTATGGGGCGCCTGGGTGGCCCAGTGGGTTGAGGCCTCTGCCTTCAGCTCAGGTCATGGTCTCGGGGTCCTGGGATCGAGCCCCAAGCAGATGGGGCTCTCTGCTCAGCAGGGAACCTGCTTCCCCCTCTCTCTCTGCCTGCCTCTCTGCCTACTTGTGATCTCTCTCTCTGTTAAATAAATAAATAAAATATATTTTAAAAAAAAAAGAATAATAACTTATATTTATTGAATTTAATAGGAATTAAGAACTTCCACGCATGGGCTCATTTTGTCCTCAGAATACTACTGGGCTGTGTATTTTGTTATTGTGCCAAGTGATAGATAAGGAAGCAGAAGTTCAGGGAGGTTAGGTTAACTCCTCTGTGGCTATCAGTTAGATGTGTTGGGATGCTCCTGTCCCATGCCCTTAGCCTTCAGACCCCTGTCTCTCAAGGTGTTGTTGTACCTGGAACAGACTTAACCTAGCATTCCCTGTTCCATGATGTGGGCACTCTGGGTCCAGATAACGAGGAGATCATCGTGGTGGGTTTGCAAAAGCAAGATGATTCAAGTCCCTGTACCTGCTACTGCATCTTCCCTTTGCTTATGCTCATCAAGCCAAAAGTCAGAGTGTAGGCAGTCTCTCTGCTTGCGGCCTGTCTCCCTTCCCCTACTCAGATATATGCTCAGGACACAACAACAAATAGGCTGTCTAGGTAGACTCTAGCTAAATAATGAGAAGACTCCCTCTTTCCTTGATGGCACCATCAATTTCTACAAATACTTCCTTTGGGGTTGTCTCATCCACCTTTAGGGGAGCAGTGAAACTATAATACTTCCTGCTCTGGGCAATGGTTCCCTCCTGTCCTCTCTCTTCAATCTCCTGCCTCAATAGAAGTGAGTGATGGGGAAAGGAGAGGGCTAGTCCCGCCATCATCAGGGAATATCTTAACTGGAGGGGTCTATGGCATGGTCTTTTTTTGAATGAGACAACAACTTTGCAACAGGTTCAATCCCAGCCAACACCTTGGTAAATGACAGAAAATTCCATGACAACATAGGGCAGTGACACTGCCTAATGCTGGAAAAGTAAAGAAGATAATTACTCATAGGATTAGACCAGAACTCTACAACTTAGAGAATCCACAACTACTTCAATTTTATCTATTTACTTATTTTTAAATATTTATTTATTTTAGAGAGCGAGAGAGAGAGAGAATGTCCACATGCAAGTGGGGGAAGGAACAGAGAGAGGGAGAGAGAATCTTGAAATAGACTCTCGGCTGAAGATGGAACCTGACACAGGGCTTGATCTCAGGACCCTGCGATCATGACCTGAGCTGAAATCAAGAGTCAGACACAACTGACTGAGCCATGCAAGCGTCCCTAATTCTTCAATTTTAGAAAAGATATACACAATTTATATAAGGATTAACATTCTTCATATATCAAGAACAAATTGGCAAGAAAGTAACACATACTACATACCTAAGTGTATTCAATTCTATAAATTTTGCTTCTAAAAGAAATCAAAGTTTTCCTTTTCCCCATTATCCTTCCTGATGACTCTATTAGAGTTAAAATTAGATATCCAAGCAGAGCAGGTCTCAGTAGCACTGAACACAGCAGGTAGCCAGGGAGCTTGGTGTGTAAATGAAAAGTGAGCTCCTGGGGCGCCTGGGTGGCTCAGTCGTTAAGCGTCTGCCTTCGGCCCAGGTCAGATCCCAGGGCCCTGGGATCGAGCCCCGCATCGGGCTCCCTGCTCTGCAGGGGGCCTGCTTCTCCCACTACCAGTCCCTCTGCTTGTGTTCCCTCTCTCGCTGTGTTTCTCTCTGTCAAATAAATAAAATCTTAAAAAAAAAAAAAAAAGTGAGCTCCTCACCAAGTTCTCCTATATGAAGACATGGTCAAGGCTCTACCCATAAGGCTCAGGACCTTTACATTTGCTCCCTCTGGTTTCCAACAATTTTCATCTCTATGTCCAAAGACTTGTACACAAGTCTTTTTTTTTTTTTAAGATTTTATTTATTTATTTGACAGAGAGAGAGATCACAAGTAGGCAGAGAGGCAGGCAGAGAGAGAGGGGGCTCCCCACTAGGCAGAGAGCCCGATGCGGGGCTCGATCCCAGGACCCTGAGATCATGACCTGAGCTAATGGCAAAGGCTTTAACCAGCTGAGCCATCCATGTGCCCCTGTACACAAATCTTCATAAACAGTTTTATTTAGAATATCTCCAAATGGGCAACTGGCTGGCTCAGTCTGATAGAGCATGTGACTCTTGATCTCAGGGTCCTGAGTTAAAGCCACAGGTTGGGCATGGAGGCTACTTAAAAAAAAATTATATATCTCCAAACTTTATTCAAAATAGAACACAAATGTCCATTGAGTGGTGAGTGGATAAACAAGATGTGGTACACTTAGTTGTGCAAGCCCATGACGTGTGCATTCTTAAAAGCATTGCATGCTACAAAATCATGCAATAAAAACCACAGGGCTCACGGAAGATGGAATGGGGCACAACACTGAAGCCTTTCATCAGTGACACACAAAAAATAGGAACAGAGTAAAAGTTAGCGCAGCTTTACTACATGTTAAATAGTTAATATAAATACAATACATATGGCATTTTAATTTGAAAAAGGCCTGAGTCAAGGAAGTACAAATCAAAGTCACAATGAGATACCACCTTACACTGGTCAGAATGACTAAAGTTCACACATCAGGAAACAGATGTTGGCGAGGATGCTGAGAAAGGGGAACCCTCTTACACTGTTGGTGGGAATGCAAGCTGGTGCAGCCACTCTGGAAAACAGTATGGAGGGTCCTCAAAAAGTTAAAAGTAGAGCTACCCTACCCTACAACCCAGCAACTGAACTACTAGGTATTTATCCAAAGGATACACACATAGGAATTTGAAGGGGCACATGCACCCCAATGTTTATAGCAGCAATGTCCACAATAGCTAAACTATGGAAAGAGGCCAGATGTCCACTGACAGATAAATGGATAAAGAAGATGTATACACACCAC
>CM053619.1:16746776-16758033 GCA_028646535.1 Procyon lotor | reverse complement strand
CCAGGACCCTGAGATCATGACCTGAGCCGAAGGCAGATGCTTAATGACTGAGCCACCCAAGCTCCCCTCTTATTCTTTTCTTTGAGGTGAGGTTTTCTGCCTTGTCATTTTATCCAGATAAGAATAGTGAATGAGAGAACAAAATACTAAAAGGGTAGTGACGAACTCAGAAAAATATATACTAACCAAATCAGAAGAGACCTGAAACCAGAGGGAGAAGAAAGGAGAGAAAAAAAAAAATTATACACACACACACACACATATTAGACTGGTGAATAGAACAGAGCCACACACTTGATTTTGGGTGTATTTTGGTCTGTTAGAAGAAACTGTATCCCAAAATTTTAATGAAAGCAAAATCTACATGTATACAAAAAATAAGATTAAATACAATGAAGGGATGGAATATGACTATAACAATGAAAATTAAAAGATTTTTAAAAAGATATTGATAAAATAGTTAAAAAATGTTAAAATAGGAAAGAGGAAAAATTTTTAAAAATAGAATAAGAAAAAAGTAAAATTTAAAAAATTTAACTTTGAAAGACTAAAGCATCATGGGGAAAGAGCCATGAATTTTATGTATTGCATTCCCCTATCTCTGCAGTTCCACGGTTCTCATTGATGATTGGTGAACTTGGTCTAGGCTGGATGTTCTTGCTGATCTACTCAGGGAGAGGCCTGTTGCCCTGATTCTCAGTGTCTTTGCCTGAGGTGGAATTGCACCGCCCTTGCCAGGGGCCGGGCTAAGTAATCTGCTCGAGTTCGCTCCTGGGAGCTTTTGTTCCCTGAATGCTTTCCGTACAGATCTGGAGGTGGAGAATAAAGATGGCGGCCTCCCAATATCCGGCCCTGTAGGAGCCGAGAGAGCTCGGAGGCCCCATTCCTCAGTGTGCCCTCAGAGAAAAGCAGTCAATCCCTCCTGTCTTCCTGGTCTCTGGCCATGCTCCAAGCTCACCTGGCCTATGACCGAGCGTTTCTATCTCTGGCACATGGCCCCGTTTGGAGTCTCCAAACCCAGCAGCTTCCTGCAGTGCGCTCCCGTGCCGCTTCCGGGAGGAGGAGGGGGTCTCCCCGGTTCTGCCACTTGTGAGGTCCTGCCTCTCCCTCGGATCACGGTGTAAGGTAACCCCAAGCTGAGAGTTCACTGTGCGGCTCTGTCTCTGCAGCTGGCGTCCCTGCTCCGATACCTGGGAGCTCTGCTACACTCAGGCACCCTGGTCTTTCTGTGACCCCGCGTGTCCTGAGACCACACTGTCCCCACGAGGACTCCACCCCCTGCTTAGCTTCTGGAGCGACGTCCCTCAGTGGAGCAGACTTCTAAAAGTTCCGATTTTGTGCCCCGCTGCTCTGCGGCTGCTGGGAGCCGGCCCCTCCCCCGGCAGCATCTCATCCTGTTTGTTGCCTTGGATTCACTTCTCCGCACGTCCTACCTTCTGGTAAGTGGTTGCTTTTCTGTTCTTAGAACTGCTGCTCTTCTCTTCGATCTCCTGTTGAGTTTGTAAGTGTTCAGAATGATTTGATAACTATCTAGCTGAACTCCTGGCACCTCATGATATCTTCATCTCCTATGCCTCTGCCATCTTGCTCCTCCCTGCTATACACATTTGTGTGCCAGTTTTTGGGTGGACAAAAGTTTTCAACTCCTTGGATAAATACCAAGGAGGGCAGTTGCTGGGTCACATGATAAGGGTATGTGTAGTTTTGTAAGAAACTGCCAAACTGTCTTGTGAAGTGGCTGAGGCATTTTGCATTCCTGCTGGCATTGTATGAAATTTCCCATTGCTCGCATCCTTGCCGCGCTTGGTGTTGTCAGTGTTCTGGTTTTACTCCAGTCTCATAGGTGTGTGGTGGTATCTCATTGTTAATGCTTATTTTAATCTACTAAATTTTAGGGTGATTTGTGGTGAAGCAAAAGCTAATTGATAGTCTGTAAAGACTGCTTCATCTTCTCCATACATTTGCTGAAAGCAAAAGTAACAGTCCCTCTTTCAAAAGGAGGCTTGCTGTTGTGATTGAAGCTAAGATCACAAGACATAAAGATCATTGAAGCTATGATCACATGACATAATAGTAACCATTAACCATTTTACAGTGTGCGGTTAATTTAGTGGCATCTAGTACATTTGCAATATGTGTAGCTATCACCTCTATCTGGTACCAGCACATTTTCATCACCCCAGAAGGAGTCCCTGTACCCTGGAAGTAGTCACTTGCTTCTCCTCTTCCAACCCCTGGCAACCACTAGTCTGCATTCTGTTTGTGGGCAATATAGAAATTGAATCATACTGCCTGTTGCCTTTTGTGTTTGGCTCCTTTCATTGAACATAACATTTTTAAAGTGTTGTATGTTGTATTTTATATTTTATATAATGTTGTTATAACATTGTATGTAATATTTTCAAGCAGTTACATGTTGTAACAGCTATCCTTTTTATGGCTAAATAATACTCTGTTGTATGGCTATACTACATGGTGTTTATCCATTCATTAGCTGATGGCCATTTGGGTTGTTTCTAATTTGTGGATATTATGAATATGTTGCTGTGAGCATTCACATGTACATTTTTGTGTGAATAGATGTTCGTACATCAGGGTAATGCTGGCTTTATCAAATGAGTTAGAAAGTACTGCTTTCTCTTTTATTTCTTGGAAGAGTTTGGTATGTTCATCCTTTAAATATTTGGTATGTTTCATCATTGAAGCTATCTGGCATAGAACTTGTTTTCTTTGTTGGGAGCTTTAGATTTATTGCTTTTAATTAGACTAGTACTTGTTAAGAAGGAGTAGTGTATCAGTAAAGATGCTTTTATTCTAGTTGGGGTAGAGAGGGAGAAGACTGAAGATCCCTGCCATCCAGAGCTATGGGGCCCTAATGCCCCATGAGGATTTCAGAGGAAGAAGAGAGAGAGATCATTTTTTTTTTAAGATTTTTAAAAATTTATTTATTTCACACAGAGAGAGAGAGAGAGAGAGAGAGAGAGAGAGAGAGAGAGAAGAGATCACAAGTAGGCAGAAAGGCAGGCAGAGAGAGAGGGGGAAGCAGGCTCCCTGCTGAGCAGAGAGCCCTATGTGGGGCTCTATCCCAGGACCCTGAGATCATGATCTGAGCTGAAGGCAGAGGCTTTAACCCACTGAGCCACCCAGGTGCCCCGAGAGAGATCCTTTTGAATTAGGATGATGAGAATAAGTCATGGAAGAGAGAGCATTTGAAAAGGGTCTCAAAAATTAGACCGAGACTCTATACTATTTTAAAATGCAGAGAAAGGAGAAAGAACATTCTAGTTAGAGGTAACTGCAAATAATGTTAATAACCAGTAGTTGCAAGACATGAGCCACTGACTGTTTTAAATGTTTTCCAAATATTTTATCATTCTCTCCTCACTACACTGTGAAATGGGTATAGTTGTCACCCTCTCTTACAGACCAGGGCACAGAGCAGTGAATAATTTGTGCACACAGAAGGAGGCAAAGCTGGAATACAAATCCAGGTCTTCTGAGACTAGAGCTCACTCTTTAAGACAAAGGCATGGAAATGATAACATTTGGAGCATGTTTTGGGTGTGTCCGTACCATACATGTAATATGTAAGTGAGTACAGACATTTAACATGATAACCAATACTTGAAGACAATTTCTTAAAGTAAATCAATACTTTAAGACCAAGAGGTCCTTCTTTGTACTGCATCTGCTTCTTTGGGGTAAATACCCAGTAGTGCAATTGCAGGGTCATAGCGTAGCTCTATTTTTAATTTCTTGAGGAATCTCCACACTGTTTTCCAAAGTGACTGCACCCAACTTTTATATCAACATGGACAGGACTGAAGAGATTATGCGGAATGAAATAAGTCAAGCAGAGAGAGTCAATTATTTTATGGTCTCACTTATGTGCGGAGCATGAGGAAAAACATGGAGGGCATTGTGAGAAGGAAGGGAAGGGTGAATGGGGCGAAATCAGAGGGGTCAATGAACCATGAGAGACTGTGGACTCTGAGCAACAAACTGAAGGTTTTGGAGGGGAGGGGGTGGGGGGCTGGGCGAGCCTGGGTATTGAGGAGGGCATGTATTGCATGGAGCACTGGGTGTGGTGCATGAACAATCTTGTAACCCTGAAAAAATAAACGTATTTGGGGGGGAAAAAAAGACCAAGAGGCTTTTTTTAAAAAATAAAAAGCAAAGTAGTGGGGTGCCTAGGTGGTTCAGTTGGTTAAGTATCTGCCTTCAGGGGCGCCTGGGTGGGTCAGTGGGTTAAAGCCTCTGCCTTTGGCTCAGGTCACGATCTTAGGGTCCTGGGATCGAGCCCCACATCGGGCTCTCTGCTCAGTGGGGAGCCTGCTTCCCTCTCTCCCTCTGCCTGCCTCTCTGACTACTTGTGATCTCTTTCTGTCAAATAAATAAAATCTTTAAAAGAAAAAAAATAAAGAAAAGATTCGGAGCGTTGAAAAAAGAAGGATCTGCCTTCAGCTCAGGTCAGGATCCCAGGATCCTGGGATTGAACCCCACATTGTGCTCCCTGCTCAGCAAAGAACCTGCTTCTCTCTTTTCCTTTGCTGCTCTCCCTGTTTGTGCGCTTGCTCTCTCTCAAATAAATAAATAACTAAAATCTTTTTTTTAAGAAGGCAAAGTAGGGGACTTTACATATATTTTCCAACACCCTTCTTTCTTCTGGAAACTATGCCCCCCTTCTCTGAAGGAACTTCTCTGCTCATACAGCTATCAGATTCTCTGGGCTCAGTCAGTCCTTTGTCACAGGGATACACCCACCCCCTCAAACCTGGCAGGCAGGCGAGGTCCTTCCCCAGTAGTACTCTGCTTGTAAGGAAGGGGAGAGGCAACCCCTTCTGGGTGCATCTGCAGGAGGGCTGGGAAGTCCTTTGCCCTGGGGTCAGTTTTCCCTGAGCCACGCCCCTGGCATTTGCTCTTTTTAAGTTCCTAAACCAAGAAACTGCTTTTGTTTTTCCATAGGACATTTTACGTGGGCTCTCTGCCACATGGGACTAAAAGTAAAGAAGTTTCTGTGCCCTATGCCTGAACTCTTTTTTGCTTTCTGCTCAAACAGAATTCTGTACCATGAGTGGGAGCGGAAAGAAATCAATATAGGGGTTAAATTTAGGGCAGGACAATTCCCAGGGGCTGGCAGAGGGGAGAGAGATGGTGTAGGAGGTGGCCATGGGCCTCTGCTCTTCCTGCATCCTGAGCTGAAATGCCTGCGTTGCATCATGGTTGTTTCCCTTGAGCCCTAGCTCAAGACCTGCTTCATGGGTGTGTCAGCTGTGTGGTTGCAGCGCCCCACGCTTAGGGGGCCCTGTGCCTGGTTTTACATTCTTCTGTAATTGAATAGAAATTCTTAATGGTTTTTAAAAAATATATATTATTATTTTTTAAATTAAAAAAAATTTTCTTTAAGTAGGTTCCACACCCAATGTGGGGCTTGAACTCATGACCCCGAGATTAAGAGTCACATGCTCTACCAACCAAGCCAGCCAAGTACCCTGCTTAATGGTTTTTAACCTGTTCCAGGTCATTGTGTAGTTGTGGGTCCAGGCACCACAAGGGTTGGCTCAGATGTACTGGCCCTTTTGGATGATGAAGTTGAGGTGTAAGAGGTAAAGGATTAGGAATGAAACTTCCCTTCAGCTACCCTCCTTGTGGAATCCTGGAAACTTCTAGATTAGGGCCAGTCTCCTTTCTGAGGGAATGTCCTCTTCCACAGGATGAGACACTGTCTTCCTCAGTGATTCATGTGCCCCTCAGCCAGCTCTCCTTTTCCATGTTCTGCCTCCTGGACTCAGGCCCCCTCTCCCCACTGGGATAGGCACCCCCGCCCCCATGTCCCTGCCGGTCCAGCCCAGGCCAGAAGGCCCCAACCTCTCCCTGTGTTTGTGCCAGTGACAAGTGTTCAAAAGTCAACACCTCCCCTGGAAAGTACCTGCTCTCACCACGTGGCCTTGCCGGCTTCTTACCACCACTGGAGGTTAACTCCTTAGGGCAGCAAGGACAGGTCTTAAAAGAACTTGTCACAAACCGTGTGGGATTTTCTAAGAGATAGAAGACCTTATGGACCACCTCTGCTTCTGCCAGGAGAAAAGTGGTGTGAAGCTGGGCTGTGTCCACTTGGACCTGCTTCTCTGTCCCCAAGAATATCCGGGTGGGGAAGGAGGAGGCAGCAAGACCTCGAGAGGGTATGGCCTGGCCTCCTTTTGGATGCCTCTTCCTCCTTCCATTTTTCAATTTATCTTTTTCTGATACTTCTCTTCCTCCTCCACTAAGCCTTCCCGTCCACTCCTTCCCTCAGAGCCGCCTCAAGGCTGGACTAGACCTCTATGGGTGCCCGGGGCAGGACTGTCCTCACTACCAATCCCCCTGAGGTCTCAGGAAGATGCTGGGTTGGGAAGGGGGGAGTCTGTATCTTCCCAGCAGAGCAGAGTCTTGATGATGAAGCAGGAAGACTAGGTTTGTCTTTGCTTCTGCTGCTGACGGCTGTGTGACCCTAGACAGGATACTCCTCACCCGTTCTCAGGCTCTGTCCTTGAAACCGCGAATCACACCAGATGGGGCATTGTGTTGGGTGTTGGCGTGTGGGTTCGTGTCTGTTGACATAACTAATGGCTATAATTCCCAACCTTTGTGTAATCCAGGCAGATATGATCAATATTACCATGTTACAGATGTGTTTTGGGAAGCGTAGGTGACTCGTGGAATGTCAGAAGTTGGTCAGCCCTGGGGTGTCTAGAGTGGAAGCTCCCTGAAAGCAGAGACGGGGTGTTTCTGCCCACTGCTGTGTTCCAGCATGTTCCGAAAATGAGTGGGAACAGAAGAGGCTCTCAAAAAAAATCATTGACCACATTCAGATACCACATTTCATCAGTTAGAATGGCAAAAATTAACCAGGCAGGAAACAACAAATGTTGGAGAGGATGTGGAGAAAGGGGACCCCTCTTCCACTGTTGGTGGGAATGCAAGCTGGGGCAGCCACTCTGGGAAACAGTATGGGGGTTCCTCAAGACGTTAAAAATAGAGCTACCCTATGACCCAGACATTGCACTGCTGGGTGTTTACCCCAACGATACAGATGTAGTGAAAAGAGGGAGCACCTGCCCCAACGTTCATAGCAGCAATGTTCATGAACCGTGGAAGGAGCCGAGATGCCCTTCAACAGACGAATGGGCAAAGAAGATGTGGTTCATATATGTAATGGAATATTACGCAGCCATCAGAGAAGATGAATACCCACCACTTGCAATCAACATGGATGGAACTGGAGGGGATTATGCTAAGTGATAGAAGTCAAGCAGAGAAAGACAATTATCTGGTTTCACTCATATGTGGAACATAAGGAATAGCATGGAGGACATTAGGAAAAGGAAGGGAAAACTCACAGGGGGAGATGGACAATGAAAGACTATGGACCCCAGGAAACAATCTGAGGGTTTCTGAGGAGTGCGGGGTAGAGGGATGGGGTAGCCAGGTGATGGGTATTAAGGAGGGCACGTGTTGTAATGAGCACTGGGTGTTATACACAAATAATGAATCATTGAACACTACATCAAAAACTAACAATGTACTCTATGATGAGTAACATAATAATAAGAAAATTGACTACCTGTATAAATGAATGATTGATCAATGAATGAGCCCGGTTGGAACCTAAATCTGTCTGACTAAAGCGTATAATTGTCCTTTTATTTCTTATGTATACAGTAGTAATAATTTTTTTTAAAGATTTTATTTATTTATTTATTTATTTATTTATTTATTTTTTTTTTTTTAAAGATTTTATTTATTTGACAGCGAGAAACACAGCGAGAGAGGGAACACAAGCAGAGGGAATGGTAGCGGGAGAAGCAGGCCCCCTGCCGCGCAGAGAGCCCGATGCGGGGCTCGATCCCAGGTCGCTGGGATCTGACCTGGGCCGAAGGCAGACGCTTAACGACTGAGCCACCCAGGCGCCCCTTATTTATTTATTTGACAGAGAGATTGCAAGCAGGCAGAGAGAGAGAGAGGGGGAAGCAGGCTCCCTGCTGAGCAGAGAGCCTGATGCGGGGCTCAATCCCAGGACCCTGAGATCACGACCCAAGCCGAAGGCAGTGGCTTTAACCCACTGAGCCACTCAGGCGCCCCTACAGAAGTAATAATTATAACAATAGTTACCATTTATTAATTCCTTACTCTGGGCAGGGCTAGAACTAGGGTGTGGTGAGTGAAACACTGATTTTGGGTATAACTTAAGAGGACATCAAAAAACTTGATAAATTGAGACCAATAATATTTTACTAAAATATTTTAAACCTCAAGATTAATGCTGGGGCTGGCTCAGTTGGTTGGGCGTCCAACTCTTGGTTTCAGCTCAGGTCATGATTTTAGGGTTGTGAGATGGAGTCCAGCATCTGGCTCAGTGCTCAGTACAAAGCCAGCTTGAAACTCTTTCCCTCTCCCTGCCCCTTCCCCCTGCTCTCTCTCTCTCTCTCGCTCAGGTAAATAAATCTTAAAAAAATGAAAATTAATGCTGAAAAAATCCACAGTGAATAAAAAATCAAAATCTTAAATAAAGACAGGATTAATAACAGTGCTATGCTATACCATAGCATATGGTATATAAATAAAAAAAATAAAAATAAATAAAAATAAAAAAAATTAGTGGGAGCTTCCTGTTAGAGTATTCGCCCACCCACTCATCCATCCATTCATCCTTCTGTTTATCTTTATCATATGAATTTACTACGTGCCTACTATGTGTCCAGCCTTCTGCTTGGCACCAAGAATACCAGGGAGAGGCAAGAGATCATGTCCCTGTTCCATCCTTCCTGGAAGGTTTGTGTGACCGCAAATCCCAGAAGCCAGCTGCTGTTCCCCACCTCATGTCTGATTCCTGATTTCTGGTCTTGGCCTTTCAAAAGGCCTGTTAAAGTCTTGGTTAGTCATTCACACTTTAGTATGAAAAGAGACGCAGAGAGCTAATTTTAGGATGGCACCTGAGGAGAATACATTTGAGGACACTGAGCAGCTAAGGACTGGGGCTGTGGGAATCCCCTAAAGAAGGCTAAATGGGGAAGCTGAGGGACGCCCAGAGAGATTCTACTGATTTCCCAACTTTTCCCTTTACCAGGGTGGCAACTGCCCTTCCCTTTCCAAGAGATGTGAAAAAAGATGGTGAATTCCACTCGTCTGGGCATGATGCCACCTTGATTGCAGATTCACAAAGAAGCCTCCTTGTAATCTTTAACCCTTGAACTCACATTGAAGTTATCAAAGGTGGCAGGGAGTAGGAGATTAGGGAAGAAGCTTTCGGAGAGGCTATGGTAATGCCGAAAATTCTGCTTCTCATAGGGAAGGCCAGAGATGTTTTTTCTTTACACCATAATGTTGGAAAGAAGGGCTTCCACCAGATGACTCCGCAATTTGGGGGACATGGTGGACAGCTGTCTGACTCTGGTCTAGGAAATCTAAAGGAATAGAGATGGTCTAGCCAGCTGCTTTGAGGGTGGCACAAAGGGAGAGTTGTTGCATTGGATGGCTTGTTTGGGGCAAAGAGTGTGTGTTTCCCATGGGCCGCCCATAAGCCTTGGGCCAGAGAGAGCACCAGTGTGGGGTCTTCTCAGGTCCTGTCCAGGAGGACCGGCTGAAAGGAAGAGCAGCCCTCTGCAAAGAGAAGGAGTTTATATGGTATTTTTCAGGGCTGAGAAGGAAAACATATCCAGCCCAAATGAAGAAGCACTTGAACTGTCGAGCGAGCTGCCCGTGACTAGGCCCAGGGGTAGGTGGGTGGGTGATGGGCATTATAAGAGAGTCAGCTTCAAATTCCTGCCAAACCCAGAGCATCAAGGCTAGATGTCCAGGACAGACCAGTCAAATAGGAACCTCCTAGTCCCCCTTACCTTTTATTTCTATTGAGATAAAATTCACATACCCTAAAATTCACACTTTTAAATCCAGCGTTTTTTGTTTTTGTTTTTGTTTTTTAAAATATATATTCACAAGGCTGTGCAATCATCATCACTATCTAGTTCCTGGACATTTTTTTTTTTTTTTTAGTTCCTGAACATTTTAATCACCCCTATTGGGAGTAAAATTTTTTTGTCTACCAACTTGCCTGGTGATCAGGAGCCTGTGAATTAATTGACAAAAGACAGAGTAATAGGGGAAGATTTTATAGAGTGGGAGTACTCTATAGGGAGAAGCCCCCCATACAGCTAGGGTAAAAGTTTATATACCAGCTTAAGGGGGAGGGGGAGGCTAGAGATTTAAGGGATGGAAAGTTCTAATGAGGGTCATTTATACAGGGTTTTTTTTTTTTCTTTTTAAGTGTCCCTGGAGGTGGGGTTTGTGATAGCTGACTCTGATAAAGCTTTGTCTATAAGGGATGCTCAGATAAGATTTCTTTCTGCATCTGTTGTAGCTGAGATGTTTTCACATCGAAGTAATCTTTTCAAAAAAATTTTAAAATTAATTAATTAATTTAGAGTGCAAGTTGGGAGAGGGACAGAGGGAGAGAGAGAATCCCAAGCAGACTCTGCACTGGGTGCAGAGGCTGATGGGGGTGTTGGTCTCATGATGCTGGGATCATGAGCTGAGCCAAAATCAAGTCAGCTGCCCAACTGACTGAGCCACCGCAGAGCCCCTGAAGTCATCATTATACCATTACCAGCAGGCCCTAGCTCCCTTCTACCCTAAAAGAAAGTCCATAGCTATTAGCACTCACCTTCATTTCCACTCCACACAGCTCTTGGCAACCACGAATCTACTTTCTGTCTCTGTAGACTTGCCTCTTCTGGGCATCTGATATAAACAGGACCATGTGAGCCCTCACCTTTTCTATCTTCCAGCACCCCAACCCTGAAAGGGTTAGAAATACAAGGGCAGGGGAAGTCCAAGGACTGGGTGGGGAAAGCCTTCCGTCCCTGACTGCAGGCATTTTGCCTGCGAGGGGCCCAAGGGAGTCCCTGAGATGAGATCAAAGTGGAACTTTCACATGGGATTGTAAATTTCATTCGTTTATTTATATTGATACTGTGTTTTGTGACTTAAGTGACTGCAGAATGGTTGGTACTATTTGAGCAACTAGGAAAATCATGGGGATTGCTGTGATTTTTATCCAGGAGCAGAGGACAAACCAGTCCTCAGAATTCAAGGCCGAGCAGGAGACTGCTGTGTGATTTGCTTCCCAAAATTGTCCCCATTCAAGGTATCCATGACACACAGGGGCTCTGATCGATGCATATCATGGGACAGCTATCTCCTCCTGGGAGTGGCCAGCAGG
>CM053619.1:16735637-16746676 GCA_028646535.1 Procyon lotor | reverse complement strand
GGGCCTCGGCACCAACTAAAGAGCCTCAAGCAGACCTGTTTGCTTCCCACCAAACTTTTTCTTGCTGCTCGCCCCCCCCCCCGCCAGCTCCCCCTATCTCCCCCCTGCTCCCCCACCCCCATATCTGCCACTGCACTTTCTGTCTTTGGATGTCTGGAGGCTCAAAGAGGAACACAGCAGCGTCCTTGACCCACCCAGCTCCATCCCTGCCCAGGAATTGTTTTTCTCTGAACTCTTGATAACATGCCCTTCCAGTTAAAAGTACGAAACCTCAAGACATGTAATTCGTTATTGCTTCTGCTTTTTGCAACACCATAGAGTGAAAGCCAAACCCCAGGGCCTAGAGAGGAGGTATGAGGCATGAAGTTTATGATCAGGGCCCTTTCCAGCCAGGCGGGACTCGGGGGAGGGGGACTCTGGTATGGAACAGGTACCCCACCCAGAGCTAGAAAGAGTATGGTGACTGTCTGGACACACAGAGAGGAGTCCCTGTGCCTGGTTTAACCTTAGTTGGGGTTGGAATTTACAAAATGTCCTTGAGTCTCTGCCATATCCGCAGTGAGGGACAGATGACATCATTACAACACTTTGAGTTCGGTACCGTCACATTTATAGGGAAGAAGACTGCAACTTTGAGAGATTAACTTGCTCCTGATCCAAAAAGGGGAAAAAAAAAAAAGTGGCGTAGTTAAAACAAGCCAGGGTGCCTGGCTTCTCACCTTGTTACTTGAATTTCTCATTGACATTACTAGCTGGGTGGCATGGGGCAAGTCACTTACCCTTTCTGAATCTCAGGTTCCATGCTCATACATGGGATGATAATTCCTGTTTTGGCAAATTGTTGAGGTGATCAAAGTAAAGTAGCTTGCACGGTGCCTTAATATGGTCCTTACTCTTAATACCTTAATACCCTTCTTAATACCATCACCTGGTGCCTTCAGCAGTGGTTTCTAGCACGTAAAGAGTAGCTCAATGTCATGGCCTCCTCTCTTGCTTTGCCCCCAGTCCTTGTGCTCATTCCTTTTTTCCTTGGCACAGACTCGGGGCACCATCCTTCATTCCCTATGTCTTGTCCAGCATCATGTGACGGCACCAAATATTCCTGGCCAAGTTGCCTCCCCCCTCACCAGCCTGTCCCTCTGCGGCTCTGGACCCCTCAGCTGGGAGGGGTGTGAAGACTAGTACCCGAGGAGCTTGTTCCTTAGATGTTATTAGAGGCAGGCAGACAGGTGCTTGCGTGTCACCACTGCCTTGGAGAGGTCAAAGCAGCTTAGGTCAGAGCACTCACAAGAAAAGTAGATATTGAATTGTTCTCCTTTTCTTCCTCCTTCCCTCTCTCCCTTCTTTTCCTTCCTTGTCTCCTTAAACATCAGAGGTTAACCCCGAGTTAATCTTGCCCCTCGATTCACGATCCCTCACCGGCATCAGCTGAGTCCAGGTCACTATGGAATTTTATTGTTTTCCTCCTTTATCCTACGGTCTGTGCCCACTCTCTTTCCCTGATGGGCTGTCATTCTGATGTATTCAATGTATACCTTTGTTTAGACATGTATTCTTGAACACTCAGTAACTCTTTGTGTGATTTTAACGTACATAGATGGTGAAGTGTGATAACTTGCAATCTTTCTGTCCCCTTTTATTTTATTTTTTAATAAAATAAATTGATCTCTCAAATAAACTTTTATTTATTTGTCAGAGAGAGAGCACAAGCAGGGGGAATGGCAGGGAGAGGGAGAAGCAGGCTCCCTGCAGAGCTAGGAGCCTGATGTGGAACTCTATCTCGGGACCCTGGGATCATGACCTTAGCTAAAGGCAGGCACTTAACCAACTGAGCCACCCAGGTGTCCCGCCTCTGTCTTGTTTTAAACAGCTCAGCAATGGCTCGATAGAAAAACAATGTATTGATTTGGACTGTTGCCTACTTTCAATTGGATGCATATGCTTTTCAGTTCTTCTGGATTATTTCTAATTTCTTACCATCTCAAACCACATTTGATGACTCTCCTGGTACAACATGCTCTGGGACCTTTGGAAGAGTTTCTCAAGGATTTAGATGCAGAGTCTTCTGGGCCATCTAAATCCCTTAAGTGCCAATATGCTTAACAAAGTTGTCTTTTGTTCGCTTTGATATTTTGTTTCAAAATTTCTCTATAGACTGATAAAATTTTACTAAAAATGTGGGTGACATCAACTCCCTTTTCATATTCAGTATTAAGAAAAAAATGATGTCAAAAAAAGTCAAGGAAAACATGTACCAAGCATTACTTTAGCCATGTACTTTGGGTTGATCCCTTCCCGGAGGCCAACAACATTAGTGTGAGGCCCAAACAGACAGCCCGTTTGTTCAGAAGATTGTCTCTGGTGATGTCACATTGGGGATGACGGGGCAGTGCATTCATCAGCCCCTGCCTGATTTATGGGCTCACTGACTCATGCACTCTGAGATTCAAACTCTGATGCTGCAATGCTATTGATATAGTGCCCAGCAATGTGGGCGGGGGGGGAAGGGGCTTTGGTGGTGTTACACAATGCTATCTACACTGGTGAATTGTAAAAGGAGGGGGAGACAGACATCATGCATATAACCACACAGTCTTTTCGTTGCAAATTATTGTATATGCTATAAGGGAAAGTCAGGTCATGCCGCAAGCAGGGCTGGCTTCGTCGGCATGCAGTCTGTGTAGTTACACGGAGCTCTGTAGTCAGAAGGGCCCTGTGCTGGATTCAATGCCTCACTGTTTTCTTAATCACTGTTGGACAAGGAGTCCTGCATTTTCATTTTCTGCTGGTTCCTGCAAAGCATGTCGCTGGTCCTGGCTGTGAAAGGGTATGAAAGGAGACTTAAATGGTTGGGGATGTCAGTGAGGGTGCCCTGATGAGACCTCTCAGGTGGTTTCTGGTCAGCTAGGTGCAGACCGGAAGGGAGGGAGACTTAGTGGAGAAGTAAGGTTTGTGAAGACCTTCAGTCCAGAAAGAACTTGTTGTGTCTAAGGAACACAGACAAGGGAATTACAGAGAGCAAGAAGCAGAGAGGCATCAGAAAGGCTGTATGGAAGGCAGGTGCAAAATGCACGGGCTCTCAGGGGCCGTGTAAAGATATTCCTCCCTCCATGTCTGTGAATCCTCATTCTTTTGTTCATATTTGGAAGGGTAGGTTGAGTAATCCGGTATGGGCTTGCCTCTGCTCAGATACAGCTAGGTCTACTGTCCTAATAGGGTTCTCCTCCAAAGGGGAGGGCCAACTGAGTGCTGAGTGTACCCAAGTGGGCCATATTAGCTGGCAAGTGGGGGCAGAATGGGACCCTTCCCAAATTGCTGTGTATGGGGCTTTACTAGGTTATCAACCCCACTGGGAGCCCGTACTCTTCCATCAATACAATTTAGTATAATTCTTAGGGATCAACTCTGGTCTGTGACTGAGGTGACCCTAAATGTTTCCCTCAGCTTTACCAAATCTTGGGTTTCTTTCTGCTTGTAATCCCTGGTGTCCTCTTCTTAGAGCATTTTCCTTAGAAAACTTGAAATTGTAAAGTCTTTCTCTGCCCCTTTGAAATAGATAAAAATCTCCCAAACTCTTGCTAGTTTTACTACCCAGGAGGGACCTGGTAGGACCAAGTCTCAAGGACCTAGCAGCCATTCATTTGCAAGTTATCATCAAGGAAGACTGCACCCTTAGACCTCAGTCTCTGTGGGACAGGGGGAGCCTAGCTTTAATAGCTGCCAATCAGCAAACACAGATGGCCTAGTCACAGAAAAGCACGTTTACAAACTCAGGAATCACTCGATGTGCTGGGCATATCCCATAGACCCTTCAGTACTTTTCTTAGCTCACCCCAGCACCTAACAATCCTCCTGCATTTTGTTTCCGTGGGGTTGAGCTCATTCTCTCTTCCCTCTTGTGGCAGTCTTGAGTAAAGTCTTGCTTGCTTGTTTAACTTTGGGGTGGGTTTTTATCTTGACACTGCTGGGAATGGGTAGGACAAAGACACCTGCCTATAGCTGCTTGCAGACACATATTCAGAACTCCCACTCACATCCCACTGCTGCTCTCCCTACCTGCCGCCCAGAGCCCGGAGCCTCCACGGCTGATTCCTTCTGTGGTTGCCCTGGATTCTGGCCTCCTCTGCTATGTTCGAGCTGTTCATAGCACTCTGTTCATTTTGCATCTTCCAGAAATTCAATGAAAACTCTAGACTATTATCTGCCATGAACCCCTTCTCTTCGGTTTCTTCAAAATTACTATTTGGGCAGGAGGAGTTCTTTTTTTTTTTCTTTTTATGATTTTATTTATTTGGAGCATCTGGGTGGCTCAGTCGTTAAGTGTCTGCCTTTGGCTCAGGTCATGATCCCAGAGTCCTGGGATTGAGCCCTGCATCAGGCTCCTTGCTTGGCAGGAAGCCTGCTTCTCCCGCTACCATTCCCTCTGCTTGTGTTCCCTCTCTCGCTGTGTTTCTCTCTGTCAAATAAATAAAATCTTTAAAAAAAAAAAAGATTTTATTTATTTATTTATTTGACAGAGACACAGCGAGAGAGGGAGCATAAGCAGAGGGAGTGGGAGAGGGAGAAGCAGGCTGCCTGTGGAGCAGGAAGCCAGAGGCGGGGCTCGATCCCAGGACCCTGGGATCATGACCTGAGCCAAAGCAGACGCTTAACAGCTGAGCCACCAAGTACCCCAGCAAGAGGAATTCTAAAGTTAGGAGTTCTACCTGCCACATTGAGCAGAACATGCCATTAATTTCCAACTTGGCTCTTTCAAAGAGAAAAAGTGTTCTTTCTCTTTGTAAAGAGATCTTTGAGCCCAAATTCCTGTCTGGCTAATAAGAGCCTCTCAAAAATATCAGAAAAAGCAAATAATGACTTACTTTTACCAGTAACGAAATAAACTCACAGCAAAAGAAAATAAGAATGGGAACTTCAGTTTGCACTGCCTTTCTCAAAAAATGCCAATGTATTAACTTTCATTAATGCAAAAAGTAGTTCAAACCTTCAATGCAATCCCAGTTGGTCCTCATTTGATGAGTCACTGGTGAAGTACTAGAGCCCGCTTACTCATTTCTTTCTTCCTTAGTAGTTGTTGAGAGAGTGGAAAGACATATTGTATAGCAATAGGCTTATGGAGGAAAAACTTACAGCAGCAGTCCCCCATCCCTCTTTGTCCCATGGAGAAGTATTACTGGACCACTCACCATTGGATGCACCCTGGGGAGTGCTCCTGAGCACTGAGTTGCTTTACCAATTTATAGGGAAGTTAGGAGGGGGCAGGGAGAACCAGCTGGGCATGGGAGCCGTCTGGATTGGTCTTGCTGGGGAGAAAAACATCTGGAGCTTAAATACCAGTTGTCCAGGGACATTTGCCTACTGGCATAGGTATCATCTTATCCTAGAAAGTAAATGTTTCAAGTTTTGTGGGCCACACAAAGCCTCTGTCACATCTCTCCAATTCTGTACTTGTCCAGCAAAAGCAGCCGTGAACAATATGTAAATATATGGGCAGGGCGGTGTTCCCATAAAACTTTTTTTGCAAAAACAGGCAGCAGGCTGGATTTGGCCCCTGATCCCTAACCTAGAATCCTGGTGGAATCCAGCTCATTTTTTAGAGTAAAGTTGGGGGCAGAGAGATGCTTCCTAGGCCATCAGCAAAGTGTTTGCCACTCCTGATTCAGTTCCAATACTACTTGGCCTCATGGAACTGAGAGTCTGGTGAGGGAGAAAAACATTAAAGAAATAATCATGTATAATAAGGATGTAATTTAAAAAGTATGATAAGAGCTACGAAGGATTAGTTCTAGGATTTTATGAACCAGTATGACTGCAGATCAAACTTACACCCTGGTTTAATGCAAGTTGACCCTAAGGAATGGCGGGTTAACTGAGACGTCAGGCTTGGATGGGAGTTGGTCAGCTAAGGGTGGGTGGAATGGAAACCTTAGGAGAGGGAGTAACATGTGCAAAAGCCCTGAGGCAAAAATGAGGATCGAACCTTTGAGGTAACAAAAGAGAATCCATGTGGCTGGAGCACCGATACAAGGTAGAAAGTGGTGCAGGACGAATCTCAGGAAAAAGGCAGAGACCCTGCTGTGGGGACATCTGACAGGACATGTAAGGTTTTTTGGATTTTATTCCATTTACCATGGGAAGCTCTTGGAAGGTTTTCAGGTGGCTGCAGTGGAGAATGAAGAGGACGGTGGGGGAAGAATGGAAATGGAGAGCCTAAGGGGAGGCTATTATGGTCATCAGGGTGAGAGATAGGGATGACTTCTGCTGGTTTGAGTTTGTTCATATCTGCAGCTGAAGTTCTGGGTAGGAAGCCATTTGAAGTTCTTTTGATTTTTGTTTATTTATTTATTATTTATTTAATTTTAGAGCACGCGTGCATGAGTGGGGGAGGGGTGGAGGAAGAGGGAGTAGGAGAAACTCTCCAGCAGACTCCATGTTGAGTGCAGAGCCCAAAATGGGGCTCGATCCCAGGATCCTGAGATCATGACCTGAGTCGAAATCAAGAGTTGGACTAACCGACTGAGTAACCCAGGAGCCCCTCCTTCTATTTGTAATGAATTTTAGTTTGGTAGCACAGCAAATTAAAAAATTAGTTTCCCATCAGCCTTTTGCTTCACTCATCCTACTTAGAAAGTTAGCAAAATTTAAGAGGTCCTTGCTTAATGCTTAATGAAGTAGAATAGACTGCCTTAAACAGTCAATCCCATTGACCAACTTTGTTGATTAAATTTTTGTAGACAATTTAAGCTGCTTTTATTAATTTAATATATTGAATTTCTAAAAGTACTCTACATGCCTGAGTTAACACTCAGAACCCTCCAAAGTACTTCACTCCTGTAAATACAACAAATTAAGCTTACAAATACAGGAAAATCAAGTTGTGTTAAACATTCCCATATTCTCTGCTAACTTAGCCAAATCCTCTTTCATCTCTCAACTCAAAATCACAAGTACAAAATAAATTATTTAATTACACACTTTCTATTGCAGCCACAAGGGTAAACTGTTATGGACTCTAATAAGCCCTATTAAAAATATAAACGCTTGAACTTCCAAATATTACAGATAAGTCTGGTGATTACAAACATATTCCAAATCTTTGATGTATTGAGTATTAATATTTTGTGCTTGATTTACAACTTCCTATCCATGTTTAATTATAACCATTCTGTGGCTCATCCACTAGGGTACAGTGTGATTATCTTAAACACATTGAGTATATAAGACCAGTTATTTGTAGTCTTCTCCCAGTCACCATCCCAGCAGTGGAGGGTTGCTTATTGGCCAAAAGGGATTTGAGACCTGGGCCTGCCCACCCCAGGGGTGATCCCGCTCCACTGTGACTGGGTACGTGGAGCTCTAGTTTCATAGTTGAGCTGCCAGCGGGAGGCTTGGAGTTTACTTCCTTTAAAATGGGTTGGTGGCTTCTAAGTTCTAATTATACCCTCAAATGATTCTTCGTGTTACTTGTGTAGACAGAAGCCGGCACCTTTACTGAGGGTGTAGCAAACATTTCTCATGGCTAGGCCAGATTTTGTCATTTCTTTCATTCTTTAGGACATCTATGACCATCCTCTCTGGCACTGAGGATGCTTCAGTGCCTGTCCATCAGTCCTTTAGATCTTTCTGTAGTTCTTTGCTCTGATCTGTGTGGATGGAATTTTTGTACCCCTGCTAGGGTTATGGCTGACTTTCTTCAGCCACTTCTTTCTATGTAATTGAATTCTGAATTTTCATGATCTTCCTGACTGGGCACCGTTCTCAATGCCTGATTGGATTCTTAACCTGTCAAACCCTCATTTGTGTCTGAGACACATCATGAGGTCATGTGGATGAGGGCTTGGGTTGGGACAGTGGTGGAGGAGCCAATATAGGTGGATTTGAGAAGCATTTTGGCAGAGCGAAGGCATTTGTCGATGGATTGGATGGGGGGGGTGTGATGAGGGTGAGGGCTTTTAAGGATGACTTCCTGTTTTCAGCTTGAGTAGCTTGAAGAGTGGAGATTTTTTTCCTGAGTAGAAAAACTTAAGGAGCACTGTAATGTGGCAATTACAGTTCCACATTCCCGGGACACTCAGTATCCATCTCAGCTCCCCATAGGGCCAAGCAACCCAGGTAACTAAAGACAGTGGCTCCTGAATGGCAGTGAGAATGAAGTGTCATTGTGCTCTACTTTCTGGAACCTCTTCTGTGAAGGTCATTAGTGGTTATCCCCCCACTGGGAAGAAGTGCTCTTCAAGATGGAGTTGTTCCAAAAATTCTCCCCTGGAAGGCCTCTCCTCTCCAGACTTGTTTCTGAGCCTAAGTGACTCCATCCATCCATCAGTCCATCCATCCATCCATCCATCCATCCATCCATCCACCCATCCATGAATTCTTCCATTCATCCATCCATCCAACAGTACCTGCTCTGTACCAGGTCTTCTCTAGGCACTGAGGGTAGAGCAGTGAATAAATATTAAAAAAAAAATCTGTCTTCATGAAGCTCACATTCTAATTACAAGAAGACAGATAAACATAAATAAGTAAATATGTAATGTAATACAAGCTGGCAAGTACTACAGAGGTGATGACAAGTGGGGAAGGAGGGTAAGGAATTGTGTGTGTGTGCGAGTGCACACAGAAATATTACATACTATAGGGTGTTCAAGGAAGGCTTTCCTAATAAGGTGGCATTTGATGACCTAAAGGAAGTTGACCAGATATGGAGGAGGAGGGTTCCAGCAGAGGAAGAGGCACAAAACCCTGAGGCTGGATCCTGCCTGTTGTGTTTGGGGAACCACCTGGAAGGCATTGAAGGAGAGTGGAGGAAACGAGGGAGAAAGTAGGAGATGAGGTCAGGTGGTATAGGGCTGGTGGGTAAATCACGCAGGATCTTGTGGTATTGTGAGGACTTTGACTTTGACTCTGAGATAGGAAATCGTTGAGTGGTCAGTTTGAATAGGAGTATGGAATGATCTGACTTATTTTTGAAAGGATCATTGGCTGTTCTGTTGAGATTACAAGCGGGAAGACTCTTAAGAGGCTACTTTGATCATCTTGGGGAAAGACAGTGGGTGGCGGAGTAACAGCAGAGGTAGCAGAGAGGGCTCAGGTTTTGGATACAGGAAGTACTAGTTAGGTGGGAGGTGGAGAGGAAGAAGGAGCAGAATCACGATGACTACAGGATTTTGTTCAGAACCACTGGAAGGATGTTGCTACTGTTTACTAAGACGGAAAGACAAAGGAGCAGATCTGGGGACATTCAGGAGTTCAATATGGACCAGCTAATTTTGAGAAGCTGTTAGACCCGAAAGTGGAGACATCAGGGCTGGAGAAGTATAAATTTGGAACTTGTCAACACGTAGGGGGATACAGAAGCTGTGAGTCTGGCTGAGATCACCTAGAGGGAGGGATGGATCAAGAAGGGTTAGAGGACTGTGCCCTAAAACAGGAGTAATGAGCTTGACACCACAGGGAAGTGAGGATGGTTAAATGATTGGTGTACGTAGAGCACTTTGCACAATTCTTGACACGTGGTAGGTGATTCCCAAAGCTCCTTCCTTCCCACCTGAAGGCAGAATGGTTCACTTTGCTGGGGACCAGATGGCTGTGCTTACTTGAGGGACTATGAGTAGCTTGGAGAGAGGAGATTCTATTTACCCCTGTACTCCTTTGCATTCTTCCCAGAGACCCCAGGCCCTCCTCACTGATTCTTGTTCCTTTGGCTTTGGGATTTGAGTTCTCTCAAAGATTCAACCACACTTTAGTGTGAATGGGGGTGTGGGGACCTGGTTTCCAGACGGGATTTGAGTGAAAGTCAGCCCAGGTGTGTTAGGGCTCTAAGGGTTGGGATGTGAAAGAGCAGGGAGTGGGAGAGTGAGGAAATGGGCCTTGACAGGGAAATGTGAGGACACCTAAGGTAGACTGTTAATTTTCCTAACTTTGCCTCTGACGGTAGATGGCTCCCCAAACCCCACCAATGAACTCACGGAGGTACAGAGATGGACCTATGGTGTCCAATGGTATCCTTCTTCCGCAGGAGTTTAGGATTGAGGCAGAAAGCTGTAGTGTGCCCTCCCTAAGACGTGAGTCTGGGGACATGGGTTGAACAACACCAGAATCCCTGAGCCCCTTCTCATCTGTGTCTGGTGAGGCATGGCCAGGCTGGCATAAGCCTCAACATCCCCCAGAGCAGAGCTGAATACCTCCCACCTACCTCCCCTTTCCTCCTTGTACCCCACGGAGGACCGCCTTATACCTGGCTCTGTCTTTAATTGGGGTGGTGGTGGGGGCATAGTTCAATGTCCAAAGTCACTTCCACACCAGGATCAGGGATGGGGGCCAAGGGAGCAATGGAAGAGACTGCAGGATCTCAGGGTTTGGGGTGCACGGCTTTGGGCACAGAGAACGAGGTGTTACTTATACTAGGTCTTGAGGGTTGGTCCGAGAAGTAAATGTTTAAATGGCAGAGGAGTGGGGAAGAACTTCCAGGGAAGGGTGAGCTGCAGCCCCCAGCAGGGATGATGGAATGATGAGATGAGTTAGGTGTGCACCTCAATGAGCTACTTCCCATGCAACAAACAATTTGTCTGGATTTCTGCACTGTTCCGTGATGTAAGGCCCCGAACTAGGGGTCACTTGTGTTTAGTACTCCTGATCCTAACTCTGCCCCCGTCATACCACTATTTAAATTAGTTCATACAGGGGCACCTGGGTGGCTCAGTCGTTAAGCGTCTGCCTTCGGCTCAGGTCATGATCCCAGGGTCGTGGGATCGAGCCCCGCATCGGGCTCCCTGCTTTGCAGGAGGCCTGCTTCTCCCGCTACCATTCCCTCTGCTTGTGTTCCCTCTCTTGCTGTGTTTCTCTCTGTCAAATGAATAAAAAATAAAAAAAAGACAAATTAGTTCATACAGAAGAGTCTAGAACAGCACCTTATACAGAGTTAATACCGTAGAAGTGTCTATAAAAGAAAAAAAAATAGCCAGCAGTCTGTGAGCAAACCAGTCAGAATTCCTGGAAATTCTTTTTTTTTTTTTTTTTTTTAAAGATTTTATTTATTT
>CM053619.1:16705862-16729110 GCA_028646535.1 Procyon lotor | reverse complement strand
TGCATGTTAACATAATTTCATCAGTAGTAAGTAGAACACCACTGGAGAGAACATTCCCCCTATAGGAACCCTGGGGTGGGCTTTTTGGACAGTCTTCCAAATGACATTGGAGGACCTGCCTGCAGTCATCCTTCTGCCTTATTTCCACATTTTGGATATTTTCTCTCAACAGATATAACTTCCCCTCTTTAAAGTTAAAGGACATTAAGAAAAACATTTAAAGTTGGACTGAACATGGGTGGTGAGATTGAGCCCTGCATAGGGCTCCTCACTCAGCAGGGAGTCTGTTTGAGGGTCTCCCTCTGCCCCTCCCCCACTGAGTGCTATCTCTCTACTAAATAAATCTTAAAAAATAAAGTTGGGGTGAATATCAATTTTATATTTATATCTATTCAAGCATGTACATTTATATTAATAATTAGTAAATCTTTTTTTTTTTAAGATTTTATTTTTTATTTGACACAGAGAGAGAGATCACGAGTAGGCAGAGAGGCAGGCAGAGAGAGAGGGGGAAAGCAGGCTCCCTCCTGAGCAGAGAGCCCGACACGGGGCTCGATCCCAGGACGCTGGGATCATGACCTGAGCCGAAGGCAGAGGCTTAACCCTCTGAGCCACTCAGGTGCCCCAATAATTAGTAAATCTTTGTCAACAGTCTCAAAATTCAGAAGAAATCACTGAAATTCTAAACCACAAAAAATTTAACTCAAAAAAATTTAAGACCTACCTTGCTCAATACCCACCATTAGGTGAGTTTTGAGGAGGGCATGTATTACACGGAGCACTGGGTGTGGTACATGAACAATGAATCTTGGAACACTGAAAAAATTAAATTAAATTTAAAAAAAAGAACTCAGGAAATGCTACCAAAAAAAAAAAAAACGTATCTTGCTTTTTGGATGATTTGCCATAAAGAGTTATAGGGAAAAAACTGATTGATAGCCAAATATCCATCATCATAATAAATACTATTGGAAGAAACCTGAGACAATGATTAAAGCTGGGAATTATTACAACTCTAAAGGGGTTAAATACACATCCACACTATGTCTTATCTTACCCTCTCTATTAAAAATAGCTAATCTCTGGAGGTTTGACTACAGTGTAAAAAAGCTTCTTTTGCCCCATTATTTGGGAGTAGGGGGTGGATAGAAGATGACTGGGGAGTAATAGGTAGGGCACAGATGTACACAGTTTAGCCAAGCATTCCAGGTAATTCTTATGCAGGTTTTCCTAGGAAGGACTTAGAGATACCCTTGTAGGTGGTGCGGGTAAAAAAAGGTAGGCAGGCTAGCTGGCAGACCTGTTGCCTTGGTAAATTTCACTCCTTCAGAGATTCCTCTCTTTTTTCTCAGCAGAAGTTCCCTGGTTCTGAATGCAGATTCCAAGGATGGGGGCCCTGGTGGGTGAGGAGGAAGGAGGGGGTGGAACTGGTCTGGCTTTCACTGAGGTTGTTGGAGAGCTTTGTTTCTAGGGGCCAGAGGTGGTGGGACGTCTTTCTAGTCTTTGACCACATGTTGTCCTGGCTGGAAGAGATTATGTTGAGTGAAATAAGTCAAGCAGGGACAGTCAGTTATCATATGATTTCACTTATGTGTGGAGCATAAGGAAAAATATGGAGGACATTGGGAGAAGGAAAAGAAGAGGGAGAAAACAGAGGGGGAGACGAAACATGAGAGACTGTGGACTCTGAGAACCTGAGGGTCTTGGAGGGGAGGGGAGTGGGGAGTTGGGTGAGCCTGGTGGTGGGTATTGAGGAGGGCACGTATTGCATGGAGCACTGGGTGTGGTGCATGAACAATGAATCTTGGAACACTGAAAAAATAAAATTAAAAATTAAAAAAAAAAAAAAAGAAGTTGTCCTGGGCACTGCCAGCTCTCTCTCGGGCCCAGTGTCCTCTGTGGAAGCCTCCCAAGCAGATAGCCTTCTTTACTTGGAGAACTGTGCTTGTAGCTTTATCCTGGGGCAAACCCCGCACCTGCCTACCCAGAAATGGGGACTGGCAAGGTCATAGCTTCTTCTCCCAACACCACTGACTCTGATCTTTGTGTTACCCCAGGGTGCTGCTGAGAAAATTTTTTTTCAATAATCTCCTTCACCTATATGAGGAAACAGGTTTTTCAGCCTCCTTATTTTGCCATCAAGCTGACCCAAATCCTTTATACAGATATTACTCATCTTACAGTCAGCTGATGTCATCTTTCCTGATTTTCTCTGATACTACCAATTTATTTTTGTTTTCGTATTTTTCCTGTCATTTCCATGGGATTGGGGGAGTTGAGAGAGGCAAACACAGATGTTCAGGGTTCTGACTTATAGTTTGAACCCACTTATGCTGTCTCCTGTTGCTCTCATCCACTTCGCTATATTCTGTTGAATACAGCAGCTCTGAGTTAATACCAGCCCGCTGAGAACTGAGTAATGGAAAACGCAACTTTTGGCTTCTCCATAAAGATTTTGTCTCAGAGCCTTGGTGAAAAAAATCGCAAAAAGTTGTTGGATTGAAACTGTGCTAGACCCAAGGGAAAGGTGTGTGATTTCATTGGTTTCTCCGGTGGGCTAAGCTGTTAGCTCAGTAGAATGACATGAAGAACACAGACCACCGGAACCGTCTAGACCACAGCTGTGGTCCCACAGGTGTGGTCCCAGGACCCAGGTGTCTCCTCATCAACAGGAGCTCAACAGAAAGGGGGGGTGGACACTGAGACCTTCCTTTCTGACCAAGCGTCTGGTCACTCATAGAAGGTCTTTGAGGTCTCAGGGCGGACAATGGCTTGTTACTTCTAGATCAATTACATAATGCATTACTCTATTTTCACAGTTCCTCAAAAATCACATGCTCTTTTTTGCTTCCTTGCTCTCTGCAGTGCCACAAATGCCCTTCCTCTCAACTCTTCCCGGCAAAACTCAACCCAGCCTGCAAGGTTCTATTTAGATGTCCCTGCAAAACCTTCCCTTGCTCTCCCAGCCAGAGCACCTACCTCCCTTTCTCTGGAACCCTGAAACAGACATTTACTGTCACTCAAATGACGACTGAGAGGCTACTTTATGTTACACGCTGTGGTAGTCAGGATATAGAGAAGATTGAAAATAAGAATAAAATATGACCTCTGTGTGCAAGTGTCATATATATGATTCCAAGTTATTATGCAGCGCTGGACTAAAATGATGAGGTTGTTTATATGAGGGGCAACCAGCTGGGGCCTTACACCTCCCCAGAACCCCATGTGGGCCACCCAAAGTTGAAGCTGACCCTTTGAACAGTGCAAGGTTTGGGGCACTGACCTCCACGCAGTTGAAAATCCAAATATAACTCTCTAAAAACTTAACGACCAATAGCCTACTGTTGCCAAAGCCTCACTGATAACATAAACAGTCGACTCACACATATTTTGTAATGTTATATGTATTATATACTATATTCTTATAATAAAGTAAGCTAGAGAAAAGAAAACATTATTAAGAAAATCATCAGGCAGGGACACCTGGGTGGTTTATCATGACCCTTCGGCTTGGGTCATGATCCCAGGGTCCTAGAATGGAGCCCCACATCGGGCTCCCTGCTCAGCGAGGAGCCTGCTTTTCCCTCTGTCTGCTGTTCCTCCAGCTTGTGCTCTCTCTCTCTTTCTCTGACAAAAAAAATAAATAAAATCTTTTAAAAAATGAAAGAAAATGCATATACAGTATTTACTGTATGTATTAAAAAAAAACACCTGTAAGTAGATGTGCACGGTTCAAGCCTATGTTGTTCAAGGGTCAACTCTATATTGAAGCACACTGATTAGGAAGGTGTACTATATAGATCTGAAACTTTAGTATGCATAAGCATCACTTGGAGGACACTACCAAGCTCAGTCCCAGGTGGGCATGGTCCGTGAGTAAGGAAATCAGTGAGAACTTAACCACTAGAAAAATGTGAAGAAATCCCAGGAAATCAGCAAGGGAAAAAGAAAAGGATAGGTTGACCACCTCTCAGTGAAAGCAGAGGGACTCTGAGATAATGCAACCAAAGCAGAAGGTAGCTAATGAGAAGAAGTCTATGCAGACGAGAGAAAAATGATGATTACTTGGAAAAATCTGGGTGCTACTGCCAACTAGGTATATCATAAGCTCAATGGTCAAAATTTTGTGGAGTAAGCAGTCATATGTTATATCCTTATAAAACTATTTTAAACTTTACCTTTCAGCCTGATTTAGTGTAATGTTTCAGAACCATTCTTCAAAGAATAAAACACTAACCATGCATGTGGGAAAAAAAAAAAAAGAATCACTTGGAGGGCTTATTAAAAACATAGATTGCTGGATCCTGTCCCCAGAAATTCTAATTCGCTAGGACTGAGTGGAGCCCCCAAAATCTGCATATTTAATAAGTTCCCAGGTAATGTTGACGCTATTGGGTGCAATGGAAATTTGAAGAACTCTCACTTTTGACTTTATAATATCAGCATTGCTTACAACTTTTATAAAAATCCTATGTTTCTTTAGTAACCAAAAAATAATTTCAAAGAATTGAAAAAATTCAATTTTTTTAATTGGGTTAAGCTTAACTCAGTGGGTTAAGCTTCTGCCTTCGGCTCGGGTCATGATCTCAAGGTCCTGGGATGGAGCCCCGCATCGGGCTCTCTGCTCAGTGGGGAGCCTGCTTCCCCCTCTCTCTCTGCCTGCCTTTGTGATCTTGTGATCTTGTGATCTCTATCAAATAAATAAATAAAATCTTTTTAAAAATTTTCTTAATCTTTTTAAAAAACTTTTTTTAAGTAAAAATTTTGGGATTTGTGCAAAATAGCTAGAGAAATTGAGTTTTAAAGTTCTTAAAAACAAAAAACAAACAAATAGGGACACCTGAGCAGCCAACTCTTGATTTCCACTCTTGATTGCCTCAGGCTCTGTGCTTGGCAGAGAGCTGCTTGAGATTCTCTCTCTCCTTCTCCCTCTGCCCCTCTCCACCATGCCCCACCCCCAAATAAATAAATCTCTAAAAAATAAAACGAAAACTTCAAAGAGCTGCACAGAAATCATCAAAGCATAAAACGGCAAATGGAAACATCTATATTTTTACTCTCTTACTTTTAGAAACACAGTGAAGATTTTAAAATAATTTATAGCTTATTCCCTTCTCTTCCTTTTTTTTCTCCCTTCATGTATTCATTATCTTGGTGTGAACCAGGGGGCTCACCTGAGGACTCAGCTAGGACTGGGGCAGAGGGCATGACCCATATGGTTGAGGCCAGTGTGACTGGGACTGAAAATACAGCCAGTATAGCCAGAAGATCTGGTATATGCAGAGACAATGCAAAGAGGTAGACATATTGAGGTTAATGGGAGCCAGATTTCTCACTGCTAAAGCAGAGAGGGAAACACATAGAAAGGGAAGATTAAAATAAACCCTGTGGTGTTGACTTGGAATTAAATGTATTGGTATAAACTTTTGGTTTTTCTTATAGCTAGACTAATGATATAGAAATTGCTATAAATGTGTGAGATTGATATAATAGAAAAAGATATGTTTATATACACATTCACACATATATGCTTCCATATATTTCTTAGTTTCCTGTCCACTAAGAGCTCAGACCTAAGAGCTATGCCTTCCCATAAACGATGAGCATCCTAAGCACCCAGATTTCTCCAAACCATCCTATACTAATGGGAACCAGGATGAGTCGTTGGAGATGGTTGATTCCCAGAGCTGAGGTAAAGTAAAAAACAAGCCTCAGATCATCTTTTTTGCCAAAAAATAAAAAAACAAGGATAAATTAGAAATCTTAAAAATCTTCTAGAGAATGGGGTGGTAGTGCTGGGAGCCTCACAGGCATGGGGCCATTACTCACAGTGCTGAGTGCACACAGCACCTTAACAGCTGCAGTGGTGGGGGTCCCCCGCCATCCCAGCCCCTGCACTGGGGCAACCACCCTTGCTCCCTCTGCTCTTCCACCCTTCACTCACCATTACTGATTGCTGAGTTCAAGGAAGCTTTCTCCCCATTTGACAAAGACGGCATCATCACAACAAAGGAACTTGGAACTGTTGTGAGGTCACTGGGTCAGAACCCAACAGAAGTCCAGCTGCAGGATACAATCAATGAGGTGGATGCTGACAGTAATGGCACCATTGACTAACCGGAATTTTTGACTATAATGGCTGGAAAAATGAAAGATACAGACAGTGAAGAAGGAATCGGTGAGGCATTCCCAGTCTTTGACAAGTGTGGCACTGGTTACATCAGTGTGGCAAACTACCTCATGTCACAGCAAACTTGGGAGAAGAAGTGTCGATGAAACCAGAATCAGATATTGATGGAGATGGACAAGTCAACTATGAAGAATTCGTAGAGATGACGACTACAAAATGAAGACCTACTTTCAACTCCTTTTCCCCTCTCTGGAAGAATCCAATTGAATTTTGTGCTTATCTCTTGAAAAAAATGTTCATTCTATTTCTCTACAGCAAAACTGAATGTCAAAGCTACCTTAGGTCCACACACACAAAATCTGCATTGATTGGCTGGTTGGTGGTCCTATCCTTTAAAGATCAAGCTTTCAACAGTTTACAATATAAATACTTGTACCACTGTAATGATCAAGAAGCATTTAGTGGACTCCTTGAAGTTCTGTTTGCTCATGATTAATACACTGGGCTGGCCAGTTTTTCTTGCATGTTGCTTGACAATTGAGCATTGTCAGGCACTTGTGTTAAAAATGATAAATGAAAAAAAAAATGAAAACCTATTCAAATGGATTCTAGTTCAATTCGTTAGTATAAATTGTCAGGGCTGGTTTACTAAAAACAAACATTTAAAATGGGTTTACCTCAAAATGTTGTGCAGAAAAACAGGTGAAAGATAAACTCTAGACATAGCCCCAGTTAGTAGAATGGCCCTCTTGTACTTCTGTGTGCACCAACCCATGGTGATGATGGCACTCATCCTGGTGTCATGCTGCATGTGTTGGCTTAGCATTGTCCTTGTTGTCCTAGAGCAAAATGGGTGTCAGGATGTCACCACTCACACAAAGTTTTAAAAAGGAGGGGACCGTCTTCACACTCCATTTTTAAAACCTTCTGAACCATGACTTGGAGCCAGCAGAGTAGGCTGTGGCTGTGGACTCCACACAACCACCAACATTGCTGTTCAAGAAATTACAATTTATGTCCATTCCAAGTTGTAAATGCAAGTCTTTTTTTTCCAATAAAAAAGACCATTAACTTTAAAAGAAAATCTAGAGAGAGGAAAAAGCCCACAAATATAAGGTCCCCCTTGCAAAAAAATCTCATACTCTCAAGGTAGAATTCTATACCCAGCCAAAATATCCATCAAGTATGAAGGATGAGTAATGACTTCTTCAGACAAGCAGGGACTCGGAAAATGTATGTCCCACATACTCCTTCTGTACATTTTGATTTTTTAAAAATCAATGTGTATGTGTTGCCTTGGAAAACATTTTTAATTTTTTTAAAATAGGTACTACATACTTATCAGTGGCCAATAGAACATTTAAGGTCTCCTTGTTGCTATCAAATTCCATTCATCCCACTATATTGTAATTTTCATTTGCTTTGTTGAGCCCCTCTTTAAGCTATGAGTCCTCTGAGGTCAGGGTCATCTTCATTCCCACCCGACAAGCATAGCCCAGTACCTGGCATTTGATATTGTGGCAAAGAAGTGATGTAGTCATTAAATCCATTCCATTTTCCTCCTGGGCACACAGATGATCTATATTTTCCATATTTCCATCATTAAATTGGAGCCAAGTGACTGCATTCTGGCCATGGAGTATAAGTGAAACTCATTTATGTCATTTCCAGCACTGGTACATGAAAATCTCCCAGCTCTCTTCTGCCTCTCCCCTTTGTAGCAAACTTGGAGGTCTTGTGTTGAAACTGGGGGAAATCAGAGATATGAGATGCCTTAGTCCCTGAACAGGTGCATTAACAGCCCTCCCCAACACACACGCCCTCATCCCACTGCTCACACACATTGGACAGTGAGTTGAGCAAGAAATAAGCCTTCATTTAATTAATCCCCTGAGATTTAGGGGTTGTTTATTATAGCAATTAGCACATACAGACTAATGTAGATAGGAACTTAGTAATTTCTTAGAAAATAAAGGGATTTCCTATAAGGCTCCCAGCAACAACTTGGCAGGGAGGCTAAGTCTCCAGGAAAACAAAGTAAACACTGTTTCCTTCCAACTCATGTTCTCCCCAAAAACAACTTATTTCCTTAGATTGTTCCTAATGGCAATTGTTATTTGATTTGAAGAGTTTAGAGAGCATTGTTATCGAGGGTAACAAATACAGAACATGTCTAATAAATGGCTATCTTGGCACCGCAGCATGTTTCCTGTGGGATGTACATACTTCAACCAGCTCAATTTATTTATTCATGCTTCTTTTAAAACACGTGTTTATAAATCACCTGTTACATGCTAGGCCCTGTGTGAATGGGCAAAGATAAAGAACAGACGCTCCCTGCCCTGATGAGTCCAGTCAAGGAAAGATGTGAACTGCCTTCTAACCACAGCAGCAAGTAAAACGGGCCAAGAGCCCCCCAACAAGAAGAGCATGGAAAAGGCCACTGGACTGAGGAGGATCTGTTCTGCCTCCCAGTAATCCTGTAAATATGAGCAAGTCCCTGGCCCTTCCTGAGCCCCAATTCCCCCTCTATAAATAGCCAGTTTAGACTAATCGAAGGATGCCAATACATAACCTGTGAGCTGCACCCTAACAGGAACCACATGTTAATCACAGCACTCCCTCTCAGGGGTGTGGACATGGCCTCAGAATGGCGTCCAACACAGAACTCCTAATCAGTGAAGCCTACTAGCCATCTTTGAAAAGGATGGGCATTTTCTAGGTACCCATCAAGCTTCTCTGTAACAAAAGTCAGAAACCAGGAGAAGATCCCAAAAGGATCCACCTGAGATCTGTCTCAGAATAAAGACTTTGCAGAAAAGTCACACTAGCCAAGACACTTTCAGTGACAGCTTAGCGAAGATGGCAGGGGAGGGTCCCATGTTTCTCCAGCGCATAGCAGTTAAGAACACAGACTTGGGAACTAACCTGCCCAGTTTTGAACCCTGATTCCACTTATCAACTGTCAAAGCTTGGGCAAGTTATTTATGGTCTCTGTGCCTCAGTTTCCTCAACTGCTGGTTTAAAGATTAAATGGGCTAATATTCATAAAACATTTGGGGCAGTGGCTAGTGCCTATAGCTGTTATGTAATGTTTGTTGAATAAGTTATCTACAGAGCATCATGGTGCTTCTTTACCCCAGGGTATGGTGAGAGGGTGGTGAGAAGGCTGGGAACTGGAGGTTCTGCTTAAGTGATTGAGGGCTTCCTAGCCCGGATTAGTAAGACTAGACTTGAGGAGATCCAGGACTCATCTTGGTACCCTAAATCTTCTCTGATCTCCAAAGAGATCCTGAACCTCCCCACATCGCCTTGTTCCAGGCCCAGAACTGGAATTGGGCACAGGCCACATCCTAGCCTTGAGATCTTGGACAAAGTCCATCCACTAGGGATGGAATGCAATTTCCTCCCTGAAATCTTGGCTCTCCAGGCTTCCCTTGCTCCACCCTCGACAAACGTGCAGGATATGAATTTGCTGAGGCATCGCTACTCCCTACTTCCTTTGTCATCTTAGTTCCCTCACTTTAAAAAATATTTTGCCTTGATGATCATTTCTCAACACCTCCTCAGCCCAGGAGCCTCCAAAGTCCCTACCAGGTCAGCTCTCTCCCTGTAGCAGCTCTCCACCCGGAGGATAAAGGTCTCCCCCACCAGGAGGATGAAGGTCTCCATGGCTGCCATCTCCCTCTTCCTGATCCTCCACATCACCTGCACTCTGGGGAGAAAGGCTGAACCCTCCTCACGTGAGTGCAACACCTTATCTTTCTTCCAACCTGGCCCCCCTGGGGAAAGAAGGAGTAAGGTTGCTGGGCATGTAAGGAGGAGGGACTCTGGAAGGCGGTCTGGGGTCTTCTGATACTGGTTTCATCCTCACCCTTGAGGACCAGTCCCCCTTCCCTCCAAGGCCATGGAGTGAGGCCTGCCTCTCCTCTCCTTCAGTTCATCGCTCTTTGCCATTAAGTAAAAGTGGCCCACCTCATTTGGGGGATATCATCCCCAGGGCACAGTTTGGGGGGAACCTTAAAGTCCCTTGTCCGCTTGCCTCTTGAGATTGGGACCACCGGCTTCCAGAGTCAGCCCCACCCCACGAGAGCAGCCTCGCTTAGATGTGGGCTGAGGGGAACCGTGACAGTGGGGGTCCCACCTCAGCCACCCTTTCCCAGCTTCTTACTTTGGATGAGCTGCCTTCACACCCAACCGAAACTATGCCTCACGATTTTTCGATTTTACCTCATCTCCTTTTCAGAAACTGGGGGGAAACAGAGAAGTTTATTGAAATAAAGCTGGTCTAATGTTAATGGGAATCTGGGCAGTCTGGTTTGCCTCTCTAAAAGGCGTTTGGAGCTTGGAGGGCTAGAGTGGGAGTGGTCTTAGGCACCAGCGGACCCCTTATCCCATTCTTCGGGGAGGGAGGATGCTAACTGGGTGAAAGGGCAGGCCTTCCCCTCCCACCCAGACATGCAGCCGTCCCTGGCGACCGCAGAGGTGGCCACTGCTTGGACACTTCCAGTTCTGTCCAGTTTGGTCACATACATGCACACCCCCATCACTCTCCTCCATGACCTTGGTGCCTCCTTTTCTTCAGGGCCCTTGGTCAGAAATGCTCTTCCTGCTACCTCTGTAAGTCAAGCTTGACTGAATGTGTGATTCTCACTGTCCCCCTCCCGCACCTCCTAGAAGAGCCACGAAATTTCAGAATCAGAACATAACTGGAAAGTTCACGTAATCCAGCGATGCTTAACATTTTTTAGACAGCGGGACCTTTCTTCAAGCAAAATCTTACTCAGAAATTTAGCATGTAAAACAGCAAAAAGGGATACGATCCCCAAAACTCTACTCCTAAATGCATCAGTATCTCTGAAACAGACCCCGAAGCCCCCAGACCCCCAGGATGCTCAATGTAAAAGCCACCAATCCAGTCCAACAGCCTAACTGACAGATGAGAAAACTAACAGGGGAATAAAGTGGCCATGGGCACAACACCAGCAAAGGTGAGGGGAGGTTGGGACCTGGGTGTCCTGACTCCCTGTCTTGCGCCTTGGTGTCAGCTTCCTTCCCTCTTTGCAGGACATGGGGTTCAATAGGGACGCAGGCAGAATGGGCAGATTGGGAGGGGCTGGGTCTGTACTCCCAACTGGCCTGCGTCCCTGTTCGCCATGGGGATTTCTTCCAAATAGTCCTCCTGTGTGGAGCATCTGTGTGAGCCTGCCCCACGGGGGTGGTGTGTGGTCACTGAGAAGATTTGGGGTTTGCTGATCTTCAGTCTGGAGTTGAAGGTTGCCAGCCAGTCTTTCTAGGAGCGGTTGAAGAGTAGGAAGGAAGGTGATTGCTGAGCAGGAGGAGGGAAGGAGGAACGAATCTGCATAATCCTATGTCCGAATTCAGCGTGGGGGGGGGGGGGCTCCTCCTTGCTCCCCTCTTCCACACTCTGTCACTCTGTCCTGCAGAAGTCGCAGCAGCTGGCAGGTCTGGCCTCTGACAACAAGCCCAGGCTCAGCTTCCCTCCCTGCTTTCTCCTCAGGAGGACCTTACTACCCGGCCGAGTGCTGCGTCAGCTACGTGGCCCGGGCAATCCCACGTCTCCGGATCACAGACTATTATGAGACCAGCAGCCAGTGCTCCAAGCCTGGAGTTGTGTAAGTGGCACCCGCACACTCTGCTGGAGGACAGGGAGCTGGCAAGGCCCGGGGGTAGGGCGGAACCAGAATGGAGACTCCTCAGATCACCTCTCAGGGGCAGCAGCAGGCAGCAGAGGGGCAACCTTGGAGCTTTCTGGCCTGGCTGAGCCTGCAGGGAGCCAAGAGGAAGCGGACCCCATTGGTGGGGAGGCAGCATGGGTGGGGAACGGAAGGCAGGAGGGCATTTCCTGCAGGAGGGCAGGGGGGGCATGGAGACTAGATCAGTCTCGAGCACTGGAGAGCATGTCTGAGAGAGAAGACTGGCCTTGAGTTGCCTCTAGCAAAGTTAGGAGAAACAGCCTGGCTGGGTGAGGAGTTTGCTTGGGAGGGCTGACCAGCTCTCTCTTCCCAGTGGCTGGTCGCCTCAGTTGGTAACCCTTCTCCCTTTTGCTTCACAGCTTCATTACCCAAAAGGGCCATGCAGTATGTGCCAACCCCAGTGATGACTGGGTCCAGAACTACATCAAGTACCTGGAGGAGAAATGGGTGACCCAGAAGTGATGGAGAAGGGCACAGCTGGCCACCTTAAAGAGAAGAGGCCACGGTCCCCCTTCTCAGCCCCAACTCCCAGCCCCAGCTGCCTCTCGGGAGCTGCCTTGCCTCGAATTAAAGACCTTGAATTCACACCCTCCCTGCCCTCACTCATTTCTACCGAATCTACTCATTGGAGCCCAGCCAGGGTGGCACCCTTAGCATCAGGCTTCACTCTGCAGAAGTGCAGTCAGCCCTGAGTACAAAAAACAGGTCAGGGCTGTGATGGAGGTGGCAGGAAGCTGAGGCCACCTTTACACAATTATCATGATGGGAACAAATACCATTGTCTTAGCGCTTTCTACTCTCCAAGTTGTCTGCTAAGTCGCCTCTGTGTATTATCTTATATGTGCATTATCTTATATAAGCTACACAAATGTAAAGCTAAGAGCTATCACCTGATTTTGCAGGAAAATCTTCATAAAGCTTTCTTCATAGAAGCCAGTCTTCAAATTCCTTCGTTCTGTGCTGCTCCCAAGGCCCTTATTCCCAGCCATCTGGGATAAGAATGATTTGTGGATATATTTTAATCTAACCCTTCCCCTCCACATACATCACATACATCAGGTTGTACTGTATTGTTAGAGCCATCTTTGTGTCCTCCACAAGGCCTAACAGAAAGCCTGGCCTATACCAGGCACTCAGGAAATGGATGGATGGATGGATGGATGGATGGATGGATGGATGGATGGATGCGATGGGGTAGGAATCAAGAGGAGGCCATGCTCTATGAATAACACCCAGCTGTCCCCAAAGGCTCTCAGACTCATCCTCAGGGCTCCAGGGGGAGCTCTGAGTAATCAGAGTAAGAGCATGCCCGGGGTAGGCACTCTAGCCATCCTTCCCTGGCCATCGGCCTTCCAAGACCAGGCCAAGAGGAGGCTTGTATGCGAAAGGTACAACCAGGCTTCTCCAGACCTCCTTGACTCCATAAACAGCAGCCAAGGGATACCCCCCAGACGTACCCTTCCTACCCTCCTAAAAAGTCACAGCTTCACCATCACTAACTGAACTTGAACCCAGCAGGACTAAATGCATTATACAACTTTTTCCTATTTGTGAGCAGTCACGCCGAACAGCAAGCCCCACAAGGGTCTCAATCTGGCCATGCCTCCCTCTACTCTCATGTACTGAAACACTTGCCCCTCTGCCTCTAAAGCTCGAAGTCCATCAACAGCAATCCCACCTCCACCCCCCGCCCGGATCTTTCACTTCTTCTCTGAACTCTCCCTTCAACCCCAGGAATGGGGTCCTGAGGCAGTCTGAAGAGAAGAGATGCTGAGGGACAAGTCAGCCCTGGCCAAGGCCAGGGCTCGGAAGCTGGAAGTCTGGGAAGTCTGGGAAGTCTGGGACACAGAGGCAGGTGGTCAGGCGCATGGTGTTGGAGCGCCTTCTGCTGGCCATCATTGGCTGCAGCAGCAGGTTGGGTGAACCCATATCGCAGGTAGGCAGGAGGGGATGGCCAGCTAGACCTAAAACTGGCTCAGAGTCCAAGGTCCAAAGAGATTAAAAAAAAAAAAAACAAACTTCAAAGAAGCCAAACACCTCAGCAATAAATGAGGATCCAAGGATCAGCACATTGTTTTTCTCTATGCGTTAATAACATAATCTGTAACAGGAAAAAGCGTGAGGTCAGTCATGTGTCCTTAGTCTGGGCCATCGTTTTTTGGAGGCGTAAACCCTACCCCTTGCCCCAGTCTGTTCACTCACTAATCCTGCTTTCTGTTCACCTTCCCAATGACAGATAACCTGGGAGAACTGGTTCTACCCCCCCAACCACCACCAAAATAAAGATGGGTGGCAGGGAAGGTGGTAAAATCACAGGGATCTGGTTTTCAGAACTGCCTGCCTCCTACTTGCGTCACCTGGGAGAATGTCTTTAACCTCTGCAGGCCTCAGTGGCCTCATTTTTAAAAGAGTAATAATCTCTGCTTCCCTACTTAGAGAATTAAATAAAATAGGGCATACAAGGTCACCAACACCCAGCACACATGAACCACACATGCCCTTTCTCCACTCCTTTCCTTCTCCTGCACTTAAATCTTACTAATTCAAGTGCGCCAGGCCCCACCCCCCTTCCAGCAAACACCAAGGGAGGCACCGCCTCTCTGAAACACCACGGCTCTAAAGCATTCAGAGTCCAGAGAGCCAAGAAGTCAGAGTGGACGACCAGCCTCTCCCCCGAAGTTGAAGGGCCCCCCTGGGAGGATGAAGGTCTCTGGGACGGCCCTCTTTCTCCTCCTCATCAGCCTCAGCCTCACCACGCTTGCTTTGAACGGCCAGTCAAGTGAGTCCACCTGTCCCTGGAGGGCAGGGATGAAAGAGGGGGACTGGGCAGCAGGCAGCGAGGTGACGCCAAGAGCCTGGTCAGGTCTCCATCATCAGCCTCAGGGTCTCCAGCCTCCCGCAGGCACACCTGCTGTCCACAAACTCTTCCCTTCGCAAGTAGACTGGACTGGGGTCCAGACCCCTGCTGGGGTCATTGGGCAGTCTCAGGAAGCTGGGTCAAGGTCATGTCAGGGGTCTCAAGGATAGAGAACAGGAATGATCCTTTAGTAAACGTGAGCAGTGAAAGGAGAGCAAGACAGGTGGACGAGAAAAGCTACAGATGCTCTGGGAGAGCAGGACGAAAGGCGTGGGGACACAGCTAAGCCCCGGAGCAGGGACTCTAGGCACCCTTCCTTGTAGTGCCTGGCACAGATTGCTGGGACTATCACGGCCCAGCCCAGGTCTGGGGGATGGGAATAAAGTCGATAGGAAAAGTCCACACAGAAAAGAGGAAAAGTCCATAGAAAAGAAGAAAAGAGGAAAAGAGGAAATGGGTGGAAAGGTTTTGGAGCCACAGGAGGCTTGGGACCTACAGAGAACAAGATTTGTTTAATGCACGTTCTACCCCTGACCCAATCACCACTTATGAAAGAGACCACATACCTGCCCTCAGGTGCCCCAGTCCTTCTTTTCTCTCTAAAGCTACCCTGGGCACGTGGTCTGGCCAGACTCTGCCTGTATAAACTCTCAGGGGGGCAAGGGTCGCACACACCATGGAATCTGCTCGCACACTCTCAAAATGCCCCTGAACTTTGGAAACTTTGCTTTGAGAACCAGGGTCATGGGCGTCACTATGAGCAGAGCTGCAACTGGTGGGTGGCAGAAGGGAACAGTGCCCTTAGGGGAGGTCAAAGAGACCGCTGCAGTGGGCTCAGTCTTCCAAAAAGAGAAAATGGCCCACCTGAAGCATGGATGGGCCAAATGGTACACTCTCGACATTCCCGTCTTGGCCACCAGCTGGAAGCAAGGGGTCAGGCTGCAAAGAGATTTGCACCCTGCAGTTTTTGCCTGCCCTCCTCTGTGATATCCCCAACTGATGAGTAGTCAGGGGATCTCAAGGGATATACTACCAACCAACTGAGGCCAGCATCCTGTCAGCATCAAAGAGAGATGGGAAGGTGGCATTTCCAGGCAAGAAGAATGGTCACTCCAACCATCTGCTCTCAATTATAACAAACACTGACTGAGCCTTTCTATGTGCCAGGCTCTGAATTAAGGGCTTTCTTTACCAGCATTTTCTCAACTAACCCTCACTCTGATCCTAGGATATAAGCATCTTTTTACCCTCATTTCATAGATGAGGAGACCTAGAGAGATTTTTTAAAACTCACCCATGATCTAAATCATTTAGTCTAGATTCCTATTCAAGATGTCTGACCCAACGCCTAAAGTCGAACATTTTTCTTCCCGCCCTCGTTTCTCTAGCTCATTGCTCATCTGACCCTCCTCTCTCTGACCCCAGACCCTCTAATGCCTCTGGATACAGTCCACACTCCCCTTCCACAGCTCAGAAGGGGTGCTGGTCACCCCCCCCCACCCCACCCAATTTCATCTCTTTTTAAAAAATACTATTTGAGAGAGAGGAGAGGATGAGTCGGGGGTGGGGGAGAAGGAGCAGAGGGAGAGAGAGAAGCAGACCCCCCGCCGAGCAGGGATCCTGACCAATGGGCTCCATCCCAGGACCCCGGGATCATGACCTGAGCTGGAGGCAGACCCTTAACTCTTGAGCCACCCTGGTGCCCCAGTTTCATCTCTTCTTACGTCTTTCTTCTCACTTTGCATTCCAGCCATATGCAGCTGCTCAGTGCCCCCCACACAAAGTCCCCCCCCCTTTGGGCCTTCATACCTTTCTTTCTTCCAGACCCCACAACCCCTTTTTCTGTCTCAATCCTGCTCAGCCTTCAAGAATCAAGCACAGGCACCGTGTGCTAAGTTCCTCCACAGCCACTCAGGCTGGGTCAGGTGTCCCTTCATTCTGTTTCCAAAGCCCCTTGTGCCACATTCTAGTCTATCGCAGACCACAATCGGCTGTAGTATTTACCCCTTCGCTTTCCCTTTTCACCCCGACTAGACTGGGAGATACTCAAGAGTCAGAACTGTGTCTTCCTGTTTTTTGCCCCCTGAGAGCTTGGCATGCAATAGGAGCCCAATACGTGTTTGCCAAACCAAGCCCTGGTTCACCAGCAAATGGGAATAACCAAGGTATTTGCACTTGGCTCTACGTGTGTGTCCTCCCCCACTCTTTTTTCACTTTCTCTGTTACCCACCAAGCTATCGTCAGCCCCTGCTAACAGATGGCTTTGCCATCAGAGGCGTGGAATGCAAGGGATGGGAGATGAAGATAGGCATCCATGGGCTCCCTCTACACTTGCTTGGCTCAGCTTTCAATGTGATTCCCTCAGAAAGTCCTGAGTCGTTGAACAATTCTCATACCTGCTGCCTGAAGCATCATGAGAAAGTAATGCCAAGGAAACTGGTGGTGGGATACAGAAAGGCCCTCAACTGTTACCTGCCAGCAATCATGTAAGCATTTCCGGCAGATACTTCTGTGGAGGGAGCGGGGGAACCCGGGAGGGAGGGGAAGGAGATGCACAGAACCAGGAAGTCTCCATGGGAGAAAGGGGCAGGGGGAGTCATGATTAAGGACTCGGGCTTTGAATCTCACAGGTTTAACTCTTGGTTTTGCCACTTAGAGCTGCGTGGCCCAGTGAATGGCAGCCATCTTGGCTGAGCGGGGAACGGGCTGAAACAGGGATGATGAGGTCTAGAACCCAGACAGGGAGGCCTTCTGAGGGAACTCGGATGGGAGAGGCCCGGGGAGGCAGTGAAGAGCAGGAGGCGAGTCCCAGGAGAGCTAGGAATGGGGGAGCGTGGACTGGACCCCCCACCCCACTCTGTGACTCTGACCGTCTACTTCTGCCTCCACAGCTTTGTCACCAAAAAGAACCGAGAGATCTGTGCCAATCCCCAGAACAAATGGGTCCAAGAGTACATCAAGGATCCCAATATACCTTTGCTGCCTCCCAGGAACTTGGCCCAGGTTAGAAGCATTAGGCCATAGGAAGGCCACAACACCACAGCTCTCCACGACCGTCAGGCCTCGGTGGGAGTCCAGGTTCGGCAAAGATTGGTGCAGCCCTGTGAAGATGCAGGGGGACGTGTGGTCTGAATGACAGTCACCATCAGAGAAGCTAATTAAAAATCATTTCAAACATTTTCTCAGTCTCTGGAGGAAATGCCAAAGTTAAGAGAAACTGGGAGAAATGCATTCATAATACACAGAAATACATATTTCACATCCTTCTCTTTCAGCACCTCACCTCACCCCCACACACCCGCTGTCCCAGAAAATTATGCTCAGTTTCCAACCAGCCAGAACCTCTCTGGCCTCTGACTCATTAAAAGCCCAACAGAATTCTTGACTTACCCTGTCCATCCTTATCCCTTTACTAGATCTTCTTCTTCTTCTTCTTTTTAAAGCTTAGCCTTTTTTTTTTTTTTAAAGCAGGCCAGAGTGGGAAAATTCACCTGCTAATAGTTTTGTCCTTGCTGCAGAGGTTTTGCTAGATCCCCCGATGTGTGGATTTGTGGGCCGGACTGGAGAGAGAAGTAGGGATCTCGGCCCCCTGAGCCACTAGCCTGTGTCACACAGCGTGGTCTCTCCAGGGCTTACCCAGGTTACAGCCCTTGTCAGGGGCTTCATTCTTTCTTAAGGCCGAGTAATGTTTCAGCGTGTGTATGCACCACATTACCCCTTCTCCATCAGTGGATGTCTTGGTATCTACACCCCTTTCCTTTACATTAGCCAGGGTTAGTGGATCTTGTTTTCTGTTAAGTGTGCCCAAAGCATTTTAACTTGTATGGTGCCTCGTCAATCTCCAGCCAGGGCTCAGAGGCAGGTAAGGGTCCAAGGCTCTGACCTGCATGCTTCCTGCCCCTGTCCCCCACAGGGAGCCTGTGTCAGAACCTCCTGGACTGGAAGCCCCTGCTCCTTGATCCAGGGGTTTCTCTCCACCCTCCCTGCTGTCAGAGCTGAAGTGTTAATGGCTGAATATGAGCAAATACCTCCCTCTAAGTAGCTCACAGCCCAGGGAGGCCAGAATCACTACCAAATACAGCGCAGTCAGGCCTGGACCTTTGTTTGCAGAGGCCAGGGTGGACATGGAGGGGTGGCAGGGCTTAGCCTGACACAGGAGCCAGGACAAGTTCAGCCTGTACACCCATGGCAGCAGGAAGTTTCAAAGTCCTGAGCCAGCACCAGGGTCAAAGTCAGGGAACCAGAGTTCAAAGCCTAAAGGACAGGATAGGGTTGGGGCTGAAAACAGGAAGCACAGGCCAGGGCCAGGATCCTGACAGGCTGAAAAGGAAATGTTTATTCTCTCTCCCTCTCTCTCTCGCTCTCTTTCTCTCTCCCCCTCTGGGTCCATCAGAGTTCAGAGGAGAGATGTCAGTCTGAAAACCTAATTGAAAGTCTATATACAAAGCCAAAGTCCCATTCTAGCACAACATAGAAAGCTTGCCAGAAACTCCTAGCGGTTCAGCACTGAAAGTACTTTCCTTCAAAGCATTAAATTGTTTTTAAAGAGGGCTATTCCTAGTCTTTTCAAGGTACATAGATGCCTGGCTTTAAACACACATACACACACACACACACACACACATACACACACACACATACATGCACGAATACGAACACAAAGGACTCCCTAACTGGGGACACACAACGATCTCCCAGTCCTGATCCTCCTAAAGCAAAGACCTCACGCACGCACATGAACGCACCAGCTCACATGACTGTCAGCCTTGTGGGACGGAGGTGATTGATTGGGGTGGGGGGTGGAAAATAAGGCCTGGAATAGTGGGTCACTTTCACTGCTATGTCAGAGGAAGGCCTTCGCTTCAGGGCAGGTGAAGACCACACACAGCAACATGGGGAGACCGGTGGGTGGGACAGGAAGGCACGAGCATGAGGAAGCAACTCCAGGTAGTACAAAGAGAATTTAAATGCAGGAAGAGGTCTGGCCACACGTCCCTTCCCCGTGCAGTCATTTACTGCCCCATGAGGATTTGGACCAGATGATGGATGTCCTGAGGCCAGCTTCGGTGGGCTGGTAAGAAATGCCATCTGACCTCCAGAGTGGCTTTTGAAGATAGGTCAGGCAAGCATGCCTTTTCCCCACAAGAGAGGACATACATCGGCGCGTGTGAGTGACCAGTGGAGAGCTGTCTGCAGCCTGAACTAGGATTAGCGGGGCAGGGTTGACGCAATGGTTTAAAAGCATTGGCTCCAAATTCAGAAAGGCAAGATCTAGGTTCAAGTCGCAACCCTGCCACTTCCCGTGAGACCTTGGGCAACTACTAAATCCTTCTAAGCCTTGGTTTTGACATTTATGACATAGGTCAAATAACGGGACCTACCTCCAGATGTGGAAAGGATTAGAAGAATGCTTAGCACAGAGCAAGTGCTCAGTAGATGAGCCTTATTATGCCAACGTCTGACTTTTCTTTAAGACCATAGGACATAGGACAGAAAGGAGCTTTCTCTCATTGTGAGATAAGGGAACCGCAGTTCAGAGAAGAAACAGAAAGTTGCCCAAGGCTGCACTACGAGCCATTGGCAGATCTGGCATTAGAACTGGGGCCATATTTTAAACAGAAGAAGCTTCTGGTCTCCACGAGGCTGAGGACTGTGTGCATATGGGGAAAACTGGATCCACTCCACAAGGAGAGCAATAGCTCAAGGCCACAGAGCCTCCTTTCCCATGATCTGGGCTCCTGAGACCCTGAACTCCGTGTGGCTACCCTGCAATTGCTGCCAAGTAGTTTTGAGGAAACAACAGGCAGATGCAGGGAGGGACACTGCGTCTCTCCAGAGACTGGCATTTACCAATGATGGCCTTTACCTCTTTGAGCCAAGTTTCCTCGTCTGCAAAATGGAGCTGACCCCTTGCGGGGCTGTTGTGACGATCCCTGACTACTGGGTCTGGCACAAGCACTATAATAAAATGGAAAATGTTATCCTCTTAGCAGCTAGAGCCAAGAACCCCTTTCATGGAGGAAACAACCTCTGTTAAGGAAATGTGTCAATAACCCCAGTCAAGACAGGAAAGTCCCCCAGGACAGGACTACCCACTAGGGCCAAGACCAGGGGAAGGGGTAAGCCAAGAGGAGGGACTATGTTGCCTTTGAGAGCCAGAAAGGGGTGGGGAGAGCGGCTGGGGCCAGTGCAGTGAACAGTGGAAATTTCTTCCTCCCTGAAGCCCTCAAGAGTCTCATCAATTATGCAGCTCCCGGAATTCTTGATGTGAATGATTTGGGGGGGAAGTGATGAGGGGGATCATCCCCCACTGAGGTTCACATGGATGTGAGACAGGGCCAGTGCCCCCAGAACAAGGAATTAGAGATGGAGAAATGGGAAGTCAGTCCTTGGAAAGTCACAGAAGTCTTGCAGAAACTTTGGATTGCCCTAGACGGTAGAATGGGGGGGTGGGGGAGACTCCCGAGCAGTTCTCAGGATCCAGGGATGTGCCCAAGGTGGCTCCTTCAGACTGGGTGGTAAGGAAAGATCTCACCAAGGAGGTGACATGCAACCTGACAACTCAATGATGGCCACGTGAAGAATAAAACGTTCCAGGCAGGGGGCACAGCCAGTACAAAGCACTGGGCAGGAACCAACTTGGAGAGCAGGAGCGGTGTGGCTAGAAGAGCAGGATGAGGAACCAGGAAGGCAAGAGCCAGACAGGGTACTTTGTGAGCCAGAGTAAGGGGAGTGTGATTTATGCCAGGGGAGGTGGGAAGCCATTAGGGATGGTGTTGAGCATCGTCTGATCCACCTGTTTAAAGAAACCTGGCTGCTCTGCAGACACGGATTCCTGGAGGCAAGGGAGACCCGTCTGGACAACCCCGAAGTGATCCAGGCCACAGAGGATGGTGGCCGGGGCCAGGGAGGAAGCGGTGGAGGTAGGGCAAACAGAGCAGATTAGGGAAATGCTTAGGGGGCAGAACTGAAAAAGAAATACTGAGAAAGATTTGGGCTTGAGCAACTGGTGGACGTTGGCACAAGTTCTAGAAATGGGGAAGTCTGGGGGGCAAGCAAGTTAGGGAGTGGAGTCAGGATAGGAACACGACAATTTTGAAACACTTGTTAGGCATCTATGTAGCCATCTTGGGCAGGGAGTTGGGTGGGAGTCTGGAATGCCAGAGAAAGTTCAAGCTGGAGATGTAAAGCCATGGGACCAGACGGGGTCAGGTTAGGAAGGTGATGAGCAGTGGGCTTTGGGGCACTTTCAGAGGTAGAACAGAGCAGGAGCCACACAGAAATGGAAGGGAGGAGGAGCCGGTAAGACAGCAGGAGATCCAAGACAGTGTGGTGACCTGTCAGCCAAAGGAAAGTAACTCAAGAAAGAGGGAGGAATCAAACACGATGAGCGCAACCTAGAGGAAAAGAGGAATAGAGAAATGGCCATTAGGTTTGACCCATGAATGTCCGGTGACCTGGACAAGCACAGACAGAAGCCCAAACAAAGGGGATGAGAGGACCGGGCTACAGAAGTAGGGGACCAGGACTCCACATAGGTAACTCTTCTAATAGCTATTTGGTGAAGAGAAACAGAACTTGGGGTTGGAATCAGAAGCAGGAATGGGCTCAAGGGAGGGTTTTTATTTTATTTTTTTTAATGTGAGAATGTAGAGCACGTCTGTGTGTGAATGTGCAAAGTATTCAACCTCTCTGAGCTTCACTTTCCTGTTCTATAAAACAGACCAAAACAAACACCTACAATTGCAGGTTATTAGGAGAATCACACCAGTTAACATACGCCAAGTGTCCAGTCCTGTGCCTGGTTCATAGCAGAGTCAGCACTTATGGCTCCCGTGTCAGAGAAAGAATGCTTGCACACAGCAGGTTCTCACTGGTAAGGGAAAGAGGACAGTTCTCGGTTCCCACATTGCCCCTTATAGCAGAGGAGTGGCTGGGGGAAAGGAACCAAGTCATGAAGAGCAGGATCAAGAAGCTGTTCGTGAGCACAGCTAAGCACACACTCAGAACTTCCCTCCCCCTCTCCCTCAAGTTCTTCCCAAAAAGGAGCCTTCCCCTCCAGACTCTGTAACATGGTGCTTCTCATCTGAACCACAGAACACAGCTGATCGGAGGGACTATTTTCTCATTTCTCCCAAGGGTGATGCATAGATAGCACCATCCTAGATGCAAAGGAGAGAGGTTAATCCATTATATCCAATGCAGGACTTTGAACTCAGTTTAAAAAGGCTGCCTTGGAGGCAGGGACCACCACTTTGAATTCACTCTTTGTACTTAGTAGGTTTCACTAAATGTCTATGCATGAAATTCACACAAACGCCTTGGGCAGGCTGGGCAGAAGGTGTGTTCAGGAGTCCATGTGAGGAGCCCTTTAGGCTGTGAGTCAGGGGGTCAGGTCAGGAAGTGCCACCATGGAGATGGCAAGTCAAGCTGGGTCCTGGAGGGTGAGGGTTTGCAGCCACTACAAAGCTGGTCTAGTTGGGACTTGATCTTAGGAAAATTAGTGGACAGTGCCACCCAGTGGTTAAGAACCACAATGACTAG
>CM053619.1:16685466-16705362 GCA_028646535.1 Procyon lotor | reverse complement strand
AACCACAATGACTAGACCTATGATTCCTTAAAGGGCTCACACACATAGTTGTGTGCAAGAAGCAAGATCAGCTTGTGCATAAAGCATAAACCCAGCTGCTGAGATGGCTCTTCCTGGTGCCCATGCTTTCCTATCTCTCTGATTTCTCCCCTTGTGCAGGGAGCAAAGGCTCTCGGCCCCCACGAATGTAGAAGAGATAAAGATCCTACTCTCATAGAGCTTATGTGTTTGTGGGGAAAGAGACCATACACAAATATACACAACATTAGGCAGTGATAAATTCTAAGAACAAAGCAGAGACAAGGTAACAACGAGGAGCGCAAATGGCAACTTTGTACTATTTTCTAGAACCCATCAAGAAACCTAACTTAGGGGCGCTTGGGTAGTTCAGTGGGTTAAGCCTCTGCCTTCGGCTCAGGTCATGATCTCAGGGTCCTGGGATGGAGCCCCGCATCAGGCTCTCTGCTCAGCTGGGAGCCTGCTTCTCCCTTTCTCTCTCACTGTCAAATAAATAAATAAAATCTTTAAAAGAAAAAAAAAAAAAGAAACCTAACTTAATAAACTTGTCACCTTGGATTCCGCTTCCAGCCTAGAGAACTGCTCACCAAACACATCTAATAAACGGATCATTCTACAAATAAAAGCTATAAACTCCAGACAAATATTTAAAATTCAGTTGCAAGCACAAGAGACCATACAGATGTTGAAGGTTAAAAATTGGGAGTGGCAGCAGGCATGGAGTGAGTTCCTAATTTTTGTGGTTTGGGTTTGAAGTTGAGTGCAGGGCTCACGCTGGAAACCTTTGCAGGAAAACCAAAGACCAAGTCACTGACCCCTTCAGGCCAGGCTCAAATATCAAAGATAGTACAATTTGTCAGGAAGGCTTATACACAGAGGTCAGAAGCAACCCGTGGTTACCTTCAACTCATTATAATACTAAAATCCTCAATAGGTTTTTGTTTAAGTGTGGAGCCCAGCATAGGACTTGAACTCATGACCCTGAGATCAAGACCCGAGCTGACATCAAAAGTTGGGTGCTCAACTGACTGAGCCACCCAAGCATCCCGGTTTGTTTGCTTGTTTTAATAAGGACCTTGAGGTTTGGAGGACAGGGGGCGTGGCAAAGCAGAGATAGCAATTTTATGCTGTTCCCTTGGGAACTCTGGGTCTATCAGGAAAAAGCCAGGGTTGTGCAGAGGGGGTGGATGAACCAGACCTGTCGGGCTCTCCTCTACTGCTTCCTAGCCTAGCATTTTTTTAAAAGATTTTATTTATTTATTTGACAGAGAGAGATCACAAGTAGCAGAGAGGCAGGCAGAGAGAGAGGAGGAAGCAGGCTCCCTGCCGAGCAGAGAGCCCGATGCGGGGCTCGATCCCAGGACCCTGAGATCATGACCTGAGCCGAAAGCAGAGGCTTCAACCCACTGAGCCACCCAGGTGCCCCTAGCCTAGCATTTTTTAAATGGTCAAGTGGGCACTGAGGAAGAGGTAGAGAAATCCCCCTGGGTGCAGAGGGCATTACACCCTTAGAGACCAACTCAGAGTACCAAATATGTATGCAGGGAAATGCGGAACAAACTGCTCATAGACATTTCCACAGCAGTAGGGATTACTGCTGGAAGACAGACTTCCAAGGCTTATTCTCTGGACATTTTTTTTAGGTATTTTCCTATTTTTATCTCCTCTTCCCTTTCCTCATTCAGACGGGCCAGCCACACTACGCACATCGTCCACCCATCTCAAGGGAGACGTGACACAAAGCAGTGACTAAAACTATGAGTCTCTTTGGCTCTGTGTTCTAAAAGCCCAAGCCCTCTGCAGAAAGGATAAAAGAGGATTCGAAAAAAATAATCTTTTTAAATGTCTTCAGAGTTATTAAGGACTGTGGATTTCTTCCCAGCCAAAGAGAGCCCTGGTTTTGTCTCAAGGGTTGGGCACCCCAGCAGTAAGCCAGGAAGCAGGGAAAGCCCAAGAGAAAGGGCTGTGGACAAGGTCCAGGCAGGTGGACCACAGCAGCCTTGGGGAAATTCTCCGTGTCCTCAAATGTGCCCCAAACCTTCAGCATGCCATCAGACCCACAGACCATACTAACCCCAGGTAGGAAGGCTCAGCAGTAACCTGTGGGGACAGATCATCCTACGGGTTCTCCAAACACTCAGGTGTACCCCAGAAAGGCTGAGGTTAAAGTTTCCCACCAGGCCAGCAAAAGGGCAGGATATAAAGATACATCAAATTAAGTTACAGGAGAAAAGTTTTCTTTCCTACAGACCTGAGTTTGTAGACTTGGATTCCAGGTAAAACTCTGGGTACTTCTGCATTAACTGAAACTGTTATAATGACTTGGATCTTGTCCAGGTTAGTGTTTTCCTTGCATAATCCTCATTAAGAGTTACCTGGAGTGGAAATCTAGGAGGGAGGCAGTGTTCAGCTGAGAGTGTTCCCACTGTGGCTTCCCAATGACTCTGGTCTGACCACAGACGTCCCACAACCCATCCTGAGGCTGAACCACAGTGGGACCTCTAGCTGCCTCCCTCCTGGGGAGCAGACAGCCTGTGGCTGCTGGCCACGGGCCTGGAAGGATGCCTACATATATCCTTTCTTGCCTTACTGCCGAACAGAACCCGTGCCAGCCTCCAGGGGAAGGGGGGACTCTTGCTCCCCAGAAATCCCCCACCCTCCTGGGTGCAAGCTCTGAGCTTGTCTGCTTACATCTCACGATGGCAGGGAACTGTCCTCCCAATCCTGCCTCGGGACCCCGAAGTGGACACTCTGAGTCAGAGAAGGGCCTCCACTTCCCCTTTTCTAGCTAGAGTTCTCCCTGTCACTTCCTGTGGAACATTTGTTCCCCAACTCATTTCTGACCCTGTAACCCTGTCACTGTCCAGCAAGAGGTGGGGTGGTTGGGAATGAAAAGGAAAACACTCACTGGCCATCCTGTAGGTGTCAGGTGGTCTGCACATGTCCCCTTACCCTAATTTCCACCTTGCAGGCAGAGATTATAGCCATAGGAGACCTAGGAGAAAACCATGGGAGCTCAGGCAGTTTAAGTTAACTTGCTTCAGCTCACACTGCTAGCAAGTGAACAAGCCAGAATTCAAGTCTGTGTCTGACTCCAAACCCCCAAATGGGACCTGTCAGCGCTGATCCAGCCCTGCCCATGGGCCCTGTGGGCTATCTTCCTAGAATCTACATGCCCAGGCTCAGCATCTAGGGGTCTCATGCTCCCACTGCACAGTCTCTCTGCTGATTGCCAAGGCCCCAACAGAAGACTCTAACTGGCCCAGCTCGTGTTTTCATCTAGGCCACATAACTCCTGGCCACCTCCTCTATGGCAAACTCTGCCTCAGGGTCCTCCTTGGCTGCAGCTTTTCCTGCTGGAACTTCCTAGGATCACCCCCCAATGAACAACTTGCCTTTACATCCTATTTCATGGCCACTTTTGGGAAATCCTGACCTAAGAAAGGCGCGAGAGGGAGAAAAGTCGAGAATGACTCCTAGGTTGCTGGCCTGATCAGACAAGCTTCATTATTTTAGCGGAAGGGGCCACATGTACTGTGAGCTTGCCAAGGGCCAAACATTCTGCAAGGCCCGTTCCACAGACTATGCCAGTTAACTCTCCCCACCACATTAGGTCATACCACTGCACCCATACCTACATTACCAAGAAGGAAACACGCTCAGAAGAGTGAAGTCATTTTGCCAGGGTCAGACAGCTAGTCAGTGGCAGAGCTGGTTTCCAAGGGGCAAGGGGGTAGGGTCAGTAAAAAGGTCATGCTGCTTTGACATTCGGCTGCCCAAAATGGGCAGAAGGACCCCTGCTTCCATGTGCCAGCCCCTCACTTCCAACGGGAAAGTTCCCGTTCTCTCACAGTAGAGAACCTTAAGGGCCCTATTATTCACCTTCTCGCTGATGAAGAAATTGGATGTAAGCAGGGGAAAGGTACAGAGGGTGGGAGAGAATAATCAAAATCCTAAGAGCTATTTTGTACTGAGTGCTGACAGTGTGCCGGGTACTGGTAAATTCATCCCATTTACATTTCCCAACAAGCCTTGGGGGAAGAACTGTCTGACGTTATGCCCATGTAACAGAAGTGGGGAAGGACAAGTTCTACGGAACATTTAAGAACCAATCCAACCAGTCGGACCCCCATGGACCAGGCTCCAGCCCTTCCTCACTGTGACTCGGCCTCAGCCTCCGTGTTTTCCACTTCTTCTCTTTTTTCTCCCCTCCCTCCCCCCTTAGAAAACAGTTCTACATCCTACTTTCTGAGCATTTCCTGCCTGGTCCCTGGGGAGAAATCAAGCCTCCTCAAGAGGTTTGAAGCCATCAAAGGACAGCTGCAGGACGCAAGGGAGAGTCACAGCTGTCAGAGATTCCCCCTTGTTTTCGGAAGCGTGAACAGGGTTTGAAGAGAGATCCTGGGGGACTGCATGTCTGCAGCGCTGAGGCTAGAAAGCAGCCAGCGTCTGTGAGATGAGAGGGTGGTGTCTCTGCAGGAAGGTGGTGTGTGTTTGTGGCAATGGTGGTGCCTCTTCAGCATCAGTTGTGGGGCGGTATCAAAACCGTACATGTTACAACTTACATACCCTTAAAAAGTTCTTGTTACTTTCAGTAATTGATCACACTGGAAATGGTGGAAGAAACACTTAAAACAATGACAATTAAGGGATACCATCTCCCCTGGAATAATGCAAGTGGCGCTTCAGGGAAATACTCACGGCCAGTGTGAAGTTCAGACTCCTTGTCAGGGCTGTTTCGTACCTCCCAAGATGACTTCAGGATGCGGGAGGCACTGAAGCTGCCTTGTGGCCTTGGTTGGGGGTGAGGGGCAAGGTTCTCGTCCTGCCGGCTTCAGCTGATGTTGCAATGTGAAGTGGCTCATCTTGCCTTGCCCCTGAACCCTCCTGGCTGCCACAGTGCTCCGGCTAGGGGAACTGGTGGTTTGTTCTCTGGGGGCGGCAGGGCCCGTGGTCCCTCCCTTGTTGCCTCAGCCCCATCCAGTCCTCATCAACTGAATCTAAGCATGTCCTCCACCTTTTTTAAGCCACTCATTTGGCAGCCTCTGCAATGGAGTCATCAGGAGCCTCACCGGAATATCAAAAACACTTGTTCCATTCCCCATCTCAGATGGTGCAAGCAGTTAGGAGTTACACCCCATCCGCATCCCCAGGAAGACCTGAAGGCTTGTGTTCGATCCTGGCATCCCTTCCTCCAACGTCCACCTCCACTGATCCTCCATTTCTTCACAGGCTGCCTCACCCCACATGGGTCAGGGCCCTGGTTCCTTCATTCCCCCAAAACAACCCCAACGTACGGCTATTGAGTGTCAACAGATGTTCCCTGGAAATCTGGGCATAGGACGGGTTCTGAACAAGAAGGAGGGTGAACGGAGCACAGAATAATTTAGGTGAGGACTTGAACTAAGATATTAGCCATGAAAACCCTGCCTTAAAAATCCACTGGCCATTCCCTGTCAGAAGGAGTTCATTTCCCCCAGCCTGATCTTTTCCCCCCAAGACTGGGGCCCTGCACATCTCTCCTCTTCTCCCTCACAACCCCACACCGGCTCTCACACGGACCAGGAACAACTCCAGTCCTATTTCCTTCTTGTGCAGAACAATTTAGCCCTCTCTAGGCAATGCGGGGTGAGGTGGGGGTGATATAGGGGGTCTCCCCTTTTATAATGAAATGTACTCATGAAGCAAGTTTCCCTCTAAGCCAAAGAGTAATTCCCTCCCTCAGACTTTTGCCCTCATTTTAGACCAGCCAGCTCAACTTTTTAGCCAGCTCTACTGAAACAGCACTGTTGGGATGTCTCATCCGTCTCTTTAAATCCTCACAGTGAACAGCAGGTAATATTATTATCCTCATATCACAAACAGGAAACCAAGACAGCGACATTGAATAACAGTCGCTGAGTGAATCAACAAGCAGGCAAGAATTTAGCCTCGAGCCTGCCTTACTCTGAAGGCCCACACTCCCCACCACTGCTCGTCCTGGGAGAAAGAGCTAGGTTTCCACAGCTGGGAAGTGAGCCCATCTTCAGAACAATTCCCATGCTGCAAGGTTATCTGTGGAGACAGGAGGTGTGAACTCTGGACAGAGGGGGAGGCTGCTCTCAGGGTCCCTACTGGTCCGAAGCCCCTTCCTCCAGGACCTCTGCTCCTTCCCAAGTCAGCCTCTTCCCTGACAAGAGAGCCCCCACTGCAAACCCCAGTGCCAAGTCCATCTGGCAAACAGGTGCCTTGGGACAGACCTCACTGTCTCCAGACCTCAGACCTGCAGACAAGCTCTCTCTCTCTCCCAAGCTGCAAACATGAGGTTCTCCCAGACCATCTATCTGATGAACATACACCCCTGGCAGACAGGCACTGTACCTTTTCCACCTTTACTGGCCAAGGGGCCAGGTCCAGAGGGGCCATCGGTGTTTGCTAAAAACAGTCTGGTTCCAACCATTACGGTTTCTTCCCTCTTTCATGGTAAGGGGCCCAGCTGGTGGAAGTGACCTCACTTCACTGTGACCATTTCCTGAGCACCCACTGCGTGCCAAGCATTCTATACAATGAGTTCATCTCCTCTCCTCCAACCCCTCAGTTCAGTAGCAGTCAGCCCATTTCACAGAGGAGGGAAACATCTAGCAAGATCACAGCAGTTCCTTGAGCTTCCACAGTACAAGAAGCAGAAGCTGGAATTCGAACCAAAGCTTGAGCAACAACAAGCCTCCTGCTGTTTCCACTATGAGACCCTCTCAGTCAGAGGAGATCATGATCTACTCTCCTTTCCCTGGGATCAAATGTCACCCCCTTTGGGGAAAGGCCTGTAAAGCTGTATTTTCAGTGTCAACAAGTGATTCTAAAACCCACTTCCCTGATGCGGTGAAGTGTGTCATGGACGTCGGGGTGAGGCTTGTGCAGAGAGGAGCCCCTGGGTGAGTCAATCCCCCCCAGAGAGCCCCACAGAGAGGCCTGGCATCTCACTGGACTGAGGGATAAAAGAGGCTCTAAGACTGGGACTGGAAACTCCGTGGGAATTTTCCCCTGACATCTCGAAACCGCCTGCCAGATGACTATAAATAGATCACAAATGCACATGACATAAAATTCTAAAGATACAAAAAATATACAGTGAAAAAGAGGTCTGCCTCTTAACCCTGTTCCCCGCCCCACCCCCGTCGCCTTCCCATTATCTTTCCTAACCAGAAAGGAAAGTAACTATTAGCAGTTTGCATCTAGGCATTTGTAAGCAGAACTGAGGGCTTTTTTCAATTTTGCTTTTTTTACATATGTGTAGCATACTACATAAGCCATTCTGTCCCTTGCTTCTTTTACTTAGTGTGCCTTAGAGATCATTCCATTCCTGCATGTAGGGAGAGGCTTCACTCTTTTTGGCAGTTGCCTGACATGCCAGAATTAATCAATCAGTCCCTTACTGATGGCCAATGAGATTGTCTCTAATCTTCATTGCTATCAAACCGCGAGTATCTTGTACTTACCGCGTTGTACATGTGAGTATGTGTGTAAGACAAATCCCTAAATGTGGGGTTACTAGAGAGAGCTGATTAAATACAATATGTGCTTTTAGGTGTTGAGTAGATTTTGCCAACTTCTCTCCCTCCATAAACGCTGTAGCAACGTGTTATCCACTGCCAACGAAAGAGTGATTTTTATACGAGGAAGAGGCTTTTAGCTGAAGTGAGGAGCTGAGGGGCAGACAGGCAAGCCTGCGCCCGGCCCAGAAATTCATTCTAGGACAGCAAGTGACAAAGATGAGCCAGCACCACCAAAAGGCTGCTCCCCGCAGGCAAACCACCCATTTTACAGAGGAGAAAACATGCTCAGAGAGTAGACATGCCTCACTCAGAGTCCTGGCCTGGAACCCCATCAGTCCAGGGCCCATGCCCCCGGCCCATGTATGTTTCCCCCACTGGTCACAGCTACGGTCTCGTGTGCTGACTTGAACCCAGCTCCTTCCTACTGTGAGCTGAAAATAAGTGGGCCACCCACATGGTTTGGGCTTCTACCTGTCATTTCATTCCCACCCACAGGAAACCAGGACTTGCTCCCACACAAACACACTCCCCCAGCTGCTGTTTCCAGCTTACTTGGAGCCTTGATTTTCTACTTCTCTGGGGTGGACATTCATCCACCAGTCTAAGGAACTGAAAGACTCAACGGACCCTCTCCATGGTTACTGCTCGGTGGTGGACAGTGAGGGCGTGAAAGAAGTGAGAGTCACTCGTGAGTCGCGGGTGGTATCATCAGTCACTCTGGAAATAGAAGCAAGCATGGTGAAAATAGCGCTCTGCCCCTGTACTTAGAAAGTGCCTTCACGTCCTTTAACTCATTTGATCTCCACATCAGTTCTCTGGGGTAGGCAAGGCAGGGAGTCTTACATTCATTCCTCCCATGTCACAGATGAGGAAAAGGAGGTATGATCTGTCTACTATTCTGGAGGAGCAGAGGCTAGAGGTGGACCCAGGTTTTCTGGTGTCTAACTGGCCACAGAGTGTTCTGCCCCCATGATAAGCAATCTCCTGGTGGATGAGGCCCCCCCAAAAACCACCCCTTATCTGCCCACAACCAGAATGAGTCCCTGTGTCCCCCAGCAATGTTGTTTGGGACCCTGCAATACATGGATATACATAAATTCCTTTCCCTGGATCCTCATCTTTGTTCCAGCTCCATAGATACATCCTTTTAAGGAGACTCTTGGGGTGTTTCTGATGGGTGGCTTTGCACTATATCTAAGTGCCTGGAATGGCTAGAGAATGTGATGGGTGCTCAACAAAGGTGCATTGCTCAGTTGGCTGAAAGGACAGAAGGGTGGATGGGTGGATGGATGGATGGGTCCACGTGTGGCGGTGTATTGGTTGAATTTATTTTTTTTATTATTTTTATTTTTCTACACGCCATCCATTACCCCTTCCAAATATCACTTTGACATCCTTTCATGGAATTACTTCTCTCCCAGGGTAGACAGTCTCAGTGGTACCAGTGGTACCGCAAATCAGGTGCTCTATCTTCTCCCAGCCAAGCAGCAAGAAAATGACACAAGCTTGGCTGGTCATCCTCTCTCCCTGAGGACTGTGAATCCTTAGGAGATGGGGATGTGGGTAAGAAGAATGGGCTGGAGTACATTTATTTCAAAAGTGCTCAGGTGGTCAGGGTAGGGGAGATGGGTGGGGGAGATGGTCAGGTAATACCTGCTGCCCAAACACCCAGAGCATTTCTGGTTTCCTACTACTTTTTCCAAGTCAGGCTCGCCAATGCTCTATCCATTCTACAAGCTACTCAACCTTGCCCCCAGTATATCACCTTCCTGCTTACATGAGCCAAAGTTGTCTGCACTTACAAACAATGAATTTTAAATGGCACAGATGCAGAGATGAATGAGTGGATGAAGTGATGGATGGGGAGGAATGGAGGGAGATGGGAGCGTGCGGAAGTCAAAGGTGGAGTGGTGAGCGCGTAGATAAATGCAGCGCTGCCTGGGGAAGGACTTGATGGACCAAGTGTTGAGTCCCAGGCCTTGGAAGGATGGGAGCGAGAGGAGGCTGGATGACCCTTCCACCTTGCCTGTAAGGGGAGTGATGTGAACCGGTTTTAGGGGCAACAGGATGCCTACCCCCTAAGTCTTCCTTTAGTCTTGTGCCTTTTGACTGAGAAAGCCTTTGGAAATAACACTGTCATACTTCCATTTCCTAGATAAGGAAACTGAGGCCCAGAAAAGGAAAGCGATTCCCTAAAATCGCCGGGCTGAAAAAGGTTTCTGGGACTCAAACTCAGCTCCTAATTCCCAGTCCCTTGTTGTTTTCACTGCTTCGCGAAAGCTGCCTCTATGAGGAATGACTAAGGTGTAGAATTTCCAAATTCCATTTTGAGGAAATTCCCCAAGGGGACTTCCTCATCCAGGCTGGAGGTCCTCAAAAATGTCAATGCCTCAGGAAGTTCTAAGGCCCCTATTGTAACCTGCATGTTCTCCAGGCCCCTGTGCTGGGGGTGGGGGGGTGGGGGAAGGGCTTGGGGAAGCAGCGTAGAGGAGAAGCAAGAGACTGGGGACCCCCATCCCTGAGAATGGACCCAGAGCAAGGAGGGGCTTCCAAGGCCAGCTCCAAAAAGGGGCAGAATCCAGACCACAACCACAAGAGTCCTGTAAGAGTCCTGACTTGTGTCATTTCCATTGTAAGCCAGTCTGTGAAACTTTGAAAAAGGGTCTACATGCTGGCTGTGGGCACTTTAGGAAGGGAAAAGGGGGACCATTTGGAGAGAGAGAAATCCAGTGAAAGAGCATGGAGGAAAAGTCTCTGAAGTCTGAGTCACACAGAGTAAGAAAGTTTTTAGAGCAGACCTGAGTCATCACTATTTTCTACATGTTTTCTTCCTAATAAGTGAACTAATGCCGAATGCGTCCAGCACGGTGTCTGACAACTAATGGAAAATATGGTCAACTCTCCCTCGCCCGCCCCCACATCCCTTAACACTGAGCTGAGATGAACACCCCTATTCGGTGAGGGGGGAGGAGGAGCCCTGGAGTGGGGGAGCCCTGGAGCCTGGACTTCTGGAGGAAGAAAGGGAAGGAACTCTGCTCCCTGCATCTGCTTGTGCTGGGAATGGTGCTGGGCAGTTGACTGCCTGCCTTTTAACCCTCTGGGGCGTCCTCTGAGCTGGGTGTTCTTTGTCCCGTGTTCAAAGAGGAAACCAAGATTTGGAACAGTTAATAACTTGTCCAAAGACATACAGAGAGGAAGTCATCTGTCTGATTATTACCCCGAGTTTGTCCTTCTTCACCAGGCTTTCCCCTGGGGGCCGGGGACAGTGGAAAGGAGGGGGCAGTTATGTTCTGGGAGTAGGCACAAAGAGAGGGGCTGCTTCTTACAAACATGTTGGGGGAAACAGAACCAAAAACCAGACTCCAAAACATCAGGAGGAGTAGTGCCTGAGATCGGCTGTCACTCAGCAAACCTGTAAGAGTTTGTTCGTGTTGGTTTAATCTGACAGCCTTCTCCCCTGGGCCCCACTCCCAGGGCTGCCCCATCCCCGAAGCCTCTTGCGGTGGGCTCCTCCAGAAACCTGAGGCGGCGAGCACATCAACAAATACACCACAGGCTGCCGAAAATGCGCAGGTGTACCCAGCCAACTGTCCCATGTGGTGAAGGCGAGAAGCGTAGGGGGAGGCCGAGCTGCAGCCCTCCAGCCCGAATGTGGTTGAAACTATAAAACAGTTGTCACAGTTTGTCCCCCTGAGCTGGTGAAACGCGCAGGAGGAGCATAGGGAGGGGAAGGTGCAAGATAGAATGGCACAGAAGGAACAAGCCAGACCAAAAGGAAAGGCAAGGTGCTGCAGAAAGAGTCCTGGGTAGGGGCTCGAATCCGGGCCCCGGCTGGGCAATTCCTCCGTGTTGCCGCCCCTTCAGACCCTCCAACAGCCCGGCCAGAGCACCCACCCCAGGGAGGGCTGTGGACACACAGGTGAGAGAGCAGCTAGCGGGCCCCTGGGACAAATACCCTCATTTGTAAGCAAGGACAGGGGAGGGACGCAGCCAGGCAGCTGCTCTCCCAATGTGCAGAGGGAGAAAATCAAGGCTCCTCAGGAGGAAATGACTTGGCCTCAGGCTTCTTGTGGAGCCCAGACTGGGATTCCTAGAGAATGAAGGGACTTTCCCTGCTTTGGACATTTTTTAAAAAGCAGCCAGAAAAAACAGAGCCGCTCCCCACATGATGAGGGGAACCCCAGATCTGAGCAAAGCTTTGGAACCCAGCAGGCATGAGGTTTGGCTTTCTTTGCCTGCCTTCAGTTTCCTAACATCACAGTGTGAGGCTGGGCAGTCAGCCAGCTGAGCTCAGGGAAGGAATGAAAGAGGAAAAAGGAGACTGGACCAGGAGGGCGAGGAAGGGCCTGTGCTAGGCTGGAAAGAGTGTGTGTCCAGCTCTAGTGAGGAATGGACTCACATGCAGAAGGGGGGGTGGGGAGGGTGGCCGATGACAACCAGCCCTGTGAACTCAAGAGGCCTGTCAATGAGCCTGCTGGGTCTGTGAACCTGGTACACACAAAATTACGCGTGTCTGTGTAGACCTCCACGTGTTCGTGGAAAGCGTTCACAGCTCTCACCAGATTTTTTAAGATCTTATTTATTTGACAGAGAGAGACACAGCGAGAGAGGGCACACAAACAGGGGGAGTGGGAGAGGCAGAAGCAGACTCCCCACCGAGCAGGGAGCCGAATGCGGGGCTTGATCCCAGGACCCCAGGATCATGACCTAAGCCGAAGGCAGATGCCTAACAACTGAGCCACCCAGGCGCCCCTCTCACCAGATTCTTAAAGGGCTAGATTGCCCAAAACAGGTTGGAAGCAATCGCTCACTTCACAAACGAAACTGAGGCCCAGAGAAGTGATAGAGAAGTGATCAGAGAAGTGGCCCTGATAAGTAATAGAGCCACTTGCAAACCTAGGAGTCCGACTCTAAAGAGCCTATGTACTTACTCGAGATGCTACAGGAAGAAGGTATTCAGATTAAACCAACATGAACTTAGCATCTATCTTGTCCAAGATTTTGGTGGAAAGCAGGGGAGAATACAAAAAATAACTAGAAAAGAAAAAACATGGGGGGGGGGGCGCCTGGGTGGCTCAGTCGTTAAGCATCTGCCTTCGGCCCAGGTCAGATCCCAGGGGCCTGGGATCGAGCCCCGCATCGGGCTCTCTGCTCTGCAGGAAGCCTGCTTCTCCCGCTACCATTCCCTCTGCTTGTGTTCCCTCTCTCGCTGCGTTTCTCTCTGTCAAATAAATAAAATCTTTAAAAAAAAAAGAAAAGAAAAGAGAAAAAACATGGGGCACCTGGGTGGCTCAGTGGGTTAAGCCTCTGCCTTCAGCTCAGGTCATGATCTCAGAGTCCTGGGATCAAGCCCCGCATCGGGCTCTCTGCTCAGCAGGGAGCCTGCTTCCCCCTCTCTCTCTCCCTGCCTCTCTGCCTACTTGTGATCTCTGTTAAATAAATAAAATCTTAAAAAATAAGAAAAGAAAAAACATAAGATGTTACTTTGTCCAGAGAGTTAAGACCAGACCAACATAAAGGTGACTCACAATAAAGGAGGCTGTTTTCACTTGTCACTGTCCAGTTCTCTGCCCACCACACGCACACACACACACTCCAGGGGGCAGGCGGTTGACTAGCTCACCAAGGCATCTGCAGCACCTACAACAGTGTCTGGCTCACAGCAACTCCCAGGAAGAGTTTGCAGGTGAACAAGGACTGAGTGGGTGCAGACCAAACGCACTGGTGGGAGGTGGGGGAAGGGCAGAGAGGCTTCATGATGTTTCTACCTCCCCTTACAGTCTCCTAAGCATGTCCACAGTCATTATGCTCCTTGATCCTCTCGACCACCCGTGCATGGGTCACACAGACAGGCATCCCTCATTTTCAGGGACATGAAAGCCTGGGTGAAATATAAGGATAGTTGCCATTCATTGAACCCACACTTTGATTTCCTTATGGTATCGGTACCTTAGGACCAGAGAACATAATAATTCCATGAGTCCAGATTGGAGTCTGCACAGAAGGAAGGGAGAGGTAGAAGTGGAATTACAGAGAGGGTCCTCCCCCTCTCTGGTCCCCACAGTCCACTGGAATGAAACATACTCCTGAAATACCCATTGGCTATTCCTGCTCAGCGACCCCACCAACCTACCTGGCCCCCTTCCCACTCCCACTTACACACACACTTACAGCAGAAAGGTTCACCAGGATTTAAGGATGAGGATCATGTCAGACCATCTCACTTCGTAACTCAGCTAGTGTCCCAACTCAGCATATTTGGTATCCAGGAAAATACTTCACTTTCTTCCTCAAAGAAGGAAACGGGGATCAGAGAAAGACAACAGAAGTAGAGCTCTCTTGGAAAAACGTAACCTTAGAAGTTTCAGGATTTCTCTAGACACAGTGCAACGTGGCAGAAAGTCTGTGAACCCAGACAGACTTGGGTTCAGTGTTGAGTTCTACCACCGTAGGCTGTGCGACCTCAGCGAGGCACTTAACCTACGCCTAATGGATCCGTCTGCTCAAAAGCAAACACTTTTTTTTAAAGATTTTATTTATTTGACAGAGAGAAACACAGCGAGAGAGGGAACACAAGCAGAGGGAAAGGTAGCGGGAGAAGCAGGCTTCCCACTGAGCAGAGAGCCCGATGCGGGGCTCGATCCCAGGACCCCGGGATCATGACCTGAGCCGAAGGCAGACGCTTAACGACTGAGCCACCCAGGCACCCTCAAAAGCAAACACTTTTTGTGATATAGCTCACTAATCCAGATTAACTGGGAGTCTGATCTAGACTGCTGAGAAGCCTAAAGCGTAGAATATCCCTAAAGGGACTGCCATTATAATAACATAATAATAGCTGACGTTATTAAGTACTTAACGTGTGTCAGGCATGGTATTAAGAGCTTTACGCGTGAATACATTTATAGGAACTTAACTGTCTCAACAGCTGTGGGGAGGACCATTATTATCACCCCTGATTTAGAGATGAGGGAACTGAAGCCAGAGATATTAAGTACCTGGCCAAAGTCTGTCTAATAAATGGGAAAAGCACCAAAGCCTCTGCTCTTGGCCGCCAGGCTACATGGCCATCACGTTTAGTGATTAAGGGGACTGTGTGAAGGGAACAATTAAAGCAGGCAGGCCATTTTTGTGTGGACAGATGAAGGTTTCAAAAGTGCTTGCTATGTGTTTCTTTAAATGAGATGGCCACGGTTTTCAAAATTGCATTTCTATTGTAAATGGGTGAATGAGTCACGAGGTAGGGAGGAGAGGCTTCCTAGGACAGGCTTAGAACAGCTGCCGGCACCTAGACAGGATGCAGTATTTGTTAACTGCCTGACTGAGGTGACTCAGTGGAAAAGGCTTGAGCCTGGTCATCAGAAGCACCTCAGCGCAATCCCACTGATCAGCCATGTGACTCTGAGTACCTTACTGACCTCTTCCGTGAAACGAGATACCCACCCTTCCTCAAAGTCACTGTGAGGAGAAACGAGATAAGGTCTTCCCATTCTAGATGATTCAGTCACCCTCGGCCCCCAAGTTACGTAGGTCACGAGAGTTCGCAAGAAAACATTCTTGGTATAAGATTATATATATATATATATATATATATTTTTTTTTTTTTAAAGATTTTATTCATTTGACAGAGAGAAACACAGCAAGAGAGGGAACACAAGCAGAGGGAATGGTAGTGGGAGAAGCAGGCTCCCCGCCGAGCAGGGAGCCCGATGCGGGGCTCGATCCCAGGCCCCTGGGATCATGACCCGAGCCGAAGGCAGACACCCAACGACTGAGCCACCCAGGCACCCCAAGATTATATTTTTTTAAAGTTACTTTTCAAATGTGTTTGCTCTTGTCACTGTCGATAGACAATTTTCTTAGATGACTCAAATGTCAACCTCAGCCCAGCCTAGGCCAGACTGTCACTATTCTTAATTATCCCAATAGGAATGGATGAAGAGGGCACCTGGGTGGCTCAGTCTGTTCAGCTCAGGTCATGATCCCAGGGTCCTGGGATCGAGTCCTGCATCAGGCTCCCTGCTCTGCGGGGAGTCTGCTTCTCCCTTTGCTCCTCCCCCTCCCACTTGTGCTCACTCGCTCTCTCAAAAATAAAAATCTTAAAAAAGGGGCACCTGGGTGGCTCAGTGGGTTAAGGCCTCTGCCTTCAGCTCAGGTCATGATCTCAGGGTCCTGGGATCGAGCCCCACATCAGGCTCTCTGCTCAGCAGGGAGCCTGCTTCCCCCTCTCTCTCTGCCTGCCTCTGCCTGCTTGTGATCTCTCTGTCAAATAAATAAATAGAATCTTAATAAAACATGATACATAACCCTTTAAAAAAAAATCTTTAAAAAAAAAAAAAAAGAATGGATGAAGATTTACAGAACCCAAGTCTTTGGGATGGAGTAAGGACCTTGTCTTTAATCAAGACCACCACATGGGTTCAGTTCAAGGATGTCCCCAACCATGAACATTTTCATGGTAGGTAGTAGAGTGGACAGGGCACTGAAGCAGGAACCAGGGCACCCAGGTTCTGATCCCACCATTCACTTGATGTGTGTTCTTAGCAAGTCATTTCTACTCTCTAGGCCTCAGTTTCCTCCTCTGCAATTGAGGAACATGAAGAAATGATCCCTAGGGTCCTCTGCAGCTTTCAAATTCTGTAACTTTTGTATCCAGGGAGATCTTAGAAATGAGATGGGATCCCAGCATTTGCTGAATTTCTTCATCCATAAAGTGAGGGAAATGAGCATAATGATAGTAAATGAGCTAACTTGTAAGATCTTTAGAATAGTGGCTGGCACCCTAGGGTGGGTGTTCTCACCTCCTCTGGGGGCTAGATGTCAGAGAACCCTCCCTTCCACGGATCAGAGGGGAAATACGGATCTGTAATGCATGAGCAAGATCTTTGAAAGCAATCAAACACTCAGTTTACTTCTACTCCATCCTAACTGCCCCCCCACCCCGGGGAAGCAGCCTCCTGACCACCGATGAGCACCCCTGCCCCAGAACAGGAAGCTGAAGATGCCATCAGAGGAAGAGGTTTCCCACTACCAGTGCTTATATTAGCTCTTCTGGAGGGCAAAGAAGGAACCGATGAGCTCACTCTGGATCAGAGGCAGTGAGGAGGAGAGAGAGAGAGAGAGACTCAAATTTCCGGAATGTATTTCAGTTTTCTTTTCCGTTTTCTGCAATTTCACTTATGATATCAAGCAGTACGTGGCTGCTGTTTTGGAAACTCCCCTTGGGGGGGCGCCCCTTCTACGGGCCTGACTCTATAAAGGGCCAGCCTCAGCAGCAGCCGGTCCCTGACAGAGGTTCCTGAGACAGCAGGTGGTTCTCACACAGCCTCCAACCACAGGTACCATGAAGGTCTCCGCAGCTACCTTTGCAGTCCTGCTCGCCACAGCAGCCTTCTTCGCTCCTGCCTCTGCCTCCCCATGTAAGTCAGGTCTCGACCACCACAGCCTGGGGCCAGACCCTCACACTGGCCCAGACTTTGCCCTCCTTCGGCTGCAGCATTTATGCTGTTTGAACCCGATGATTTACGTTCCTATATATTGTTTTGCCCAGATGTCCAGCTGTCCCCGAGAGATCTCAAAGCCACTTCATGGCAGGGACTCTCTCTGCTCAATCTTTCTGTCCCCCGGATCTACACCCAAGCCCTTCGGGTGGTAAGTGCAGACCGATGCTGGGGATATTGGCAGGCAGAGGCAGCCTAAACAGACCTCGAAACAGCAAACTCATGCCTATCACCAGCAGGGTTTCTAAGAAACTTCTAAGCTTGCGACAATCCTATTCTTCCTATTTCATAGATGGAAAAAGTGGGGCTTGGGAGAAGATTTTAATTTTTTTTTTTTTTTTAAGATTTTATTTGACAGAGAGAAACACAGCGAGAGAGGGAACACAAGCAGAGGGAATGGTAGCAGGAGAAGCAGGCTCCCCACCGAGCAGAGAGCCCGATGCGGGGCTCGATCCCGGGACCCTGGGACCATGACCTGGGCCGAAGGCAGACGCTTAACGACTGAGCCACCCAGGCGCCCCAGATTTTAACTTTTTAAAGTTTTTATTTTTTTAAGATATATTTGAGAGAGGGAGAGGGTCGGGGGAGGGGCCGAGAGAGAGGGAAAGAAAATCTCCAGCAGACTCCCACTGAGCGAGGAGCCTGACAAAGGGCTTGAGCCCACCACCCCAAGATCATGACCGGAGCTGAAATCAAGAGTGGGACGCTCAACTGACAGAGCCACCCAGGTGCCCTGGGAGAGGGTTTTTTTTAAAAGCCTTGAATGAATCAAGTATTATGCTGACCGCTCTGCATGTACCATGTCATCTAACACTTGCCACTACTCTTAGAGTGGCTGAGCTTGACTTACAGATGGGGAAACAGGGGCCCAGAGGAGTTAAGTAATTTGCCTGAGGTCCCACAGCTAGGAAGTGGGGAAACTGGGGCTCAAACCCAGTTTGTTTTAAAGATTTTTATTTTTTTATTTGAGAGAGGGAGAGCGAGAGAATGAGATGGGAGAAGGTCTGAGGAAGAAGCAGACTCCCCATGGAGCTGGGAGCCTGATGTGGGACTCGATCCCAGGACTCCGGGATCATGACCTGAGCCGGAGGCAGTTGCTTAACCAACTGAGCCACCCAGGCGCCCATCAAATCCAGTTCTATCTGGCCTTTAAATACTCCTACTCTACTGGGAAGTGGTAACTAACACTTTCCAGGGTCATCCTGAATTAATTGACCGACAAAAAGTCCTTCTCTGTTCAGAGCCCTTCTTACCATGCCTCAGCTAGAGGCTCCCAGGATGCAATACACATCCTCAGGCTCCTCTTAGGGGTTAAGGCTGAGCCATGAAGTCTGAGTTTTGGAAGCCTCCCCCCAACCCACTGTAGGCCTCAAAGAAACAAAGTTCTGAATCTGTTCAGGATCCCGGGAGGGTGAAAATAAGGGCAAAGGGCCCAAGAGGAGCTAGGAGGAAGCCCAGCATATCCACAGAACCAAAAGCAAAGGGTTATGGTGTAGGATACAAGTAAGCCTCAAGAATTAGATGAAGGATTGTGGAGATCTTCTCAGTCCTCTGTTGGAATCCCCCACTCTGCTACTGTGTGTCCACGGCCAAGTGACTTTACCTCTCTGAGCTTCAGTTTCAGCCAAAGGAAGATAACAGTCTATCCAGCATAATGTACCCAGCACAATATGCCACGTGCAATGGCAAGGAATACAGGAGTCTCCTTGCTTTCTCCTCCCAGATGCCTCGGACACCACACCCTGCTGCTTTGCCTACATCTCCCGCCGACTACCCTTTACCCACATCCAGGAGTATTTCTACACCAGCAGCAAGTGCTCCATGCCAGCGGTCGTGTGAGTCCAAAACCTGTGGACCCGGGGGGGTGGGGGAGCGATGAGGAAGGGACACCTTTTGTCCCAGAGCCAGTCCCCCACAGGAGCCCTCTAGGAGGCTACCCTATCCACCCCTACCCATCTTCCAGCTGCTCAAGTAGCCATAGCTCCTCCCTCTGTAGCTTCAGATCCCCCCACCACCATCACGTAGAAGATTAGACAAGGAGTTCCAGGGGCTGTTCTCTCGACTCTGAGGGACTGGGTCAAGTCTCTGATCTTTAGGAGTGTGACTTTTACTGTAACGTGACCTACAATACCCCTGCATGGAGAAAAGATGGACACAGTCATCTCTCTCCAATTAAGAACCCCACATTCCCCCATCACCCACACCCAAATGCATTCACCTACAAACTCAGAGGATCTAAAGAGGAGAGGTCAGAGCCCTAGTTACAGTCAAGTGTATTTAAAAGAAAATTATCAATTGGTGAGGAAATGAGGACATGAGATTCTCCTTTAAATATGCAAACTAATACATTTGAAAAAATTGTCTATTACCTAGAAAGTGCCAGCTGTGTATCAAATGCCTTATATGAATCACCCCTAAATTTCAGCATAACAACCCTTACAGGTATGTGTAATTCTCTCCATGTTTCAGATGATGAATCTGAGGCCCAGAGAGGTCTGACAAGTTGCCCAAGGTTACACAGTGAGGGATAGAACCGGTCTTTGGAGCCTCGTCTACTACAGAAAAGTCAACAGTAATTGCTTAAGAAATTTAAGATGATAGAGACTTAAAGAATGAAAATGGGTGCATAGTATTCCATTGTATATATATACTATGCAGCCATCAAGAGAAACGAAATCTGGCCATTTGCAACGACGTGGATGGAACTGGAGGGTATTATGCTAAGCGAAATAAGTCAGTCAGAGAAAGACAAGTATCACATGATCTCTCTGATATGAAGAACTTGATAGGCAAGGCAGGAGTTTGGGGGGGTGGGGGAGAGAAATGAAACAGGAAGGGATGGGGAG
>CM053619.1:16636851-16685366 GCA_028646535.1 Procyon lotor | reverse complement strand
GATCATGGCCTGAGCCGAAGGCAGACTTTTAACTGACTGAGCCACCCAGGCATCCCTCAAAGTTTTTTTAATCCAAGAATTCCTGGGACACTTGCAAAGCTATAGGTATTCAGAATTGGCTTTTGTTCTGGTGAGCCCTTCAAAGTATAGTGGTAATTTTATCTTAACTACTTATTACTTAACTGCTAGTTTTATCTCTGAAAACAAATATTTTTCAGAAGAAAAAAAAAATCCTTCTTTGAGCACCCAAGGGGCAGGTAGAAATGAATAAACCACCATCCCTGCCCTCCCAGGACTCACAGTCTGATACAAGGAAAAGACAGCCGCAGAATGACTAGAGTAACCCTGCGTAAAGAAACATGACAAAAGGAGAGCGGGAGCACAGCCAGCCTCAGGGATGAGGGAATGTTTGCTGCAACAGGTGTTCAAGAAAAGCCCGAAGGACTGGGTACATTAGGCAGAGCTAATGCTGCCAGGACTCTCCTTTGGTTGATACAGCTTTCCCGTGTAGAAAAGCAAGGAGGGCCTCGAGGGTCCGCACAAGGATGCAAAAGCGTTAGAGTGAGCGAGAGGAGCTGGCACTGGGCAAGCCTCGAAAGTCAGGTCCAGTTAAGAGGCTGTTACGGTTACCCATGTGAGCGGTACCGAGGTCCAAAAGGACCTGAAGGGAAGGAGCGATGGGGTAGGAAACCGTCACAGGGGGAGTCAGCAAACCCAGGCAGGCGAGGGGAGCTCAGGAGCAAGGACGAGAGGGGGGTTAAGTGATACTTGGGTTCCTACCCAGACGGCTGGAGAAGTGCAGACTCCCCCCTCCCGCCTCCCCCAAGTCTCAAGGAAGAGCTGTTTAAAGAGGAAAGAGCCAAGGTACCAACATGAAAACCCTGCAGCGATGTCCGTCGGGGAGCTGGAGAAGAGGGGCTGGTAGCTAGGAAACAGCCTTGTGGCTAGAGACAGGACTTTCTTCGGTAGGAGGAAAAGGGGCTCCGGAGACGAGAGTGGCAATCTTTAGCAGTCTTGGTGAGCACCGGCTTCAGAGCTGGTCAGCCTAGGTGAGAATCCCAGCTGTGCCTGTTGGGAGCTTGGACCCAGCAAGCAGTTAGCCTCTCTGAGCCTCCGTATCTTCATCTGCGAAGTGGAGTGAAAGAAATTCTTCCCTCACTGGGTCAAAGGGAGACAAGGAAATGAAACATGAAGTTGGATTACATCCTGGCACACAGTTGGTACCTGATAAGTGTTAACTTCTCCAAATGTACTATTATGTACACAGAAGTGACGGGTAAAACTTGAGTGAAAGCAGTTCATTCACTCACTCACTCGATAAACCCCCCATTAAACCCCCGCACAGTGCCAGACCTAGGGCCAGAGACTTGGGAGAAAAACACGGAAAGGGGCAGCAATTCTGAGAACACCTGCTCTCAAGGGGCAGGCCGAGGAGGCTACTCCCAAGAGAACAGGCAGGAAGAGAGGTAGGAGGGAAGGCAGGCACGTAGGGGGTCCCCAAAATGGGGGTAGGGTTGTTCCTCAGTCTCACATTCTTGAGGAGGAAATGGAGGCCTGAGAAACCCTCAACCCAGATATTCGTTTCCTGCCCTTTTGATTTCCTGGCCACAGGCTGAGGGGGCCGAGAAGAGAGGATAGCAAGTCTGTAGGATTTCCTGTCTGACTCGTGGCTTGAACAAGGGCAGGGGCTTGGTCTGAAGCTCCCTTACCACCCCAAATAAGCAAACAAACACTAGGAGGCATGAGAGCCCAGCATATTCCATCTGCTCCCTTTCCTCTGCACACTAGAAGGGAAGAAAGAGAGATGGTCAAGATGGTCAAGAGGCTCAGAGGCTCAGGAAAGGCAAGGCAGCTTCCTAGAGCACCAACACTATCCAGGACAGAACCTGAAAAGAAACCAAGAAAGCCTCATTGTCACCAGACGACCTAAGTCTTCACTTATGTCTGAAAACATTTGGGCTCCTAAAGGTGCAGGAAAACATCCTAAAGAAGCCAAAAGGAGTGACAGGCCTGGCCCAAAAGTAACATGCTAGTGAGTAGCACTGCTCTCTAGGCCCACGGCCTCCCCCAGATAGAAACAGTCTCCCAGCAAACAGGCAAGGCAGACAGCTGACTGAGCACGAGCCCCGAAGGCTTTTATACATCCCACGCTTGCCGTCAACACCTGCGGAGGTAAGGCCTCGCCCTCCCAGAGGCCTCCACGTTCAGGCCGGTTAATTGGTAGAAGTTCGGGGCCATTGACCTCTCTGAGCGCTGAGGCCCTGTACCAGGACCTTTGGTGTTATGTGGCTCTGATCCCTCCTAAAGAAGAATCCCACAACATTCCAATAACAATACATGTGTGGCATTTTCCAAAACTCCACAATACTATCTCGTGTGAGTCTCACAACAACAGTGCAAAATAGGAATTATTTCTATCTGTATTTTAGAGGTAAACAAATAGATTCAGAGGCCCTAAGTGATTTGACAAGGTGAATCCACTAATGAATAGTGAAATCAAGGCTCAGGGTCATGTCCTTCTGTCATTCACACACACACACTTAGATGCATTCACGTGTTGGGTGTCTACCCTGTGTCGGGCAGTGTTGTCTAAAGCCGAATCACATGTTTGGTCTTTTTAGCGCTTCTGATCTCTCACCTCCTCAACCATGACTCAGTTCCTAGAAGACACCTCTTTTTCTCTGCATCTTGAGCACCAGGCACAGGGTCTGAAATTGAGAAGGCCTAAGAAAAGGCTTGTGGTTGACGAGCTCAGCCCTGGACTCCTCAGGCTCCACATGCCCTTAGCTCTCCAGGCTGCACGGGTTTGGGTGGGGGTTAAATGCCCACAGATCTGCTTTTGGCTTGGAGCCCTACGACCCAACAGGAGAGGAAATATCCTTTCCTTAAAGGCCACAAATCCAACTTTATGGAGCTTCAAGGGTACCCCACCCCAGTACCATCATCGTTGTCCCCCTGGGGCTCAGTCCACCTCATCCCCAAAACTAGCTGTCTGGGTGCTGACCAGGTCTCATCCTGTCCTCTTCTCCCACAGCTTTGTCACCCGGAAGCACCGCCAGGTGTGTGCCGACCCACAGAAGAAATGGGTGCGGGACCACATCAACTCTTTGGAGATGAGTTAGGATGGAGGGCGTCTTGAACCTGCGTCTTGAACCTGAACTCATGCAACCTTCCCTAGTGCTTCTTGTTCTTGCCCTTACCAGCTTGGGAGACTCCCCACAAACCTCTACTCCCAACCCACCCCGGAAGGGCACAGATCCCACCACCCAGCAGCAGCTGCAAAAGCCTCACCCACCTAAAGCTCCCAAGGGCTCCTGAGGCTCTGCCTTGAGCACACAAAGCCCCTCAGCTACTTGGCCCCAGCTCCACAATCGGAAAGGAAGTCAGCCTACCTTGGGAGGCGAAGAAAGGAGGAAGACCAGGTTCCTTCGGTAAAGTCCTGTGGTCACAACTCCTCTCTCAGCCCCTCACTGGGAAGGGCTGACTGGCAAAATGTGAGCAATCAGCTTCCCATTAAAATTCTCTATGCAGGGGCACCTGGGTGGCTCAGTCGTTAAGCGTCTGCCTTCGGCTCAGGTCATGATCCCAGAGTCCTGGGATCGAGCCCCACATCGGGCTCTCTGCTCAGCAGGGAGCCTGCTTCTCCCGCTACCATTCCCTTTGCTTGTGTTCCCTCTCTCGCTGTGTTTCTATCAAATAAATAAAAATCTTAAAAAAAAAAATTCTCTATGCAGTTACCAAGCTGGCTCCTGGTTTGATTGCCTCCTCAGAAACCCTCCTTCCTCACGAGCATTAAGCAATTAATTACATATTGAATTTAACCGTCCTGTCTTTTTAGCATTCTTTAGCAGACTGTGTGTGTCTGTGTGTCTTCAAGTATTTTATTAGGGAGCTCAGATCAAATCTTTGTAGAATGTTCCCTCGTTTGGATTTGCCTGGTTGTTTCCTCATAATTCGATTCAGGTTAAATATGTCTGGCAGGGACACCGCATGGGGGACACTGTGTTTCTCAGGGCAGCACATCAGGGGTACATGTCGGTTTACTGGTGAAGTTGAGTCTGATGGCCTGACGGCCCAGGTTTTCTTGCCACAGCGAGCTTGCTGCTGTGTGCCGGGCACTAGGCCAGGCTTGGGGGGGGGGAATAAAGAAGTGAATGAGCCACAAGCCACAATCTTTAACTTTAGGCAGATTAAACATATGATTAACACCTAAAGGGAAGCAACTGTTCAAAAGACTGTGGTCAGGGGCGCCTGGGTGGCTCAGTGGGTTAAAGCCTCTGCTTTCGGCTCAGGTCATGATCTCAGGGTCCTGGGATCCAGCCCCGCATTGGGCTCTCTGCTCAGCAGGGAGCCTGCTTCCCCCTCTCTCTCTGCCTGCTTGTGATCTCTCTCTCTCTCTCTGTCAAATAAATAAATAAAATCTTTAAAGAAAAAAAAACAAAAGACCGTGGTCACGTTGGCAGTGGGAGTTGGAGAGGGGATGACACCACTTAAGGAGGTGAGGCAGGGTGCTTGGGGGAGAAAAGAGACATCAGAGATGAGATAACTTTTAAATGAAGTTTGAAAGACTGGGGAAACAGTTTAGCAGGTAGGAAAGGCATGACAAGTAGAGAGTACACCATATGCAAAAGTAGGAGGGATAGAAGGCAGCTCCTCACCCACAGAGAAGAGCTCAGTCTCCTGCTGCCAAGGAAGGAGGTGTGTGTATAAAGGGGGCTTTCCCGCTCCTGCCATTTTCCTGATGATGAACCCTAAGAACCACCCCTACCCTTCCCATGGGCTGGTGTGCCGTTTGACAGTTCACCAAATGCTTTGACTTTCTTTCCCATGCATGCCTCACCCACCACAGCCCCTCTGGCTCCCAGACAGGCAGGATTTTCCCACTTTTCAGATGAGGAAACTGAAGCTCTCAGAGGTCAAGTGACTAGCTCAAGGTCATAGGCCGGGCGACTCCAGGGGTGGGGCCTGGGGGGGTGGGGCTCAAGAATGGAACTGGAATCTTCCATTTACCTAGGAGATCTGGTTGCTCAACACTTGGAAGCTTCTACTGCAGAGCCCCAGCCCCTCACCAGTCCCTCTCGGGCCACAGAGGACAGGTTCCCCCCACCCCCCAGCTGCGCCCCCACGCTCCCAACAGCCCTGTTATTGCCCTGCCTGGGTTCCCTCTGGCCCCAGCAGGAGAAGAGAAGTATGGTCTACGAAAAATCAGCTGATATCTTTGACACCTCCAGGTCGATGTTCAAGTACCCATGGCTGGAATACCCAGAAAAGACCAAAGGTGAGGCTAGAATAGACAGAAACAGGGTCAGGAGTGAGGCCTGAAAAGAAAAGCTCCCTGGCTCCCTCTCCCAAGACAGGGGGCTAGTGAGTTCAGCAAATCCACAGGAAGGGTGAGGGCAGGCCACTGGACACTTGGTGGCTCCCTATGGCCTTCAAGGTAAGCTCCAGGACCCTCAAAGATAGGACATCTGTCTCCCCAGCCTCTGCTCCTACATCTGTACCCTGCTCTCTACCCAACTCCCCACTTCCCAGTCTTTGAAAGAAGTTGTTCCCCAGGCCTAACATTCTTCTCCTTTATCTATCGGGCTAATCCCTACGTGGATTAAAGACTGAGCCCCTGGGAAACCTTCCCTGATCCTCCCAGGCAGGTTAGGGACCTCATCTGTACCACCTGTGCCTATATCCTCACATTTGTCTCCCTTTGTTAATCACTAGTAGACAATTCTGTCTCACCAGCTAGATCCGTGGTTTGCAAAGTGGGGGGGTCCCAGGACAACAGCATCAGTATCTTGTTAGAAACGCAAATCGCCAGCCCCCACCCTAGATCTACTGAATCTATACTCAGGATAAGTGCCAAAAACTGATTTTAAGAAGCTTTCCAGGTGATCCTACAGCACACTCAAGTCTGAGAACCACTGAACGAGACCACTGGTTTTCACCGTCAGCTGCACATCAGAATCCTCTGGGGAGTTTTCTGAAAGGCCTAGGCCCTATTCCCAGAGCATCAGATTTAATCAGTCTGATGTAGGGCCAAGGCAGGTTAAAAGTTCCCCCAAATAATTCTAACATGCAGCGTTCACTAAATGCTAAATAAATGAATGCCTGCACGGATGATTCTTAGCCCACCATTTGTACCACAGAATTCAGAAAAGTCATGGCTCCTGTTCACCTACCCCTGTCCTGCTACCAGGTAAGACCCCAACTTTTGCACCCCAGGGGAGCTTGGTTGAAGTGGGAGGAGCAGCAGACTGCCCCTTTCGTTTAAGGCCAGGTCACAGAACCCTTACACTCATCCCTGGGGCTGCTGCTAATTCTGCGTGACCTTGGACAAGTCACTTTCCCTCCCTGAGCCACAGGAGCTTCCTCGGTCACAGGCTCCATTTGTGGAGTTGCTATGAGATACTATCTGTAAGGCCCAGGCTAGGCAGGAGTCCTATAAGGAGTCATTTTTTTTCATTGACGCAGGGATCCTCATACTTAGAGCTGCCAGATAAGATAGAATACTGAGTGCCCAACTAAATTTGAATTTCAGATAATGTTTTTGTATAAATATGTCCCAAATATGGTATCCAATACCAAAAATCTAAATTTTACCTGGACATCCTGCTTTTTATTTGCTTTGTTTTCACTAAATCTGACAATTCTACCCATTGTGAGTCTGCACTCCACTTTCTGAAATCATGGCAATCACCTGACGACCTTGACTATGATCTCAATCACCACACTGAAAACCACTGGCTGAAGCCCCTCCTGCTTGTGGCTCAGAGAACAGACTCTGACGAAGGCTGGAGAAGAGATAGGAGTGAGTTCTAGCCACATCTGCGGAGAGAAAGTCCCCTGAGCCACCCACCACCCTCCACTGCAATCAGAGCTGCAGTTCCACGACCATTTAAGAGATAGGTTGTTTAAGGAAATTCTCCTTTTCCAAGTAAACTGTGAAGTGCCATGAAGGCAGGATGATGACTGCCTCCCCAGCACCTAGCACAGGGGTTGGCACTTAGCAGGTGTTTGGTAAGTACCTGCTGCACGCCTGAGTGAACGGGCAGTCGCCTGTCTTTTTTCCCCTCTTCTCTCCACACCTCCCTCACCACTTGCCTTTTCATCTCCTTGCCCAGATGGCCTTTTCAAAGTGCTCTGAGATCCTCAAATAGCCAAACGGTGTACTCAGATTGGTTTATAGATCAACAAGGGCTTCACAATCTTTATCTCATTTGTTCTTCGGAACAAGGGGTACGGAAAGAACAAGGATTATTAGCTCCATTCTGCAGATGAGAAGGCTGAGATGTTGGTGGGTGAAGTCACTTGCCCAAGTCACACAATGGGTAGGAGGTCTCTGACTCTAGCTGAGATGAGAGACTAAAGGGTATCCCTCTTACCTAGTCCCTTTTTATCCTGGTCCTTTTTCTGGCTGAGGAATATCCCCTGCCCCTGCTGTGCCATTCCCAACCCCTAGATGCCAAAGGAAGAGTTTCCCCCCAGCCCAGAGTGCTGGAGGCAGCACCCAAGTAAGCCACACTCAGTGCCTTACTGCTACTTCAAGAAGCCTGAGATCTACACACACTGGCACACTCTGTATGATCAGCGACAAGAACGGGAGGCCCAGAAAATGTTGCGGAAAATGAGAGATCACCCTAGGTGTGCTTTGCCCCTCCCTATTCCCCCACACCCTTCATACCTTCTAGGAAAGAGCGAAGGAGAGGGAAGGAGTGGGGTGAGGGGTGGGGCTAATCAGCTCACAGATCCAGGAGAGAGGAGCCTGGGGCAGGAGGAGGAGCATCTGTCTTCCTCCCATCTCTGAGCTGGGCTGAGGACAAGGGAAGAGGAAAGTTTGTGAAGTGCGGGAGGGAACAAGGGGACCAAGGCTGTCGGTGCAATTTCTCACACAGGCAACTCAAAGAGAGCACGCCCATCCAAAAATTCCATCTCCCTATAAGCAAGCTGACTATAAAATCTCAGATGAGATCCAAGCTCTTAGACCCTACCAGGAACCCCCTGAAGTGGCAAAGATTAAAGGTCAGGGACCACGGTGAGAGGGAGAATGGGGAGACTCCCTTTCTGTGGGTTCCCCTACCCTGGGCTCACATTATCCTTCAACCCTCAGTCACTGCCTACAAAATGGAGGGAGGAAAGGAAAAGGGATTGGATGAGCTCCTGTTTGAAGTTCTACGACTGTATTAATCCCTTTCTTTCTCTCCACTGGCTCCCTTGGGCGGGCAGGAACTCACAAAAAGCCTGGAATCTCCCAGAGAGCAGGAGCAGTTCTATGCAGCACAGGTGAGAGGTGGCAAGGGGGTGGAGCATGGCTGAGCTGGGGAGCAGAAAGATGCTTGGGGGGGGGTTTTACGATATTCCAAGACAGAACTCCAGCTGTGTCCAGAGGCGCTGTAACTGATGGAGGTGGTGTCTGAGTCTCTTCCCTTTCTTCCACCCCTGTTCTTGCAGGCTCTGGGATGCCTGGGCATCAGTGACAAGTTTGTCATGGAGGCACTATGGCAGGTGGTGAGTCTGGGGCTGCATGGAGCGCGTGAGAGAAGGAAACGGGGTCTGAGGTATGTCGAGCATGGGCACAGGGGCACAGACAAGACTGGCCAGGGTCCAAGGATGCTGGGTCAGATGCAGTGAGGAGAGACCTGCCGGTGTACAGCATGCCCCATCTCATGTCCTTGACTTCCATGAGGGGCAGCTTGGTGGGGCCGGGGGAATCTGAAGGTCCCCTCTGTCTAACGGAAAAGACCCTCAACTAAAAAGCAGAAAACTGGGACTGAGTTCATTCTCTACCTTAATCGAATCAATGCCCCGTGCTTATATGCCAATTTGTAATGGGGAACATGCATTCTTATCCATACTCTCATTTACATCTTACAAATTCGGAACAGGAAGAGGCATCTGCATTTTTCTAATGGTAAAATGAAAATATGAGAGTGAGCCAAGTGACTTGCCCAAGGTCACATAGCTACTAGATACCAGATAGGGATCTGAACAAAAGTCTTACTCCCGAGTTGTGTTCCTCCCATTGTACATCCTGCCTGTTGTATTCTGTGTTTGAGCATAGACCGGTCACTCTTGGTTTCCTCACTTGTAAATGAAAAGTAAAGCTGAGATGATTCTTAATTCTCTGACATTCCATCACCATACGGCATATCTCCACCACCTGTCTCTTAAATAAGGCCCAAACTGGTCCAGAGAAAGTGAAGTATGAGGCCTGTCGAAGCCTGGCCATGCTAGGTGAGTACATGCCCTCCCCGGGAGGGGAGTGGGGGAAAGTGAGAAGGGAAGCAGTGCAGCCCCTTTCCCCTTTGGGTAAGGATACCCACTTCTACATGGCATTTGGCAGGATCTGGGCTTAGGTACTATGGGCAGAGAAAGTGGGGTGAAAGGAGAAGAGATTGGGAGGGATGGGGCGGGGCCCTGGAGCTGAGGCCATGCTCAGCCAGCTGTACTAGTGTCCTGGGAGGATGGGCAACACCTCGGGATCCAGTACTTAGAACTCCTGTCTCGAGGGCACAGTGGAGTCAAAGGGATCCTGGCAAAGAGGAACATCCCTGAGGCTCCGCCCTGACCCGAGGACCCTCCCTTGTCCAGGCTGCCTGCATAAGCACGTGATCCAAGTTCTCATCACACAGCTGAAGGGGCAAAATGAGGGGCGAAGGATGGATTCTCTGACAGGGCTTCGAGTGGCTCTGAACTCCTGGGCTGCTGTCCCCAAAGACAAGGTGATTGGGAGGAGAGTCAATAACTGAGGCAGGTAGGACAAGGTAACTGATGGTGCTGGCTGCATTGGGTCAGGGAGCAGGTAACCTAGCTCCTAGCCTTGATGGGAGAAGACATTGTCCCTGCAGAGTTCCCTGGGGAACAGCTTCCCTGAATAGACACACCGGCGTGGCCACGTAGGAGTCACACAACCCCTGAAAAGCCGGCTTTCAGAGCCGCAGTTCGCTCATCTCCAAAATGGAGATAGTCAACATTCATCATGATGAGCAGTGAGTAATGTACAGAACAGCTAAATCACTAAACTGAAACTAACTTAACACTGTACGTTAACTATACTAATACAACACTGTATGTTAACTATATTTCAATAAAAATTCATTAACAGACTTAACAAAATGGATAGTAATTATAGCATTGTTGAGGAGATTAAATGAGATAATGTTATGTAAAGCACCTCGTTCAATGCCTGTGTTTTTTAAATGGTAACCATTATCATCCCTAAAATAACCTACTAAAGAAAAAAACCTCTCTCAAGAGGGGAGAGGGATCAAGAGAGTCTGCAACATTGCTCAAATTTTTTCCCTTTTAGGGTCCTCTTACTTTGACCCCATCACTGCTCCATGTGAAATAGAAGTCCTCATCCATCCATTTACTCAACAAATATATATTAAACAGCTATCACATGCCAGGCACTGTCCCAGGCCCTTAAGGTGCATCAGTGAACCAAACAGACTAAGATCCCCTGCTCTTGTGGAGTTTACCTTTTAGTTGAGGAGGCATATAATAACTAGTAAACTTAATTATATGGTATGTCAGAGGTGACAAGTGCAGTGGAAAAATTAGGTAGCAGAGTGAGGATGATCAGGAATGCCAAGTGGGGATGGGACTAGGCTGCAGTTTTAAACACAGAAGGGAGGGAAGGCTTCATTTAGGTGTCATGTGAGCAAAGACATGAAGAAGATGATGTTAGCCTTGCAGATATCTGAGAAAAGGCATTCCTGGCAGAAGGGCCAAACAGTGCAAAGGCTCTAAGGCAGGAGCATGCCTGGCATGATCCAGGGAAAGCAAAGAGGTCAGTATGGCTGCAATGGAGTGGAAATAGAGAAAGTAGCAGAAAGTGAAGGTAGGTCAAAGTAGTCAACAGGAGACTCAATTATACTAGATCTAGATTGACCAGATCTACTAGACTAGATTATACTGCATCATTGCTTTCTAGATGACTTCAAGTACCTGGACTTTTACTCTGCGTGAAGTAAGGAACAAAGGAGTGACATAATCTAACTTACATTTCAAAAGGTTCCCTGTGCTGTGCTGAGAAAAGATGGGAGGTGGGGGTGAGGCATCAGGTGGAGGCAGAAAGACCGATTAGGGGCCACTAACACAATCCTGGGGAGATATAATGGTGGCATGGACCATGGTTGTAGTGGGATGAGTAACTCTTGACAGGTTGAATATGAGCTAGAAAAGACAGTGAGGAAAGCAGGGTGAAGCCAACTATGACGTTCCTGAAAGTGGAATAGGTTTGGAAGTAATATCAGAAGCCCAGGTTTGACAAGTTATGTTTGAGACATCTACTGGATCTCCAAGGGAAAGAGCAGGTAGAGTTTTATGTACAATTTCAAGTTTAGAAGTCTGAACCAGAGAAAGGAATTTATGAGTTGTGGACATCCAGACAGCATTTAATGTCATTCAATTATATGAGATCACTAAGGACCAAGTATGAAGTCTTGGGTCATCGAATATTAAGAGCTCAGGAAGAGGAAGAACCAGTAAAGGCCAGACAGCTGGCCATTACATAGGAAGACAACCCAAGAGTATGGTATTCTGAAAAATCAAGTGATGAACATATATCAAGGAAAGGAATCAAATCAGCTACATCAAATAATATAAGGACTAAGAACTGATACATAGATTAACAATGCACGAATCCTTGATTATCTTAACAATTTTGGTGGGGTCGTGGGAGTGTAGGTCTGACAGAGTTTTAAGAGTAAACGGGAGGAAAGAAATTAGAGATGGCAAGAATGGACAACTTTCCAAGTTTTGCTGGCAAGGGCTGTAGCTGGCACCAGGGGGTGGATTTTAGAAAAAAAAGAAAAATAATAACATGTTTCTATGATCCAGTAGTTAGAAAAATGATGACTTTGAAGAGAAAAGAAAGAGTTGTGATTAGGTGAGAAGAAATGAGCTCTAATACACAAGTGGAAAGACTGACTTTAGACAGATGGTCAGAGTCTGTAAGTGGAGGGAAGAACATATGGGTGCAGGTGTTGGACAGAAATGGTGGTAGGTGCCTCTGGAACTTCTTTTCCAGTTACTTATATTTATTTGCTCAGTAAAGTAGGAAGCAAGGCCATCATCTGAGAGTTTAGAATGGAGGAAGAAGTGTTTGAGTTTCCAGAGGACAGGGTGTGAATCAGAAGGGTGGGAAAAAGAACTGCCCAGGGAAAAACAGTATGGTTATTAGGTTGCACTAAGGGTCTACATGAGGTTTCTGTTCACACATTTAAAGATCAGTTATCATGACTCTGTGCTTTTCTCCAGAAAGTGCAGGCACAGAGTAATTGGAGTGCTGACTAAAATGAAGCAAAAGGAGGTATAGGAGTTGAGTGAGGCAAGCAAGTGACTATAGTAGGACCATGGAGTTTAAGCGAGGTAGAAAGGGAAGAAAGCGAGGAGCAATGAAAAGGGCTCAGTGGACCATTAATTCTTGTGCAGTCCAACAATTATTGGCATCAGGAAGTGAGCTGGAAAGATAGGAGGTGATGGTCAGAGAGTGGGGTCCATGAAATGGAAATCATGGAGAAGTTACAGTAATGGATAATGATAAAAACCTGTGAAAATTAATGGCTGACATAGAATGGAGGACAAGGACAAGATTATTGGAAAACAGGAGTAGGTTCAATGATATGTTTATTTTTTAAATGTCAGGAATTAAGACAGCAGAAGTGCTGAAGAGAGTGATACTCATCCATCCACAAGATAAAGTCATCGAGAAATGAGGAGATAAGACCTAGGAGCAAGTAGAGGACAGCAAAAAAAAGGGGAAGTGGGTAAAAGAATATGAGGACATGAGGAGGAGGGACAATGCTCTAGAAGTAGCAGTGAATTGCCATCTTAACAAAGCCTGGCTGAAGACATAGTCCCCCTGCCCATTTCACTCTTTGTCTCCCTCAGAGGACTCAAGTCGGGGATGAAGAGAAGTTGGTACCTGTGCTGCAGATGCTGATAAATAAGTCATCGAACGAAGCAGCTGTGGAGGCAGCCCTGTGCTTGGGTTTCCTGAGGCCCTGCAGCAACATAGCCCAAGAGTTCTTGCTGCACTGCCTGAGCCAAGGGTCCAAAAGCCAGCAGATGAAGGTGTGAGGGGCAGGAGGCTGGGCTCCCTGGGAGTGCTGGGGAGCCAGAGGCTGGTGTTGACTCTGGTACAGTCTAGACCCCAACATACCCAACGAGAGAAGTGAAGCTTCAGCAGGGGCACTGTGGGGCCCTCTGTGTGACTGTGAATATTTATATGCATGAATATGGGGTCACACAGATGAAAGTGTCCATGTGTCTGTATGTATTTGGTTTGTGTGAGTGTTCATTTATAAATGTGCCCATATGTGCACACATGAACTTATTTTCTCAAAAGGCAAAAAGGCAGGAGAATGGACCCCATCTGTTCCCCACAAGTTTTAGGCTCAGCCCTCAAGCTTCACTGGCCATCCAGATGCCTCTTGGCCCTGTATACCCCACTCTGCCCTGTCTGACCCCCCAGGCACTCAAGATGCTGGTCAAGATGATGCATGTCCACACGGCCACAGTCACCAGAGCCATCCTAGACCAGCTATGCTATTCTAGTGTCCTGGAGGTAAGCTATCAGACTGCCTAGGACCCTCTCTTCTACAGCACTAGCACAGGGGTGAGGGATAAGGAAGAGAGTCCATCCTTCACAACTGCCCTCAGCACCGCTTTGAAGCCACCCAGATGCTCAAGATCATTGGGCTGGAAAAGATCCAGGCACAAGGGCTGGAGGGACTCACATTTGACCTGCTCTGGAAGAAGACGTATAACGAACCTTTCCTTGTAAGTGAGACTGAAGTTCCCAAGCCCAGACAGCCCAAACCCACCTCCTTTCCCTTCTCTGAAGACCTCCGCTGGCTTGGCTCCCACCACACTGCCCCCACAAAGTATCCTATTCATTCTAAGGCACTAATGCACTCCCTCTTCCCCTGTTGCCCTAATGCGGCGCATGTTTTCAAGCCACCTTGCGTTTGCTCAGGCAGTTCTCTCAGTGAAAAGTGCAGAGACATCCCTCCCTCCCTCTGCAAGGTAAAAAACTGCCTCATGGTATTTATTCACTCCTCCCTCCTCCTGCCTGTCATAGTAAGATGGCTCCCGCAAAGCCAGTCCAAACGCCTCCTATGGGAACCTTTCCCAAACCACCTCCAACAGAATGAACCCTGCCTTCCTCTGTGCCCCTTTGCTTCCATCTTTATTGTAGCTTGTTACAGAACCAACCACAGAACTTCTAAAGACATTTTGCTGAAATGTAAATCAGACTGTGTCTCACCTCTCCATGCAACGTTTCAGTAGCTCCCCAATGCCCTCAGGAAGACTTACGTTGCCCATTCAAGGCCTGCTTCCCTCTCTAGCTTCATCTCTCCCCACTCCTGCCCAGGGCCACACATCAGTTAAGCTTAAAATGATTCTGTCTTCATTTATACCTGTTATCCCAGTGTACTTCCTCAGAGTGCCCCACTTTGAAGAGTCTGTGTGCTCACCTAGCTAAACTGAAATATTTTCTGTTCCCTAACCTGTGTGTGCTCTCTCCTGCCTCTAAGATTTTGTATATGCCCTTCACTCTGCCCAAAAAAATCGCCCTGCCCCCAGCCCTCTACTGGTTACTACCCTTCACACTTAAGGCTTCAACTGAGCCATCATTTCTTCCAGCAAATCTTATTGGTACCCAGACTGAGGAAATCCTCCTATGTTCACTCTATAGTTAGTTCAGTCGTACTGCCTACTCACTGGTCTGGTTCCCGTACCAGACATGTTCCTCAAGGCAAAGACCATTTGTAGCACAAGGTCAACCTTCAGTAAAGGTTCTTGAACACTTCAAGGTATGCTCCCATGTTCCTTTTCTCTGTTGTCCCACCTTAATCCTCCTTCAGGCTATGAGGCAGGCTGTGGCTGACACTGTGGAAGACCTCAAGATGAAGCCTACAATGATGAACTTGGTGGAGGCGTGAGTGGCTTGGGCTGGGAGCTGCCGGAGCCAAATCCTAGGCTCTGGGAAAGGGGCACAGGGTTGGAGAGAGCTGAAAATCTGACCCCAATTCTTACTTCTCACTTGCCCACGCCCCTGGCCGACTCACTCTCTGACCCCTGGGATTTTCTGTCTGTAAAAGGGGGCTGATAATACTTACCACTCAGGGTTGCTATGAAATAGGAGGACGTGAACAGGTTCTGTAAAAGGTAGAGTTCTGGTCAGATTTGAGTCCTAATTGTCATTCAGTGTCTCCTGGCAAATTGCAGTACCTGCCTTTCCCTTCCTAGCTCCTTTCCTGACCCAAGTAACAAGAGGGAGCAATTGATGAAATTAGCATCACTCGTTGGCCTTAGGCCTCACTCTGGGCTGCAAGAAGAAACAACCAGGCTTCCTCCCCTACCCTCTAAATGGATAACACATTCCCTTCTACATAGGCAACTGATGAACTCAAATGCCACTGCACGCCAGGAAGCAGTCATCTCTTTGGTAAGGCCAGCTCTGCTTCTCTGACCAGATGCGTTGATGGCAGGGGGAATAGGCAAGTGAGCACAATTACTCAGGGGCAGAAAGGGCTATAAAGTTTGGGGAGGTTTGCTGGCTTATTTTAGAATTCCAACCCTACCAGGAATTGAGAGGTAACATCTTTTTCAGGATAAGAGGTAGGTGGGATAAAGGACAGGAGATGGGTATGAGAGGTGTTTCTTAGATAGTCTTGACTCTTCCTGGTGTGATCAGTATGCACTGAAACCCAATGCAGTGGCCCCAGAAGGGGAAGAAAGGGATACCTCAGCTGGGGAGCCATAATACCCCCTCTCCAGGCCACAGGGTCATCAGAGGGGGACCAGAATGGAAAAGAGCACCGATGGGGCATGTTCCTAGGCTGGCTACTTAGTCACTCTCATGCTGCCTCTGCCAGGGCGTCCTGGGGATCCGCAGCCCACAAGTGTACCACTTGCTCCTGGACATGCTAGACACAGAAAAGAGCCAGGCTGTGAAGAAAAGTGTAAGGCATTCCCATCCACCTCTTCTGCTTCTCTACCCCTCCTCTAAACCTCTCCTATCCATCCTCACCACTTGTTCTTTGTCATGAGGGATAAAAGGGGAATGAGCCTCAGACACTATCCCTCGACTTCATTCCTTGGGGCCAGAGAGCACCCTCCTCCCCGAGGTGCCCCCTCCACTCCCAGCCTTGGCCTGAAGTGAGCCACCCACAGGACCTTTGTTTTAAATGCAGCTACAAGAAACCTTAATTCTCTTGGCCTCAATTGATCCCTGGATCCAAAACAAGCTCAAGAACAAGGTTCTCTTTGTATATGAGGAACTAAAGACTAATGAGAAGGAAGAGCCTACAAGGTTCCGGAAAGAGCCTGAGAACCCAGAAGAGTTAATTATCCAGGACTTTCGACTTGCACAGCTGAACCCCTTGTTTATTGCGAAGTCCAGAGGCACATCAGATCAACAGAAAAAGCTGAATGCCAAGAAAGGCTCTGCCTTCCTACCCTGCTTCTCTAAACCAAAACACAAGGCACCAGTCACAGGGCCCTGGCTGCCAAGGATCAGGAAGCAGCTCCAGATCCTTGCTAAAACCTCCCAATAGGTCAGTTCTTCGGGCCAAGTCCCTACTCTCTCCTTGAAATTGCTTTGCAAGCTCCCCTGAGAAAACAATCTATACCTATCTTCCATGAATAAATGAGTATCACTCTACCTATCACTGCTGGTTCTTGTCAGGGGCTGCATGGAAACTCAGATCTCCTCACTCCTGGTTGAGTATTAATTCACTCAGCCACATGTCCTTTTCACAAAGGGAAAGAGAGAGCTGCTCCAGTAGCCAACCTGCCTCTCTAAATCAAGCCCTTGTTTACACCAGGAATTTTTTTTAAGATTTTATTTGACAGAGAGAGATCACAAGAAGGCAGAGAAGCAGGCAGAGAGAGAGTAGGAAGCATGCTCCCCACTGATCACAGAGCCTGATGCGGGGCTCGATCCCAGGACCCTGAGATCATGACCCTGGGCCAAAGGCAGAAAGGCTTTAACCCACTGAGCCACCCAGGCACCCAGGTGCCCCTTACACCAGGAATTTGATAAGCCTCTGCCCAGAGTGGGCTATAGAAGGAAAAGTAGGAGAAAACCCTGGAAAGCTTGGCTGTTGGACCATTTTCTCTCACTAACTTGTCACCCCACACCACCACGTCCCAGTGGTCAGGGGGTAACGAGGCTATACTCAAAACCAACCATCTGTCTCTTCACCACCTGCTTTCTGCCTTCCTGAGGATCATGCCCTGTGACAGGCCCTATTTACTGTCTAAAACTGCTTCAGTTTCTCCAGTGTTTGTTCTAAAGGCTTGTTTCCCTTTGCCAATAGGACCTAGTACACCAATCCCAACAATCTACATCCTCTATTAAAAAGAAAAAGCCCAGACTTTGTGGAGTCAGAAAAATCTGAAGTCTAAATCCTAGGGTCCATCACTTTTTGAACTTTGGACAAGTTACTTGATCTTTGTTTCCTCATCTATAATAAAATGAGAATAATGCATACTACTTCAGAGAGCTCCTCTGAGGAGTAAATAATATAAATCCTAATAGAGTGCCTAGCACCACATAGTAAGCGTTCAAATGGGAGCTGCTTTTCTCCCTTTTCCTCTCTTCAGTGTTGTCATGTGACCCTGCGACCACTAGAGGTTAAAAACGTCCTGCCACCTCTATTAATTCCCCCAATCTGATTGAAGTGATCTAAGGTGAGGTCAACTTCTTCCGATTAAGCAGAGAAAGGTCAAAGTAAAATAGATGCTCCTTTCTATTTCCCCACACTCCAGGTTCTAGAGTGGTCCAGTTATTCTGAATTCAACACGGTGTGTATCACTCAGCTATATTTCCCTACCTACCCCACCACTTCTAGATGCATGTTTTGCCTCACAGAGTTGTTAAGTAAAAACTGAAAGAGTCGTTTCACTATTCTGGAGTATAAACAACACTCCCTCCACTAGTGTGGTGCAAAGACCAAAAATGGCAAAAATGATCCTCCTCTCTTGCCCACTCTGCACCTTTGGGCCAATGAACAATCCAACCCAAATCTCCCTGGGCCGTTAACAGCCTGTGGGTACAAACAAGGCCTTAATAACTACGTAATTCAGGCTCTCAACTCCTGCAAAATCCTGCCCACAGATCAACCTCTGCTCCTCTCCTCCATATTTCTAGCTTAGATGATGATGGTCTTATTACTTGACCAGATACCAGTCTCTGCTCAACATCTCAATCCTAATCTCACCAATCCTCATCAGAAGATTTAAGACAGCACCGAACATAAAGCTCTGCAGAGAACACCCACCATCCGGTACATCACCAATGTATTAGAGCGTTCCCAGTACAAAAGCCACCTAGATGCAACATTCTGACAAACACGCTTAATTAATCCAAGCTATGGCCAGTTTCTCTCTGAAGCCTGAAATGCCCACTTCTTTCAGCCAACATGGTCTGTTGTTATTGCTCTTTGGACAACATCCAAAATACGTAAAATTTCCCCCCTCTTCTCTCTCCTCTCTTGCTAACGAAATCTCTGAATACACCCTCCAATGGCAGCAGAAACGACAAGAGGCATATACACCCTTCTCCTCTTCCAACATTCTCATCCATGTCTGTGCTAAGTGAAATCTGGCTCTCTCCCTTGAACTAGCTTCTTCCCAAAGTCTTAGGTGTTGCTCATCCTCCTCCATTCCTTTCAGTGTCACCATTGTCTTGTGCCTTCATATAAAAATCACTGCTTCTGAGGGTCTTGGCTCTCCCGTTATCCCACCCTCTGGTCCACTTCTCAGTTTCATTGCCTGAACCTTAGTCTTGCTATCACCATGATGGTAACAACATCCACCACCCCATCTCCTCAGTTCTTGACCTCAACTACAAGGTTTTCTCTCCTCCATTCACTTCAGCCACCCACTTCCAAAGTCATATCTAGCCCCTCACATCCCTGGGAATTGCTTCATCTCCAAAATCCTGAACATCTACTTTAGGACCCAAAGCTATCTATTCAGATTTTTTTTTTTATCCCCACTACCAGTTCTTTGAATCTCATCAATAACACTTAGCTCTTGACATCACTACATTCTTCATTAACTTCCTTTTTTTCCTCCTACTCAGCCTGGATTTCATCCATCAACCACTATCCTCACTCTACTAGGCATGAGACAAATTTGAAATTTTTACTAGTATCTGACTTAGTAAAATCCCTAACCCTGAATCAAACTGCCTCTGTTCCTATAAACAGGTTGTTGATTAAAGATAGAGAAAAATCACATATCCATACAGACTTGTACCCACAAAACACTTGCCCCCTATGTTAATTGAGCTTTTATTGTTGTCTGGCGATTTTATGGGTTCCTAATCGTAATATTTTCCTATTTCCTACAATGGTTGTTTCAAGCCTTCTCTGCTATCCTCACATTTACTACAGTCTCTTCAAACTAATCATATTCCACAACTCTCAGCAGACCATTATACTTTACTATACTCAGGAGGGGAAAAGACATCAGATGGAATTACCTCAACTTCCTACTACCTCTGTTATAAGCATCCTTATACATAGTAAAGGGCACACACAGGCTCTAAGTCTAGATCCTTGGATTAGGATCCTTGGATTAGGATCCTGACTTTGCCACGCGCTAGAAATGTGATCCTGAGCAAGTTGCTTAGACTCTCAGTGCCTCTGTCCCTCACTGTACCCTCTGAAAAGCTCCAAGTGGCAATCAAATACATTTATACCATTTACCTCTTCTCTGAAGTGTTTCCTATACTTCCTTGGTTCACAGCATTGTTGAGAATTAGTTAACACACAGATCGCTTCTAACAGTGCCTGACACATGGTAACCTCCCAATAGATGTTAACCATCTGTTACCATTATTATCAGCAACTGCAACTATCCTTACCTCCTATAACAATGCAAGAGGCATTCTCCTCTTCTAAAGCAAATCCTCCACTAATGTTCTGGTCACCATTCATTCAAGGGATGTGAATATTATCCCCATCTCCTTGCAAGGTGTATAAACATGCTTCATACCCATCTTAAAAATCTCCCACAAACCCACATCCTTGCCTAGATGCCTGCTCTTCTTAATTCATCCCACCTCTAACCATCCTTCATAATAAAGATTCTTAGTTGCCCATATTATTGGTCTCCATTTCTCTTTTTATTATCCACCATCTTTCAATTTGAATTCAGAATTCAACTTTCTACCAAAAAGGCTTTTGCTAAGGCAGTGGCTTCAAAAGGGGAAATTCTGCCCCCAAAAGGACACTTGGCAATGTTGGGAGACATTTTTAATTGTCACAACTGGGGGCTGCTACTGGTGTCTTATGGTAGAGGCCAGGGATGCTGTTAAACGTCCTACAATGCACAGAGCAGCCCCCCACAGCAAGAAATTATCCAATCGAAATGTCAGTAGTACCAAGGTTGAGAAACCCTGTGGTGAGATAATTTACAACCTCCGTATCACTAAATAGCAGTGATTTCTATCCTTTGTACGACTTAGCCTGGCTTGAGCACTTGAAACCACTAGCTTCTCCCTCCATAAAATCCACTCTTCCCTTGGATTCTACCAACAACTCACTGGACATTCCCAATCTTTACTCTCAGGATCCTCTTCTATTATCTCAAATATTAGCATTTCTCAAGGTCCTGTCCTAAGCTCTTCTCTCTCTACATACTGTCTCCCAAACCATTAAAATCAACTGAGGCTTTTTTTTTTTTTTTTTTATTCCCAGGCCTAACAGATTTCATTGTCTTGGAGTAGAACCCAGCATCCTTGTTTTAAAAAACTTCCTCACTAATTCCAATACACAGCTTGGATGGTGAAGCAATACTCTAGACAGTCCTACAATAATTATATCCCCGCAGTACTTTACCATTTATATATTAATGGCTCTCATTAATCTCAAATCTGTATCTATAACAGAGTCATTTAGTCAATATTCATTGAGTACCTATTCTGAGCCTAACACTGTTCTAGGCAGTAGGGTAGAACAGTGAACAACAGACCAGGTTCCCTACTCTCCTGGAGCTTATATTCCAAGAAGAGAGAAACTGACAACCACAAAAAGGTGACTCCAATAGTGATAGATACTGTGATGACACTGTAAGAGGAGATATGAGAGTCACTGGAGAGAAGCATTGTTTTAAATAGGAAGGCCAGGGACAGTAGGTGAAATATGACCCAACATTGCAGTGAAAAGGAGTCAGCCATGTGAATATTTGAGGAAGGAGAATCCTAGACAAAGCATATGCAAAGATACTGAAGTAGAAGCATATTTGGTACCATCAAGAATTATGACCAATGTGATTAAAACAAGGTAAGAATGGATAAATGTTACATAATAAGGTTGGAGAAGGAGAGAGAACAGATCATACCAGCTTTGCAACCCAGGGTAAGGAATTTATAGCCTACATGTAATAAAAAAGTCAATGAGGTGCCTGGCTGGGTCAGTTGGTAGGGCAATGACTCTCAAGCTCAGGGTTGTGAATTTAAGTCCCATATTGAGCAAGGGGACTATTTAAAAATAAAAAGTCAATGAAAGGCATGACACAGTCATTCACATCTTTACAGTATCATTTGACTGCTATGGTAAAAACAGATTTTAGCGGAAGAAGATTGTGGAGGGGACCTATTAATGGGCTTTGCAACTGTACAGAAGACAGATGATTTTAGTTCATACCAGGATTGTAACCAAGAATATAAAGATGGTTTGGGGACATATTTTGAAGATAAAATTTTAAAAACCTGCAGGTACAGGACGAATGAAAGAGAAATCAAGTGTAAATTCTAAAGTTTTCGATCTGGTCTGGGAGGACCGTGAAGACATTTACTGAGATGAGGAAGCCTAAGAAAAGAGAAACAGATCTGGAAAGGGAGATCAAAAGTTCTGTTTAGTCCCAGCAGAGTCACCAAAAGAAGAAAAAAGAAAATGTTCTGTTCAATACATCCTAATGAAAAGGTCAACTAGAGGAGCACCTGGGTGGCTGAGTTGGTTAAGTGTCTGCCACCAGCTCAAGTCATGATCCTGGAGTCCCATGATGAAGCCACACGTCCAGCTCCCCACTCAGGGGGAGTCTTCTTCTCCCTCTGCCCACCCCCCGCTTGCGCATGCACATGCTGTCTTCTCACACTCTCAAAAAAATAAAATCTTAAAAAAAAAACAGACTAGGTCAAGTAGGAAAGTGAATATAATCCAGAGTTAAGGGCAGAGGTCAAGACTAGAGACTTAAATTTGGCAGTCATCACTGTATTATTAGATGGTATTTAAAGCCACAGTCTGAATAAGTTCCTCCAGGATAAAAATGGGTGTAAACAGAAAGACAAAGGTGATCAGAACAAGCCCTGAGAAACTTCCAACATGTGAAGGTCAAGTAGGGAAACTAGCAAAGGAGAAAACAGTGAGCAAAGAAAAAAATCAGGGTGCATCATGTTGAATGCCACTGTTTTCTAAGCCGCAGATTTGCACACCCAGCTGCCTACTGAAATCACTCCCCTCATTTGTTCCCAAACCTGTTCCTTCTCCCAGTGTCTTCTATTTAAATGAACAGCACATCTACCCAATTACCAGGCCAGAAACCTGACTTCTCTCTCCACAATTTCTGACATCCAGTCAAATCCTGTCAAATGTCCCTCCCTCATTTCTCAAATCAAATTAGTTCTCTCCTCCTCATCCAGTCATTGTCTGAGCTCAGACCAGGATCTCGCTCACCTGGCTTACCATTCTGTCTCCAGTCCAGTGTCTCCACAAGGCAGCCATAAGAATCTTTCAGTTGACGCCACTCAGGTCAGGCCATGCCCCTGGTTAAAATCTTTTAGTGACTCCCTATTTGAAGGCAGGGGAAAAATGAAATTCAAGGACCTTCTCACCAAGTTTGCTTACCTCTCCAGTCTTACCTTTTGCAGGCCCCTCCTTGAACTCCTCCCTCTAATTCACTCTTTCTCTTACCTCCTGACTTATTTGTTCATGTTGTTCGTTTTCTGCTGGGAACACCATTTCCTCACCCAGCCTTCATACTTGGCCAACTACTACTCTTCCCTCAAGACCTGACTGGATTAAGTCTTCTACCAATCAGCCTTTAAAGCACCTTGTACTTATTCTCACTGGAGTATTTGTCAGACCTTATACTGTCTGTCTGCTTGATGGGCAACATATCCAGCATCTTGTGCAATGCCTCATCCTAGGTAAGGGTAGGAGAGAGAGTTCTTTAAATAACATACCATGCACACTGGTATCTGGACCCGGCTCGTCAAATCCTTACTCTTCCTTCCTAGTCCTTAGACGTCACATTCCTAACCTAAATAAATGGTTCACAACTGTGAACTGCAATTAAATTGACTGTATCAAAACCACCTGGTGGGCTTGATATAGATTCCTAGGCCTACCTTACCACACTTAACAAGTTCTGAATTAGACCTGGGGTGAGGCCTAGGAATCTCTGAATTTGAAAACCTCCTCAGGTAATTCTGACATGCAGTCATTCTTGCAAACTACTACTCTAAACAGAGTAGGAGCTCAGCATTGTTGAAAGTAACCTATTCAGTTCATGAAATAATGCATTTCTTAATTATTTAGGGTTAGAGTCTGCTGTAACTGAATCCTGAGTGTGACAGAACAATGCACTAAATGTACAAAAATCCACAAAACAAGCAGCCTTTATTGCAGTAATACAAAACACTTTCCATTTTGGCAATATTTTACAACGCACTTAGCTTCAAGGGTTGGAAAGGAGGTTGAAAACTAAATGGGGAAATTTTAATGGACATTTCTAAAAGAAAAACTGTCCCAGCCCTCCCACCCAAATAAAAATCCAAATGTCACTTAATTTCACTACCCAAGAAGAGGCCACGAGGAAAGCAGCAGGCAAAACTCTGGCAATTTCACTATGGATCATGTCAGAGACAAAGGAACATTCAAAACAGTCATCAGTATGGTCGGTTGCGCTGATCATTTCTGTAGTCGTTTCTAGGAATGAAAAATAAAGAGCCAGACTAAATTCTAATTTTCTACCAAGGGGGAGCATCAGACACTTCCTCAGGGTACTGGTGACTGGTGTCGATTTGACAATTTCTGTAACAATGACGCCATACCTAATTTATTTCTCTACTCCTAGGAGGTACTTAATAAATGTCTAATTTATCAGCTTTAAGACCCACAAAGTTCCTAGAAGTTTTCTGCTATCACTCTTAAAAATTTCCCTTCTAGGATAAGGATTCCAAAGCACTGTGGTATTTCAGGAGGTCAGAGACTGTGCCAATTCCAGCTCTCTAAACAGAAGAGTGGCAGAAAAGAATTAGGCAAGCAAACATTTTCATGTAAGAATTCTGGGTCTGCCACTTACTGTGTGACCTTGGAGAAGTTACTCAGTGTTTCTTATTCCATAAAATGGGAAATACATCTACCTCACAGGGTTGCAAGAAGGACTAGAACTAAAGAATACAGACACTTCCACAGGATTTGCCATACAGTAAGAAGGATTGAAAAGATAATAATTACTAATAACTAACAATTTTAGAGTGCTTACCATGGGCCAGGAACTGTCATAGCATAGTAATCTAATACAACTCCACGAAGGAGGTATTACTGGCCCCATTTTATAGATAAGAACACTGATGCTCCAAAGGGCTAAGAAACTTGCTTAAGGTCACAGAGTTAGTAAATGGTGGAGCCAGAATTTGAACCCAGAGAAGTCTTGCCTCTGAAACTCCATGGTCTTAACCACCTGCTATAGTACTTCTCACTACCCTATACTGCCTCTAGCATACAGATGCTTAGTACAGTAACTGAAGTTCTTTCACCATCACTGGTGATACAACTTTTTCTGCCTCTACACCATTCATATGCACAACACAGTCCTATCAGTACCATCAGCAATTTTCATCTGGAAAAGGTATTACCAGAATCTCTAGAGAAACAACTACAAGGTGACACAACACACAGGATATCAGAAAACACACTCCTATGAAAGGTGTGCTATCCCTCACCTAGATTAAGAACCTGATTTACATACAATTTCAAATTATCAATCTTAATTATCTTTAGCCATGAGAAGAATAGCACAATATACACACACACCAATATAAAGATCTGTGAAACAAAATTTCCAAAATAAAATGGGTTTTAGAAATTTCTAAACAGGAAACTAAAAGAATCTTCTCCATCCTCGCTAAGAGTGTTTCCAATGAAAAATTCAAGTTCCAAAAAAACTGAACCTTAAGAAAATGTGACAAAAAGGGCCTAGGAACAGTGAGGTAAAAAGGTTAACAAGTACATTCTAATACTCACCTTCCTCCCATTTTGCCTCCATAGCCGCCACGGTCTCCTCCATAGCCGCCCCCACTCCTGTCACCTCCATAGCCGCCACCTCGGTCTCCACCGTAGCCCCCGCCGCCACCGCGGTCTCCTCCATAGCCCCCCCCACTGCGATCTCCTCCATAGCCGCCTCGGTCTCCACCGTAGCCTCCTCCTCGGTCTCCCCCATAGCCGCCGCCTCGGTCTCCTCCATAACCGCCTCCTCGGTCTCCACCGTAGCCGCCGCCTCGGTCTCCTCCATAGCCGCCTCCTCGGTCCCCACCGTAACCGCCTCCTCGGTCCCCACCATAGCCACCCCCACTTCTGTCTCCACCATAGCCACCCCCACTTCTATCTCCTCCATAGCCGCCGCCTCCACTTCTGTCTCCTCCGTAGCCGCCGCCGCTCCTGTCTCCTCCATAGCCACCTCGGTCTCCGCCTCTGCCCCCACGACCTCTATAGCCCCTCTCTCCACCGTAGCCTCTTCCCCGGAAGTCTGCAAAGTAGAGATGTAAACCAGTGAGCCCAACTAAATAATGTAAGCCACCCTTAATGCTAGTCAGAAGATAAATGCCATGTAGATGCTGTTAAAAAGCAACCCACCTCCTCCTGAGGGACGAGAGTCCTCTGGTCTGGGCTCATTACACTGGTTGCAGGAATTCCTTCGAGCAAAGTTCATATTTCCACATGATCTGAGAAAGAAGAAAAATAAAAATATTCAATAGTTTCCAATCGAATCAGGACCCTCTCTTGCATCCTCCAACCCCAATCCCAACTCCTACTACTGTCAGAGTAAACAGGATACTTACGGATTAGGGCAAACCCAGTCCCCACTTTTGGGGTCTCCACCTCTCCCCTGAAAGCCTCCACGACCTCTATATCCTCCACGGCCTGGGGTAAAGAAGGGTGGGAGGGAAAAATCAGCAGCAGCCAACTTTAACACAGCAGAGGAAGCACCAGATGAAAGAATTAAGAGCAAAGTAACCATCAACAACTGGGTGGCCGCCCCCAAAATTAACCCCTATGGTAGAACTCTGATGAGGCTTTACTTAGTAAATCCAAGAAAGGTGGGAAAAGACCCTAGGCACATATTACAGTGCAAATAATGCCCCAAAAAACTTCAAAGTTCACTTCCTATTATTACAATACCCTCCTTGGTTTGAGAATCTCAGTGATAAAGTTAGAAAACACATGTTTTAAATTTAAGAAATTAAAACACAATAGAAATGAACAAGGTGGCAACAACTGTATCAGGGAACTTACAAACTGGTCAGATTACCTAATTAGGTATCATTTAAACAACTGCCTCCTGATCTCTAGGGGAATAACAAACTGCCACAAAGCTTTCCAAAGGGATTTCCAGAACCTTCTTCGAACTACTTTCTTAACTATTATGACACCCTATTTACCCAATCTCCTTTCAGTCCCCACTCTCGCTCTAAGATAGAAGGAAAAAAAACACAGAGCAAGAAAGAAGTAGTAGTTCACACAACAGAGACAGAACATGAACTCAAATTCAAACCCTCTGTACAATATCCAGGCCTGTGAGCAACAAGTGTCTTACCTCGTCGCCCACCTCCACTTCCACCTCCTCTCATGAATTCAGGTCTTCTTGTAGCAAAGGACACTTTAATGATGTTGCCATGGAATTCTTTTCCTAAGAAGAAAAAAAAAAAGAGTTCTGAAGAAATTTCACATTTCTGAGAGGTAGAGATATTCCACATCTCTACCTCTCAACAAACATATAAAACTGTCTTGGAAATTTTTACTTTTAGAGCAGTAATTGACATCCTCACACAAACTGACACACACACACCGGTGTTCCCTAAGAGTCAAGGTAACAGTGCTAAACCATGATACAATCTACCGAATAGAGCAAATCTATCACTGGGATGTAGTTACTTCTTACTAGGCAAAAATCCCTGACATCTAATATTTGTATATGAAAAGAGCAAAGTACAGAACTATGTGTATAGTATGTCATCACTTCTGCTTTATAAAGGGACTGTGTGCCTTTATATGCACATATATGCTATATAAACACTGCCCATTTTGCTCAACTCTAAGGAGGGGAAAAGAGATCACTGGGGGTCAAAGGGAAAAAGAAAGCTCATTTTTTACACTTCTGGTATAGTCTGAAACTCTTTTACTATATGCAAGTAGTATCTTTAAAAATAATACATGCCAGAAAAATGAAAGCATATGTGATTACTTACACACATGCATACACACCTATATTCTGCAGCCTCAGGGCCTTAGAGACAGAAATTAATCTTTTTACTTTACATTAAACAAGAGGATTCATAAAATGGTCACAATTCCAAGAGATTCAGCTTCTAAATCAAAGTCCTTATTATTACGGCTGGCAACTTTCCAGAGTATCACACAGTAGGACCTAAGAAGCCACTCATGGACCGGTATTTTCAAAGCTATAGAATGACCTGAACTGTGGAGTTAGGTTTAAGGGGCTCCTATGCCGTGGACAAAAAGCACAATTATTTTTGAACATATGAGCAAAAGATACTGCTTTTTAATTCACCAAAACTATGGAAAACACAGAAGAGGGAGGAAGAATGGATCTAGCCTTCAGAAGAAAGTGATGAGGCCTGACAAATTAATGAAAAAAGAATATGAAGGTGAGGACAGATAGAGTAACACAATCTCATTTTTGAAGAAGTAAAAAAATGCAATTAAGTTTTAAAAGACACAGGTACAATACTCTCAAAACCAAAAGGGACCTCAGGTGTCTGTCAATCTAGCATGGTTAAGTCTTTTAAAGACTGTGGATCCAGACTGCCTGAGTTTGAATCCTGACTCTGCCAGTTATGCTATGATCCTATAAATTATACAGCTTCTCTGTGCCTCAGTTTTAACATCTAAAAATAGTAATAGAGTATATGTCTCATAGGGTTATTATGAGGATCAAACTGAATTAATGGATTTAAAGCTTGTAGAACTATGCCTAGCCCGTAAACCACAGTAAACATGCAGTAAGTGTTGGATTTTATTAGAGTACAAAACAATGAATTTCTAATAACATGGGGAAATAACTGTTAAAATGTTAAGTGAAAAAAGCGTGAGACAAAACTACATTTGGAGTATAATAAACTTTTCAAAATGCTTTTAAAAGAGTGGAGTTAAATTTAATAAATATTATCAATGATTATCTCTGAGTAGAGTACTATGAATGCTTTACTGCTTTCTTCTACATTCCCATATTTTCTTGTTTTCAGGGGGAAAAAAAATCTTAATATTTCTTCCAAATATGTATTAACTTCATATTTGAAGGGACATTAATGTAAATTTACAATGAAGAAAGTTAAGCAAGCCAACCCTCTCAATCTCCATCAAGGTGGCTTTAAGCACAAGGTAGAATAATAAGGAAATATTGGAGACAAACAAGGAGAGAGCTCATCTACTTCATTTCTAAAGGTATGTAAAAACTCTGGCCTTTATTTTTAATAAAATATCCACAAAAGTAAACATGAAAATAACCAGTCTACTAGAATATATTTTGACTTTAAGACTAGAAAACATTTATCCAAACTGCATATTCAAACAGTGTAAGATATACCATCAAACCAGTCAATGGCCGCCTTAGCTGAAGGAGGGTCATCAAATGACACTGTTGCCTCTCCTTTTGGCTTCCCTGTGTCCTTGTCTGTATACAGATTTATCATTGGCTTTCCCGTCTTCTTATTTGTCTGAGGAACAAACAAGTTGGTATTAGCTTTTTAAAAAAAAAAGTGATCATAAACCACACAGTTATTTTTTTAAAGGAATTCACATATCCATACTACAAATACCATGTACCTACTTTAAAAATTAAGTTATCTATAGGTTCTGAAAAGGAAAATCCTCTTAAAATATATTAAGTAAAACCCAAGCTATGAAAATGATACTGTATGTATATTATAGTGTTACTGTATGTTTATTGTTTTATTTATGTATAATTTTTTTAAACCCACAAAAAAAATGTAAATAATGCTTCATGTAAATATATACCTTATAAAACATAAAAGAGTCAGGAAGAATGTACACCAGGCAAATTAACAGATTACCACTAAGGTATACACACTGCAGCTGGCTGAGATGGGAGCAGAAGACAAGTAAGAATGTTTACTCTTGGGGCGCCTGGGTGGCTCAGTGGGTTAAAGCCTCTGCCTTCGGCTCAGGTCATGATCTCAGGGTCCTGGGATCGAGCCCTGCATCGGGCTCTCTGCTTGGCGGGGAGCCTGCTTCCCCCTCTCTCTCTGCCTGTCTCTCTGCCTGCTTGTGATCTCTCTCTCTCTCTCTGTCAAACAAATAAAATCTTAAAAAAAAAAAAAAAGAATGTTTACTCTTCAGAATTGTGTGAATTTTTTACATGTCATGGGTAAATAGTAATTCCACAGACATCAAAACAAGGACAACTGTAAACTGATATCAGGCAAATGCTACAATCTACTAACACTAACTACTGCTTTCTAAGTTGAAGAGAAGAGAAATACATGCATGAAACAAATGGTGCATGAAACACGTTAAGTACACAATAAACAATACAGTTATGAAATAAAGCATCATGTACTGGGCTAATATGTAATGCAGTTTGCATATAATGGCCTTTGGGAATCTATAAAATGTCCTCACAATCTCATTTGGTTCTCAGAATTTTTAGGAGCTAGGCAGAGACTATTTTTAGAGCCCAAGACTGAAAGTTAAAGTAGAAGGCTGTGGAAAGATAAACAAGGAATAAAATTTTCATGTATTTAGCAAATTTAGCAAAAATTTGATTGGGCATGTGTTATCAGGGAATTTTAAGAGATATAATCTTAAGTAATCTATGTAGCTTAACTGGAATATGTTAATAATTATGAGATTTTCAACATAAGCCTTGACTTATGCCTTCAACTCACCTTGATAATTCCTATTTGTTTAAAGAACTCCCCTACTTGATCTGTAGACACACCCTCCCCAAGTCCTTGCACAAAGATTGTGTTGTTATCTGAATTATCAGATTCTGAATCTAAGGGGAAAAAAATTACGATTAATTTTACACATTCCTTGTTCTTACTATATCCTGTTTAGTAATTAAGAGCAATAATTTATTGTCCAATATTCAACGGTTTCTCTGACCAAAAGGAAGAAGGACCAATAACAAAAAATCTTTTATCAACATGCAAAGTAGTCACCATAGTTATCTGGTAGTGGACCAATCATTACGACTAAACTTCAGTTAAAGTGGATCAAGTCCACACTATGTGAAATACAGACCAATTAAGGGAGATCTTAGAAAACTTACTCTTTAGATTCAGATACAGGGCTGAAGCTCATGAATAGATGAAGACAGTATTAATTAGCATTCCTTTCTTTGGAGAGCTTTAACACTTTATGACTAATCAGTACTTTTAAGGCTCTCCAGTAGAAAATTCCCCCAAATCTGACACTTTGTACTTCCAAGCAAGCCAAGCACGGTAAGGGCACCTTGACACACACCTTACCTTACACGCACACTTTTGGATTAGTACAACAAAGTAAGAAAGATGTACAAAAATTCAGTCCATCAAGGGATAATTCAGAAATTGCCATCCCTATAGAATACTTTGGCATCTTAATAAAAACAGAAGTTCTGATTTCAATATATATTAAAAATTTTTGGCTCAAATAGATTTTCAGCTTCTAAATTATGACTTCCAAAATGCTCCAGGTAGCTTTGAATTTCATTTAAAAATAAAAGCCACATGAAATTAGTGACCTCTGCCCAGAGTAAGATAATTTTCCCCATGTATGAATTCAGGTTTCTTAGGCCCACTAAGTAGACTACCAATCTGATGTAATATTTTCTTAAACACAGTTTTTCTACTTCAAATTCCCAATGATACCAACTCTCTCACATCAGATCTGTAGTATTTAAATAAGTAATGTTGGGGCGCCTGGGTGGCTCAGTCGTTAAGCGTCTGCCTTCGGCCCAGGTCAGATCCCAGGGGCCTGGGATCGAGCCCCGCATCAGGCTCTCTGCTCTGCAGGAGGCCTGCTTCTCCCGCTACTATTCCCTCTGCTTGTGTTCCCTCTCTCGCTGTGTTTCTCTCTGTCAAATAAATAAAATCTTTAAAAATAAATAAATAAATAAATAAATAAATAAGTAATGTTAATTAGCAATACAAGATTAAGTATTTCTTCATTTAAAAAAAGCAGAGCATAGGAAACCACAAACATAGCAATTTTCCCCAGTGAACTTGCCAATTTCCCTGAACTTTTCTTTCTGGTATGTTTTTAGAAGTGAAGCTCCCTAATTCCAGAAACACTATCAAATTAAATCTTCTTCCTGCCCTAACTCCTCCAAACATACACTGTTCTCTGGAAAAATTGGAAAACTAACATTCTCTTAATGGCAAAGTCAAAAACTACCATAAACCTTACCAGCATCTGGTCTGGGTCCATAATCCCTGTGACCTAAGGGAAAAGAAAAGAAAAAGAAAAAAAAAAAAAAAGCTATTTAAGGCAACGCATTAGAAATCACGAAAAAATAGTAATAAAAACCAAGGCATGAAAGTCAATACTTCCAAAATCCTTGAAAGTCAACCATCACAGATTTACAAAGTAAATATATAAATTAAGTTTTATTAAGTTTAAGAAATCAAGATGAAAGTCAATTATTCCTTAAATTTGTCCCAGACGGTACCCACCACTTTGGCATTATGCTAGTATCACTTTTGTTAAGCTCTGGTTGTGAAGGCTGATTGGAAAACCCTAATAATTTAACAACACCATGTCAGCTACCTTTATTAAAAAAATGTATTGTCAAAATCCAGTGAAAGTCTCATTCAACGGTCACCACAGACTCTTTCATGCAAATTCACTGTGTAGAAACCCATTGGACTGTTTGAGATCAACTTTGGCTTTTTAATGTTTTCTTTGATATATATATGTACATATATATAACTTTTTTTTAAAGCACACAACACACACCAGCCTCAACAGAGTAAGAAAGGGCTTAGAACTGCGTCTGCGGGATATTGGTGGCTTTTAGATTTATATAGCATTTCCACTGAAACATTTTGGGATACTCAGCACTTACCACCAAAATTTTTGAAGCCACCGCGGTCACCACCACTGCAGAGGAAAAATTGAAGAAATGATTTCTTCCTTAAGTCTCTAATGTGCTGAGCCCTGGGCTCAATCTACACTTAACTGTCACAAGTAGAGCGCCTAGGGAAACAGTAGCACCTCTAACTTTCCAGTAAATTCCATTTCATAGACTCCAAAATGTTGTTTTCAGCTAAGTGTTTTCCCAAGGATCTATTTCCATAAGGTTGCTTTTCCAAGCTTACTACAGAATGTATCTCATATACTCTTATTTTAAAATCTTCCCAACCCCAAGCCAAAGGGATACTATTCATACCGTAACTTAAAAGCTGGAGGCACAGAATGAAGAACGCTAAACTGGAGCAAACATTCTTTCCAAGGGGGTATTTTTTTAAATATGAGGAAAACGGAAAGACTAAGATTCTATCTGATAGCAGAACGGGAGGTAAAAACTTTAGTAGTATGTTCTATTGTGATACTAAATCGTGGGTTTTATGAGATGAAGAAAAAAGTGAGGTACAAATATACACGAAAGTGAGCCTGAAGTAGTCTTAATCTCATTCAGAAATCTGATAAAATGAGCACTAAAAGAAAGCATAACTTAAAACTGCCCTCCAACTCTATACCCACTACAATATACGAGATCTCTTCATGTAAGAGCTACTGAGATTCATGCTGCCAAATGCTCTGTACACCAATCAGTAGACCGTTATCAGAGACAGAATGCAACACACTACAGTATCACAGCTGCCAATAAGAAAATGACTATTTGGCAAATTTCCAATGACAGATAAGTCAATGGTCCTTGTATGCACAGAGCTATGTAAGAATCTGAGATCTCTCTCATCGAGAAACTATTTAAATACTCATACATTAAAAGTTTGTTTCTCTTGCATGAACTAAGTAATCCTCTAAGAGTCACACACTGTCAAGGAAATAAAAACACCCAGTTTTCAGATGGTGACATCTAATATTCTACTACTATTAATCATCATCTACTATCATCCAAGAAACTAATCCAATACACTAAGGTCAGTTCAATGCTTAAAAGCCTTTCCTGTAATGATAACACTGCCCCTCCAGCCTCTAGATAGATGGCTTCTCTGAGCCATCCTGAGAAAAACCACTCTAACTAAATGAGAAAGCAGTCTTCTTTTTTAAGTCTATTCTACTACCTTGATGTAAAATCTCCTCTTGCAATCAGTTCAGATATAGACACAAGCATCTTAATTTGTTATTAATTTTATTTAATTTCCAGGAAGACTATAAGAATATGGCTATTTTAAGGCTATGCAGACAATATAGAGCTCAAGTCCTTTATATATATATAGTCTCCTATTGAGTCTCTAAGACCCCTTTCAGAATGGTACCCAAGCCCTCCTACACTTCTAACTGACCTGTATATCACCGCTTAACTCTTTTAAGGAAAGCCAACAGAGTTCTTGAGATCAATCTGCTAAAAATTTTATTATTAGAAATGAAATATCTTAGATTTCCTCAAAGATGACCATGAGAACTCAAAAAACAAAAAAAAGAGAGAGAGGAAAGAACCAGTGAAAATATTAAGCCCTCAATTCTGCCAGGAGGTTAAAGTTCCCAGGATAAAGTAGATTCTTTAAATAGGAAATTAGGAAATTTTCATAAGTAAGTGTTGGAAGAGATACCTCTTATTTATTTTGCCGTCATCTTAAACCAAGTACCAGAATGTTTATCTGGCCACAGTGGAGAGAAAATATGCAACTACATACATCAGCTAATTCCTGTAATTTCTACTCTGGCCATCAATATAACTTTGAACAATAAAAAAAGGACATACCATTGCAAAATAAAAGTGCTATATAAAACAAATGGTATTTGAGTAGGTTTATTATTTCCTTTTTCTCCATATAATGACGTTTTAACTTAAATCACCTTCACTGAGCATTTCCTTTAAAAATACGGCCACTGAAGATTTCAACACAATGGCCATAAATATGAAAACATCACAGTGCATTTGAAAAAGTTCTAGTTTTCAAACTAAGAGACTCAGGGTATAGACTTTACTATCACTAATCAATCTTGAAAATTTGGACAAGTCAGTAATTCTCCCTAGGCTTCAGTTTCCTCCTTCACAAAATAAGGGTTAAACATCCCTGCTACTTAAAAGGTGGCCCAGGCAGAGCTTGAGAACATCTCAGAAAAGCAAGATCGTAGGCCTCACCTCCTATCTACTGAATCAGAATCTGCATTTTAATAAGATACCCAAGGAATTTATAAGTAAAGTTTGAGAAGCACCAGTCTAGATGATCTACAATCCTAGGTGAAGCTTTCTTTCAAGTTCAAATGTTTCAACATTTTTTCTTCACTTATTAAAAAATTCCTTATTAACTAGTTACATTACAACCCCTTATAAGAAAATTTATTGTATTAAATACACTAAATAACCCTCAAGTAGTACTTGCTATTAAGTATTTAACAAAAGATGGGCCTGTGGTCAAGAATCTTTCAAACCTGCAGTCAGGTTACAAGTCCTTTTTCCATAAACTAAGTTGAGGCTTCACTAGCCAATTAAGTCAATGAAGATACAGGAACATCTGGGTCAAGTTGTTGCCACAACAATGTCTTCCTCCCAGAAAAAGCAGCAAACTTGTACACATAAAGAATTCCAGAAGTAAGAACATTTAAAGGTGAAGTAGTAGAGGTATTTAGAGATTAAACAACCTCCAATGTATGGCTGAGTATCCCCTGCATAAGAAAACCAACTATATATTCTTGACTCAATTACAGAAATTGTTGTCCCAAGTTCAAAACTACAATGAGGAGCCTACCCTAAGGTAGACTGAGGGTTCCTTCATTGTTACATTATTACACATGTAGAGAAGACGGTCATCTAATTTGATGGTCATTTAATTTGAGGTGCTTGGGGGCACCTGGGTGGCTCAGTCGTTGAGCGTCTGCCTTCGGCTCAGATCATGATCCCAGGATCCTGGGATCGAGCCCCGCACTGGGCTCCCTGCTCGGCGGGAAGCCTGCTTCTCCCGCTACCATTCCCTCTGTTTGTGTTCCCTCTCTTGCTGTGTTTCTCTCTGTCAAATAAATAAAATCTTAAAAAAAAAAAAATTAAAAAAAATAATAATAATTTTAGGTGCTTGTCAAGAAAAAGTTCTTTGACAGAATCTCTACTTTGAATCTTTCATTTTAAAAGAAAATCTAACTATATCTATTCAAGGACTTAAACTGCCAAAAAGTAAAAGGACAATACAGGAATCTTTGTTTCCAGAAAATTCATTATCTAGAAAGAAAAAGGGACTTAGCTAAAAATTAGAAAAGATTAGTTTAGGGGCGCCTGGGTGGCTCAGTGGGTTAAAGCCTCTGCCTTCAGCTCAGGTCATGATCCCAGAGTCCTGGGATCAAGCCCTGCATCGGGCTCTCTGCTCAGCAGGGAGCCTGCTTCCCCCTCTCTCTCTGCCTGCCTCTCTGCCTACTTCTGATCTCTCCGTCAAATAAATAAATGAAATCTTTAAAAAAAAAAGATTAGTTTAAAAAAAAAAAAAGCAATTGTGCTATGCCTGAATTTTCAGGGTAAATCCAAAATACAATTTTTTGGGTGTGAAGAAGACTAACATTAATTCCAAATGTAAATGACTCAATGGATTTAAATATTATTCTCAACAGTAGCTGTATTTATGTCTTATTTCCTCCTATGTCTTTTATGTATGGTAAAAAAGCTCTCTGGATTCAACATTTACCCACATTTCAAGACAAGAATTTCTCATTCTAGAGTTACCTGTCCAATACAGTATTCTGTATTCACTAGCCACATGTGGCTGTTGACCATTTGAAATGTGGAGTCTAAATTAGGATGTACTCGAAACATTAAAAAAAAAAGTGGATTTTGAAGTCTTAGTATGAAAATGACAATATACAATATCTCAGTAATTTTATAATGATTTTATGATAAAATATTGGGGGTATATTAGATTAAGTAAAATGTATTATTAAAATTAATTTTACCTGCCTATGTTTTTGTTTTAAGATTTTTTTATTTATTCATTTGACAGAGGGACAGCACAAGCAGGGGGAGCGGCAGGCAGAGGCAGAGGGAGAAGCAGGCTTCCCCCAACGCAGGGAACCCAACGCAGTGCTTCATCCCAGGACTCCAGGACCATGATCTGAGGTGAAGACAGACACCCAATTAACTGAGCCACCCAGGCACCCCGACCTGCCTATGTTTTTTTAGTGTGCCTACTACAAAATTTAAAATTACATATTATGTGAGGCGCCTGGGTGGCTCAGTCGTTGGGCCTCTGCTTTCAGCTCAGGTCATGACCCCAGAGTCCTCGGATCAAGCTCAGCATCGGGCCCCGCATGGGGGTCCCTGCTCAGCTGGAAGCCTGCTTCTCCCTCTCCCACTCCCCCTGCTTGTGTTCCTTCTCTTGCTGTGTCTCTATCAAATAAATAAAATCTTTAAAAAAATAAAATAAAATAATAAAATTACATATGTGGCTCACATTTATGACCCATATTATATTTCTATTGGGCAGTGCTATTCTAGACTATCATCAGAACATATGCACAATTTAAATGGAACTAGTCAAAAACTCTTCTAAGTAGACAGTCAAAATTCAAGATGACTTTTTTAGGCTCAAGATATTAAAAGCCTGGAAAAAGCTACATAACTTGATGACTTAATCATGAAAAATAACGGTTATCTATAAAGTCCTGGCAATTTTGCAATGCATTCATCACAATGCTAAAGTTAAAAACACTGAGAGAACTTATGGCCTTAAACTTCTACTACATTAAAAGGTTATTTATCAATTTTAGATGACAATTAGAAATTCAATCTTTTTTGCTACAACTCCTTTTTCAAAGAAAAACATTGGTTTCTATAGTCCCTATAATTTTCACACATTTTTCTTCCATATTTGGAAAGCCAGCAGCTTCCTTTGGGTCTATATTCTTCATCCAGCCAAGCAATTATACAACTTGAGTCTAAGAATGTCCCGTCCTTTACCACGTATCCCACCCTGACCCACAAACTGTGCCCCTTCTTCTTTAAATAAAAACTTAACTAATGCCAGATATTCTTCAAACAGCCCTGAAAGTACTATCTTTTCAACCTTGATACAATTTTTTAAGTAAGATGATCAGAAGCACAAATGGGAGTGTTGATGAAAACTAACAAAAAAATGTCTGGATATTTTTGGTACTTAAATGTAAAACCAAATGTAGGAAAAAAATCCTAAAACTAGGCATTTTTACTCTAATTCAAAATACTTTACCTCTTAAATAAGCTAAAGAGCACATCTTGAATAAGATATTGTGACATGTGAAAATTCTATGAACTTCAAATTTCCATAACCGTAAATGTTGTTTTACTGAAACACAACCATATTTATTTATATACTGTCTATGGCTGCTTTGGTGCTACAAGGGCAGAGGTGAGCAGTTATAAAAGAAATCATATGGCCCGAAAAGCTAAAATGTTTACTACATATCCTTTCACATAAAAAATTTACCAACCCAATATAGAGAATCATCATCATCCACATGGATTCCTAAAAAAGGCCTTTCATGAACAACCCATTTATTGGCTGGGAGGGGGCAGAATAGGGTATAGATAGCAATTAGGCAAGACCCCTTCCCCCGATCCTACCTTGAACTAGATCAGTATCATTTTGACCTAACATACAGTGGCCTTCTGCAAAAGAGAGCATGCAAAAAGGTTCTAAGGCTAAATAAAACCTTCTGAAAATCACTTTGGTCCAGATCAAGTATCTGGATAAAAAATTCTACTGAAATATAATGCCAAGGAGGTTATAAAAGTTATTAAAAATGGGACTCTCAAGATGGTTAAGGTATGAAGCTCCCCTGTGTTATTAGGAGATTCATTCAAGGTCCTTTCAAATCTCTAAGATGAGTCATCTCTCAAAGATAAAAACATATCTTTAAAGATTTCCCTACCCTCGTCCTCCTATAAGGTGGGATTCTACCATTCCCACACACTGTCATAGTCTAATAAATAATGTAGACATAACTTTCTTATGAACAAAATTAAACCTATGATATACTATAAAACATACAGCATTCCAAAAAAAGCTAATTATCTAAAACATATTAACTGGAAAATTAAATATAACTGTTAGCTACCTTGTTTGGGATTCTGTTTGAGATGGGAAGGAGACTATTAGGTAGAAAGTAAGCACCATGTCACTTTACATTGTTCCTTTATATCCAGATGATGGCAGGCTGCTCACTTTCATAATGAAGAGTATACAGTAATATATTTATATATTGTAAACTGACTTTGACTATCAATCGAAAGACTTAATGTTCAGTCTTACAAAAGTTCATCAAATATGTTTAGGCTTTAATTTTGCTGTAATACCAAGTACTGTACACTAAACCCAGAGAAACACAAGTCAGTGACCAACTTCCTGGCTCACTTGTAAGAAATAACAGTGCTGTATATAACTAGTTCTGTTTCTCAAGTCACCTCAGGGGACAGACAGTCCCTAAGGAGCAAAAGAGCACACTGGTACTGAAATGTTATTAAGTGTCAGTTAACAGGCCACTAACAATTTCAATTCCCAAGAAACACAAATTATCCTTCAAGCTTGTGTATTTTACACATAAACTTGCAACCTGCAAACCTCAACTGAGGACAACAAATGTCAGTTATTTTTTCATTCTTGTTTTTAGGGCCAAAGTGCTAAATTTACAGATATATTTAAAAGTAATTTTATAACCAGCTTTCATAACATATGTCAAAATTAAGAACCAAAACCTGATAGCAATGGGGAAAAGAAAAGCTGAATTAAAAAGTCATGTTTTCCATAGCTTAGTCTGAATAAAATATGCAATGACAGGGGATATTGCACTAATTATTTCAATAATTATTTACTCAAGAAAGACGACAAAAACAGTTTACGTAAAATCTTTCTCATTTGCCAACCCCACCTTTATATATTCTGCTATCGCCTCCTAATATTGTCCCTTCCCAAGGGGATTCAAGATTAAGGAACAGCCTCTCTGCACTCCAATCTAAAATTAACTTACCTTTTATGTTTTACATATAATATACTTAGATTTCTCAGAGTCATCTTTTAAAGGAGTTTAGTTAGACTCTATAGCTCTGGCAGGAAAAACATAGTTAAGTGGTTTAATCACAACCATAATAGGGGAATTTTCTCCACTGGTGTTTAATATACACCACAAAAACTAACTGCTAACATAGCCTATTCTGAGGTAATTTACTGACATCTTAAGACTGAGAAGAAATTTTGAATTTCTGCCTCCTTTATAACATAATCTATTTAAGCCTCTTAACTAAATCAGATGCTGGAATCAAACCAGCTAAGTAAAACAACAAAAAATTTTTTAAATTAAAAAAAAGAGAGAGAGAGAAGAAATGTAGGCACCCAGACCTAAATACTTACCTTGATCCTGTCATAGGACCTCTTCCATCCTTGTCATATCCCCCACGCCCTCTACCTCCTCCCTGTGACCCGCCATATCCTCTATTATCTTCTCCATACCTACTCACATCACGACGGTCATCTACAAAAAAAAAAAGAAAATAATATATACATAATTATTGTCATTTCTGATAAAGGATTCCCGTATCATAAAATGAATATGTTTGAGAATTATATCTCTGCCAAGTCCATTCTGCTATAATCAGACAGCAAAATGGTGACATGGATATCACTATCTGATGTGATGATAATGAAGAATAGTTTAGTTACCAGTATAATATTAGGTACAGAATCTTAGTAATTAGATGAAAAGCATAACCCTAATCTACAATTTCTTCACCTCAAAAATACTTAAATGTAAACCAAACATGGACAAGAAATAACTGGATTTTCAAAATGAGACATAGTCAGTGACTATATTCACTGAAGATATTCAGCAAATGAGCTTCCACGTTTACTCATTCACTTATGCATTCATTCAGTTATTCAACAAATATTGATTAAGCACTTACTATGAACCAGGCCCTATACTAGGCAGTGAGGGTATAAATGAATAAAACAAGACTTGTGCCCTTGAAGGATTCATGTCCATGGCACAGACTGATTCCTTAATATCGGTAGTATATTCCAAGTGCTGTAAGAGAACAAGTGAAAGAATGGCTGGTCCTTCTTAGATGAGGTGAGAAAGCTAACAGAGGACCATAATTTCCCTAAATCAAGTATACCACCACTGTCAAAACAACTGGTAGCAGCAGCATTACCAAATGATCAGAGTTAAGTGACACAACAAAGAAATTCATGTCATCAGTCATCAAAAAGTCACATGACCGTTTGGGAGTCCAAGAAGTTCAGAAATAGAAATCTAATAAACTAGCTTTGATGGCCATAAGAGGAAAGCATGTATATTCAAGGTCACTCTGAATTTTTACAAAAAGCTAAAATCCTATATAAGTCTTTTAATCCAAAACAACAGAATTCTATGAGGGGAAAAAAGAAAAATAGGTCAATATATCATACCTTGTGTGTGGTGGCTGTAACTGTCCCTTTGTGAATGGTAGGGCTGCTGATTTTGATTATAGGAATCATGCTGCTGACCATAATTTGACTGATCATATGAACCTTGATGTTGATCATAGCCTGACTGCTGGTCATATGAATCTTGTTGACCATAGTCTGACTGGTCATATGAAGGTGCTCTTCCACCTTGGCTAAACAGAAATCAAGAATTTGAAATTTTATAGAAGGATTATGTTCACTGTAGTAAACTGACCGAGACTGAAAGGCCAAACCAGACAGACCTCAACCACATTTAATATTACTTTTTTTTTTTTTTTTTTAAGATTTATTTATTTCCTAGAGAGAGAGAAAGAAAAGAGAGAGAATACAGAGGGGAGGGGCAGAGGGAAAGAGAGAATCTCAAGCAGACTCCCCCAGTGAGCACGGAGCCCAATACAGGGCTTAATCTCATGACCCTGAGATTATGACCCGAGCCAAAATCAAGAGTCAGATGCTTAACTGATTGAGCCACCCAGACGGCCCAAATACCACTTCGTAGTACAAATCATTTAGTTATTTTATCTACAAAATCTCCTTATCAGCAAAGGAATGACTTTCAAACAATTCACTATCACTGAAAAGGTGCCACGTTATGAGAAAAACCACATGCATCTTTGAAAACATTAGTGAAACAAAAAATCACCAACTTTTACCAACTCCTTGAACTTAAAAAAAAAAATTAAAGGTGCCACAAAATAGAGTAATATGTCTCATTCTTTAACAAATATATCACAGCTAGTGCTGTGTCTTTATTTTTTTTTTTTAAGATTTTATTTATTTGAGAGGAAGAGAAGGAGACTCCCCACTGAGTAGGGAGTCCAATGCAGGGCTCGTTCCCAGGACCCTGGGATTATGACTTGAGCCGAAGGCAGATGTGTAACCAACTGAGCCACCCAGGCGCCCCAAGTGCTGAGTCCTTTTAACAGTTACATTAAATGGCTCTCTATTACTTAATTTTAACACTGATGTCTCATAATATTTTAGGTACTATTTTCTTATAATTATCTTTAGAACCTATAGTACATTCTCCTAAATATCTTCAAAGATAAATTTCAGAAAACAGTAGTAAGGGGCTCCAGGCTGACTTAGTCAGCGGTGCGTGAGACTTTGATCTCAGAATTGAGGGTCTGAGTCCCACACTGGGAGTAGAGATTACTTAAAAAATAGAACTTTACAAAAAAAGAAAACAATAGTAAATTGGATTTTTAGAGGAAGGAATCTGCTTTGTGTTGCCATTTCTTATCTGAAACTAGTCTACCAAAAAATGAGACTGCTTTATCTCTGGCAATTCAGAAAGAAATTTCTAAGTATGTTCTAAGCAGTATGACTATTAATTACCTAATCTCAGGATGGGAATGTTGAAAGGAACATTTAATTGGTTTTGAGTTCTAATGTTTACTTTTTTAAAAAAGGGAACAAAAAGCCTCATAACTTAATAGTCCACATTTGTTCTGCATCAGATAACCAGAGTAATGTAATAAAGATCAGTATGTTACCCCAACTCCTTACCCAAAGCACATCACAACAACAGTCAGACTCTAGTGCTTCATTTTAAAATTGTCAAAGAAAAAAAAAAAAATTAGGGGCACCTGGATAGCTAAGTCGATTAAGCATCTCAGAGTCATGGGATAGAGCCCCAACCCATGGGCTCCACACTCAGTGGGGGGTCTGCTTGAGATTCTCTCCCTCTCTCTGCCCTTCTTTCCACTTACACACATGCACATGCATTCTGTCTCTCAAATAAATTTTTACAAATTTTTAAAATAATAAATTAAAATAAAAAAATAAAATGGTTGTCAAACCAAATCTAACACTTTTCTTTGGTCTGCATTTGTATCTCATGCTTCCAAAACTGTATCCTTATAAAAGGATTCTCCTAACTTTAAAACTTACCAATAGGGCTTAAAGAATTCTTCCTTCTGATGTAACATGCTTTCTGAAAATTATTCTCTACGTGTGTACTCCACTTTCTACTTCTCAAAACACTCTCACATCTATAAGACTGACAATGCGACCTCACAAATCTTTCCCCAATGCTTTTATTAACTGAATTTCACTTAGAATAATTTTTTTAACTGCACAGAGAATACTTGTTGTGATCTCAGTTTTTGCCTAATTTTTTAGCTATGTAAAATCTTAATTTCTATTTACCTCTACAAACTGGAGATAATTACTGACACTGTCATAGTGGCTAAGGATCAATTAGAGAATGCAAAAGCATTTCAAAGTGTAAAGCACAATTTAAAAAAATTAAGTTGCTATTACTAAAATTAGTAACAAGAACAAGCTCCACGTGTCTGAAACTTTAAAAAAAAAACCTGTAAGCCCTAATAAAAATTAAAAAAAAAAGCTATAAAACCCATAAACTTGGTGGGGTGCCTGGGTGGCTCAGGTGTGAAGCAGCTGCCTTCAGTTCGGGTCATGATCCCAGGGTCCTGGGATTGAGCCCTACATCAGGCTCCCTGCTCTATGGGAGGCCCACCTCTCTGTCAAATAAATAAATAAAATCTTAAAAAAAAAAAAAATTAAAAAAAAAAAAAAAAAACCAACCCATAAACTTGGGGCGCCCTGGTGGCTCAGTGGATTAAAGCCTCTGCCTTTGGCTCAGGTCATCTCAGGGTCCTGGGATCGAGCCCCTCATCGGACTCTCTGCTCAGCGGGGAGCCTGCTTTCCCCTCTCTCTCTGCCTGCCTCTCTGCCTACTTGTTATCTCTCTGTCAAATAAATAAAATCTTTAAAAATAAATAAATAAAAATAATGTGTCTTTATATACAGCTAAATAGTAATATTACAAATAACACATCATAAGAATCAAATGACAATGCTGACAATTTCCATATTCTTAACACAAAACTGTGAAATTCATACTTCAAAACTTTTCTGGAAAAAAAATGTGTAAACCTAGGAGTTTGATGGTGAAGTCTATTTAATACCCAAAGTGTTATTTCCACTACCCAACACAGTATCAGTGCTTTTACTGTTTCCTTACCCTCCTGATGATTCCGTGTTTTGCTGTCCCTGGTTATTATAAGACTGCTGACCATATGAGCTCGGCTTTTGATTCTCATAACCACTGTAGGACTGTGAATAACCTAAAGATTGAATGGATATACCATTTAGTAAATGTTCTGATTTTTTAATTTCTAAAATAGCAAATTTAACGAACCAGTCCAACCTGATTGGCTTTGTCCATAGCTGGAGTAGCTGCCATAGTTCTGTCCATATGAGGAATCAGTAGTTTGTCCATAGCCAGAATAGCTCTGAAATTTAGGTAAATACAAGTCTCATCACCTACTTAAGATAAAAATAATTATTTACAAAATGCACAATTTATATTTTAACCTACTTGTGGTGCTTGTCCATAACCTTGGTTGCCTTGATTTCCATAGGAAGAATAACTGTAAAAGAAAAATGTACTACTTGAAAGAGATGTGCTAGAATTTAAAATCTTAAAAAAAAAAAAGCCATCTTCATTTTCAATTTTCAACTCCGTACAAGCTTCTCTTTGGAGAAACTGCCGATTTGCCTCTCAGAGTCTAAACTGAAAGGTGATGACCAAAGACTATTAAGACATAAATGAATCAATCTCAGACTCTTGCATACCAAACAAGCACCAAAAGTTTAGCTCCGACAATCTCACACAAATAAAATTTCAGTAGAACCGAAAAATCTCAAGGGAATTATACTTGGGTGTGGAGAGTGACTACATAGAACCAAAACCCATGATAAAAATCTGAGACAGAAAAATAACTTTTTAAGTTAGAACTTTAATCAAACTAGCTATGTTTTGACAGATTAATTTCTTCCTACCATCTGCCTTAAATAATTATATTGTATCCCCAGTAACATAGCATAGCCAGGCATAAAGTTTGTCTACTGAATAAAGGTACCTTCCTCAGATCTGAACTTTAATTTTATAGTATGTAAATTCTAACAAGTCAGAAGCAAATTTTCTGAATATATGCCCCCAAAAAAATACTTGCAAAAAGACCTATTTTTATTATTCTAGAGCTATCAAGTATTAACAGAATTTAACTTTCTAAAATGTATTTCACTGAATAAACATTTGCTAGTTGCCTTTTATGAAGTTAGCACTATCCTATGAGAATAGAAAAGTCAAACCAGTTTTGTTTTCATGAAGCTTAAAACCTGAAGACAGAAGATACCAGAGATGCTATTCTGAATATCTCACACTGAGCTCCAAAACATTTATAGTGTAAGTTGAAGGCTGTGTTTCTGGCAAATAAGAGAACCCTACTGTATGTGTACAGTCACGTAAAACCAGACTTTTCTTTTTATTATAAGCATGGTAAGGAGTCTTTTTAAAATGCTAAACATTTCTATTATAGTGCTTAAAGAAAATTGGCTCTGAAAAAAATAGTGTATTATATACCATCAAAAACTGAAATGCTTTCTCTAAGAACCTGTTATATAGTTCAACTGTCTAAATCCTTTTAATGGTTTCATCTTAAAAATTTCTTAAAGAAAACATGCCCTGAGATTTGTTTTAATCTCTAGGGGGCATCAGTATCTACTGATTCAAGCAGACTTTTTAAAAAAAGGAAAAAAATGTTTCAGTACATATGTACAAAGGCCTTTCCCCCTTGACAAATTAATATTTAACGCTAAAATATCCACATACCAAATCTCGAAAGGAACATTTTGACTAAATTCATCTTTGTTTTTCCTCAGTTCTACTCTTACATGGTGTTAATAAAACATATGTATACTTTACCTTTGCTGGTCACTCCCAGACTGACCGTAAGTTCCAGAATCTAAAACATATAAAAAGAATTTTAAATCTTATTTAAAATTATTCTTCCCTCAAAGGTTGACTTGAGCTTTTACAGATGAAATATGGTAGGAAAATGTAATAAAGGGGCGCCTAGGTGGCTCAGTGGGTTAAAGCCTCTGCCTTCGGCTCAGGTCATGATCTTGGGGTCCTGGGATCGAGCCCTACATTGGGTTCTCTGCTCGGTGGGGAGACTGCTTCCTCCTCTCCCTGCCTGCCTCTCTGCCCATTTGTGATCTCTATCAAACAAATAAATAAAATCTTGTAAAAAATGTAATAAAAACTACCTACAGAAAGAAAACTACTTAAAATTACTGTGTAAGGATTTGTCTACAGTAACTACATCTTTGAAAAACTCATCTATAAATGGGTCCTAATGGTCACAAGAACCAAGTGAACAATCAGTGAAAAACCCATCCTTTTAACAAAAACTCAAGTTATCTTTAAATACAAAAAGGCATCTAATGAAACTAATCAAGACCAAAAAGTGGGGGAAGACATACACTCTGCCAAGATAAATCTCCAAGGTTACACTGACTTGTAAATCCTCACCAGCCCAACATATACACCATTCCCCTGTACTGGACTGCTCTGGCTGTCAGCAGAAACAAACAGATCTCTGAAGATTTTGGTAAAAGCAGCTAAGTTAGTTGTTGATCTCCAACTTTACCAAGCTTTCAGGGACTTGGCCAATGGGTTTACCAACTCAGCAATACCTACTTCCAGCTTCCTTTTTGCCAATGAAAACTACGAAGGCAGGCATAAATTAAATAATGTCAAAAAAAATTTTTTTGAACTATGAGCTTTTCTCAATATCTCAAAACATCAGTTGTATCAAAAACTTTTGAAGAGGCTCTATCCTTTGGGTTTATGGAATCAAATGAATGACATAAATTTGTTAGCAATGAATTCAAGCAACTTATATGAAATGTTCTTTCAAACGGCAAAAAACTGAAACTGCTGACCACTAGGCCCAATGCCATCCAACATGAAACAAAATCATTTGCTGTCAAACAGTTCTGAAAACCCACCAGAAATCATATCAGTGACATCTGCATTCAATTCACATAAAGCTACAATACGAAAACACTGCCATTAGCAATATAAGTAGATGACATCAGATTTGCCACTTTTCTGCAGTAGTGATCTACAATCAAACTAAACAAGATTTTTTTAAAGTCCTTAATCATAAGAATATTGAATGAAATCCTGACAAACTAGGGTTGCCTGGGTGGCTCAGTGGGTTAAAGCCTCTGCCTTCGGCTCAGGTCATGATCTCAGGGTCCTAGGATCAAGCCCGACATCGGGCTTTCTGCTCAGTGGGGAGCCTGCTTTCCTCTCTCTCTCTCTCTCTGCCTACTTGTGATCTCTCTCTCTGTCAAATAAATAAATCTTTAAAAAAAGAAGAAAGAAAAATCCTGACAAACTACTTCTATGAATGTGAAGAACATAAGGCTGAAATGAAGAAAAAATTGTATCACCGCCACACCCATGATAAAATGAACACAGATTTATTGCTAATAACCAAATAAAATATGAAAAGCACATAGAATCTAATTGGACCATAAATAGACTAGACACATCTACTAAATGAGAAAGGAAATTTGCTTCAACTAAATCAGAAACTGAAAAAGATTATGAATTGGGGGCAGGGGCAGATATATTAGTAAAACTTAAGGTACCCTGGGGATAAATGAAGCTTTAGCTTCAATTATATCCCAAGGCATGGATGGGGGTTCTCCCACGGAGAGTAGAGTTCAAGACCTGTTTATTTCCCTTTCACTCAAAATGATAGAAGTACACAGCATATAGGTCATGTGACCCTGGCTCAAATCTAAGTATGAGAATCCATAATTTAACCCAGTCACTTTGGTCCCCTGAAATTATAAACTGACTTCTTTAGTTGGCTGACTTTAAAATTGTAGAAGATATAATATTGACCAATAAGTATGGCCCTTAGTATAAATACTTAAGTGAGAAAGTACATATGTTTTTGTTTTTTTTAAAGATTTTATTTATTTGACAGAGAGAAACACAGCGAGAGAAGCAACACAAGCGGAGGGAATGGTAGCGGGAGAAGCAGGCTTCCTGCCGAGCAAGGAGCCCAATGCGGGCCTTGATCCCAGGACTCTGGGATCATGACCTGAGCCGAAGGCAGACGCCTAACGACTGAGCCACCCAGGTGCCCCCGAGAAAGTACATATGTTTTATATTCATTACAGAAAATGAGTTTGTAAATGTTATTTATGACACTTCAAACTACTGCTCATTATGAGTACTTGACACTTGAGCCTTGTGTCTGAATCTATGATTTAGAAATGCTTTCATTTCCAAGTGTATAGGGTTTTGATTCTTCTGTTTTCTAATTATATTCCTTTGCAGCCAGAAAAGGTATTTTCTCTATTCCTGGTACTTACCAGGATTTTGCTGTTTTTTGCTTCTCCCCTTGGTAATTATTTTACTGGCATAAATGCCCCTTAAGGGCTTGAAAAGAACTATGTATTTCTAAATGTTGAGTAAATTCTGTAAGTCTAGATGATACCTGTTGGTTATACCAATCATACTCTTCAACATTTGGTCTGCCCCATCTATTAATTACACAGAAAGGTATGCTAAAAAAAACAAAAAACAAAAAAAAAAACCTCCATTTGACCAGATTTGTCAATTGTATTTTTCTGGTTTCTATATTCTGAGGCTTTATTGTTAGGCACATAGAAATATAGATTTATATATTCATGATGAATCCTCTTCTAACATTATGATTAAAAATGTCCAAATTTTGGGTGCCTGGGTGGCTCAGTCGTTAAGCGTCTGCCTCCGGCCCAGGTCAGATCCCAGGGGCCTGGGATCGAGCCCCACATCAGGCTC
>CM053619.1:16605004-16636751 GCA_028646535.1 Procyon lotor | reverse complement strand
CTTTTCTGCCTCCTACTGGATTTTCTTTACTACCTTTCCCCATATTGCTTTTGAAGTTAAACATTCAATTTTTGTTTTTTGCTTCCTTTTTAACTTCCAAATGTAATCACCTTAATCTTCAATGTTCCATACTGTTAATACCTGCCTTTTATTTACTGTATTTGCTCCTTCTATTGTTTTTTGCATTCCATTTCTCCTTTCTGGATTTATTTTTAGTTCTTTTGGAAAAGGCCTGAAAGTGGTACTCTTATAAGTCTTTAGACAGAATCATTTCATTTTCCAGCTTCTAGAACTTTTAATGCTACCAATCTTAACCATTTCCCTATTTTCCTCTGGAAGGTAATTGGTATTTCATAACCTGCAGTTTCACATCAATGTATCTAGGTATGAACTGATTTTTATGTTTCATGTTTCAAACTACTGCTTTTTGACCCAAAATATGTATCAATTTTGGAAAAATCTCAACTTTAATATTGATTCTTCCCACGTTTTCTTAGGAGACATATACATAATAGATGATAGGATTTCTCCATCTGTTTCTAAACCTTATTTTTCATCTCCTTCTGAACTGAACTGTGGGTAACTGTATCTGTCTTCCACTTCACTAGTTATTTCTTCTGCTATGTTTGCAATTCAACTTAACCACTGTTTCTATTTCATACTAGGTTCTTTTTAAATCTATATGGTCTTTCTTCTTAACATCTTGGTCTTAGGGTTGATTCCTTCCTTTAGGTTTTTAGTAATTTCAAACTTACTTGCTTTCAGATTAACTATTAGGAGTTCTAACCCCATTTGCCATAAATTCTCATTTTGGTGAACTGTTTCCTCGAGTTCTACAATTTTTTAATGTGAATTTACCTTTTGCAAGGCTTATTTTTTCTAGAACATTCCGGTGACCTAGGCTGTGAAATTTCCTCCAGAAAAGGTTTTTCATTTGTTTCTACCAGGAGCCCCAAGGTTATTACCAGCCCAGAACCAATTTTTATGTTAATTTCCTGACTTAAGTTTTCCTGGACCCCCATAACTAGCCCAAATGTACACCCAAATTGTATGAAGCACAGTTCCCAGGTTACAAATTCTCAAGACAGACCTTTTTCACTCAGGGCCCAAGCTTCCTTGTTATGTTATGCTGATATAAAGGTTTTTTCCTAGTTCGCTCTTTCACTGCAATCTTTCAAACATCTAGGTTTTATGTAAGGTCTCAGTTCCCATTATCTGGCTCTAATAGTCTTAAGGCTTCATCTCCTTAGGTACTTGGGTAATAAAACCCAAGTCTCAGGGCACCTGGGGGGCTCATTCAGCTAAGAGTGAGCCTTCAGCCCAGGGCCTTGATCCTGGAGTCCTGAAATGAGCCCCAAATCAGGTTTCCTGCTCAGCAGAGGGGCTGCTTCTCCCTCTCCTTCTGCCCCTCTCGTGCTGGCTCTCTCAAATAAAATCTTAAAGCACGGCGCCTGGGTGGCTCAGTGGGTTAAAGCCTCTGCCTTCCGCTCGATCCTAAGATCCTGGGATCGAGCCCCGCATCGGACTCTCTGCTTAGCGGGGGAACCTGCTTCCTCCTCTCTCTCTGCCTACTTGTGGTCACTGTCAAATAAATAAATAAATAAAATCTTTAAAAATAATAATAATAATAATAAACAAAAACCCCAAGTCTCTAAATGATGAGACCTACACGGGCCTCTTCAGGGCAACTGTTAAGCTAGCTCTGTGCAGGCTCCTAATTCATTTCTGGCAGTTAGATCTTGCCCCCCCCCCTTTTTAATAAATTCTTGCATTTTTGGTGTTTATAGATAGAGGATATTCAATTTATTTTGGTCTGCCATATTGCCAAAATGAGAAGTACCTTAACTTTAATATTTGTATGTATAACTGATATTAGATTTGATTCTAACTTGAAGGTGTCAGATATTTCACATTTGTAAACAATATATGAATGAGTATGAATTACAATATTTGTAATTTTTACTTATTTATTGACTATGTAAGCACTTATATTTTATTAAGTTTATAAATCTGTCAGGCATCTAGAGTGGTTGAGTTTGGGATATTTAGAGCATTTAACTAAACTTAATGCAATTAGCTGTTATGGGGAGTTTACCGTTACATTTATTAACTGAAATATTCACCAATAAACAAGTCAAAAGCATAATACTTATTTTCATAGAAAGTTGAAAAATATTTTATACACATTTTACAAAATGTATAAACAGTATATAACAACACTAAGCAGAACTTAAAGATTCTCGCTTTAATGGACTTAAAATTTAGAAGCCAATCTTGATATTTAAAAAACTTAATTTACGAAGTGACAAATTAACCTAGTGTCTTGGTACTCTGAAGATCAACACTAATGGATAAACCAGCTCACACACTAATACGACAGAATGAAAATCCTGGATTTTACAAATGGTAACTTCTAAAATTAATCTTCCATAAAAGCTACGCAGTCCTATAAATGTCATTGTTTTACACCAATAAAGATGTTAAAAATCAAAAAATGCCAATAGTTTTTAATGTCCATTGAAAAGGTAAATTTCCCCATGAGAGTAGGAGAATCTTTTCACTTTTTTCCTAAACCATGGATGGCTTACACACCTCCTAAGGATAAACTTCTACATATTTCTGTGGAGCTTCACCAGACTTCACTCCAAATTGTGTACCTGGTAAAAGATGTACGAACGTCTACTTGGGAGTAAGAAACTTTTTTTTCTTGGAGCAAGGTTTACATATTTACAGAAGAAAGAAATCCTGTGCAGTTAACAGTCTCTTCCATCAGGTGGGTGCCCCATCCCACAAAAGCTCAATATTCAGACTTAATATTAAGGTTAATCTAAGGAATGTTTATTATTCTCCTGTCCAGCCAGTCTTAATCTGGCCTCATCTCGGCCTGCTACTTGCCTTTTTGTCACACATTTCCACCCTTCTGCAAGAATGGATTACCCTGGGGGCGGGGGGTGAGGCTGTTGTTTGTGTTTCGGTTTTTTTTTAAATACCAACAGGTTCTCCCTTAAAAAACGTCAAAGACCGTGCCAGCCATCCCCTTGATCTCCATCATATGGCTTCAAGGAAATGTTCTGCTTTTCCACATGAAACGTGATCTCTCATGATGTTTTCTAGCAAGTGGATAGCTGGGTATTTGCAGCCTGTAAGGTACCCACAACAGTGGACCTTGTGTGGTTACCTAGGACTATTAAATACAGAAAACATTCGCCTAACAGACTTTATATTCGGGTTTATTAGCAAGATCTAAACTGACCTAAAGGGATCGATGCCTTTTTTTTCCCTCTTCCACACCTGCGAGGGGGGTGGGGGCGGGGAGGTCTACCACTGTAAATGTTTCGTGTAAGACTGCCTTTCCTTTGACCTGTATGCTTTAAGGTAAATGACACATGTACCTACAGGAGTCTATCCAGACCAGAAAAGGCTCACTTTCAGGTTTCTTGTAGGAGATAAACAACTGAAGGAAGGAAAATGAAAGGAGGGTGAGGAGGAAGCTGAATTGTATGCAAACACCCCCACTCGAATCCGGGTGGTTACGGTAGAGGGAATGTCGGTAAGTAGGATTTTGTGCAAGGCAACGTCCTTTGAAAGGGCTCCCAGAGCGTCAAGACCCCCACCTGATGAATGGGTGAGTCAGGAAGGCCCAGCTCCACTTCACAGATGGGGAAACTGAGGTACGAGGCGGCGAGACGACTGGCCCGAGGCCTCGCTGAAAGATCTGAGGCGGAGCGGAGAACCAGAAGCACCGATTCTCTCAGGCGGATGCTCTAATCACGGGCTCCCCCCCGCCCCCGTGATAGCGTAGACGGCCTCCGCCCCCCCAACTCACACACCCTCCCCAGGAGCCGCACGTCTCCTCAAGTTCCAAGGACATGGTCAAAAAAAGGGGGCCCGAAGCGCTCCCGCCTAGATTTGCAGACGGAGAGCGTTGGGAGCGTGCGTCCCTTCAGTCCAACATGGCGGCGGCCGCGGCCGCCCCCCCACCCCAAGCCTCCCTCAGGGCCGGAGGCTCTCCCTCGGGGCCCTCCGATGGGCGGGAAGAGGGCCCAACCCCGCCAGGCCCCTTCTCGCCGCTGCCGCTGCTCGCTGAAGGAGTCACCTACCCGACATGACTAACGGCCGCAGCGCGGAGCCCCCAGAGCCCGCCGAGAACAAGGAATACAAGAGCCAGGCGGCGCGGCGGCCGGAGCTGTACTGAAGGCGGCGCGGCGGGCTGAGCCCGACTGCGGGGCCTCGGCAGCCAATCAGAGGACAGTGGGCGGTACCACGGTGCCAGGGCGCAAGGGGTGGTTCCGTACGAGTACCAGTCTTTGAACCCTGAGGTCTTCAGAAACCCTCTCTGTTCTCCCCTCCGCGGACGGTACCATTATTGAGAGGGAATCGAGAAGAGAAAGTACCAATGCCGCCATTAGCATGGGGGAGGAAGCCGAGCCTACTTTCTCCGTCCCAATTACAGTCCTGTTTCTTTTATTGCGTCTGATTGAATTCGAAGTTAGGAAGCGAAAGAGGGGAGGCTTTATAAACACAGACTAGTTGGTTATAAAAGGCCTTTCTTCCCCTGAAATTTCGAGTGGTATGCCCTGGTTCGCTCAGCTTTGGTTGCAGACAGCTGGAGCCACCTGGGGGCGTTGGGTGTCGCCGAGCTCGGGGACGGAAAGTCGTGATCGCCTCCCGGTCTAACTACCTTGTCAAGTAAAACATAGACTACAAGGTGATACTGGAACAAACGTCTGCCTTAAAACGAAACCACACACAAGCCTAGCCTTGAGAATATAGTTGATGGGAGGTCGAGTTTTAGTTTTCAGTGCTGTTGTAATGGCCAACTCTAATTATCCGGCACCTTACATCATCTCATTTAATTCTCACAACACACATGAAATATTATCCCGATGTTACGGGTGTGATTATTCGCTTGCCCTAGGTCGCACAACTAGTACGTGGCCAACGTGAAATTCGAGTCCTAGTAACCAGACACCATTGCCTGTGGGTTTAACCATTGCGCAGCACTGCCTAGTGTAGGCTGGAGCTCTGGAGTATGAAATAAGGCCGTGCACACAAGGACAACTCCCCCGAGGGCGACGCAACATCTGAGTCAAGCCAGAGACGATGAGCGGAAGCTGACCAAGTGAAGTGGGGTAAAGGGCTTTCGACTAGTTGTAAAACAAGTAATTCTGTATGTTTGGAGTTTACCCTCCAGGGGAGAATGGTAGATGAGGCCAGAAAAGTAGAAGGCTAAATAGTCCATACCTTGTAAAATACAGTGCATTGGGATTTGTGCTTTATCTTGAGGGCACTGGGAAGCCTGAGGATTTTAATGGAAGATCACATTTGTATCTTCAGGCTGCAGTATGACGAAGGTATGGAGATGAGAGGTGCCTAAAAGCAGGGAGACAATTAGGGGGCCGATGCAATCATTCTGGTGAGAGACCACAGTGGCCTGTACTTAGGTTTTAGCTGTGGAGGTGGAGTAAGTGTAGAGATCCCTCAAATACTTCCCTGGTAGACTGGACAAGATCTGTGACCAATTTGGGAAGGAGGAGCTGGGGGAAAGCCAGAAGTGAATTCTGAGTTTCTCACTTAGAGGAGGGGTCAGATGGTTGTATCATTCGCTGTGGCAGAGAACACGAGGAGGAGCAAGAGGGATAAGTTCAGAATTAACACTTCCAGGTCAGAACAAAGACATGAGGTCATCTCTCTTCGTTATACGATCAGTAACTGTACACTCAACTCTAGATATCGAGGGTCACAGAGCTCTCTGGATAAGTCCAAACAGGCAAGGTTAAAGGAATAAAAATTCCTTCATGACTAAAAATGATTCAGCCGATCAGCATGTACGTTGAGGAAGGTAACCCAGAGGAGGAGATAAAGGGCATGTGCAATCGCAGGAGAGAATTGGGTTAGGTAGGGATGAGGGAAACTTCCAGATTGTTCTTCCTCTTTTTTATTTATTTCTTTTACAATGGGGTGTTCTTTTTTTTTTAAGATGGAAATACAAAAAGTGTTGTTCATCATTGCCCCCTTAAGTTTGTACCATCGATTCATTCATTCATGCATGCATTCTTCACTCAACTGCCATCTTCTGAGGTCTATTCAATGTCAGGCCCTGTAAGGCCTGGAGGTAGAGAAATAGGAAGCACCGTGGCCCCTGCCCTCCAGGAGCTGCAGTGTCATAAAAGGGACAGTACAAACCTTTAATTCCAATAACTACAGAATGTACTAGAATCGGAGGATGCAGAGGGTGCTCTGAAAACAGCGTAAGAGCACCTAGTCCGCATAAAGGGTAGACAGGTATTAAGGAAGGCTTCCTGAAGGAGATACCTCCTAAACTAAATTTTGAAGAAAGAACAGGAATTAGGCCCAGGATGTATATCAGGAACAGCATGCGCCAGGCAGAAAGGGCTGTATTTGCAGAGACTGCAAGAGAGCCAAGTACCGGGAATTAGAAGTGGTTCTGGCTGACTAGTCTGTGGACATGCAGGGGTGGACAGTGGTGATAAATGATGAGTGAAAGAAGTACACAGAGGCCACATCTTAAAGAGCTTTGTGTGCCTGTTTGGGGGGGGCGGGGGTGGTTTGGATACTAAAACAATAGGGGAGGGGCGCTTGGCTGGCTCAATCCCAAAAACATGTGACTCTTGATCCCGGGGTGGTGAGCTCAAGCCCCATGTTGTGGGTAGAGATTACTTAAAAAATAAAATCCTTAAAAATAAAACAAACCAATATGGAACTTCGAAGGAATCTAATCAAAGGAGTGACATTTAGTTTTTTTATATTCATTATTTCTTTTAATATTCTGGACAGCCCCGTGAAATAGGTGTTGCTGTTGTCCACATTTTATAGAGAGAACACTGGAGCTCAGGGAAGTGAAACTCTTTACCAAGTTCACACAGCTAATTAGGGACAGAAGCAGAGCTCACATCCAGGCCTTTGGACCAAGCCCAGGGTTTCTCTTGCAGTGTCCCTGGTCTTTCAAACATGAAACAGAGAACTCCTCCCAAGTCTGTATTGCCCTGGGGCTTCTTCCCAAGGGCCCTTCTCTACCAGGAACTGACTCACAGATTGAGTCCTGTGCCCTCCTGTCTTCCAGGCTTTTGCCTGGGGATAATTATCTGGAACTGACTTTAATCTTCACCCAGTTATTCTTCAGGCTACAAGATCCTGCTCCCACTACATCCACTCTCCTGGCCTCCCTCTGCACAGTTAGGGAAGACAGCAGGTACATTTTACACATTAGCTTTAGCAGAATGTACCTGGGAAGGTCTTAGTACTGGGCCTGTTTGCCCTTGATCCATTCTCCTGGTCCTCACTTGGAGAGCTAACCCCTGCACTGCTACCTTCCAATTTCAGAGATTCCCTCAGGTAGTAGCTTCCCTTGAGAATCAGCCAATGGGCAGCCTGGTGGAAAATCAGATGGTGGAAGAAGGGGAGGAGCCAGGGTGAGGTCTCCCCTTCCTTCTCTGCCACTAGTAGTGTCTCAGGCAGCAGCTGTCTTCTCCAGGGATCCTTTCTATCTGTGACCCTGGCTCCTGGGCTCCTTCCTTCCTCCAACCCTCCCTTCATCCCTCCAGCCTATGGCAGGGAGAATCTTGCTGTTGAAAATTTCTTGAGTTGCCTCCCTCCCCTGTTTGGCTTCCCAACCCTTCTACCATGGGTGTAGGGCCTTGCAGGGCCCTGTGAGGACGGTGAACTTTGTTAGAGCGAGAGAGGAAGCCAGGAGAGGGAGCCACTTAGCAGAGCCACAACAGGATCTGGCCTGTATTACCAGGGTTGCTCTGGCTGCTGTCTTGAGAATGGACCATAGGGGTCAGTGAGGTTATGGCTCCCACCAGAGTCAAAACCAGAACACAGTGATCTTTTGTCTCTTTTGAAATCCTGTGGACTCACAGTTGTACCACATCATTCCAGCCTTGCTACCTGATTAGAGGGTAATTTATTCTCTAGTCGGGTTGCCTAGCCCCCCTCTGAACTCCGCAGTGCCTCACACAATGCCGGAAACAGTAGGCACTAAAAACGGGTGGGGGGAGGAAGAGAAGGAGGAAGTTTATATTTAATGAATGAATGAATAAATGAAGGGAGAAATGAGATGACTTCTGTAAACTCCTCAAGCTCAAAGACCTGCTCTAGGACCTTCTTACATCTCCCAAAAGGCACAAAGTAAGTGTTTAGGGAGCACTGTTCAAAGACTGACAGCCTGCTCTGTGCCAGGGGTCACAGGCTGGTAAGCAGTCCTAGCCATCATCACCACCCTGCCACCCCCACCCCAGGAAGTGTCCCTGGAGCCCTGCTCCTCCAGCCTTCCTAGAGAGCAAGCCTCCTACGAAGATTTCCCTGAGGCTCTGCGAGGCAGGAGTCGGTTCCTTGTAAATGACCGACTACCCCATCCTCTGGACAGTGGCAGGCACTTCCTGTTTGGGGTGGAAAGGAACCAGACACTTTCCTGTTAGCAGGTCTTTTAAGCAAAGCAGCAGATGCTGAGCAGGTCCTGGCCAGCCTTTCAAGCCAGATGCCTGGCGGTTAGACAGCCTTTATGTGGAAGGGAAGTGAGGCACGGTGCCAGATTGGCTAGGCTTTTACTGTGCTCCTTGCAAGTCCCCTGGGTCCTGCTGTGAATAAAAAACAAACCAGAAGAGGCTGTCGCCCTGCAAGTCGTGATGAGGATTAGGAGAGATGGGCTGCTCTGAGCCAACGAATGTTCATTGCCTGGCAAGGAGGTGCTCCTGTGATCATCCCGGGGCCGGCTTCTGTAGGTTGTCTGGAGATGAGCATCTCCCAATGTGAAACTGTGCAAAGCATACAACCATGTGAGCTTGTGTCTGTGCATCCAATATCTAGCGCTTGATAGGATTCTAGCAGTGAATAATTGTCTAGTTGGCTCCCTCTAGCAAAACGGGGTAACAGAAAAGGCAGGAATTTTTGTTGTCCCATTTTAAGGTGGCAGAAACTCAGAGATGTTAATGGACTTGAAAGGGATCACAGAGTAAGAAAAAGTCCAGGTTCAAACCCAGGTCTGTCTCCCTCCAAATTTCTTGCTTTTTTCAGTCCCCTATGAGCACGTGCATGTATGTGTGTGTATGTACAGAGAGGCAGATAGGCAGGTAGACTTGGAAGGTGACCCAGTCTGATGAGAGCACATCCCCATGTGCTAGAGAGAGGAAATTTCTTCCAGAGGCAGAAGTGGTTGCTAAAGACTCAGGGCTTCTAAAAATGAATCACAGCTAAAAATGCACAGAGGTTATAGTCCAAAATGAATCCAAATTATCACAGCTAACCTCCTCACAACTCTGTGGAACACCTCCTCTTCAGGGCTCCCAGGCTAATCCCATGTCCTCTTTCTTCTTCTTCTTATTCCTATTATTGTGATTTGGGGAGGCTGGTCTTTCTGTGAGTGCATTTCTCCAGAGCCCTGAATTCCTTCTGATAAAATCTACTCTGTGCTCTGCACACTTCCTGGGAAGGAGGAAGGGGCAGAGACAAAGCTAATTGTTTCTCATATTATGAAGAGAGAAACTGAGGCCCAGAAAGGGCCTTGTCCAGGTCCATACATCCTGCCTGATTCAAAGGGTCCTGGTCAGGAAGAGGACTCACTAGCCAGCTGTGGCCTTCTGTCAGAAAAGAAGGAATGGCCCCGGCAGCTGCCAGCCACTCCCCTGGGCATACAATGTGCACAAGCCCTGTCCACTCTGGGAGAGCTAGGAGGCACTGTGGATTTGAACTGAGCCCCACTGCAGAGAAAGAGGGAGGAGGAGCAGCTCTTTTTGAAGAGGAGAAACAGTGAGGACTGCCAGGGTCTCGCTGGGTCAGGAACTTGCTCTGCCAAGATAGGGAGGGAGGGAAGGAGAGAGTCAGACCCTTGGAAAACCCAGCCCTCCTATCTTCCCCTTGAACACTGGTGTCTAGTATTTAGTGATTTGGTACGTCTGGAGTAGAGCTCGGGAATTTGAATCTTTACTGAGTGCCTCCAGGAGATTCAATGCAGGTGCTCCAGTGATCTTTTGACTTGAGGCGAGATAGCATAGAGTTTAAGAGCTCAGGATCTGGAGTTCTACGATCTGGGTTTGAGCCCTGGCTCCATTACTAGATTTATGAGCTCAGACAAATGATACAATCTCTCTGTGCCTCAGTTTCCTCATCTTTAAAATAAGGATGCTGGGGTGCCTGGGTGGCTCAGTCATTAAGCATCCGCCTTCGGCTTAAGTCATGATCCCAGGGTCCTGGGATCGAGCCCCGCATCGGGCTCTCTGCGCTGCAGGGAGCCTGGTTCTCTCGCTACCATTCCCTCTGCTTGTGTTCCCTCTCTCGCTGTGTTTCTCTCTATCAAATAAATAAAATCTTTAAAAATAATAATAAAATAAAATAAGGATGCTTATATTAGTAGCTTTTTCATAAGGAAGTTGCAAAGAGTTGATGACATGATTTATGTAAAGCACTACAGCACATACATGGCACATGTTAATTTCTCAGCAAGCATTAACTGCCATTATTTGTTCCAACTCCTTGTTCCCATCCCCATCCCCACTCCCACCAGAGGAGGAAATAATGGTATTGGATTAACATAGGGGTTTATCATCACATGTTTGGCATGTGGCTAATCCAAAACCATTCTCCCCCCAACCCCATCACTCTTCCAATGCCCTTGCTATAGACTGAGCTTCTTCCAATAAATTATCCTTCCTTTCTCATCTTCCTTCCTCAGTGCCCCTCTCAGATGGCAGGCCACCCTCCTCCATCCCATCAGAAGTGACTTGGCTCAGGATGTGTCCTGGAAAGTGAAAACATCCAGCAAGTCAGTTGTGGAGTTGCATAGGCCCCTGGATTCCTGAAGAAGATCACAGAATTTGGTGCTCTGGGACTTATGAGTAAGCTTTGGAGGCAGAAGGGAACTGAAACTCCTGCTTACCCAGGTTCTAACCATGGAAACATGCTGTCTTTCTGGGAAACGGAGACATCCTGTGCCAAAGCATGGTTAAAGCCCAGGATGAGTGTGTGGGCAAAGAAAGCTCTGGTCTGCATAAATTCTTGCAGGCACTTCCAAGTGCAAATTCTTGGCATCTCCACGGGACCACAAACAGAGGTGAAGTGGGACAGGTGAGGATCGGATAAAATAATCTAACCAAGAACACAGAAGGAAAACAGAGGAAGTCAACGTTCAAACACAACAGTGGTACTAGTTTTCCAGGTCCAGGGACCATGGCTAACCTGAGATGCAGAGAAAGGCAGGGTCAGCTCTTCTTCGAGTGGCTCAATCCTCCCAGTCTCAGTCCTCCAGGGAAGCACTGCTTCCTGTTTTTCCCTCTCTTCCCAGTGCAGCTGATATGGACACCCTCTGGCATGTGCTGGAGAGAAGGATGGAGAAAATCTGCCTGGAAAGAGAACTGGCGGATCTGGGATTGACTCCAGCTTGCCCAACAGTGTCCTTGCCAACTGGTGCTCCTCAGAGTTCCCTGCCTTAAATAGATACGGAGTTGTATCTACCCTTTCAAAATCCACCTATTGATATGGAGAAAGGGGAACCCTCTTGCACTGTTGGTGGGAATGCAAACTGTTGCAGCCACTCTGGAAAACCTCAAAAAGTTAAAAATAGAGCTATCCTATGATCCAGCAATTGCACTACTTGGTATTTACCCAAAGAATACAAAAATACTCAGTCAGAGGGATATAGGCACCCCAATATTTACAGCAACATTATCCACAATAGCCAAATTATGCAAACAGCCCAAGTGCCCAGTGACTGACGAATGGATGAAGAAGATGATATATATTTTTTATATATATGATATATGTATATATAATGGAATATTACTCAGCCATAAAAACAATGCAATCTTGCCATTTTAATGATATGGATGGAGCTAGAGAGTATTATGCTAAGCAAAATAACTCAGTCAGAGAAAGACAAATACCATATGGTTTCACTCATGTGAAATTCAAGAAATATAATGAACAAGCAAAGGGGGGGAAAAGAGGCAAACCACAAAACAGACTTTTTTTTTTAATATTCTACTTATTTATTTGACAGAGAGAGACATAGAGAGAGAGGGAACACAAGCAGGGGGAGTGGGAGAGGGAGAAGCAGGCCTCCCACCAAGCAGGTAGCCCAATGTAGGGCTAGATCCCAGAACCCTGGGATCATGACCCTGGCCGAAGGCAGATGCTTAATGACTGAGCCACCCAGAGCCCCAAGAAACAGACTTAACTATAGAGAACAAATTTTGTTCTCTATAGAGAACGAAAAGAGAACAAGAGAACACCAGAGGGAAGGTGAGTTGGGGGATGGGTGAAATAGGTGATGGGAACTAAGGAGTACACTTGTGATGAGCACAGGGTGTTGTACGGAAGTGCTGAATCACTATATTGTACACCTGAAACTAATATTACATGGTATGTTAACTAACTGGAATTTAAACAAAAGCCTAAAAAAACTACCAACTTGGTCAAGGACGGCATATACCACATCATACCTGCAACCTTCAAGCAACACAAACACACTCTCTAGGGTTGCTAGATAAAATAGAGTCCACCAAGTTAAATTTGAATTCCAGATTGATGGTGAATAATTTTTCAGTATAAGTATGTCCCAAATGTTGTATTGGCACATACTTATACTAAAAAATTATTTGCCGTGGGGTGCCTGGGTGGCTCAGGTCAGGATCCCGGAGTCCTGGGGCCCGGGAGTCCTGGGATCGAGCCCCGCATCGGGCTCCCTGCTCTGCGGGAAGCCTGCTTCTCCTGTTACCACTCCCTCTGCTTGTGTTCCCTCTCTCGCTGTGTTTGTCTCTGTCAAATAAAATCTTTTAAAAAAAAATTATTTGCCGTTAATCCGGTACTCAAATTTAACAGGACATCCTGTATTTTTATTTGCTAAATCTAGCAACGCTACCCCACCCGCGTTCAGCATCTCCCTCCTCTAAACTCACCGCAGGACTCCGCTTGAACGTGTGGCCGCGTCACAGTGCTGTCCTTAGCTGAGAACCTTCGTTCCAGTCTGCCCCGCTAGACTGAAAGCTCTCTGAGGGGAAGGCCCAGGCCTTGGCCACCATATCCGGGCTTCCATCCCAGGCAGAGACGCTCCTTACGGATGGGAACCAAGGCACCGGCGAAGGAGCATGGACTGGCTCATAAATCCATTACAACACTTGCCCACAGCGGGGCCCGGGCGCCGGGGCCGGCGAAGGCCGCTGTTTATTCACTGGACTGCGAGAGGCGCGCCTGTTTCTAATTGGTTCGCCCAGGAGGAGTGCCCCCTTTTCATTGGTTATCTAGGAGGTGGGCGGGGCCTATCGCCAATTGGTTCGCCCACCGCAGCTTCTAACTCAGTCCAGGGAAAAGAGATGCCTTTAAAAATTCCTCTGCCAGAGTGGCACCTTTTTGAAATAACATAAAAACCTTCTTGTGCTACTGAGGCTCTAAGCCTTGGGATAAGAACACTGCAATACGTTTGCTTAGCACGTTAGACATTTCAAATTACACGCATCAAGTCACGGAATCTCCACAACAGTCTCCTACAGGTCGGTGTCATTGTGCCATTTGCATTTCACATTAGCAAACTGAGACCAGAAGAGAGACAGCATCCTGCTCGCAGTAACTAAGGCAGATAATGCAAACAGTCGACTTCTGCTCAGTGCGAGTTTAGCGAAGGCTCTCAGGTAAATCCTATCACTTCACCTTTGCTGCGGACTCTGTGGAATGCATGAAGACAGCACCTTACCCTCAGTTTCTCGTTTAATCTCCATGCAACTCTGGGAACTTAATATCATTTGCTCTCATTTCACTGGTGAGAAACCTGACGCTCCAAGTCGTTAAATCCTTTTCCAAAAGTCACAAACAGGCAGCCTACCACTTATTAATTGCATACCGCACGATGTCGGGTACGGTGCTCACTTACGGACATTATTCTCTCATTAAATGCTCCCTACAACCACGTGATATTGGTATTCTTATTATCGACATTTACTGATGAGAAAAATACGTTCAGAGAGGGTGAGTGACTTGCCTAAAACCACACAGCCAGCAAGTAATGGAGGCAGGATTCACACGGCCAGCAAAGAAGCAGATCTGGAACTCAAACCCCGTTCTTCTGAACCCAACCCAGGGCGCCCTCTTTCATAGCCATGGTCTTCGCCTCCTGCCAGCCTGGCTAAAATAATATGATCCTCTGGCAGGCCAGGACCCTCCTTGATCGATGTCTTCGGTAGCTACGATCTCTACCTAAGAAGGTGACCCTTCTTCCCAGTCCTCCCTGGAGAGATCCGTATCAACTGGAGGTGGCTGGCGAGAGAACGGGTGGGCAGGGCGGCGGCGGGCACCCGGCCAGGCTGTGCAGCCTGCGGAAGAGGCTCCGGGACTGGGGCGCGTTCCAGCGGCCGGGCGGAGTGGGTGGGGCCGGCATGCCCGGCCCCCGCCCCTTCTCCCTCCCTTCCTCCCTTGCCCTCCGGGTCCTGGGGCCGGCAATCCTCGGGCAGTCACTGCCGGGGCTGCAGCACCTCGGGCCGGCTCCAGGCCAAGCGCCCAGAGGGGCGGCCCTGCGCTCGGAACCGGGGCAACCTCGAGCCCACCCCCGCCCCGGCCCTTCCCACTCCGCGGAAGGCCGGCGCAGAGCCGGAGCATCCGCGGGGTCCCGGGCGCCTCTGATCGCCTCGAGCAGCCCAGCGCGCAGGGGCTCCCCACGCGCCCGCGCCCCGCGGCGGGAGCGGCTGCGAGATGGCGGCGCGTGTCGGCCTCCTGCTGCGCGCCCTGCCGCTGCTGCTGTGGGGCGGCCTGGACGCCCAGCTCTTCGAGCCCGGAGGCCAGGAGCTGCGCAGGGAAGCGGAGGTAAAGGACGTGTGCGAGGCGGAGAGGGGGCCGGGTGCTAGAGACCCTCCAGAACTTTGCAGTCGGGCCACCCCGCGGCCTCATCTGAGCCGGCGATGTGCGTTACCCTCTCCCTGTCCGCACACAAAGAGCCTGGGGAGTGGTCTCCCCCGTGCCAGAGCTGGGACCACACGGGCACGCGGATCTGCATTGATTTTCCCGGACGGGGTGGGGGGTGGGGAAGGAGCGACAAGATGGGACAGGCGGGCAACAGCTGAGAGAGAGGTACCCCCTGCACCCTAGTTTGGCACAGCCTACTGTCCCTCACCGCCTAGACTGCGGAGACTTGGCAGTTCATTCATCGGATGCCCTGAGCCTTCCCAGAGGCTGCGGAGCCCCCCTAGATTGGTGAGGTGGAGAGGATACCACTGACTGGCCCGGACACAGGAGACAGCACTCCGCTGGTGCTGCGGCTGCCCAGCTTGAGCAAGGCGGCGCCCAAGCTCAGCACTAGTTTCTTAACCTGCAAAATGGGTAAGAGTATTAGAGTCTCAAGAACTCCTTCTAAGGAGCTTTGGAACAGTGCTTCAGGACTGAACTTGAGAAAGGGGGCAGGGAGGTGGAGGCGAACTTAAACACTGCTCATTTCATTGTCCTCCTAGGGACTCACCTGCTTGCTGTAGGTTTCACAAGGGGAGCTCTTTGGAGGCAGGGTGGGGATCCACTTGGGCTATCTATTTTCCAGATAAAAGTGATTGTAATGGTATGTCAGTATCACTTCTTTCTTGCCCCAAAGAAGCATCTCTGTGTTGTTAATCTATTCTGAAGAGTAGAACTGGGGTCTCCACTTTTTTAAGTTCTAAATTCCTGAGCCCAGTGCTCTGCCCTGAGACTCTTACTCCCTAAGAATCCATTCCTGCTCTAAAACTGCCCCTCGAGGGGCACCGGGGTGGCTCAATTGTTAAGCATCTGCCTTCCACTCAGGTCATCCCAGGGTCCTAGGATTGAGCCCCACATCGTGCTCCACTCCCCCTGCTTGTATTCCCTCTCTCGATGTCTCTTTCTCTCTCTCTCTCTGTCAAATAAATAAATAAAATCTTAAAAAAAGAGAAAGAGAGAAAGAAAACTGCCAGGCCAGAACTTCTCAGTTTTTCCCTAGAAAAGGCATGCTGAATCTAAGAAACCTCCAGAATGAAGAAGCCCCCACTGAATGGCTCTTCCTTCCAGGAGTCAGCTCTCATCACTATTCTGGAAAATTTAGAAATGACCTTGTTTCAACAATGGGGCCACCCCCCTTCTCCTCCAAGCATTGGTCTCTTGTTTTGTGTTCTCTGTTTTCGCATACTTGGGAATCACTCTGTTTTCGCATACTTGGGAATCACTCTTGTTTCACTGAATTTAGAATCTTACAACATCAAGTGCACGGTCCTTGCGGCCCCAGAAGGCTTCCTTCTACCAATCCAAGTCCGATTAAGAGTACCGCCCCCACCTTCCCCCAAGTCCGGGTCCCAGGCAATCCTTGGCAGGAGAACAGAGACACCCATGCCTGTGGTGGCCCCAGATGGAGAGAATTTTATCTTGGGGTGTGCTTGGGAAACATAATACTAAACAGATTGAGTCTCTTGCAGTCTATTTAACATAATTGGGGGAAGGGCATTTTTTTGCTCTGAGAACGAGAAATATTTTAAAAGTATAAAAAAATTCAAAATGCGTATGTGTCTCTATATGCCTATGCATGTACATATGTATGTGTGTATATGCAAATCGGGGGTGTTAGTATGTCTATATGTGCTTCTGTAAATGGTCATGAGTGTCAGACAGATGTGTGTACAAACCATAAGTGAATCATTCAATCTCTCCGAACCTCAGTTTTCCTCTCTGTACGATGGAGGTGAACAATGCCTATTTCATAAGACTGCCATTGTGGTTTTGGTGAGATAATGTATGGAAAATGCTCAGCACGGTGCCCAGTACATAGAAAACAGTCTATGAAAGGAAGTTGCCCTCAATATTCTTGTTACTATTATTATTATCTTTATCATTATTTTAGAGAACAGAGCTTCAGATTAAAGTCCTGGCTTGGTTGGGGCACCTGGGTGGCTCAGTCAGTTAAGCGTCTGACTTCAGCTCAGGTCATGATCTCGGGATCTTGGGATGGAGCCCTGCTCAGCGGGGAGTCTCCTCGTCCCTCGGCCCCTCTCCCCACTCATGCTCATTCTCTCTCTCAAATAAGTAAATAAATAATCTGTAAAAAAATAAAATAATGTACAGTCTCAGGGACTAGCTCTCCTGGAACAGTTAACACAGGACAAAATATGTAAGGCAACTATTTTCAGCACTGGACAAAAGGTGGCACAGAGCTATCATTCCTAAGAAATGGTGCTGCAGTTGTTATGGTGACATTATAAATTACCCCAGAACTTAGTGAAGTAAAACAAACATGCATTATGTTCGTAGATACCGTGGGTCAGAATTTCAAACGGGGCCCATGAGGGCAGCTTGTGTGCTCTACAATGTCCACGGATGGAGTCATTCGAAGGCTCTTTACTCACCTCTCTGCCTGTCAGCTGGGGGCCACCGTTCTCTCCTGGGGACCTTGCCACATGGCTTCTCCAAGTGGACTAGTCTGGGCCCAGATGTGGTGACTGGGTCTCCAGGATGGGTCTTCTGAAAGAGAGAGAGAGAGTGTGAGAGCGAGGACAAGCAGAAGTCACATCTTCTTCACAACTGAGATGACAAAGTTCATAGCATCCCTTCTGCTGTTCCCCACAGGCTGTAGCAAGTCACACTCTTCCAGGTCAAGGGGAGGGAACATAGACCCCACAGCTGGTGGCAGGGGCGCGGAAGTCATTGTAGAAGAGCGTGGGAATGGGAGGTATTATTGTGGTCATTTGGGGAAATACGACCATCCACAGAAGGGAACCACACAAAGTGAGCCCCGTGATCACCCCGGCTCTTTGCTCAGGTCTAATTCCCTAACTGGGGTGCAGAGAGCTAGACCCCAAGCAAAGCATAGCACTCCTGCTGAGCTCGTGGGCAAAGTGCAGAGTTCAGGACAGAGACGGAAAGAAATCATAAAAACAAGCTATGTGCTCCTGCAGGCGACAGTTTCCTCCTCTGTAAAGAAAGGGTGTCAAGCTTTCTTCAATGACTCTCTTTGTACTAACATTCTTTGGCTTTGGTGTGTTTTTATGCTGGCACCTGCGCGTACATCCATACGTTTCATCTGCCTTCGTGTCTGTGTCTTTCTGTCTGCATGTGTCTGATCCCAGGTCTCTGCGTGGATCCCTGTGCCCTGTGTGCCTGCCGGTGTGTGTCCCTTAGAAGCATACAAAACAATAAAGTTGAGGGTTTTCCAAAGTGGGCTTTGCCTGGGAGGAGACGGACCGCTTTACAAAGCTGCATTATGAACAAGTTCATTGTTGCCCACTTGGGAAAACTAGGGCTGCTCACCACACCAGTGAGGAGGAAGGCCCTTCACTGCTGAGTTGCAAGATTGAGAGTTAGTGATGACCTCATCGCCTTGGCCTCCCTCCCCTTCACAACCAGGCCCCATCCTGTACTTGGGTGCCACGGACCGTCCCCAGAGAGATACCTACTGTGTTTCCCCCGGACCCTCTTTAAACACCCAGGTGGTATGTCCAGACCTACCTTCCATTCGGCGGTCTATGAAGATCTGTGCAGCTGCTCCCGATAAGCCAGTACAACGAAGAGCTGGCTAACTTGTCTTAGTTTGTCTCTCCAGGGAAACACTGTAGCTTCTGTGCAGTAACCACCCCCAGATGTGGTGTCTGTTTCTCACACCCCAGAGCTATTCATTTGACTTTTTGTGAGTCAGAAACTCAGAAGCCCTGGTGTGGAAGCTGTTCCAGAGAGCTGAGCACAGTGACTCACGGGTGCAGGGTGAATAGAAGCAGAAGAGGCCCTGGAGGGTCCCAGAGGACCACAAGCTGGTGGAAAAGCAGTTACCAAACCAGTTTGAAAACCAAAGGATCTAGCAAAAGCTGGATGGTGGAAGCAGAAACATAGTGGGGAGATGGGTGGACAACGCTTCCTAAATCCAGCCTTGGTTATGGCATTATTTTGTGCCCTAAATGTAGCCCTGCAAGTGTAGTGAGGACCATGGGTCTGTACCGTACGATTATTTGGCATGAGAAAAGAGTACAAGAACAGTCTGGATGGAGACTGACCAACTAATCTTCTCCAACTTCCTTAAGGACAAAAAATGAAAGAGATAAGAGGTTATCTAGGCTACACCCAGACAGAACTTTAAGAATATGAGACGAGGAACAAGGGAAAGGAGGAGAAGATAAAGGGAGTCAGACAGAGGGAAGGAGAGGCATTTGCTCCCAATAAAAGGGAAGGGCCCCAACTGGTCCCACTGCCCCGGGACCTTCAGTAGAACCCAGGAGCCAGCAAGCAAAAGGAACAGGCTTGAGTCCTGCTGCCCACCTGTGGCTTGTCAGATGTGCTGTTTGGGGTGCAGTGGGAGATGTGATCCCAGATGTGAAATGAGACATCCTGGGAAAGGTGTCAGAGGATCCTTTAGCAAGACGCTGCTTGCTCCCCTGAGACTTACTTTCCGCATCTTTAACTTGGAATTAGCAACACCTGCCCTGCCTATGTTCTTGCAAGGTGATTGTGAAGTTCAAAGGTGCAGACCTCTTAAAAGCTCTATACTAGTCAAGGATTCACCGTGTTCCTGATTCCCAGAAAAATATTTTTATGTATACAACACGCCAAGGCAGAACACGAGCTATCCTCCCTCGCATCTCGACTTGGCTAATAGCACTCAAGATGTATTGAATGACAAAGACGATCATGTAGAGTCAACTACGGAAAAATTAAAATCATAATGAAATGTAACATGAGATGGAATACGCCATAGGTAAAGCAACATGATTTCTGCATGATCTTGCCATTTGGCAATTTAAAAATTCTTGGTCTCAGGGCACCTGGCTGTCTCAATAGGATATGCATCCGACTCTGGATTATGGTTCAGGTCATGACCTCAGGGTGGTGAGATCGAGCCCCGGGTCGGGCCCGTGCTCGGCTCCTCAGGGAGTCTGCTGGAGATTTTCTCTTTCGGTTTTGCTCCTGCAGGTCTTTGATATGGAGGATGTCACAGCCACTCTGCAGACATAAGACTGAGAGCTGCCCTTCCTAAACTTAACAAGCTTCCTTTCCAGCAATAAAGCTCTGTGACTATAGCAGGAAAACAACGTTCTTAATGGGACAACTGTCATAAAGCTTTCCCAAGGCATCTTACCTTCTTACTGGATTTTCATGACATTCCTGTGAGGGAGCTAAAGCATTCTTACCTGTAGGTCACACTTTGAGGCACAGAGAGGTTAAGCAACTTTGCCATAGCTCACATAGCTAATCAGTTGCAGAAGTAAGGCTATGATAATAGATGAAGCTGGAGTACATTTTAGCTCTAATCCAACTCTCTCATTTTATGGAAGAAATGGAGGCCCAGGTGCGCCTGAGTGGCTCAGCTGATTAAGCATCTGCCTGCGGTTCAGATTATGCTCTCAGGGTCCTGGGATGGAGCCCCATGTCATCGGGCTCCCTGCTCAGTGGGGAGTCTGCTTCTCTTTCTCTCTCTGCCCCTCCCCTCGCTCAGGCTCACTCTCTCTCAAATAAATATTTTTTTTAAAAAAAGAAAGTACTGGGGCGCCTGGGTGGCTCAGTCGTTAAGCGTCTGCCTTCGGCCCGGGTCAGATCCCGGCGTCCTGGGATCGAGCCCCGCATCGGGCTCCCTGCTCCGTGGGAAGCCTGCTTCTCCCGCTACCATTCCCTCTGCTTGTGTCCCCTCTCTCGCTGTGTTTCTCGCTGTCAAATAAATAAAATCTTTAAAAAAAAAAAAAAAAAAAAAAAGTACTGAAATAAACAGAAGCCCAGAGAGGCAGAGAACTTGCCTAAGGACACACACTTCTTATTAGCACAGGAATAAAACTCAAGACACAGCCCAGGGCTCTTGCCCCGCAGGCCAGTGACTCAGAGTTCTTGATTCAGGCCTCAATTTACTTTGCTACACCTCATTGCTACAATGGCCCGAAATTTTCCCCATCCCTTGGGCACTGAGTGGGCTGGGCTCTATGCACCCTCCCATGGCAATCAGGACAGACGCGGGACTAGAACCCCCCAGAGTTCTGAATCCACTCAGCTTTCTGGGTCCCAGGCAGAACTGTTTTCATTTTACTTAGACACCACAGCCACTCCCAGGACTTTTCAGAGGCGACTCCCCAAGGAAGTAACCCCAGCCCTGACCAAGTGGGTGAGGCAGGTTGTCACAAGCTTTTAGTTTAGGCCTGAGCAGGGTGAATCACAGAAGGGGCATGGTCTGCAGCTTCCTCTCCACTTGGCTTAAGCCTTGGGCTCCAAGAGGGAGAGAGGATGGGTGGAGAACGGGGCAAAGAGAAAACCTGGTGTTTGGAACTGCGAGGCATCAGGGAGCAGCCAGGACACAGCCTCCATGCAGGGGGACGGGGGTGACCCCAGGTAAGCTCAGGGGGGTCCCTAAGAGAGCACAGGACAAGCCCTAGGGGAGCTCCAGCCTAGAAGGGAAATGACCCCTCCAAAACGTTAGTGGTTGAGCTGGAATGAGAACGGGAGCTCCACCTCCTCATCCTGTGTCTCCTTCTGGGAACCCTTCACCACGCTGTCACCTGCCCCTCACCCCTGCCCTTTCTCCTGTGCAGACGGGCCACTTCTGCCGCCTTCACCGGGGAAAACTGAGGCTTGGCAGATGAACTCACAGAGAGGGTTAGGGTCAGCTGCAGGGGCAGAGCGTGTCTCAACTGTGCCTCCCCTTCAGCCCTCAGTGGGGCTCGGTCTCTACCCAACAGAACTTTGGAGCACTCAGCCCTGAGGCTATGAAAGGCCCCCTTCCTATATGTAATTTTAACATGTTCATATTAAAAATATGAATGTTCCTATTAAAAATAATACAAATGAAAGGGAATCCTTAAGTTCTGATCATTGCTATTGTAATACCTCACTTCGGGGCGCCTAGGTGCCCCGGTCAGTTAAGCATCTGACTTCAGCTCAGGTCGTGAGCCCATGGTCTTGGGATGGAGGAGCCTGATGCAGGGCTCGATCCCAGGACCCCAGGATCATGACCTGAGCCAAAGTCAGACGCTTAGCGACTGAGCCACCCAGGGGCCCCTCAAATGCGTAAATAAAATCTTAAAAAAAAAAAATACTTAAGTGCTTTTATGGAAATATAAAATGTCAAACTCTTAAAATTTACTTCCCTCATTCTCGGCCTGGTCTTGTGCTCACACTGCCTCCTGGGAATTCAGCTCTGCCTTGCAACCCACAGGGTGCCAGAGACCAGTCAGGAAGAGAGGCCCAGGACTTCCCCTCCGATAGACCCCTTAAAAAGCCTCCACCCTCATCCTGCCCTCCAGTCCACCTTGCCTGCCAAAGTACCAGGCACGGCAGCCCAGCCAGGAAACAGGAGACGCCGCTAGTCAATGTCCCCTCCCTTTTGCTCTGTCCAAGGCTTCATAGTTCCAGAACCGGAGCCAACTTTCTGATAAGGGCTGGGTGGGTTTGGGGGGAGGAGCATAGGGAGTGCCAGCCTGTTAGCCTGTGACCCGGTCTCTCCCAGGTCACTCAGCAAATTGGCTTCAAAGGGGACACTGATTTCCCGACTTCCTTTAGAAAGCCACCCTACCCATCCTCACCAAGGGAAGTTGGGGAGGCAAGAAGAGAATCAGGCACTTGGCTGGGGCGGAGCAAGTCTAATTCACCTGAATTGAGAACCGAGCTGTGACCGGCTTGTTCAGAGCAGTTCCCATCCTATAGATGGGATGCATTCCAAAAGTCTTAATTTTTCTACTAAGGTAAATCAACTAGATCAACTGTTTATTGAATATATACTATGCATGCTAAAGAGGCATTGCTTTCCTTAATCCTCCTGAGAATCGGGACGCTGGGGGTGGCTCGGCTGGTTAAACATCTGCCTTTGGCTCAGTTCATGATTCCGGGGTCCTGGGATCGAGTTCCACATCAGACTCCTTGCTTAGTGGGGAGCCTGCTTCTCCCTTTGCCAGCTGCTCTCTCTGCTTGTTCTCTGACAAATAAATAAGTAAAATCTTTTTTTTTTTAAAGATTTTATTCAGTTATTTGACAGAGAGAGAGAGACAGCGAGAGAGGGAACACAAGCAGGGGGAGTGGGAGAGGGAGAAGCAGGCTTCCCGCCGAACAGGGAGCCCGACACGGGGCTCTATCCCAGGACCCCAGGATCATGACCTAAGCCGAAGGCAGACGCTTAATGACTGAGCCACCCAGGCGCCCCAGTAAAATCTTTAAATAAATTAAAATCCTTCTGAGAATCCTGTGGGGTTATTCTTGTTTTCCCATTGTGGGTGAAGAAAGGGAAGGCTCAGAGATGCTAAGTAATTTGTCCCTGGCCACCCAGAGTCAGGGTTGGGAACGGATTTTTGATTCCAAGCCCAGTGGCTATTCCATGATGCCACACTATTTTGGGCAATAAATGGTCTTCCAGATTAAGCCACTAGAACTCCTTTAATCCATTATGCATCCCAAAATAGTGCACATTTGGAAAGGGGAAAAAGAAAATAGCATTGAAATACGAATAAATTAGTGTAGAGAAATAATGAAATGGACTTGGGAAGTGCTCTGTTGTCTAGAACAAAGGTTCCTAACGCAAAGTGGCTTTAGTGAGAAGAGGGCGTGGAGGTTGCTGAGGGCGGATATAATGAAATTCACAAAGCCGAGGCTGGATACTTTCAAAGACTTAGGAGCTTACCCATCCTGGCTCTTCCGGTCTAGTTTTGTTCTTAATTTGTGCCTTCTCCTTATGGCAGCAGCTGTGATTGGAATTGATTCAAGAAATGCAGCAAAGAAAAGTGGGTAACAGAACAAGGAAGGCAGAAAATTACTTCCCCGTAGGTAACACAGCCAGGAGGGCTAAACATGGAGAGACGATATGTGTCTGTAGGAGAATTAAGCAGCCCAGGTGACATTTAATCCACCGATGAGGCTTTCTCAGGGACAAGGGCAAGCAGGGAGCCAAGCACATCCTTTTCCCAAAGGGTAGGGCTGGTGATAGATAAGAACGATGAGTCCCACACTTCTCGCCAATGGCCTCCACATGCGTGGTTTTGGGGAGAGCAGCTTCCAGGTGTGCGAGGGCCGGCGGGGGCGAAAAGGCACTGGGGTCATGAGATGTCCTTCAGGTACACTGACTTCCTCCGAGGTACCAGGACTAAACTAAGACTCCCATTCCCTACCGTCTCTCCCTGCAGCTTCATCGCATGTCCTGCTTCTTCCCATTCACCGTGCCCTAGCCTTCCTCTGTTCCTGAGGCCCATCCCCATGGTTCCTAGCTCAGGGCTCTGCGTCCGGTGCTCCTCCACCTGGAACAGCCTTTCCCACCTCCCTGCACGGCCAGCGGCCTCTCATTCTTTACAACTTGCATCCAATAGCAGCTCTTCACAGGGTCTTTCCCTGACCTCCCTGATGGAAAAGGTTCTCTTTACGTTTTTCTCAATCCCATCACCCAGTTTCTTTTCTTTATAGCACCCGAACTGCCTGCTTTGCTTGTTGTCCGTATTTCTATTGTCTGTCTCTAGCCACCAGCCTTGTTGGCCATCGTACCTGACAGGGTACCTCGCACATTGTATGAATTCACAAATGAGTGAATGAAAAGAGGAAGTTGCAGGTTTCTAATTCAAAAATTACTCTTCTTCTTTTTTTAAAGATTTATCTTTTTACTTATTTAAGCAACCCCTCCCCCAACGTGGAGCTCGAACTCACAACCCTGAGATCAAGAGCCACATGCTCCTCCAACTGCATCAGCCAGGTGCCCCTCAAAACTACTTTAACACTATTTTTTAAAGATTTTATTTATTTATTTGTTTATTTGTTTGTTTGTCAGGGAGAGAGAGAGCCCAAGCAGAGGGAGCATCAGGCAAAGGGAGAAGCAGGCTCCCCACCAAGCAGGGAGCCTGACCAGGATCATGACCTGAGCCAAAGGCAGACGCTTAACCACCTGAGCCACCCAGGCATCCCAACACTATTTTTTTTTAAGGATTTTATTTATCTTAGACAAAGAGAGAAAGAGAGAGCACTAGTGGGGTGGGGGCAGAGGGAGAGGGAGAAGCAGACTCCTCACTGATCAGGGAACCCGATGCGGGGCTCAATCCCAGGACCCTGGGATCATGGCCTGAGCTGAAGGCAGACGCTTAACTGACTGAGCCACCCAGGTGCCCCTCCCCCCATAAAACTACCTTTCTAAGGAGCCGAGTTTTTATATGAACCACAGAGTTGAGGGCAAGTGCGTCTGTTGTTCAGAGGGCCTTATGTGTGTCTGCATTTGGGGGCAGGTGGATTGTTCAGGAAGAACCCAGAATAGAAGATTAATTCCCAAGCCAGGCATGGCAGAGCCTGCCGGAGACCAGCCCAACTTCTGATCAATACAGGGTAACCCCCTAGACAGATGAGATGGTTCAGGAACAGAGCTGAGTGCACATTTATATTTCTAAAACTGCTCTGTATGGAGCCCCTCCCTGGCGACAGGCCTTGTGTTAAGCGCTTTGTACTCACCATTGTGATCAAGCCTCATTAAAAAAACCTGTACGTTATGTACTATTTCTAAGCCCCTTTTACAGTTAAGAAACCTGTGGTTTAGAGAAATAGCTTGCAAACTGGGATTTAAACCCGGCCTGGCATGATTCCAGAGTCCCTAACTGCTTGTCTAGCCTCGCCAAATCCCTGATCATGCCGTGAAATACTCTGGGTAGGGACCGCTCAGCCAGCATGAGAAGCAAGGAAGTTTGGAAATACTGAGTGACTTGCCCAAGACCATCAAGCTAGTCAGCGGTGGCCTGGAACAGAGTCTACGTCCTTCAGGCTTTGGTCCCAGGACTCCTTCCCCTATAGCTCATAGACCTCACTGGGACTGGGCCTGATGGCAGGTGCCACGGACCCTTGGAGACCAAGGAAGGGGAAAAGGACGCCACAGCGTGGGAAAGCTGACACTCCTCTCTCCCCCAGGCATTCCTGGAGAAGTACGGATATCTCAATGAGCAGGTCCCCAAAGACCTCACTGCAGCAAGATTCAGCAACGCCATCAGGTATGTGGGGGATTTGGAGGTGCCAGAGGGCAAAGCTTGGGTCACCTCTTCCTTCCTCCCGGAAGGCTGGCCCCCCACCTGTGTCCAAGGGTCACCCTCCATTGCCCCCACCCCTCCCCCCCGCCACCAGCCTCCTGCTGTCTCCAGGGAAGCTCCTTGCCCCCACCCCTACCACCTAGCATCCCGCCGTGGTCCTTCATCTCCCTTCCTCCTGACAGGGAGTTCCAGTGGGTATCTCAGCTGCCCATCAGCGGCGTGCTAGACCCCGCCACCCTGCGCCAGATGACGCGGCCCCGCTGTGGGGTGGCAGACACAGACAGTCAGGCGGCCTGGACCGAGAGGGTCAGTGCCCTGTTCTCTGGACGCCGGGCCAAAATGCGGCGTAAGAAACGCTTTGCAAAGCAAGGTGAGCCCTGTTGAAATCTAGCTAAGCTGGGATTCCCGACACCCAGAAGCCCCATGGCCAGAGGAAATGGAAAGGGCCTAGGAATGGGCTTCGTCAGTATCCTCTTCCCTAGGACAGGAGAGGGGAGGGCAGTGGGTGAACATGACCCCTCAAAGGGAGGGCCATGTTTGTGAACACAGACATTTAAACCAGAATTTTATGGACATGGATGAGATGTCATTATACCAATGTTTTCCAGGGCAAGCCCCATCAAGCCCATTCATTCCTTGATAAGTTGGTTACACAGTTAAACTGCTGCCAGCGTTTTGCCTTATGTTTTCCCAAAGTCATTTCCATTGGGATTGATTCTTTTTTAGTAAGAGTTACTCAACAAAGATGTGATTTACCGATCAGTTTTATTTTGTCTATAGCACGCTTTTAAGAGCCTTCGTGGAATAGAATTCACACGCCATAAAATTTACCCATTGGAAGTGTACAACTCAGTGGTTTTCAGTATATTTGCAGAATTGTGCAACCATTGCCATAACCTAATTCCAGAACATGCTCATCACCTCCAGAAGAAAACCCATGCTCCTGGGGGTCACTCCCCTCCTCCTCCCCCTCTGCCCTCCCCCTCCCCCCAGCCCCTGACAACCACCCATCTGCTTTCTGTTTCTGTGGATTTGCCCATGCTGGACATTTCATCACTGCTCATTTTATACATCACGGTTCCTGCTGTTGTGATTCTCCTTTTGTGGTTTTGGTTTTATCTTTCCTTCACCTCCTCCTCCTCCCTTTTGTCCAGATCCAATCTACTAGGATCAAATGTTACAGACCTAATATTTATGAAGATCTGACTTTTCGGTCAATTCTTCATCGATAACAAGTTTTACTGTGTGTAATTGTAACATCTTCTTTGTACTAAGTCTAATTTTCTCTGACACTGATTTCTGCAGTTTTAGGATTTCTAACAAGATGGGGTTGTTGAGTCAGGTTTTCATCTATAATCAGGTTTACTACGAGCCCTTCGGGCCATTGCCTCTTAAATTGGATTAGCTTCGTGCAGCAACACTATCCCTTATGGACAGAACACAAGGTTCACAGGTCATTTTATTTCTTCGCTAATCCATAAGGAAGCTGTGAGCCATTCCCCTCAGCAACTGGAGGATGGCAGTGATGGGGTCTGGACGCTGGGGTCGAAAAGTCCTTGGTGTCCACACGTCCTGCATCCCACTGTGTTTCTGGACCCCAGAGGTAGAAGAGAGTTGTAGCATGAGCTGGGACAGCATTTCTGGAGCTGGGGCTCTGAGCTCGGCGGTGTATCATGCCCCGTTTCCTCATCTAAGACATAAGCCCTTCCTGGTTGCAAAGTAGAAATGGGCCCCGATCACCGAGGGGAAGGGAGGGGCTTGCAGTGGAAGGTGGGGCGGCCCCGGACACAGTCTCGGCAGTGGCATTTCCAGGCTACAGGTGGTCTCCCAGAGAATTGGGATGATGCCTCCTGGGGCATCCAGGGTACAGCCTGAGCATCCTAGATACTCCCTTCTGGCAGCATCTTCTCGTGCCTTCTCCAGGAAGTAGCTGATGGAACCCATTTGGCGCTATTCAATTTGGAGCATCCATTTGGAACAGAGATTCCAACAAAGGCATCTCCCACGCAGGTCGCTCTGACCTACCAGCCCGGCCCCATGTCACTGACCGTGACCCCTAGTCCAGACAGCAGTGGCTCAGGTTCGATGGAGACTTTTCCCTCTTGTTCATAACCTGAACCACGGCAGCTTGACTTCCTTTACCCCCCAAGTGAGAAGACCTCCCTGGAAAGGAGCTGTACGCTTGGCAGACACAGAACACTTCCTATGCCTTCCTCTGGAAAATGTATTTGATAACAGTTGACCCTTCCTGAGCATTATGATGTGCCAAGTATGGTTCCAAATGGGTTAAGTCACATAATCCCATAACAACTCCAGGAGATAAGGACCATCATTATCCTCATTTTACCGAGAGGCAAACTCAGGGACAAAGCTGAGGAAATGTCCCCAGGGCCACATAGCCAGAGTGTGGCCGAGCCTTCTCGTCACTGGAAGGACTGAGTGAGATGCCACGTGCAAGAAACTCCAGAACACGGGCGGGTGCTGTAAAAATAATGTGGGTTTCTAGGCCAGCGACTGTCTACTCCGCGGGCGAATGCGCTCCTGACAAAGTCGGGTTCCAGGGTAGGGTTGCAGGATAAAATGAAGATGTCTCGTTAAATCTGGATGTCAGATGAACAGCAAATCCTTGTTCTGTGCTCACTTTAATACAAAAAAAAAAAAAGGTTGTTTATCTGACATTCAAATTTAACCAGGTGTCCCATGTACTTATGTGCTCAATCTAGCAGCTTCATTCCAAGTATCCGGTCCCCTGTGCACCCGTGGGGGAGATTTTCAATCCTCCTCGGTGCCCCGTGGAGCTGGGGCGTGGGGGTGTCCAGGGGCGGAAAAGGAAGGAGGCAGGAGGAGGCGTTTACCGAGCCCCCACCACGTGCCGGGCAGCTGTACATTGCTAGTTCATTTGTCTTCTCATTTTCACCGCAAGTAAGTCTTACCAACCACACTTTGCAAATAGGGAAACGAAGGTTTGGAGAGCTTCCATAATGTGCTATGTAAGCTCGCGGGTAGAAGTGCTGGGATTCCGACCAGCGTTCTTTCCACAGTATCCATTGCCTGTTGGGAGTCAGGACTCCAGGGTCCTCCCCAAGCAAGGTGTCTGGGTCCCTCCACTCCTCCTCCCCATGTCCTTTTCCATCCCTCTTCCCCTTTGGATTTTGGGGCAAGGGCATGGTAGGGGTGCACTTCCAGGTGCTTCTGTGGCCTAGGGCCATTGCAGAATGCAGGCTTGCCTGGGCCAGAGTTCAGGATGGAGCCCGAGGCGGCCAGCCTGCTCTGTAAGGACCTACATCAGGAAGAGGACGGAGAGGGGCCTCAGGCTGCTGGTGGGGGTAGGTGGTGGGTTGGAGGGGTTCTTTCTTCTTGGCAGGCATACCAACAACCCCTCCCAAGGAAAATTAACCATTTTCTCTCGGTCCTGTACCTATTTGTCCTCCCTGTCCTCCTCCAGAGACACACATACACACGTACACACACACGCACACACAAGTTCACAGAGGACTTTTATCCTGCAAGCTGTCACCTTACCTAGCTCGAGTGAGAGAGCAGTCCACCCTCTCCCTTTCTTGCCAGCCGAGTGAAGCCCCCCGCTAAGGCAAAGAGGCAGAAGGAGCTGCCTCACACTTCTGGCAGCGAGAAGGTGGGTGGAGAGGGTCTGGGAGTCAGTCAGCCCCAGCAGGGTGTGGAAATGGCCAGCGCCAGCCAGTCCAGAGCCCTCCGAGTCACCTCTGGACCCCAGGCTTTCCGTCCGCCTTCCTTGTCTCCCTCCCTTCTTAAGAATCCTTCCCTCTTCCCTCCCTGAGGGTTGGTCACTGGCTGGGAGCGGTTGGGTGACTGCCAGGCCAAACAGGCCTGGGAAGGCAGCATTGCCTTGAATGGAGCTTGGCTCTGGATGGGAGAAGAGACGTTCCCCTCCCCCACTTCCATGGGGGATAGGGGAGGGAAAGGGCTCTCAGCTCCTCTGCTCTCTACCACCCTCCCTTCCATCTGGAGAATTTCAGCTCATGCAGAGCCCCTGCTTTGACCCACAGGAGCCATGTTCAGGCAAATTTTAAGTCTTGAGTCTTAACAACTGTGCCTGCTTAGCTGTGTGGTGTAGTGGAAATCTCGCTGGGTCAGATGTCGGGGCCTGGGCGCAGGGCCTAGCTCGGCTACTCACTCACTCTGTGGCCCCGGGCAGGTCCCTTCCCCCTGCTCTCAATTTCCCCAGAACAGAGCAGAGAGGTTGGAGGAGATAACCAACCTTCCATGACTTCAGGTTCCCTGGTTCAGGCAAGGACCTCTCGGAGGCAAAAGGGCAGGTGGTCTGAACCTACGATTGTTCCTCCAAGGAGAGAGAGGGCTTGTGCCCGCTGGCCTGGCCTGCCTACTTGTCACCCATTCCTCTGGAATTCTGATCCAGCTGGGAAACTGAGGCCCCAAAGATCACCTGATGCCTGTGCACTCCCTGGCTCACGAGGCCTGCCTCTGAGCTGTGAGTCCTCCAGCTGGGGCCAGTCTCGGCCCGTGAGCTTTGCAAGGCTCGAAATAACCCATGAGAAACTCGGGATCTGGACCTTCTAAGCACCCTGGTCCTGGGTGTATGGTGAGCTGCAGGGGGACTCAGTTGACATGAGGCTTGGGCAAGAGCCAGAGTGTTAGGTCCAAGGGAGGAACTGCAGTTCTGGGCAAAGGAATAGAAACTCGTAGCTAAGTGGAGATGGAAAAATTTCTCTGTGTCTCCGTGAGTGACAAAACACACCCTTTGTTCTGATTTGTTTTCACCTCGGAGCTCTCCAGAGTCCCTGAGGAAGTGAGGGGGAGGGCCAGAGTCAGGGAAAGACCTCTAATAAATGGGTCTTGGTAGCTGGTCGGCAGCAGGCCTGCAGCACTGCACCAGGAGGGGCAGGCAGGGGTGAGGGGTGGAGAGGGGCGAGAGGGGGTCACAGCTGTGGCCCCAGTGGCCCCATCTCTCCTCCACCCCCTGACACGGCAGCCATGGGTAGGGATTTGCTGCCAGCAAGAGGTGCAGAGGGGTTTTCAGGCTCTGCCCAGGCTGTGGGGAAGAAGACCCCAGACCCTAGAGTCCTTCAGGTTGGGGGCTTTTCCGGGGCAGAGGGTCTTCCCTAGGGACCTCCCCAGGCCCAGCCACTAGACTGGGGACTCTCTGGGACCAGGGGAATCCTGTCAGCTGAACAGCAGTGTCTCCCAGCCAGATGGGATCTTCCCAGGAATCCGGGACTCCCTGGACAAGGGCCGATCACCACCTCATATGGGTCGCTGGGGACCAGCCCTGGGCTCCGCAGGTAGGTATGACTGACACAGCCTCTCCGGCTGGCAGGCAGCAAGTGGTACAAGCAGCTCCTCTCCTACCGCCTGGTGAACTGGCCACAGCACCTCCCGGAGCCGGCAGTCCGTGGAGCTGTGCGCGCCGCCTTCCAACTGTGGAGCAACGTCTCGGCGCTGCGGTTCTGGGAGGCCCCAGCCACAGTGCCTGCTGACATCCGCCTCACCTTCTTCCAAGGGGACCACAACGACGGGCTGGGCAACGCCTTTGATGGCCCAGGTGCTGACACAGAGCCTCTCTCTCTGTCTCTCCTTGGGCAGGAGAGGGGCCCAACTGGGAGAGGCAGTCTGGGGAGGGCAATGGGGCCTTCATTCTCCCTTTAGCCTTGGCCAAGCTGGATCCCCCTTCAAAGATCCCACAGTCTCCTCCCCTGTAGAATGGGAACAATGGTTTCTACCCAATTATGTGGCACATGACTGAAGGGATGGCAAGATGAGGTTCTGCGTGGAAAGTGCTTGGCGAATTCCAGAGTATCTTCTGGGAGAGGCTTCTGAGG
>CM053619.1:16586670-16598765 GCA_028646535.1 Procyon lotor | reverse complement strand
GGGTGGCCTTTGACTGCCCTTGGATGCAAGGGCTTTGTTCTACCCCGTCCCGGGGGAGATGGAGGGAGGAGGCTGCTCTGCCCGCTCTTCTCCCTCTTGAACCCTGGGGAAGGCGGAGGAGGGTCTTTATCCCCCTCGAGGGGGCCTCCTGGTCCCACTTCAAGGCTGACATTTTGTTAGAGGCTTTATTGGGTGATTGGAGAGACAGGGAACCCAGGGGTTAGTTTCTCTAGGCGACGCTTCTGCCCACTGGGCCAGAGGACCTCAACTACGAGGAGATGAATGTGAGGCTGTGCCAGAGGCGGCGAGTCAGGTGGGCGGGAGGCACTGGGTGCCGCCAGGACTGGAGCCCTCGGGAGGCGCTAATGGAGGCACGGAGCTCCAGGTGATGTTGGGCTCAGCCTTGGGTGGGCGCTCGGCGACAGGTGGGCACGCCCGCGGCGACGGTGGGTCGGCCTGCGGGCTTGGACGAGGCGCCCTGGGAAGGGGCGGTTCTGTGGAATGTGCTGGAGGAGAGCGCTCGGCGTCAGAGAGGAGAGGAGCGGGTGGCGGGGTGGCGGGGAGGCTGGGGTCAGGCGCGGACCGAGGGCACGGGAGCAGGCGGCGGGGGCGCTCAGGGACACCCGGCGGCCCCCGCAGCCCGCGCCTTACGCGGATGGGAGTGCTCCAGAATGCAGTGCGCCACGTAGGCCGGGTGGCTGTGCAGGTTCCTGCACTTCTTGCAGAAAAGGATCTCGCAGCGCGCGCAGCCCCCGCCGCGCGGCGGCGGGCGCCGCGTCTCCAGCACGCACGGCGGCTCCGGGAGGCTCCGCTTCCTGCGCGGGGCCCGGGACGCTCAGTGACCGCCCCTCCCCCGGGGCCCCTCCCGCCGGGACGCTCAGTGCCCCCCCCGGGGCCCCTCCCGCTGGGACGCTCAGTGCCCCCCCCGGGGCCCCTCCCGCCGAGACGCTCAGTGCCCCCCCACCCGCGGCCCCTCCCGCCGGGACGCCCAGTGACCGCCCCTCCCCCGGGGCCCCTCCCGCCGGGACGCTCAGTGCCCCCCGCGGCCCCCTCCCGCCGCCCGCCCCGGCGGGAGCGCGTCCTCACCTGTCCGCCGGAGCCGCCAGGCTGCCCAGCAGCGCGAACGGGCCCAGCCAGCCCCAGAAGCCGCTGTCCGCGCGTCGCAGCAGCGCCACCTGCTGGGTGCTGGACTCCTGGCGCAGCGGGCAGTAGGACACGGAGCCCCGCTCGCGCCCCTCGCCGCCCTCCGCCTCCCGGCGCGGCGCCTCGCCCTCCGCCCCGCTCTGCTCCAGCGGCCTTGCCTCCTCCTCCTCCTCCTCCTCGTCCTCGTCCTCCTCGTCCTCCTCGTCCTCCGACCCCTCCTCTGCGGCCGCCTCCGCTTCGCTGGCCGACGGCTCCGCCAGTTCCTTCTTCCACAAGGGAGTCTTCACTCCTGCGGAGCGGGCGGGGGGAGGTCAGCACAGGCCCGCTGTCCCCCTGGAAGAGCCGGCACCCGGACTGCTGTCCATAGGCCGACCCCTCCCCCCCCAAAAAGGCAGGCGCCTGAAGGACAGTGGCACAGGCTGCCCTGTGCTAGCAGGATTCCATAGGGAGGTTTACAGAGTGTGCAGGATTTCTGGGGTTAGACGGGGCCGGCCAGGCTGCCCCCCAATTCCCAGGTTTCTGCGCTTCCTTGCTGAGGATTCGGGGCAAGTCGCGTCGCTTCCGTCCACATCCATGTCCCCATCTGTAAAAAGTGCTCATCTCCAGGGTGATTGTGAGGCAGGCATTGGGTCTCTGTCAAGTGCCCAGCCCAGGGCTGGCCTTAAGGAAGCCCAGCTTCCGCAGCACCTCCAGGAGCAAACCCACCCCGGGGGCGCATGCACACACACATACACACACACACACACACGCACACACCACACAGCCCGCAGACCAGTTAGGAAAAGGCTGTCCTAGAAGTGAGCTAGTTAGGAAAAGGTGTTTGTTTTTCCTTCCAGGCTTGACCCCAATTGCTAGCTGGATTTCGCCACCAGTGTCCCTCCAGCCTTCTAGAGAGCACCAACTCCGGGACTTAGAACAGTAATCCTGGCAGGCAGGATGCTGCCCGGCTGCCATGGGAAGTAACCTGGCCTCTCCTGGTAGCAACCGCCATCCCTCCCCCCTGGCACCACTCTGTGTCTGTTGTGCTCTCTGCTGGATCTGGGGAGCTAGACTTCCACGGAAAAGCAGGGGTGTGCGGGCTGGGAAGACACCACTGTGGTTTGCCCTGGAAAGGTCAAGACAATTCTTATTGGTCCCTGCCCATCCTGTTTGAAGAGATTGGGGACAAAGGAGCATGATGCAATTAGTGTTCTAGCTCACATGTACTGAGTACCAGCTATATTCGGTCACTGTGATAAATTCTTCACACATTGTGTCCCTTCATCTTCACAACCGCCTCAGGTAGGAGTGAAGGAGGTAACCAAGGGGCCTCTGAATTTCATCCAATATTTGCGAAACCTTTCCCAAAAACATTGTTTCAAAAATTCTGTCAGTTCTCGATGTTGCTGAAGTTGGAAAACCAGGGTCCACTGCACTTTCTGTTAGAAAACACACTAAGGAGCCTTTTGGTTGTGAAAGGCCAGACATAGTGCACAGCCAGAAAGGGGTGCTGGCACTTTTTGAGAGAAATGGGAACAGGAAATGAGGTTAGGAAGGAAGGTTGCGACTTCGGGTGCTCGGCTATGGAGTTTCGAGTTTGCCCTTCAGGAGTGGGGATGGACCATCCATTCTGATGGACGGACGTGCTCGGAGCTGTGTTTTAGTATGGTCTGTGCAGGACAGAGGGACACCCACTTAGGCATTGTCACAGCGGTCCCAGCCAGAGAAGACAAAGGTCCAAACAGCAGCAGGTGAAGATGAGGGAGAAGATGTCAAGGATATTCAGGAAAGAGAGAGGAGAGGGCTTGTACAAGTAACAGAAAAGGCTGGACATCGTCCCAAGGGTCGTCATGGTGACAGGTGAGCTGGTCCACACTGGGTTTGCATCCACACTTGGCAGGAGTCGATGATCCTGTCCTCAGTCTCCACCCTGCCTCCAGCCCCACTCACCATGCTTATCCATTCTGCCCTCGGCGGTGCTGCCCTCTTCCCCCGATCAGGTACTGGGATGAAACAGAGATCCCAGAAGGCATGGAACTTTACCTGTTGGGTCACAAGGGGTGGGACTGGAACTTCACCGGCCCTCAGGGTTCCACTCAGGAATAGCTGCCTTTTCTAGAACCTCCAAGAGCACTTGAAACACAGGTGTACCCCCCCCCACCTTCCCTCTTGGCAGGGCATTAAATGGGAGAAGGGGGTGGTTTTGACCAGTAGACTGTAGACTGGGTTCTACTACAGTAGGCCAGTAGACTGGGTTCAAATCCTAGCTCTGCCACATACATGGAAGAGCTATGCGACCTTCAGCATGTTGTCTGACCCTCACTCTCTTCATCTGTAAATCAGAGACAGTCACACAGTACCAGCCTTTATCCGGCCTACAGAAAGCCCTCCAAGCATTATGTTTACTTGTATCATTATGTTCTCTCCTCCCCCATCTGTCTTCTATCCTTCCTCTCCCTGGCTCCCCACTCCACTTACTTCCAGCCCATTGCCTCGGCTCCAAGAAGCCGAGGAAATGCCTCTGAGTCCAGTAGGAAGCAGGACCCAGGCAAGAGTTGGGTGTAGCTCCCGAATCGTGTATCTGTGTGTGAGACTTGGGGCTGGGGCAGGCCTGGGGAAAACTCCTTCTCCGGGCCTTCTCAGAGGCTTGTGTTGGCGCAGACAGGAGTAGGCAGAGGGCTCAGACGGTGCAAACCCAGCTCTGGAGAGCCTCCGTCTGACAGGGGAAAATGACTTGGTTTCCATCCAAGTCTGAGGGTGGCAGGGAGTGGAGTCTCTTCCTCGGCATCTCCCAGTTTGGTGGAAGCTGGTGGGTGAGATATAGAACAAGACTCACGGAATAGCTCTTGGGAATCTCCTAGTCCTGCGGGGGCCACCCTGTCAAGAGCTGGGAAGGGTCTGAACTTGACTTCTCTTGCACGCTAGCAAGTTTGCCTGCAAGGGTGTCATGGCTGTGCCAAAAAACAGGAGGCTCCTGGGTCCCAAAGGACTGGATTCCTCATGGTACAGCAGCCGCCGATTCCTGTCAGCACAGCCTGCCCCTAGTCCCCTGGGTGCCACAGGGATGGGCCCGTGAGTGCCTGCACGTGCAGGGGCCAAATCTTCTAGAACAGGCAGCAAACAGACCTACTCTTTGCTCCAGAAAGAGATACAATCACTATCCAAGGTTGTTCCCTCTCTGTTAAACGCCCTTGGAAAGTCAGTGCCTCTAGTCGCGAGACAAGCAGAAGTGCAAAGGCCCATAGAGAATGGTCTCCCAGTAAACCCGTCCTGACGTTTACTCAAAGACCTTAGAGCCATTGTGGCTCTAGATGGCAAAATTCTAAAGCTCACTCTGGCTAATTTAAAAGGAGAGATAGTGGGAGCTTGCAGAATGGCCAGAAGACTTGGCAACTGGACGGGAACTATAGAGGGATTGTGAATGCAGCCAAGATCCCACCACAGGAACGATCCGGTTGAGAAGCCACTGTAGGGGTCACCCCGGGTCACTGGCACCAGGAACGACCTTCTTGAGTCACTACTTAAGAGTTAATGTCCCTAGTACCCTAGGCACCTCCAAACCACTGAGCCTTAACTGTGGCTTTTAGAGAACATCCCGCCACAAAACGGGAGAACAAAAGGGGATTCCTCTGGTCTGGTCATTCATGTCATCCTGCCTCTCCCACTTGGGTCTGCCCAGAATCCCTTTGTCATCCTTATGGTGTCCATTCACTGTTGTTGGGTTTTTTTTTTTCCATTCACTCTTCTCAGGGCTATTTTGGGTTTTGTGGGACCTTCCTAAAAAGTTAGGTTGTCATAACAAACAGCACCAGCACAAAGCCACACTGGAAACCGATCACAGAGTAGTAATACGGTCGGCAGGGAAAACACGACAGGTAATCCCACCACACCAGGAGCAGAAGCATGCCTCCTGCTCTCAGAGGCCGCTTTGGAAGGCCCCTTGAAAGGGGAGAAGTTGTACTGCTAATGAGTATGAATTCAAACCTCACTGGAGCTGTATCCAAAGGAAACTGCTTAAGTCCAGAAGAGAATGAGCTACATTTTATTGGCTAGCACAAGCATTATTTCCTGCCATTCACAGAAATCTAGAGGACAAAATGAGATCATTTGTCAAAAGTAAAGCTATAATTTTTTTTTAAAGATTTTATTTATTTGACAGAGAGAAACACAGCAAGAGAGGGAACGGTGGTGGGAGAAGAAGGCTTCCTGCTGAGCAGGGAGCCCGATGCGGGGCTCGATCCCAGGACCCTGGGATCATGACTTGAGCCGAAGGCAGACGCCTAACGACTGAGCCACCCAGGCGCCCCAAAGCTATAATTTTTTTAAAGTGGGCTCCACGACCAGCATGGGCTGGTCTCATGACACTGAACTCACTTGAACTCACGACACTGAGATCAAGACTTGAGCTGAGATCAAGAGTCAGATGCTTAACCTACTGAGCCACCCAGATGCCCCTAAAACTGTAATTTTTGTACTTTTTTAGATTTTAACATGTAAGGTTTTAACATTTTAGATTTTAACTTGTAAACTAATAGTACATATAGCTCGTTAACTTGTAATGACCAGGTACAACACAGAGATGCTGTATTCATTTTAGTTAAGCAATAAAGATATGTTACAAGAAGAAATACCCAATAAAGTGATCTATGAGGGCCACTGTCAGTTAGGATATGTTTAGTTGGTGGAATATTAATAATGGCTTAAGCCTCACAAAATGTATTAGTTCACTTAAGAAGTCAGAAGTGGGGGCTCCAGGGTTGGTTAGGTGGCGTGACAAGGCTGTGAGGGACCCAGGCATCTTTCCATCTTTCCCCTCTGCCTTCTTGCCTCTCTTCTTGGTTACAAAACGGCTGCTGCAGCTCCAAGCATCCTGCCTGGAGCAATCATGACCAAAACACAAAGAAAGGCTCTGCAGGGCCAGGATTTCTCAGAATCCCTCCAGCAGGCTTCTCTTTGAGCCTCAATTGGCCAGAAGTGAGGCACACACCCATCCTAAACTGACCATTTGAGAAAAGAAATGGGAGGGCCAAGATTGACCTGGCCTAGTTGTAATTGGTACCTTTGATCAAGTAGGACTCAGGGAGTATAGTTATAAGTTTTTTTTTTTTTTTTTTTTGCCTCCTATAGTCCTTTTAAACCTGCTGAATGGGAAGAAAGCTTTCTTCCCTTGTCCCTGGAGGACAATTCACACAGGTCTTATGACTTGTTCAGAGAACTGTTCGGCCATGGAAAAGTGGTCACCATGGTGACTGGAAGTTGGTATAATGTTACATCTCCCCCCAGCTGGGGCCTGCCATGACCGGTGGCCACAATATGATAGGGTGACAGGCAGAAGACACGGTCCTCCCTCTTGCTCTGTCTCTCCTTCCTTCTCAGCCGACCAACCTCTGCTGTTTGCCTTTCCTACCCCAATCCGGGCAGTCCCTTGGATCCAGGAGGATACACTGGCTTCTGGGGGTCACTCATCCCCCCTGCACCCCTAGGAACCTGCTGACCCACTGCCCGTTTCTCCTCTACCAAGGTCTTCCCCTCTACTGAGCCCTTCCCTGGCCGAGTGGCACACAGGAAGCACTCACTCATCCTCTGTTCCAGCCATGAGAAGGCTGCTTGCTGTTTGCAGTGCAGTCCTCTCCTTGGTCCCCAGCATGGAGCAGCTAGCCAGGGTTTGCGTTTTCGATTTCCCACACCGGAGTCAGATAGACCTCAGTTCATCGAGTCTCCCTAGTGATGGGAGATAAACCTCTAGTTCTTTGATTGGTCCCACTGAAACCTCTCTCTCTGCTTCTCCCCTTGTTGTGGCTCAGTCGGTTAAGCGTCTGCCTTCGGCTCAGGTCATGACCTCACGGCCCTGGGATCAAGGCTCCTGTCTGACTCCCTTCTCAGCGGGGCACCTGCTTCTCCCTCTCCCTCTGCCGCTCCTGCTGCTGTGCTCTCTCTCTATCAAATAAATAAATTCTTTTTTTAAATATTTTATTTATTTATTTGACAGAGAGAGAGATTACAAGTAGGCAGAGAGAAAGGCGGAGAGAGAGGGGGAAGCAGGCTCCCTGCTGAGCAGAGAGCCCAATGCGGGGCTCGATCCCAGGACCCTGAGATCATGACCTGAGCCGAACTGAGCCACCCAGGCGCTCAAGAAATAAAATCTTTTTTTTTTTTTTTTAAGATTTTATTTATTTGATAGAGAGAAACACAGCGAGAGAGGGAACAGAAGCAGAGGGAATGGTAGTGGGAGAAGCAGGCTCCCTGCTGCGCAGAGAGCCCGATGCGGGGCTCGATCCCAGGACCCTGGGATCATCACCTGAGCCAAAGGCAGACGCTTAACGACTGAGCCACCCAGGCGCCCCTCAAGAAATAAAATCTTAAAAAAAGAAAATAACCACAGTTATTCTTTTGCAGTTCTGAAGGTCAGAAGTCTGAAATGAGTCTTACAGGAATAAAATCAAGGCATTGGTGCGGCTGGTTCTTTCTAGAGACTCCACCGGAGAATCGGCTCCTTGCTTCTTCCAACGTCTAGAGGTCGCCGAGGGCCTGGCTGGCGGCCCCCTCAATCTCTGCTTCGACGGGCACATCTCTCCCGCTTCTGCAGTCAGACCACGCTCCGCCCCACACCTGTGACAATCTGGATTATCTGCAGAGTCCCTTTGGCCCTCTAATGTGACACCCACAGGTTCTGGGCACTGGGGCGCAGCTCTCTCGGGGGGCCATTCTGGGGCCTGCCACGAGACACACAGCACAGCTGCAATTCCCTGTAAACCGTCTCCCACTCTGCAACAGCCTCACCCTTGACAGAGTCTAGTGGGAGAGAGATCTGAGCACCAAGTGACCGCTTTTGGATAATGCCTCGATAAAGGGTGCATACAGTCTTACTCCTTTTGGGGGTTGCTGCATCAACTGTGTCTTGGAGCCTCGGCAGAACCTTCAATCTTAGCTCTGCCACGATTGGCTTGAACTGATCAGGGTTCCTCTTCTGGGGCTGGTCCCACCTTCCCACATTTCAAGGAAGCTCCACCGACTACCTGAACATAATAGAATTTCATCAGCACACAAGAAAAAACAACTGGCCCTTCTGTACGGGGATAATGGGCCTCACGAAGGCTCCCCGTGACCCTTGGCTCCTGGAATTCGTGTTCCAATGCAGTGCCCTCCCATGTGAAATAAGGCCGACCCGGGTGACCGATGTCGTGGATATTGTGGAAAGGACAGTGTGACTTTCCAGGCTCGGCAATGAGGACACACTGGCTTCTGTCTTGCTCTCTCCCCCGGGGATGACCAGCTGCCACTTCGCCAGGACATGCCATGAGCCCTGTGGAGAGGTCTGTAGCGTGAGGTAGAGAGGCCTCCCGTTCACTTCAGTTTTCTTGTTCCCTCATCCATGAAATGGACACCATTAATCATGGTCCTCATGCCTTTTGAAAATAATCGAAAGAATATTATCTCCCCAAGGTAAAGAAGAGCGCTGCCTGATCTGGGCGTCCATGTGCCCTCTGCCTCACACCCTAGCTCCTCTTGCTATCGCTGGACGACGCCAAGCATGCTCCTGTCTGGAGGTTTCGCATTGGCTGTTCCCTCTGGGGAATGTCCCCGCATACCCTTCCCCTGGATACCCAAAGGGCTTGCTTCCTCATTTCCCCTCATGCCTCTGGTCAAATATCACTACCTCAATGAGGCCTTCCCTTGACCACCCCACATTAAATGCCAAACACTGCTCCATCTCCCTTAGTGCTTTCCTTTTCTCCCTGGTTTTTATCGCCATCTGACTTACTGTGGATTTACGTGTTTGTCACCAGTCACCCGTCCCCCACTAACATGTATGGAGCCTCCATATTGCTCTCTCTTCAGGCCTATAATAGTGCCCAGCACATAGGAGGAACTTCCGAATATTTACCGAAGGAGGGCACTGCTGTGGCCAGGGTGAGCTACTGGGGTTTGGACAGCCCACAGCAGCTGTAGAGGAATCCTGTGGTCAGAGTGGGGGATGGAGCAGGTTCTCAGAGAAAGCGGGGATCATGGGGCATCAACAGGGCTGCTGGGAGAATCACGCAGAGCTGGGACCACCCCCCCAGGTCCTGAGTGGGCACGTGTCCTGAAACTTTCCACCTACATCATTCCTTTACTCCTCACAGCACCCCAGAGGTAGACATTGTTCCTATTTTACAGCCAAGGAAACTGAGGCGCAGAGGGGCGAGGTGGCATATGAAGGTCACAGAGGGCTACAGGGAAGCGGCCAGGGCTAAAGTCATGTCCTCAGACTACTGCACCGCGTCTCTTTCAGCCCCGCCTTTGAGTGCTCACAAAACACCAAGGGGCTCGGCAACCCCGGCCCTGCTTTTCTCCCCCACACCCCTGAGGCCCCCCTCCAACCCAGGGAGAGAAGCCAGCCCCAGCCTTCCCTCCCGGCTCCGACGGTCCCGGGCCGGCTGTGCGGAGCAGTCCTTGGCCGGCTGCCTCCAAGGGTTAACGAGGAGTGTTTGTAGCAGCGCTGTCTCCAAGGAGAGGAAGGGAAAGCAGAGTGGAGAGGCTGACCGGCGCTCCCCGGGGCTCTGCTACCGACTGCTGGGGGTGGGAAGCAGCCAGCTGGACCAGTCTAGTCCTGGGAGGAAGAGAGCAGTGTCCTCACCTCCATCTGTCCTGGGAGGTGGCAAACTCTGGGCGAACTGGGCAGCCCGAGAGTGAGGTCACTGCAGGGCCACCAAGTAGGGAAAGTTCCGGCAGGCACTGAGGAATGTGGGGGGGCGGGGGCCAGGCCTAAGTCAGCGGCAAATAGCAGAGCCGGAAGTCCTGGGCTCCCGGAGGATAGAAGGGGCACCCCTGAGTCAGGGAGGACCAGCAAGGCCCAGCAGGTAGCAGGAGGGAAGACAGGCACCCCTCTCCCCCCTGCGGAGGGTCCAACAATGCCCCGGCCTGGGGGATGTGGGAGGAGGCCTGGGACCCTGGGGCCACCGGTGCGTAGCATCCGGCCCTTTAAGTCCAGCGAGCAGTACCTGGAAGCCATGATGGAGGACTTGGCCGAGTGGCTTCGGGATCTCTACGGGCTGGACATCAACGCCGCCAACTTCCTGCAGGTCCTGGAGACAGGCTTGGTGCTGTGCCAGCATGCCAACGCCATCACTGAGGCTGCCCTGGCCTTCCTGGCCGAGGCACCTGCCCGAGCCCAAAGGATTCCCTTGCCTCAGGCTGGGGTTTCCTGCAATGAGGCTGCCCAGCCAGGTACCTTCCAGGCCCGGGACAACGTCTCCAACTTCATCCAGTGGTGTCGAAAGGAGATGGGCATCCAAGGTAAACCACCCTGCCTCCCTACGCCCTTATCCTGCCAGAACCCACCTCCTCTTTAAGGCTTGAGCTGCACCAGAAGTCAGGAGCCAGGGGTCCTCTTTCCTCATTGGCTTGAGGATGAGCCAACTCATCCTGTTTTGTGCCTCAGTTTCCCCATAGGAAATCTTCAATAAATAAATGTGTTGATTGAATGATTCATTCATTCCACAAATACACATTTAGTCCCTATCTCCTTTGTGCTGGGCACAAAGGACCAAGAGGACTGAGACCCAGTGTCCAAAGAGTTCATGCTAGGAAAAAAACACAGATGAATAGATCCACAAAGTACAGCCCAATGTGCTTAAAGCCCCAAACAGAAGTATATGTGTTGAGGAGCCAGGGGAGGAAACAGGTGGATGGGGAGCCTAAGAAAGGCCACTCAGAGGAGGAAGATTTGAGCCGAGTCTTGGGGAACAAATAGAAGTTCGTGGGAAGGGCGCCTGGGTGGCTTGGTGGGTTAAAGCCTCTGCCTTCGGCTCAGGTCATGATCTCAGGGTCCTGGAATCGAGCCCCACATCAGGCTCTCTGCTCAGCAGGGAGCCTGCTTTCCCCTCTCTGTCTGCCTGCCTCTCTGCCTACTTGTGATCTCTCTCTCTCTCAAATAAATAAATAAAATCTTAAAAAAAAAAAAAAAAGAAGTTCATGGGAAAGGGAATTCTAGGCAGAGGACAGCAGAGGCAAAGGCATAGAGAGGGTGCTGTGTTTGGATGACTGGGAGAAGCCAGGGTGGGTGAGGGCACAGGACTAGGGTGGGCTGGGGGGAGGCCAGGGAGGCAGGCAAGTGGACATTAGGGAGGGGCCAACTGTCCTGAAGCTTGTGAGGCACAGGGGAGGGACAGGCCAGAGTCCCTCATCTCCTAGGCCTAGTGGGATGAAGCTGGATGTTGGGCCATCCTGCGGGCCAAAGGGAGTGTGAGGTGGGGGCAGGGCCAGCTCCTGGGGCAGCTCCTCGTCCATCTCCTCCTCCAGCAGCACCAGGGTAGGCGCTGGAAGAGGAAGAGTCAGTGCAAGGCAGTGCCGAGCAGGACTGACAGGCTGAGAAAAGCTAGTGTCTCCCTGAGCACTTCCCATGTAGCCAGATCTTGGCCGAAGACACCTAACAACTGTCTTTCCAGCAACCCCGTGATTTAGTCTGCATCCCACTTTACAGAGGAGGAGACAGGCTCACAGCGGCTGGGCGGGAGAATCCGGACTCCAATTCGGGCCGTCAGGCTCAAGCTCGATAGATACGTGGGCTGAGGTTGAGTTCCAGATGTCTGCTGGGTATTGGAGCTGAGCCCTGTGGGTGGGAGGGAGGGAGAACAAACTGCTTCTTACTCCTAGACCCGTACTGCCAAACGGAGTAGGGAGAGGGGCAAGGTGCAGCGAACCCATAGTGGGGCTCCGGGCTTCTCTGCTTGGCTGTGTCACCTCTTCTCACCCCAGCCTGTCTTGTTAGGCGGGCCACCTACTCTGCCCCGAGTGCAGGAACAGTTCTGCTCTTACCCCTCCTAGGGGCCGGCCAGACTCCAAGACCCGGCGATCCGAGCCCCCACCCCCACTCCCACCCCTACCCCCACCTACCCCTCCGCGGTGCCTCCACACCGCGCGGGGGACGGCTCGAGAGCTCTCCAAGCTACTCCGCTGGACGGAGGTCAGCAGGGGACTCAGGCTGGCCTGCT
>CM053619.1:16531651-16586170 GCA_028646535.1 Procyon lotor | reverse complement strand
CTGCCAGGAGCCACCTGCCAGTAGCCGACTCAAGTTACCATGACGACCCCAAACATCCCCTATTTCCAAAGCCGCCCCCCCCCACACCCATGAGAAGCCTGGAGCACGCCACTCGGGGAGCACTTGGTGTCAGTGCACCCACATGGGGACCGTCGGCAGGACGGCAGGACTACCTCAGGGGTAGTAGGTATTCCCACTTTAGAGAAGACTCAAGAGGAGGCGAGAAGGGAACCCAAGGGCACACAGCTGGCAACGCAGCTGCTCCCCGCCACAACGTTGTTGCAGTCGCTCCGACTTCCAAGTTCAAGTTCTAGCTGGTGCATGCCTACAGACCACGGGCTACGTCTCATTCTCTGGCAACCCCCTTAGCTCAGAGGGCCTGGCACACAGCAGGTGCCCGGGAAAGGGCTGCTACAGGCTTGGGCCTTGTTCTGAGTTCAGTCGCTCCTTGCTCGCTCAGCACCGGTGACTTTAGAGCTTAGGTATAAACGCCAGCTATGACCTTTCCTAGCTGTGGTCTGAGGGCGCACTGCCTGCCCCATCTGAGCTACGCTCTGCCCATATATAAAGTGGGGTTAATAGCCCCGATTTCTGAGATAATCCAAGTCAACCTCCTAAGCAGCTGCCTTCTCCTTCTGTTGGGGACCGTGACCAGGGAGGCTGGTACCAAGCCTGAGACTGCCTGTCCTGGGACTCTTTGCAGGAGGGTGACACCAGTGCCTGCTAACTGGGCCCCGGGCAGACGGGTGGGCTGGACTCCCACAGGACCCCATGTTCGTGTCTCTTCTGCGGACACATGTTCTTTCCATATATGCCCAGTTCACAGCTGAATGGCCCTCAGTCCAGCCTGACTTGGAAAATCCACTGGGTACGTGTACATACAGCACAGTAAAATACGGGACGGGACGGGGTGAGGGCCACCAAGGTCTGACTCCCAGCTCTGCCACTTAAAGTGTGGTCTTGGGCAAGAAACTTCCTCCCGTTTGTGATGCCGTGAAAGTGATGCTGAAAGTAAAACCCAGGGCCCACAACGGTAGGTGTGCAATTAACAGTGGCCACTGTTAGGCACGGGGATCCCTCATCCATCTGAGGTTTTTTCTAAAACCTCAATGGGACTCCTAGCAATCCCACGGAGGGTCACTATCCACTGCTGCTCACGTACATGTAGTGTGGTGTGTGTGTGTGTGTGTGTATGAGAGACAGAGAGAGAGAGAGAGAGAGAGAGACTCTTCTCCCTGTTTTATTGAAGGTAAAACCAAAACCCCAAACCAGAGGCTCAGGCAAGTGGAGACCACACAGCCAGCTGAACTATCAACTAAAGACTAGGACCCTGATCTCCTTTTGCCCCACGTGGTGTCCTTTCTCCAGGTGTTTATCCACTTCCCTGGGCTTCCCACTGGGGCAAGGACCAGTCCCTCCTCCCCATAAATCCCTCCAGGCCCTGGGCCCCTCCGTCCTCCCTGGACACTGTCAGCTTGGCAGAAAGCCTCCGCCGGGTTAATTACATAACTGGCACAAGCAGCTGGGGAGGGGGGCTGGTCTGGAGGAGGAAGAGAGGGCAAGGAATGCAAGAGTCCCCCCACCTCCCTCTGGGTGTGGCCACTGAGAGGTATCTAGGATGTGTCCTACCTGCAGATTCTCCTGGACGCCACACTCCCTGTGCAGAAATCACCCCTTTCTGGAGAATAGCTAGGAAATAAACGGGGAGAGTGCTGTAGCCAGGGAGGGGGTGCGAGAGGCCACTAGGCTGGGGCCAGCCTCCTGGAACTCACCAGGCCCGAGTGTGGCCCTGTCCCTGACTCAGAGATGATCGGCGCACCCCTCCCTCTTCTCAGGTAGGGGTCGTGGGTCTAAGTGCCCATTAACCCAACGTCCCTAGCTGGGTGAGGACTGAAGGGGGCTGTCCCGAGAATCAGGGCCCAGCCCCCTGGGCGCTCCTTCCCCGAGGCCTGCGCTCTGCAGTGAGTCTGCAGACAGCGCCCCGGCAAGAGAGGCAAGAGATCGGGGACACACACTGGGGCCAAAGCCTGCTTCTTGTCCCCTCCCCTCGATCAGGACACACAAGTCCTGCCCCAGACTGATGGCCCCGGCTTTGCGGGCCCATGGGCCGAGTCACACGTCTGCCCGCTGTTTGTCCCCACACGTTCTTGTGGGAGTGGGCGGGTGGGGGCGTCGGAGGCTGCTGGGCTCCCCATGACCTGATTGGTGGGAGTCTGGGGGGGGATGCCGGAGCCCTGCCTGCTCTCCGCCTCCAGCACCTTGCAGGCAACCCCCCCGCCCCCGCCAGCTCCCGCTCTCACGTGGCCGCCCTAAGCCGCTTCCCTGCCAGCCCGCCAGCCCCCTCCGCCCTCCTCGCCCCGGCCCCCCGGCCCAGCCGCCCGGCTCCCACCCGCCCCCGGCCCAGCCCCGCCCGCCTCCCCTCCCGCCGCTTACCCGGGGCCGTCCTAGCCGCCCCCGGCCCTGGCCGGCCGGCCGGCGGGGCCGCGCTCCCCCCGGGCTCCGGCGCTGCCCCTCGGCTCCCCGGCCCGGGGGGAGAGGGGTGGGGGCGCCCCCGGCTGCCCAGTCGGTGCGGGTTCAGCGGCGGGCGCGGAGGGCAGGTGCGGGCGCCGAGGGGGCGAGAATCCTCCAGCCCAGCGCTCCCTCCGGAGCGCGCCGCCCGCTCGCGCCGGCAGGAGGGAGGCGGAGGGGAGCGCGAGGCCGGGCGGCGGGGGAGGGGGGGGGGTGAGGTCGGGCTGGCGTTCCGCTGGGTCCCTGAGCCTGACAGATTTGCTCGCGCGGCCCTGGAAGAATTCTTCTTGAACCCCGAGCCTCCTTTGCACCTCCTCCCGACTCGCCCCGCCAGATTTTTAGCTCCCCATCCCCCGGAGGGGTGGGAGGAAGGCACCGGAGAGGCCCTAAAGCCTTTTGCTGCACTCCAATTCCTTCCCTCTCCACCCCGCCGCCCACCACGTCCATCCCAGCTTCCCTCTCTAGATCTCCTCAGACCCTTCCCAGGCCAGAGCGCTGCAGGACGGGCGCACCCTTGTGCCCCGCACTCCGTGCTGGCGACCGCGTCCCGCCTCTCCGCCGCAGCACGGTGAGCGCAAGGTGGTCACTCTCGCCCTTTGCTGCAGCGGAGCAAGAAGGGCAGACCAGGCTGGCCGCAGAGCACAGCTTATCTCCTGCCAATGAATGACCTCCACTCCCCTAAACCGACTGCTCCCCCTCTTCTCCAGACCGCGAGATAGCATTTGCCAGGGGTACAGGCACAATCACTTATATATTTATTCTAAAACCAGCGGCGACAGCGGCATTCACCGTGGATAGCTAGCATTTCGCGAGTGTGTCCTATGTGCCAGACACCGCGCTCCAAGCTTTGCCTGCGTCCTCAAATTCAATCCTCCCAGTTCAATGAGGTTTTTACAGATGAGATAGCGGAGGCTGAGGGGCCGAGTAACTTGTCTTACTGAAGGGCAAAATTTGGAATATAAAGCTGGGGATCCCTACTTGGGCGGCCCTTGCAGCCCCAGGGGGAGAAGCAGAGGCAGCCTCACTAACTCTGAGCTGGGTGAAAAGCCTAGGCTCTAGGGCAGAAGGAGGGACGACTAGTTAGAGAAGTCAGGAGGCTCAGAGGCAACTTTGAAGGAAGGAGCCTTGAAAAAGTGGATTGGGTGCAGCCGGGGAGGGGTGGGAGGAGGGGGGCGAGGAGAGGAAGGCTACAGGTGAGAGGAGGTGGGAGTGGGTACAGAGCTTTACAAAGGGAAACCCAGAAGGGGAGAGCCCAGGGGGCTGAAAGCTTAGTGAGAGGAGGCCCAGAAGGGGGTTGAGGTGAGTTTCAAAAGCGGTGATTGCTGGGTAAGGAGTTTGAACTAAGCTCTGTGCCAGACAGGAAGGACGTGAAGGGTCTCAAAGCAGGGCTGCGATCTGGCCAGAGCTGCAAAAACGAATTTTTAGTTGCCTGCAGGGCAGGGAGAAGGAAAGGCAAGCTCAGAGCACTCTCCCTTGCTTTATCCCTGGAACCCGGCATTCCCCACTACGACTTTCTAGACTTTCTATTACTCATGGGCTCCGGATTCCTCACAGAGCCAGTTTCCTCCTCCCTTTGGGCTCTGCATTTTGGGCATGTTCCCAACTGCTCCTCCTTCCTCTCCCATCCAGACAGAAAGCGTAGTGGTTATGAGCCTGGGCCTCAGAATTGGACAGATCTGGGTTTAAATCCTGGCCCACCTTCTTACTACATGACTGAAGGCTCATAACTTGAACTATCCTAACTCTATTGCCTTATTTGTAAAGTGGAGATGTGATCAGTTTTCCTCAGGGCCTAAAAGAGCTACATGTGTAGAGTTCTTAATTCCAGTGCCTGACCCGTAGGAAGTCTCAACGTGTGACCTTTATTTTTTCATGCCTTTTCAAAAGACATACAGCTATTCATATGGGAGGTTGGACACCACCTTGGGGAGGCGTTTCCATTTATCCTAGCTGGGCTCCCAGGGCACTGGGGTTGGGTATGAGGACCAGGGAAGCAGCTAGAAGCAAATACAGGGCTGAGAAGGATACGGCTTCCTCCCAGAAATATCCCTCCTGGAAGAATTTGCAGGGAGAAATAGGATTTTATGGACCCTTGTGGGGTCACACCAGGGTCACTGAGAGCTTTTCCTAACTTGACTAAATTTTCCAGGGCACCGTTCATCCTCTATTGTATCTCAAAATCGTTAATGCATACTTTGCCCAAGGATCTCAGACTTTATGTCTACTTCCCGGGCCATCACCCCCGCCCCCCCCGCCCCCTCCGCCCCCTCTTCCGGTTCTATTTCAGCCCAAGGTGGAGTAGAAATATAAATTGTGCAATGCTCACACTCACACATTGGCGCCAGGCATCTCAGAAACTTCTGCTAGGAGAACACAAAGCCATAGGTTAATTATGGGATCTCATCCTTGCCTTCAGTGGTAGGTCATTTAAAACATTATTTTTATATTAAAAACAAGCAGCCACAAAAAATAAAAAATAAATAAATAAAACAAGCAGCCACGGTACTAACATAAAATGCAAAATATGCCTGCATTTAACATTCAGCTAAGTCATTTTGGTTTTTTGAGAGTCACTTGGGGCTAAGAACTTACACTGGCGGGGCCTGCTCACTCTCCTTTAATTACAATTACCTTGGTGAAAAGGTTTGAGAGGCCCTGTCCTGGGGTCTGGTTCAGCTGGGGATGCCTGAGATGCAAGCTCAGACTCTGGGGGAGCAGATGTGTGCATCTACTTGTAGCACTGGAGGCCCAGATGCCCAAGTGGGATGGAGGAAACAAAGACCACATGCTGATTGGTTTTTTGGCACCCCATTGCAGCTGAAAACCCCACTGAGCTTTCAGAGGCTGTTTGGCCAGATTCTGGAGCCTAAGACCAGAAGTGGAAAGTGAATGAAACCAAAGTGAATGAAACCACGGAGGGAAAGCTAGAGGCTGCTTGTGAACAACCTCTAACACTTATACGGGGGGAAGAAGCCTCTGGGCAGTCCTCTCTGTCCCGGAGTGCTGGGACGGTCCTGTTTCAAAGCAATACTTCGGGAGATTAAGTCCATCTGGGTCCAATCAACCCCCAAACCAGCCTTCCCCTTGTTGGCAGCATCAAGAATGGCAGGGCAAAAGCTAAATGAGAAACTGAGATGGCAAGTTTGCAGCCAACTCGGAAACTTTTCAAGAAACATCCTTGTTGCTAATAACATGTCTGGGGGCTGGTTGGGATTCTAGGATTAGTGCTCAGGAGATAGAAACGGGTAACAACGGGGGAGGTGTGATCTTTCCCAAGTGCCACACCAGGTATTAAAATAAACAGGCTCTTGCCTCCTGGAGCTGGGGGTGGCAGGGAAAAGAAATCTGGGTCCAAGCAAAATCAGAAAAAGCATCAATGCATAAGGTGGGAGTAGGAAGGCTCAAACCCGGGAGTCCTCAACTGTGTTTGGGCTTCAGAAACAACGTACCTGAGATCTCAGTACTTCCTAGTTGCCATCCTGGTGGCTGAGAAAGTGCAATGGAAGGTCAAAGTCTGGGGCCAGCGTGGCTTGCTCTGAGTTCTACATACTGGTAACTTGGGGGCTTAGCAGGGCCGGCTACCGGCCTGGTGGCTGAGTGCAGAGGGACGAGGAGGGCCTATTACAGAACTCTCAGTGGAACTCAAAGGGAAATCTATAGTGTCTTGGGTAGTCAAAAGACGTGGGTGAGTCTGCCACACCTCACCTGAAAAGTGGGGATGATGCCAGATCCATGGGGCAGGCAGGTATTGTATCGTGTGCGCGAACAGTGCTTTACCATTTTTCCTTTTTTTCCCGAGTGATTCCGGGCAACTGCCATTTTATTTGGCAACTGCATTTTTTTTTTTATATTTTTAAAAACAAGTGTGTATGTGTGTGTATGTATATATACATACACACACACACCTGAATATATTCGTTTCAGGTGTACAACAGTGATTTGACAATTACATAATTATGAAATCTTCACCCCAGTACGTGTAGTTTACCACCTTTCACTATGCAAAGCTTTCACATTACTGACTGTATTCCCTATGCTGTTCATCCCTGTGACTTATTACTGGAAGTTTGCATCTTTTATTTCCCCTTCTCCTATTTCGCGGATACCCCCACCGTCCCAGCGCTTTCGCATCTTCCCACTTGTTACAGGAACACCAGCATTCCTGTAGGAATAAGTAGGCACACAGGCGTGTCCTCCTCAGGTAGGTGGTTTTCAATCCCCGCTGCACAGTAGAAACACCTGGAGTTCTTTTAAAATGCAGATCCCCCCCCCCCCCGCCCCCAGGATGGCTGAGCAGAAATCATCAGTTTTTGAAACCTGAGATGTGGTATTAATGTGCACCCAAGAGTTGAGAGCCTCTGAGGGGCGACTGGCTGGCTCAGTGGAGCGTGCTACTCTTGATCTCAGGGTTATCGGTTCGAGCCCCACGTTGGGTGGAAATTACTTAAAATATTAAAAAAAACCCACAAAACTGTTGAGAGCCTCTGCCTTGAAGAGTTTGCCCAACCTGGAATCATTCTTGGTGAATCCAGACAGATTTCAGGAAGGCCCAGCCCTCTTCATTTCTTTGACTTTGAACTTCAACAAAGACCACCCTGGCCCCACTGCTTCCCAAGGGTCATTCCTGTCACAGCTGGAGCAAACTGCAACCCAGCAACATGATGACAAGTAAACAGCTGCTGGCTGCCAGAGACAGTTCTTTCATGGAGCCTGGACACCCAAGTAATAACAGCAGCTACTGCTGAGCACTGTGCAAAGCACCTTACGCACACTCACTCTAGCGGTGACAGGTTCGGGTACTAGTCTAAGGGCATCTTGGTGTGGGATCCCTCTGCCTCCTTCCCCCGCTTCAGGTTGTGAGACTCCAGAGGCTGTCACTCATCAGAATCTTGGGTGGGGCCTCGGTCTGGACCACACCTGGGTCCCGGGCTCCTGCGACGACACAGGTGACTAGACTTGAACTCCTAGGGAAGCTTGCTTTCAGGCATTGATTCTATTCACTTGGGAACACGAGAGCCCCGAATTCAGATCCTAGCAGCTTTTATACATTTCGAGATGAATCGTCTTGGGTAACAGGAAACTGGTGAGTGGTTCTGCCCCCGGACCCTAGCAGGGGAGCTGCCAGGGCACACAGACCCCCTCCTGCGAGAGGGAGCGTCCCGCCTGCGGTGACGGTGGTGGGGTGGTGGTGAGGCGGGGCTTGGTTATCAGGAGCCTCTGCAAGAGGTACAGGATTCTTCCTCAGGCTGATCTTAATCTCATCTGGCTAAATCCCCAGGAGGGGTGAGGCAGCCAAAAGAAAAGGCCTAGTAGTTCTTAATGCCCCCATCCCACTCCTGGGCAGCAGTGTCGTGTCCGAGAGTGGCAGTTCTGGGAGCAAAGTATATACCACAAACTTCATTTTGTGTAAATGAGTTTATTGACGAAGACACGAGGTCAAGCTTCCCCCCAACCCCCACCCTCCTCAAGAACAGATCCCAACGACCAAAGAATGATAAGCATTCTTAGGGCAACATTTACCCCCCGCTCCCCAATTTCTCTCCGGAGTCCCAAGCTTCACAACACGGACACACGAAACAGGCTCGGGCGAGGACAGACACTCAGGGGATCTCTGACCAGCAAGAGTTCTGGGTGTGTGTGCGCTCCCCTGCCCTTTGTATGACACCAGCCGACGTTACAAAGAGAAACCGAGGCAGAGAAGAGAACGAAGGGCAAGCTCCACCCCGCCTGCCCGCTTCTGCCGAGCCCGACGACGTGGGCCCGAAGGGAAACTGCAGTGGAGGCAACAGGCGCTGTCTCTTCAGGAGAGAGGTCCTCTTCGGAACAGAATCCCTTCCTAACCACTCAGGGCAGCCTCCCCAAGGCGCGACGAGTTCCTGGGTTGGCTCAGGCAGGTGAGCTGAGAAGAGCCGTGGTCAACCACTGCTGCTGGGGAGGTTGACAGAAGCCTCAGGGGCAGAGGGACACACTCTGGTAGAAAACTGTGTTCTGCCTGCTTGGATGACACATACACCTCCTCGTGGAACAACAGTTTGCTCTGAGATGAGAACACGGTATTTGTAGTGTGAACCCTCTTCACTGCCTGTGTCCATCCGACTCCACGAATGATTTGCCAACAAGGCAAAATGGTTTATCAACCTGCTTTTCCCCCTGATGCATCTACTTCCTGTGCTTCTTCCTACTCTCCACATGCCTCAGGGGCGGGAGTGCAGGACGTTGAGTTCCTCACCTCTTCTCTGTACCCCAGCCCCAGTCATTCTTCTCGTCGAATGTCAAGGTTTAGGAAACTGCTTTGGGGGACCCATCCCCCCAAGCTCTGTAACTAGTATGAATCAGGGTTATTTCAGACATGACTGGAATGGGGGGTGGCTTCTGCTCATTTTCTAGGATTCCTCCTCTTGGACTCACGCTGAGATCTGAGTTGAACGTGAGTCCTTTGGGCTCCAAAGTGCCTCTGACTTGTGTGAGGCAGCTCCGAAGAGCCGTCATGCTCACGGATCCTGAATGCTGGGTGCCAGGCAGTGTGACAAGTGCCCAGAGACGTAACGGTGTGGACGCTGCTACAGTTGGTGCTTTGGGCACAAAGCATCCTTTGGCAAAACACACCCAAAGTGTTAAGGAAGGGGATTTCACAGCTCCCCACCTTCCCAGAGAGGACAAGACTGCCTGACCCTCTGAGATGGTCTCAGCTGCTGTGGAGCCTAAGTAAGAGGGCAGACCAGAAAGCTAACGGGACCAAGTGAGTCTGTGGCCTCTCTAAGCACACTCCCTCTCACTTCATCTGCACCCGCCCTGCTGGCCTCCAGAAACGCGGCCTAGGAGCACGTGGGGAAATGTTTACTCTCTCATTCCGGCATCTGCGTGTACCTTCCAGTAACTGAAGAGAGATACCCTGCTGCCACCTGATGCCAAGGAATGGAGTGCCAAGATCGGCACGGAATATGAGAAGAGCCACAAAGAAGCAGGCACAGAGAGGGCAAGAGAAAGGCATTGAAGAAAGGAAAATTAGTGAGACACTCCTGTAGTGAAAACAACAGTGATAGGATTGATGGCGGGGGTGGTCCCCACCCCCACCGCCCCCCGCCCCCCCAAGCTAAAAGGCCTCAGGCAGCTAACATGTGTTTTGCCTTTTGTTTTTTTCCATTTTAGGAAAAACAGGGCTGGAGAAGTTATTAAAGTCTGTTTCAACACTAAAACCATGGTTTTCTATCTGAACTGGACCCGAGAGTTAAATTAAATCCAGGGCAAGGAGTGAGGGAAGTATGTTTTGGTTCCTGTTCCCCATCTCTATGAAAATTCCTTGATCGGTGTGATCTGCGGGTGAGATCGAGGGAAAGCAACAAAGTAAGTTCCGATGTCTCTCAGCTGCGGGGCCGACAGGCCCTGTTTCCTGCCCCCTAAACACTCGTCCAGGAAGAGCCCCATTCCTGACTACAGGGCTACCAAATGACGTAACACAGGGTAGGTGGAACCACGAGGAAAGGGGGTTTGGAGAGAGAAAAAAGAGTGAAAACCCACATGACGAGGGACAAGGTTGCCACAGATGAGGAGCCTCCCCCAGGGTGGGCGAAGAACTGTGTCTCTTCTGTGTCTCTTCCTCCAGGACCGTGTGGTTCCTGGCTGTCAGTTGTTTGAACACTTCCTACCGGGCATGCTATTCCCTCTACTTCTCGTATGTACAAAAATATAAAACAATAAAGTGCAGTTTATGTTTCAGTGACACTTTTCCTTGCTTTAATATTTTTTGTCTTTTTCTGCTTTTGAAACGAGCTCTCAATGACAAAATCTCCAACTACACTCAAAAACGCCAGCCACTGGCACACTATAGAGAAGCTCACAAGTAAGGACAGATCGCAGCGGCAGGTGGCAAGAGGTGGGAAGTGATCGAAGCAGTGGTTACAAACGTTCACAGGAGCTAAAACTATCCAACAGGTTGTGCCCTACGGTTAGCACAGGTTAGACTAGTCACTACCTTGGTGGGTGGCCTCAGTGTGTTTGGGTTCAGAATCTACACGGCATTATGACTTCTTCCAGTTAAGAGTTCTTGGCTTTGCACCAATCGCAGGGTGGCCGGAGGGCCCCGGACCAGTCTGTTAGTTTTTCAAAATGCTGTCGTAGACCTGATAGATGTACTGAGAGACTTCAGGAGCTCTGCACTTCAGCGACAGCTGTCAGGAGGAAAAGGAGAAGAGGATTAGTTTGGTGGCGGGCATGAGCTCAAAAGGTGTTCAAGACTCAGTTCAAGAAAATCTCGGATTCAGGGCGCCTGGGTGGCTCAGTCGTTAAGCGTCTGCCTTCGGCCCAGGTCATGATCCCAGGGGCCTGGGATCGAGCCCCGCATCGGGCTCCCTGCTCGGCAGGAAGCCTGCTTCTCCCACTACTATTCCCTCTGCTTGTGTTCCCTCTCTCGCTGTGTTTCTCTCTGTCAAATAAATAAAATCTTTAAAAAAAAAAAAAAAAAAAAAAAGAAAATCTCGGATTCAAAGACAGAGGAGCTTTTATCACTGAGAAGCCAAACCAAGAGATTCTGTTAAGAAGTTCTGTGGGTCTGAAATATTTAATTTAATCAATGTCAAGGTGTGCTGTGTTTCCATCTACATTCTCTGGAGATCCGTGAGGTTGGGAATACTAATACTAAATACCAATACTACTAATAAACACATCCAAACCCTGACTGCAGGGGAAGGGCTGCTCCAGGGCTTTGCGAAGAGTCACAGGGGTTATTACCAAACGAGAAGGGAAGGGCTAAACCCTAACTTGCTGGTGCTCACTTCAGCTGCCTGCCCCCGTCTCCCACTCAGACAGGGATGAGGTTATGTCAGGCCTAGTTCAGGAGGATGTACAATCAAGTGAAATAAAAGTGAGGTACGTCCAAGGTTCTAGTCCTTTCTGTATCACACCGAGGACAGCAAACACGCTGTTAGGGAAGGAAACAAGAACATGAGAGACGCAGCGTAAGCAGACAGCGATTCATGGCAACAGCTTCCCCATGACCTTGCTGCCTCCTCCTCCAACAGGCAAATCAGAAATTCCTGGGACCGCTCCTCTGCCCCCTCACCTCCTCCAGTCTCACAGTTACAAAACGACATGAAAACACTGAAACATCAGCGTTGAACACTGAGGTTTTCACTTGGTGGGTCAATGAGCACAAAACTTAACACCCAGATTTGAAATCTTTGTATCAGATAGGAAAAATATTTTTGACATTAACATAATAGTAGAAGCCTGCAAACAGCATTTAGAACCAGAAAATTTAATGTTTGCTTTCCGCATTACTGACACCAATGGCCTCCTCTATTAGGGCAGACACGTAGAAGTTGTCCTTCATGATATAGCACTATGATTTTAGATTCTTTTACCTCTTTATTCTCAGACAGATGATTTCCTACAGTACACAAAAGGTGAGAATATTTTTGGCAAAAATATCAAGATATTGGTCAACCTTGAATTTCTTGAAAAAACTCACATCCTCAAAACTTAAAGTCAGATTTAAAATGCAAAGGACAAAAATAAATAAATAAATAAAATAAAATAAAATAAAATAAAATGCAAAGGACAGGGGTACCTGGCTAGCTCAGTTGATAGAGCTCGTGACTCTATCTCAAGAGTTGTGAGTTCCAGCCCTACCTTGGGCATAAAGATTACTTAAAAAAAAAAAAAAAAAAAGAGGCAAAAACCAAACAAAACCAACCAAACAAAAGAACATCAGAAGAGGCTCTATTTATTTATAGCTTTAATATTCACTCTGTAAGGCACTTCCAAAGTTGCTGCTTGACATTAATAAGGAAGATAATTCTGACAAATGTAAACAAACACACACACACACACACACACTCCCAAATAAAAAACCCCAACAACGTTAAGAGTATAAATATGCATAGAAAACAGCTCCCTACTTCGGTCAAAGCTGCAGCTATAGGCACATCCCTGACTTTCAAGCTCCCTAGAGAGGCAATTCTGTACCTCCTCCTCTATAGCTTCTCTACTGTCACTGTTGTGGAAAATTCTTGTGGGAGAGTAAGTGGGCTCAGAAGAGGAGGAGGAGAGGAAGCTAACAAGAGTAAGAACACCCTATTGGAGTTAACTCTCAGACGAAAAGAGGGGTAGTTCCTCTCCCCCAAAATATTTTTCTGCATCTTTGTAACAATACTTGAAGACCTACCAGTTGGGAGACTAACTTTTCTTTCTTTTCTTTTTTTTGGTTCATGACTGATAAGGAAATGTTGCCTTCCTCTACAAAAGCCCGATCTGCCAAGGCTAGCACTGGGAGGAGGGGGGAGTAGTCATGGAATGATCAGGCCTGGACTCTCAGTTTCTGGTGCTCTTTGGAAGGGGATTGCGGGGGGCGGGATGGTGATGAGGAAGAATCAATCTCTCCCTCTCTCTCCCCTTATATCATACTATGCTCCTCCCCTCCCCTCCCTGCCCCCGACCTGCCAAGGCATGCCAACCTTTAACAAAGGGTCAGGTTTAGACTTAAAAGTCATCCTTTGCTTTCCAACTAGTACAGCTAAGACGAGCTAGAATGAATTAAAAAAAAAAGAAAAGAAAAAAGAAAAAAAGAATTTTGCTAAATTCTGAAGAAAGTACAAGGGAAACATACATTATAAGAACAAAGCAGCTAAATAATTTCACTTATAAAATAAAGCTAGGACTCTAGCTTTTTGTTTGGCTTCTAAGGGAAAAGAGACCTTACTAATGTTTTAACTTTTGAACAGCTGGTCTACTTATGTGATGTCAGCCCTCTAGGCCCATCAAGGAAAGAAAAGTCACCTTTCACAGCTAAGTAAGCCAAGGACTTAACATACCTGCTTCTGGTTTACGGTCTGGAACACACTTTCCCACTAGAGACAAGTTACCTTTCCAAGTAAGATGTAGTTAGTTACCTGGAGTGATGGGGTCTCATCCTTATAGGATAAACATTTAAATACAATAAGGACTGGGTGGGGGGTGGGGGAGCGATTTATCAACCTCTTAGGAGGCTAAGGGACCATTGGTCCTCCTGCATTAGTACTGGTTCAACCAGAGTGCCTTCCTTTTTAATACCAATGGAAGACAGATCAATATTGTAATGGGTGTTTAGGGTGATGGAGTGAAGGGAATGGACCTGAGGGATTCTGAAGTCTGCAGGACCATTTAGGGGAATGGATTAGGTCTGTATCAGATGTTGTAACGGAAAATTTGGATTGTTCTATGGGTAGAACGAACCTAGTCACCAGATGGATGGACAACAGGAAAGAGGGTAAAGAAGTATAAACAAATTTAACATTTATAAATATAAGGAAAAAGGGGAGGTGGGTGGGGCTATAAGAAGGCACCATGAGCCAAGGCACCTGGGTGGCTCAGTGGGTTAAGCATCCAACTCCTGATTTTGGCTCAGGTCATGACCTTGGATTGTGAGATCAAGCCCCACATTCGGCTCCGTGCTCAGAGGACAGTCTGCTTAGGATAGAGTCTCTGTCTCCCTCTCCCTCATTCTCTCTCAAATAAATAACCTTTAAAAAAAAAAAAAAAAGGCACCATGAGGACAAAATCCCACTGGATTTTTTTTTTTTAACTTGAGAAATCACAAGCAGGCAGAGAGGCAGGCAGACAGAGAGGGGGAAGCAGACTCCCTGCTGAGCAGAGAGCCTAATGCAGGGCTCGATCCCAGGACCCTGAGATCATGACCCGAGCTGAAGGCAGAGGCTTTAACCCACTGAGCCACCCAGGCGCCCCCCCAACTGGATTATTTCTTAGAGCTGCATGTAAATCTATAATTATCTCACAATAAAAATTAAAAAAAAAATACATAGGCGGTCTTTTCCTTTTGCAGCCATCATGAAAGCACCAGTGGCCGACATGAAGTTCAATCCCTTTGTGACCTCTGACCGGAGCAGGAACTGTAAATGGCATTCCAGTGCACACTCCCATATTTGCAGGAAGATGATGTATTTCCCGCTTTCCAAAGAGCTGAGACAGAAGTACAATGTGCGATCCATGCCCATCCAAAACGCATGAAGTACAGGCTGTGTGAGGACACTGTACAGAGGTCAGCAAATTGGCAAAGTCGTCCAGGTTTACAGGAAGAAATACATCATCTGCACTGAATGAGTGCAGCAAGAGACGCTGGATGGCACAACTGTCCATGTGGGCACTCACCCTGGCAAGGCGGTTAGCACTAGACTCTCACTATACAAAGACCGCAAAAAGATCCTTGAACAGAAAGCCAAATCTCACCAAGCAGGAAAGGAAAAGGGCAAATACAAAGATGAAACAATCGAGAAGAAGCAGAAATAAAGTAATCTTACATATGACTTTAAATAAAAACTGTTAGAATGAAAAAAAAAAAAAAAAGATAGATATATATAGAAGAAGAAATGTCCTAAAACAGGTGAATGGATAGGCTGTGATACATCTATATGGGGGACTACTACTTGGTCATAAAAAAGAACATTAGATCGGGCTCTCTACTCAGGAGGGAGCCTGCTTCCTCTCCCTCTGCCTGCCTCTCTGCCTACCTGTGATCTCTCTCCTCTCTGTCAAATAAATAAATAAAATCTTCAAAAAAATATAGAAAAAAAAAAAAGAATGTTAGATACTTATTAATGACCTGGATAAATGTCAAGGGTATAGTGCTAAGTGGGAAAAAAAAATCTCAAAAAAGTTTCATACTGTGAGAATTTAAATTTATATAACACTACTCTCAAAATGACAAAATTATAGTAATGGAGAAATCATCAGTGGTTGCCAGGGCTTAGGGCTGGGTGAGAGCCTATAAAGGGAGAGGAGGAAGGAATTTGTTGGTGGTGATGGGACAGTTCTATGTCCTGTCAGTGGTGGCGGTTATACAAGTCTACACACGTGGGACAAGACTGCACAGTGCTGTATGCTCCGCGACTGCCACCATCAAAAACAACAAACGGTAATGTAGGACTTGGAAAAACCTGAGTAAGGTCTATAGTTTAGCTAATAGTGTTGCATCAACATCAATCCCCTATTTGCAAATGTACTATGGGGGTGCTTGGCTGGCTCAGCTGGTACAATATGCAACGCTCCATCTCCAGGTCATGAGTTCGAGTCCCATGTCGGGCATGGAGCCTGCTTAAAAAGAAAAAGAAAAAAGAAAATGTACTATGGGTGTGTAAGATGTTATCAATGGGGAAAACTGAGTGAAAGATACATGGGAACTTGGAACCATTTAAAAATTTTTTTGTGGTGGGCGCCTGGGTGGCTCAGTCGTTAAGCGTCTGCCTTCTACTCAGGTCATGATCCCAGGGATCGAGCCCCACATTGCGTTCCCCGCTCAGCGGGAAGACTGCTTCTCCCGCTACCATTCCCTCTGCTTGTGTTCCCTCTCTTGCTGTGTTTCTCTCTGTCAAATAAATTAAATCTTTAAAAATAAATAAATAAAATTTTTTTGTGGGTCTCAAATTATTTCAAAATAAAAAGTTAAAAATTTTAAACAAATTCTATTTAAGACAGTGACATTAAGAGGTCCTTCTCAAAATTCTCACTATCCTTACAATGAATATCGTAGGAAGGGTCAAGAGATAACCTAAATTCTAAGCACAACATACCTACCAACAAATTACATGATCTTGAACAAGTTGAAAATCGTTTTTTTTTTTTTAAAGATTTTATTTGACAGCGAGAAACACAGCAAGAGAACACGAGCAAACACAAGCAGAGGGAATGGTAGCGGGAGAAGCAGGCTTCTTGCTGAGCAAGGAGCCCGATGTGGGGCTCGATCCCAGGACCCTGGGATCATGACCTGAGCCGAAGGCAGATGCTTAAAGACTGAGCCACCCAGGCGCGCCCCCCTCTTTTTTTTTAAAGAGAGGGGGAGAGAGGGTGATTAGGGGGAGAAGGAGAGAATCTTGAGTAGGCTCCACGCCCAGCAGCACGGAGCCGAACATGGGGCTTGATCTCACAAGCCTGAGATCATGACATGAGCCAAAAGCAAGAGTCAGATGCTTGAACTAACTGAGCCACCCAGGTGCTCCAAGTCGCTAATCATTCTTAACTTTGGTTTCCTCATCTGCAAACTAGGAGTAATCATGCTTCTTTAACTTAGCTGAAAGACTGCATACAATAAAATGGATGATAAACAAAACACACACACACACTCTCTCTCTCTCTGAGCACATTTCTAAGGAAGAAAATAGGAATTATTTTACAAAACCTTGATTTTATAGTGAAGACCTGCCCTTCCAGGAACAGCACAGAAGGGCTTTTTCCTTTCTTAGGGAACTCAGAGTAAATGATGGGGTATTTTCTTTCCAAAAAAGACAAGACTGTTGGAGGACATGGTGGGCGGGAGGAGTGTCTACTTCATGGAGGAAGTCTGAAGTTTCCCACTCACAAAAATCTAGCCTGATAGGACCGAGCGCGCGTGCACACTCACACACACACACACACGCTTTCCCAGCTGCTTCAAAGAAGGGAACTAGTGGGGAAAACACCAAGAATTCTCAGTTCTGGGTGGTACTATTCCCTGATGAATGCTAATGAAAACAGACTTGGCTGTTAAAATTAAGGAATGCGGTCACAGACTTTTCTTAGCTAAATGGCTAAAATGCCCCCTCAGTCTCCTGTGCGGCTATTCAATATTGAATGGTATTCAGCTTCAAAGACAACCAAAGAAGAAGATATTGTCCTATCTCAAGGGCTTTTATTTTACAACATGCAGTGACAGGCAGCATCCTATTGGGAGATCACACTTCATGACAACAAACACATGGCCGGTGCCTGCAGCGTAGTCTTTGTTGTTCAAGGCAATCGCTCCTGCTCTAAAAATATTGCCAGATTTTAATTTTGGTCCAGTATGGTCCTGAAGGAGTTTTCCCAACTACAGTCCCCTTGCAGTCTTCCAAAGGTGTGCCCCAGTTCTGCCTCACCTTTCTCAGCAGGATCCTTGGGGCATACAATGCTGCTTAAAAAAAAAAAAAAAAAGGCTCATGTGTCTAGGACTCTGACAGCCTTGGTCATGAACTCTAAAGCAGGAAAGAAGGCCTTCTGGAAGTGAGCTGTGGAGACAACCCTGTAAGCAGCTTGTTAGAGCACCATATGCACAGAAATGCTAGGTGAGTACTGCGAGTCACTGAGCATATACCAGGGGAAGTCCGAGGCACTCCTCAGAGGTCTTCCAAATAACTGGGGATTTCTTTACCGACTGCTTGTCTTGGCTATCTGGGGTCTGAGGCGCCTCTTCCAGGTCTTTCCCCCAGGCTGGAAAAAATGGAAGGGCTCTTACCTCCCTCCTCGAACCCATCTCACCTATCTCGAGAAAGGACTTACCGTATAATTTGGGTTTCCTGGCTGGATGCGTAGCTCAGCCAAAATCCAAATACCGTTAGTGAGCTTCAGGGACTGGTACAGCATGTCCTGCCCTTCCACATTCCTCTTGGCAATGGTATAAACATTGTTGTTTTGCAATTTGCTGGAAACAGTGTCTAGAAACACAGATTCAAAATTCAACACCTTCAGTTAAAATATCCAACAAATGTGCTTTCCTGACATCCATATGAGCCACGTGGACACAGTCTCCCGAGAAATGCCATCTTGAGGTGCCTAACAGATTCCAGGGCAGAAAACAGAGTAAGGTGCAACTAAATACGAGTGTAAATGTCACTTGTGGAGATCATGGTGGGTCAGCAGAGTGGGTCATCTTAAACCAGGTGCTAGATAGATAAAAATGCTCTGAAGTGGACAAAGACAGCAATGGGTGTACGGGTGGTGCCCCGGTGACTGCCGTGCAGGAGTTCTTTTTCGGAACCCTGATCCCAGAGCTACAGGGATACACAGACTGATGCTAAAATCCACTCTCACTCCCCAAGTCACTACTACTTTACCGGGAGCCACTCTGGCCTCAACTGCCAGGATCAGAAAAGGGCACAGAGTTGCAGAAATCCTGCAAATCAAATTTATTAACCTGGATGCTTAAGAATTTTTTTTTTAAGCAAGTAAATAATTTCTTATGCCTATAGAGAATATCATGCCTCCAAATGAATAAAGAAAAAGTCTCAACCAAAGACGACTGCCACAAAGCTCTATATATCCCGAGCTGGGCCTGCTCGTCACAGCAGAGGCCTTTGGAGTCACCCACCCAGGGTGACAACAGGTTGGTGTTTGGGGTCCTCCCTGTGACTACCACATCAAACAGACATGAGAGTCTGGAATGAAAGGCACTTCACTCTCCTTGTTCTCTCATTCTCTGACTGCTAAGAGGAGAGATGCTGAAGCATCAGAGAAAGAAACATAAAGAACAGGGATGATAGGGGCGCCTGGGTGGCTCAGTCGTTAGGCGTCTGCCTTCGGCTCAGGTCATGATCCCAGGGTCCTGGGATCGAGCCCCGCATCGGGCTCTCGGCTCAGCAGGAAGTCTGCTTCTCCCGCTTCCATTCCCTCTGCTTGTGTTCCCTCTCTCGCTGTGTTTCTCGCTGTCAAGTAAATAAAATCTTTAAAAAAAAAAAAAAAAAGAACAGGGATGATAAACACTGCTTCTTTTTTGATAGCTTAGGATGTTTATTTATTTATTTTTTGGATGTTCATTTCTGATGAGAATTCTGAATTACTCAGGCTGACTTGAGTAATTCTGCACATAAAAATCCGTCCTATTCTGGTGTGCTCTCTGGGAAAAGGATGCAATGATGGCCAGCCTCTCTGCTCTCCGAGAGAGGCAGCTCTCTGAGCACAGGGACCCTGGAGTTTCTCATTGCCGTGCTTCCCCCAGGACCGGGACACAATGGGCACTTGCCATCGACACCCGTGAAGAAGCCTCCGACTCCAGGGCTGGCGATGCTGAGACAGATGTGCTGCCACAGGCACCGGAAGCCACCTGCAGTTCTTGCTCTCGTGTCTTTCCCCACATTCAAACCAGTGAGAGTTCAGGGGAGGAGGCACGAGAGCCCAGTCACTAAACACCTGCACCACATTTAGTTGTGACTGGACCCTTGCCCTTTTTCCTCAAAGGAGGTTTTCACCAACACCAAGCAGAACAGCGATAGCTTAAGAACCTAAAAAATCTATCTCAGGGTCGTTACGTGCAATAGTGTTGGAGGAGGGGGCCGCCATGTGCTTTTTGATCACCTTTGCAGGGGTCAGGCAGTTCTGCCACCTTGGTTCCCATAACAAAGGGCTCTTGCAGCTTAGACCGAGTTGCTAGGCAACGCCGTGGCTGGAGTTTGGCTAATGCGTTTTGACAGGAATGTCTTGTTTTAAGACATGGGGGCTTGTTTTAAGTTGTAAAAGCCATTCCTAACTTTCAAGGCTCTTGCCCATTTCCGAGGAAACAGAACACACCCACAGGAGCCTTTCTTTACTGAAGAGCTGCCTTGTTGCACAGGCACAGACACAATCTAGACTGTATATATAGCAAAGCCCAGGTTCCTACAGACTTCTCATCATTTCACCACTTACGGAAGAAATGAAGCACACAAACATATTTAGCCTTCCAAAATTAGAGATGGGTTAAATAGCCAGAGAGAATAAACAAGTTGAATGAAGGTAAACTTTAATACATTTGGGGAACATTCTGGCCAGAGACCTGGCTCTGCTCTTACTGAACGGCTGTATAGGATTTCTACCAGAAGACTAAATGGAGGGAGTGCTCTAGAACTAAGTATGTGTGAGTCAATTTTTGTAAGTCTTAGATATTGGGTTTGAGCTTGAGGATGTAGAGATGAAAGAGTAGTCAGACTATGCTAAAGGTTCTTGTTAAGAATAGTGATGGGAACCAGATGCAAGGAGGCTTCCCAGCCATGCTGGGATACACTTTTTAAAAGTTTGTTTGTTTGTTTTTAGTAATCTCTACATCCAATGTGGGGCTTGAAATCACGACCCTGAGATCAAGAATCGCGTGCTCGGGGCGCCTGGGTGGCTCAGTGGGTTAAAGCCTCTGCCTTCGGCTCAGGTCATGATCTCAGGGTCCTGGGATCGAGCCCCACATCAGGGTCTCTGCTCAGTGGGGAGCCTGCTTCCCCCTCTCCCTCTGCCTGCCTCTCTGTCTACTTGTGATCTCTCTCTGTCAAATAAATAAATAAAATCTTAAAAAAAAAAAAGAATCACATGCTCTTCAGACTGAGCCAGCCAAGGGCCTCTTGACTGGAATACACTTCTTGAGGAGATATCATAGTTTTTTCTTTTACACACTTGAACTCCTGGGAAATTGTATGTTGTGAGAATCTGAGAATGAGAAGGAAATGTAAAGACATGGAGATCTGCCCCAAAGGAATAAAAAAAAGATGTCAGACAGCTATATATTTGCTTCTAGATGTGATTTCTTCTGTTTTTTTGTCTTCTTTCCCAAAGCTGGCTCTTTTGAGTTTGGGGCCTAAACTCTAAGGAGGTGTGGATGTGCTCTTCATCCTCCTACTTTAGCTAAGGTCACACTTCTTCCAGAAACAATAAGAGGGGGGATGGTACTTCTATTAGAGAGTGGAAAGGGGAAATTCGCCCTTGGGGCCAACCAAATCCGAAACTACTATGACTACTAAAAACAACACATTTTACTGCTTGAGCAACCAAACTATATTTACATTCTGGCCAGTGGAGAATTTCATTTACGAAATGTTCCACAAGATAGGATTACAGCAAAACAGAGAAACCGAACTCACCCCTACCTAAGTCCCTACACTAGAAGAAAGATCTGTCCCTTACCATAGTGCCCAACTAGTGCTTATAGACACAACATGCCCCTGAGCTTTTCAGAATAAACAATTAAAAAAAATAGGCTTGTAGACTGCTTGCCAGAAAGATTCCTTTCCATGGCTACGACTAGTTCTTGTGCAGTTAAGATAGTGGTCCCAGACATATGCTCATCCCAAACGCAGCTATCTTGGTAGGCTGCAAAACAGATTCATGCAGAACTCAACACCAATAGAGATGACAAGGTTAGGCAGCAGGGAGGCCCATACGTTAGTTCCTTCTAGATTTAAAATTTTCTAGTATTTACACAACTAGTGGTCCCACAAGCACCCTGTATCATACATACCTTTCTATTCAGATCTGAGTAATTATTAAGGCTTGGGAAGAGGGTTTCTTGTTTCTTCTCTAGAGAGAAATCGAAGAGCAAAAGGAAAGGCAGAAGGCTAGGTTGGTAAAGTCCCTAAAGCCTGTGACTTCCTACAGCCCCCAGAGTGTTAGTTCCATCTGTCAAATGTCTACTCTGGCACAGAAAAGCTATTTAAAGTGTTGGTGCTATTGTGATTAGGGCAGATCAGCTGGAAAGGATGGTATTTTTAGCTCCCAGCTAGACCCAGGGTGTTGAATCAGAAGGCACTAAACCTGGAAACGTACTGTTAATAGAGCCCTCAGGACTGGAAGAAATATAAAGGCCAGGCCACTCCAGACCTTGGGAGGGATGCAGAGGAAAAGCTAGAAAGATCAGCTGCAGGAAGTGGTCCTTCAAGATCAGCAGTGATTTTGTATGGGAAAAGGATGGCCTTGGGCTCCCAGAGAAAACCGAAGTGGCCCTTCTACTCCATGTGCGGTGTGGCCATAAAGTGGTGTGTCACTGAGAAACCGCTTTGCTGGTATTCGGAGCACCCAAGCCAGTGAGGCACTGGCATGAAGCCATGACAGAACTGTCAAAAGTGAGATTGCTCTGAGAAACCGCCAGGCTACAGCAGAGGATACAGCCCCACTGGGAGAAAGGCCAGACATTTCCTCTTTGGCAAGATCACAAAGGTACACCAAGGTGCAACAAGGGTTCAGAACTCTGATCTGGAAAGAGGGGAATCTTTCCTATTATTTTGGCAGGCCAGACTAAAACCCTCAATCATCCCAACTTTTCTTTCTTTTTGAAAAAGTATTTCCCTTTCATACTGAACGTCTGAAACCAAATCTTCTAATTATTCTGTGCCTTTTTTGTTGTTCTCTATAGGCCAGTGGTTCCCAGACCATGCTCAAGGAACACTGGTTTTGGGGCGCCTGGCTGGCTCAGTCAGTGGAGTGTGCGACTCTTGATTTCAGGGTTGTGAGTTCGAGCCCCACATTGGGTGCAGAGATTACTTAAAAAGAAAACTTTTAAAAAAAAAAAGGAACACTAGTGTTCTACAAGATGTTAAAAATAAGCATTTTGTGGTTTAAAATTCCATGGTCCATAAACTCAGTTCACAATGAATTAAAACAGGTTTCTTCAATGGCGGATTCCTCAGCTTTTATGTGCGCTCATCTGCAATGGCAACTTCTAGCAGAGGCCCAGTGCACACTGCATTTCTCAGGGGTAACTGACACAGAACCCCCTTCATTCTCTGGGGGAGAAGTGTTCCCAGGAGAGCAATACATGAAATGCTGCCACGGGAGTGACTGTCCAGTTCTCTTCCAAACTGGGTACGGAAGCTGCTTCTCCAACAGGATCCGCTCTGGTTGTCACCAGGAGCCACTTTGGATTCTGCACCTGACAGCTTCCTGAAGCACAGCTTTTACCTCAGAAGCTACCCAAGCTCCTCCACTCATGAAATGAGGCTTGTGGTAACTGACGGTGAGCCTCAGAGAGGGCAGATCACACTGTCATCTACCTAGAATACGGCACCAAAAGCAGCTCAATTCAAGTATGATCTTTTGGTGAAAATGCAGCAAAAATGTAGGTTTTGTTTAATAAACATACATATATAATCAGGGTGAGAAACCAAGACCAAGAATATGTTAGGAAGAAGGCAGATGTGTGGTGTTCCTGAAGAGAATTAACTTAGTAGTTATTCTAATGGAAATTATAGAAGACTGTCTCCTCAGACACCTCACCAACGGCTCAGGAGAAGCCCCGTAAGAGAAGATTTGTCTGAACACAGAGGATGAATACATCGCAGAGCCCTAAAAGATGAAAATTAAAAAGAAAAGGTTGGAATGAGAGGACAGTGAGTCTCTCCTCCTTCTCTGTAGTCCCATATTGCCTCTTCCTCCCAGTGTCATGCTCTAATGACACTGGTTTGGCAGCATGCCGAAAACCCCACACAAGAACCACCAACATACGAGGAGGAAACACATAAAAGAAAGAGAAGGTACCAACTAAGCACCAAGGCTCATTTTCATTCAAACTCAGAAAACCGTCCAGTAGCCTCAAAAAAGGGCGACTAGGACCAAGGCAGGACGATGGGGAGCTCAGGGCCCCTTCCATTACTGAGGAAACTTCGTGAAGCCCTATCACTAACAAGCTCTAGGGATTGATAGCTACTATTTCTCCTCTTGGGTTACTGCTTTGATGTTCTATTATGGTAATAAAGTGACCTACAGAAAGGTCTGAGGCTTTTTAATGATGACTAAACAAGTTAGTATCACCCTATGAAAGCTGATACAGGCAAGTTAAAAAAAAAAAAAAAAAAAAAAAAGCTAATTTAATCAACTGAATCAACTATGATGTATCTAAACACAAGATTCTACCTAAGGATCTCAGAGAGTTCCCTTTCTTCCAATACCACTGGAGAGAGGCAGTCTAATTCCCGGGAGGGTGTACACCGTCAACTGGTGCTGCAGCCACCACAGGCTCCCTCCTGGAAGGGCGCGCGTGTAACACGACTAACACGGGTCTGACCACCGAAGAACTCGGTGGATGGACCCATCCTAGTTTGTTTTTGAAATCTGTTAGCTTGGAAGTAATCTAGTACCTATGTCAAAACACCTCAAGTTTTTAAAGAGAAGTTTACAAGTCAAATGTCTACCTCACACCCACCAGAAACAGGTAGAGGTGGAAAGAAGAGGTAAGTAAAGACAAAATTTTCAAGTATCTAATAAGATGCACATGAAATTCAGTCATTACTCACCAGCATTTAAATGACATTCCTTAATCTGAAACTGAAGTTCATTTTCATTGGGAATATCCTTCCACGTGGCAAGGAAGACCTGGCGCTCTGTATGGGGAAGCAGAGGGAAAGGAATGGTGTGCACAGTCTGTCGATATTCTGATTTCTGGCACCTCACGCCATTTCTCTTTTGGAGCGCTGGCTCTGACAATACATCCAGGAGCGGCCTGGAACCGGAGCCAATTCTTAGCCATGCAGCGGTGCTACATTCCACGTCAATTAATCTCGTATCAGCAGCACCAAGATGCACTGGAAGCTGACATCGAGGGTTTAGTCTTGGCTCCACTGTTTTCCTGTCCCATGACTTTGGGCAAGTCTTATGATCTTTCTGATCCTTAATTTCATCATATATAATTACATCTGTCCTGCCTACCCAAAGAACCACTGTAAGAATCAAATCAATTAAGTGCCAATACAATTAATATGTACCAGTATAAGTAGTTTTATTAGATGGTGGTTTCATAAGTAAGGGAAGAGCGAAACATCAGCAACCACATGGGGAGTATTGATGTTTATTACAAATTACTGAATTCTTATTTTGAGACAGTAAGAACTTAGTAAGGGCTGGCTGAGTGCTCAATTTGCATATATTATCTCATCCAGCTTTTACAATAACAATTTCTGCTTTGCAAACGTGGAAACGGAGACTCAGAAAAGCTAAGCACCTTGTCACAATCACATAGCGAATACACAGCCAAGGTGAGATTCAAATCCACATCTCCTTGTCACCAAACCACTTACTCTGTACTGGAGTGACTGTATTATTCCGATAACTGGCAATGTGATATAGAGACCAACAGCAAAGCAAGATCAACTGTGACTCAGGAGAATAAATATGATTAGCAAGTATTAGACCTTTAAAACAGGCTTACCGCCCTCCTTTTTTTTTTTTAAGTCTCAAAAGAACTTGTACTTCCGGGCTATGCTCTGCCTGACATTCAGAGGAAGGGCAATGGTATATTTGGCAGAAGGACAGGAGGACGTACTTACCCATTTTGCCATCTTCTACAAAAAGCACATTGAGTGGGATGAGGCAGCTGAAGTAAAAGACATCAATATTGTTTTTCACAGCCACCTGCCAGGAAAGTAACAAGGGAAAATTAGGACATCACAGGAAGCCAGGTAGGAGGGAAAGAGCAGTACGTGCCTGGAAATGTATCACACTATTTCTTTCCTCTCTTCGTTCAGGACTCCCCAGATCAAGACCTATCAGTCCATATGCTGCAAAGCACATCCTTACTGCACGAGAACCTGCAACTCCACCTCTTTCCAGAAGGAGCCCCCGGAGGGATAGACTGAAGGCACAAGTTCTGCGTCCAGAATAACCCATTGAGTTGTTGTTTGTTTCTATGGTCATTAATAGAAGCTCCTGTTACCACCTACTATTAATGATATTACTTCTAATTCTCATTATTAATATCCCGAAGTAGGTGTCATTCCCCTGTTATTTTGCAGACGAGGAACAGAGGTTCAGAAAGATTAAGTAACATCCAGGGTCACGGTGCTAGTGCATAGAAGAACCAGGATCAAATGCAAATTGTCTCTAAACCTTTATTTCTTCCTCTTTCCAAAGTAAATGGTGCCATACGGTACCCCCTTCCTAGATAGAAGCTTTAAAGTTGTTTCTTCTATAAAATCTTATTTCTTAAGTTCTACGGTTGGAAAAAGCTTGCTAGGTCAACCACTGTTAAATCTGATGACTAGAAGGACAAGGCGCAAGCGAAGAAACGTGTTTTCTCCTCACAACACGAACTTCTGACTCAGGTAGGCTACGATTCTACCCCAGCCCCTTCAGCTCAGAACATGCTGTGTGTTGTTCTAAAAAGCTACACTAAGTACTTTTATTTAGGGATGACACCGATTGGTGAATATACCCAGAGACAGGCAGGTTCCACTGCAACAGATTGCAAAAACCATAGACTGTACGAAGGGAGAGGAGGAGGAGGAGGAGGAGGAGAACAGCTCTAAACCCCCACTTCCCACTGGTTTCTGTCACTAATAACTCTCCCATCTATGGTCTTGGCACCACTGGAAAATGTTTCTCTGGGCAAGTCCTATAATCAGTAACCATGTCTATTTCTCTTTCATTTCGCTCTAAGCAAATGAAGTAAAAAACTACTATCCCCCGCCCCTTCAGGACCAATGTCTACACTTCCACAACATATCTAGCTCTTCATCAAAACTTTGGCTATGGGATCCATGTATCCTTTTTTCGAGTTCTAGTTCTTTTGTGCTTATTATCAACTCATCTCCCCCAGCTTCAATGGTACCTTTATTTCTTCTTCATAATGTGCCTATGTCTACTGACACCGTCTTTCTCTTTTCTCTCCCAGAAGAACCCATCAAATTACTTTCTTTTAACTTATGCTTTTCAATTACCAGTCCACTAGGAGTTTCTGACCTATGTCGCATAATCTGATGCCCCAAATGCTGAGACAGCTGGATTTTCGAAAAGCTTGAGTCTGGTAAATATAAGCAGAGTAACCCCAGGAAAGAGGTCCTCAAACATCCTTTTAGATGTACTAGAGCACCACTTAGAAAGATTTCTATCAGTTGTGGGCTGCTGGGAAAGAGGTATTTTCTAATTCATCTGGTACCCAGCAATGAGAACTGTTACTTCAAATAAGGGCACCAAGATCTTGAGGTAGTGCCAGGCTCTGTAAAGGTTATTTAGAAGAGAAAGCTGGGTGGTATAGGTGACTGTGTCTCAGTGATAGAAAGGTCTTAGGTGAAATGTGAATGATTACTGTTACTATTATCTTTGAACAAAAAGCAGTCCTATTTCACAATGTGCCAGTCATTCAAACATTCGTTAAGGTTTACTATGTCCCAAGCATTTGAGATACAATGAAGAATACAGAAAATAGGGGCGCCTGGGTGGCTCAGCCGTTAAGCGTCTGCCTTCGGCCCAGGTCAGATCCCAGGGGCCTGGGATCGAGCCCCGCATCGGGCTCTGTGCTCTGCAGGAAGCCTGCTTCTCCCGCTACCATTCCCTCTGCTTGTGTTCCCTCTCTCGCTGTGTTTCTCTCTGTCAAATAAATAAAAAAAAAAATCTTTACAAAAAAAAAAAAAAAGAATACAGAAAATATCATCATTGTCCTCCAGGAGATTATACTACTGATTTTTTCTTAAAAGATTTTTTTTTAATTTATCTATCTATCTATCTATCTATCTATCTATCTATCTATCTATCTATCTATCTATCTGACAGAGAGATCCCAAGTAGGCAGAGAGAGAGAAGGAAGCAGGCCCCGTGCTGAGCAGAGAACCCGATACGGGGCTCGATCTCAGGACCCTGAGATCGTGACCTGAGCCGAAGGCAGAGGCTTTAAGCCACTGAGCCACCCAGGTGCCCCGCCCCCCCTTTAAAGATTTTATTTGAGAGAGGGAGCAAGAGAAGGGGGAGAAGGAAAAACTGACTCCCCACTAAGCAGGGAGCCTGCCACAGGGTTCAATCCCAGGACCCTGGGATCATGATGCCGAAAGCAAACTCTTAACCGACTGAGCCACCCAGGCACCCCTATACTAGTGGTTCTTAATCAAAGACATATTAGAATCACCTAGAGAGATTTTTCAAAACGGATGCCAGGGCTTCATCTTATGTAAATAACAATCTAAATCTGGGACCTGGTGTGTGTATTTTGGAAAAAGTCCCTAGGAAGATCAACCAGATAAGCAATTAATTAGAACAATGTAAGCTAAGAAGTCTGGATAGGCTTGTAAATATGTTGTTCTTCTAAATGGAATTCTTTAACAACAGAAAAGACATGAAAAGCTTTTCTAGGTCAGTAGTACTAAACCATTCTGCCTCGAGACCCTTTTGACAAATAGAAGTCATGGATCCTCTTCCTCAAAAACGTTTCATAGAACATTTTAACATACAATCAGGGGTTTCAGGACATCCTGAAGACGATCCCTGGACTTCTGCTCTAGAATAATTGTGAGAAGCTGGGACACCCAAATCAGAGGCAGCAGACATGTGAGTTCGTGGCCTGGGAACCAAACCAGACCACCTGATTTCAAAATCTGACCCCGGCACGCTTACTAGCTGTGTGACTTTGGGCAAGCAGTACTCAGCTCAGGGTCCTGTCTGCAGATGGAGACGATGGTACTGAATTGCATGGGTTGCTAGGAAAAGAGTTAACATCTGCAACAAAGCACCGAGAATGTTGCCTGGTTTACGTTAAGTAACAGCACAAATGTTTGTGAAAGAAAAATTCCCTCTTTCACCATCTCTTTTACCTATTTATTCAGAATTTTTCATAATAAAACATAACCATAATAGACATAAGTGAAATCTCACATATGCTCAAATGCAGTACTACTGCTATGCTAAAAAGGGACCGGATTTTTTGGGGGGGGGGGCCTTATTAGCAAACTGCTGGCCTAATGATTCTTCTTGCTACTGTGTCCCTCCTAAAATATCTCTTTACAGGATCAACAGCACAGGTCACTCTGGGGGAGGCAGTTCCCCTCTTTTCCAGTGGCTTTTCAACCTCTGCGTTCTGCAGCTCTCAAAGTTTTGCTCTTGACTAGAACTCCATTGATTCAAGGATATATGGTTCTCTTGGATCTGAGCCTTGCCCACCTCTCCAGCCTAGTTCCTGAACATTAGCCGTATCAAAATTACTTCTTGTTCCCCAGACACTGAAACTCACAGCTCTGTGCCTTCTTTTTCTTTCTACTTAATATATTCTCCTGAAGATTCAGCTGTCTGAAAAATACCTATTTAATGTTAAGATTTGGTTCAAGCTTACGATTTCTCAGGAAAACTCTAATCCCTCCCCACAGCACCCCGTGCAAACACTTCCAGCACAAGAAAAAATAACTGTTTCCATCTGCCTCACTCACAATATAATGAGCTCCGACTGCAGGGGGTCTCACTTTCACTGGCATCCTAGTAGCTTAATAAATATTTGTTGCATGAAATTAAGGGGAAGATGAGCAAATGGAATGAAACACTGGTTTCCCAACCCCTTTTCTACCTCTATTATCATCTGTATGCGTAACATAATCCCATTAACATCTCTTGATAGGCAAACTGATACTCAACAAAGCAGGAATGATAGATAAAAAAGCTATTTTTGTTTCAAATCGCTGAGCTAACAGAAGATCTATATGCTAAGAATAACACAGGTAGTAAATCACAACCCAAATACTTGATTCTCCAAGGATGTGCCAATCACTCCTTAAGAGTTCAGGCCAAAAAGAATCATGGGAAAAACACAGTATGAAGCCAGTTCAATTCCAATCTGGATGGCAGCTCCTCTCAAATAGAACCTTAAAGAGTCACCCTTAAAGAGTATAATATTTATTGCTTCAGAGTTTTCTTATTTTGAAATTCACCATCCCAATAGGTACAGAATAGAAAGACATACTCTAGACAAGTCGGAGAACTATTTTCCGAGAGCTTTAAAATAAATGCCTAATTTGCCTATGGGAAATCAATTATGACATATATACATATACTAACTGCCTTAGTATCTTCATCCGGATAACTAGTATCTCAAAATGAACACATCCTAAACCGATTTCTTGATCTCCCCTCCCATCCCTAAACAGAACCTCCCGCTGTCTTTCCAAACACAGTACGTAGAATACCACAAAGCCTTCTAACAGTCCCTCTGCTTCTGCACCTGCCTCCTCCACCCCCTGTAACACTTAGCTTCCTCAGTCTATTCTCAACACAGCAGCCAGAGGGATCTTAAAATGTGGGTCAGCTCATAAATACCTCTCTGCTCAAACCTCCAATGACTTCCCGTCTCAGAATAAAAACCAAAGTTACAATTGCCTATAATCTGATGCCTATTACCTCTCTGATGTTATGTGCTGGTGACTCTCTCCCTGCTAGCTCCGTGTCAGCCACGGGAGCCTGCTGCTTTCCCTTGCACGTATCAGAAACTCTGCTATCTCGTGGCCTGTGCATTTGCTGTATCTTCTGTCTATAGTTCTCTCCCTCCAGAAACCTGCACGGCTCATTCCTGGCTTCCTTTAGGTCTCTGCTTAATCAAACATTATCTTTCCACATAGGTCTTCCATGACCAGTGTATTTATAAAATCACACCACTCAATCTCTAACCCCAGGACTGCCTATCGCAGTCTCTGCTTTATTTTTCCTCCACTGCCTTCATCTGACAGACTGTTGTACTTACTCGCTGGTTTATCACCTGTCCCTGTGTCACACATATCCCACCCTCCAGTAGAATATAAATGAGAGAAGGGGTTTTTGTCTTTTGTTCACTACTGTATTCTCAGTTTTTAGAACAGTGACTGGTACTGAGTACTCAGTAAGAATACTAATTGTTGGGGCGCCTGGGTGGCTCAGTGGGTTAGAGCCTCTGCCTTTGACTTAGGTCATGATCTCAGGGTCCTGGAATCGAGCCCCGCATGAGAAGGACCCTGCTTCCCCTCCCTCTCTCTGCCTGCCTCTCTGCCTACTTGTGATCTCTCTCTCTCTGTCAAATAAACAAAAATAATAAAAATTAAAAAAGAAAAAAACTAATTTAAAATATACTACTCAAAGTATCTGAAGACCACTGAGGTTTAGGCAACATATAAACTTGGTCTCAAGTTTCCAAAAGGACAGTACTTCAAGTTTTTTCTAGTGTTATTTCCCTTAACAGAAGAGGAAAGTATGGATGTATATACAGGGTGGAAGCAGCAGGAAGGGGCAGGATTGGGGGTATAATACGAAGTAGCCCACCATAAGAACAAAATTTCTTTCAAGTTCCATGCTATTCCATAATGCATCTGTATGTTTTAATATGAAAATGTGTCCATCCCTTTACCTTTGAGTAAAACTGATGCTCCAAGAAAAACGTGCCACATGTATTCTTTGCTTCAAGTACCTCCTAGCAGTGTGTTTAAAATTGTGGATCATGACCAAGTGATGCTTCCTAAAATTAATACAGTGGGTTGAAAATAGCACAAAAAAATAAAATAGAGGGGAACTTAGGTGTGCAGTCGGTTAAGCATCAACTCTTGATTTCGGCTCATGTCGTGATCTCAGGGTCATGAGACCGAGCCCTGTATCAGACCCCATGCTCAGGGGGCAGACACCATGCTCAGGGGGGAGTCTGAGTCTCTCTCTCTCTCTCAAAATTAATAAATCTTAAAAAAAAATAAAACAGAATAGAAAACATCACAGTGCATCTCATGAAGAGTTAAGTGATGTTTCCAGTTTTATGTGCCGTATGTGTATATGTACTGTGTAAAATACATTTCTTCCTGTAAGTTTCCATCAAGGAAGTATAAAGCCATAGCATACACCCTGTTAAGGGCAAGCAGTGAGGAGATGGACTCAACGGGCCAAGGAACAGAGTGCAAATCTCAGCTTCTGCGAGGATGCCTAAAGCAGATCACAGATGGTACCAAAGGGCAGATGACCTAATCCTCTAGTCCTCTGCTCTCTCATGTGCAACATGTGGCCATTAACAATATGAACTTGCCTCTCAGGGACATCAATAGGAGGAGCAAACAGAAATGATTATGGGGCACTTGGAGCACTCACAAGAGTGAGCTATAAATGCTCAATAATAATAATGATTTTTAAAAGTTACATTCAGTGGCTGCTGGGGAAAGTGCAGCCTGTCAGCTTCAGCCTGTAACCACCAATTAGTTTCCCTCCATAGTATAGGAAGCCCGCTGCAGTAGCTACAGCCTCTTTCTGGTGCACAGCTGGAGACGAACAGGCAAAATTAATATTCTAACCCTGTTCCAGTATACTCAAAAGTACTATAAAAAGGTACGAGATGAACTCAGTCTGAACTCTGGTAAATTCGGCCTCTCGCCACCGATAACTGCAGGAGGCACCGCCACAGGAAAAACCCAGGCAAGTGGCACACGGCTCACCTCTGAGAGTGTATCATCTACTCTTCCATGACGTCACTCGTGACCTTTCCAAGTCTCTGAAGAATGTTTTTTTTCTTTCATTCCTCCTCTCCATTTAGCTTTTGGAAAGCTTATTTGCAGACTGGTCCAAGCTAGGACCAGGCAGTGACGCCAACCATCTCCAGTTCTCTGAGGAATGATGATTCAGATGTGTTCTAAGCACCACACCACCTAGTCCACAGATCCCGGGGGAATGGCTCTGAGTGACAGGTTTTTAACGGCACACAACTGAGTGATGTATGTCGTCTGAAACTCAAGCAGAAGTAGCTCTTTCTGTTAGCTGCTGGAGTTACTAGTTGTAGTTCTGCATTCCCGGTCAAGGCCAAAAAGTATCTACCATCTTTAGTATAAATATGGTGTCCCATTTCAAACCCCATTGACTAATAAATTGAGAATTCTCAGAAACTGAAGTTTAAAGGAGAAAAGAAATTCCAAAGAAAATAGCAGAAATAATCACAAGATCCGCCACAGAAAGTGTCACTTTACCTTCCTTCTGATGCTAATATAATTTGAACTTGAAGAGCATCTTTCTTTAGTTTACTTCCCAGATGGAGATTCAAACAACAACCCTCTAGCTCTTTATTCCTTCTTACTCCACGCCACAAATCAGATGGGATTACCTGGGCGCTGAGCAGCCCTCCATCAGTGACAACCTGGTGCCTACTGTAGATAAAAGCCACACTTGTTTCCTCTCAAAAGGTTAGGACTTTTCTCATGGTTAAGAGCATGTGGACAGGGGATCTCCTTACAGGGGAAATGGGACAGGTTCCCCATCTCCTGCTAAAACCAGTGGCGCCGTGTCTCTAATCTCCTCTCGGGAAACAACATGCATTCCAGCATTTGAAGGTTCCATGTTCAAATAGCGCTTATAAGGGAAAGGAAAGCGCTGAACAGACCCCCAGGTGAGCTCGTACACTGTAAATCCTCTAGTAGCATATGTAATTACAGGCCTTTAGAACAGCAATGAGATTCTAAGAGCCAAGCTCTCTTAGTAGGCCCTGTTTCGAAAGGAGGTAAAAAGAAACCAAAATAATCAGGACTCCTCCTGTGGTTCTCATCCCGTCAGGAGATCTGCTTCATCTCAGTGTCAAAAGCTCCCAAAGAGTTTATACCACAAATTAGAATGAATTAGAACGCAGGCCAACTTAAATCTCCAGAACACCAAAGAGAAGATGAAGACTGTAAAGTGGTATGGATAGATGGTGGCTTAAAAGACTCTTGGATTAAACTGCCAGAATCTTCTCGTTTGGGCAGGAGAACATCAGAATGATGACGTCCGCCAGAAGACCCAAGGTGGCACAGAGGTGCTGCAGCTACTGGAATCAAACTGCATAAAGCTTTTGAAACTTAAACCAGACCCTCGAGTACTGCTTTAAAAAAGAAACCACTCTCCTTCAAAACCATTTGGAAACAAGGTGGATAGGTCACAATGTTCACATAAGATGACCCGTGTGGTGGGCCAAAAAAGCGGCCCACTCGTGGCAGTCACTCAAGCCACAGGCACCGCGGGTCGGGGCGGAAAGCACAGGGCCAGCTTTGTGACGGCTCAGGCTAGCGTGGATTTGGGCCCAGAAGGGTCTCGACCCTTTCACTCCTCATCTCTGAATTCATAAACAATCACACCCATTCCCACCAAAGTAAACTCTTCTGATAGCAAGTGCAAAAATTCTGGAATTGGGAAGTGCTAGACCATTAACTTTTAAATTTTTCTTTAGGGTTCTCTTTCCCTTTGAAAGGCAAAAGTTAGACATTTTGAGTATTTGAAAAAATTGTTTTCTAGCAAACAATGGAACGAGATACAGTGAATATCTATTGGCAAAAGACCATCTTTTTTGCTTTTCCTGTAGCTTTCTGTCTATCAGGATTGTGAAAAAAGCTTCTTTCTGGTCTCACAGTAAAAGCGAATTGTTCAGCTCTAATTCCTATCCGGCATCCAAATGATTTTGGTTTTCTCTGAAGCTCTAAGACACTTACAGAACACTCTTCAGCTTCCAAATTTACTCTGAAAATATCATCCAAAATAGTCTTAGGCAATTAGAACAGCAGTTTAATAAATGGTTGCATGGTAGCAATTTGTTTTATTTAAAGTGGCACACAGACATAGGTCAGCAACAGAAAAAGTTCTCCAAATATTAGAACAGTAACATATTCTATTTTCCTAGTTATCTCCAATCTTGAAATTAGGGTCCATTAATGTGCTGTGCTCTTGCTCCCTTCAAATACTGATGAGTAAAGAAACAACAGACTCTAATGTTTGCTCTGCCCTCGAGAGAAAATGAATTTGAACTTGTAGTCCTCGGATTAAAACTGGGACTGAGGGGCACCTGGCTGGCTCAGTCAGTGGAGCATGTGACCCCTGATCCTGGGGTCGTAAATCTGAGCCCCAGGTTGAGTGTAGACATTACTTAAAAAGAAAATCTTAAAAACAAAAAAAATTGGGACCGGGGCCAGACCCACCCAGGAAAAAGGGTATTAAATCAGAGTCAGGTGGGAGGCTAGGAGGCCACTGAGAAACAATAGGCAGAGACAGTGTCTGGGGATACTCTGCCTGCTAAGACGAGGAGATGGCCTTGCTGAGTTTGGTTCAAGAACCACATGCATCTGATATTTGTAAACACTTCCTTAAATGAAAACAAAAAGTTCATCCAACAACAAATATTTAAGTACTCTGTGTCAGGCATTGTTATTGTTCCGGGCACTGGGAGATAATACCAGTGCAGGAAAAAACCAGAGAGACAAAAACTGCTGCCCTTTTAGTTCGCATTCTAGTGGAAGAGGAGGTGGAGGTGATAATGAATAAGCACGTTAAACAGTATTTAACATGGGTAAGTGCTCTGGGGAAAAATAAGGGTAAGGGAGGGTCGAGAGTACTGGGAGCAGAGAGAGGAAGACTTGTTAAAAAGGTACTATTTTAGCAAAGGCCTAAAGAAGGTAAGTAAGCCATGCAGATATGCAGATTGGGAAAAGGAACATTCCAGACACGGGAAAGAGCAAATTCAAAGGCCCCGCCGTGGCAGGGTACCTCTCTGAGGGTCAGCAAGGGAGCCAGTGTGGCCATAGTGGAGTAAGGAAAGGTGGGCCAGATGCAATCAATGAGGAAAGGCAAGGCTAGATCACAAAGAGCCCTTGAAACCACTGCTGGGATTTTGGTTTTTCCAATTAGAAAAAAATCAGTGCAAGTTCTTTCAGACTGGCAGGACTCTGACAGGGCAGTGGTATAGCAAAAATTAAGCAGTCATCATGACTTCGAACCGTGCCTATGCAGACAGGGTCAGGTCACTGGAGAGGGCAGCCGGTGCCTCATGAGGAACCCGGGTCAAGGGAAAATAATGCTAAGATACATGGCATCTGTGTCTGCTGCAGGTAGCTTCCACAATTTTTAAGAAGTTTTAGATGTCAGACAAAATAAGTCAGAAACTTTTTTTTTTTTAAGATTTCTTATTTATTTGTTAGAGAAAGAGAGAGAGAAAGAGAACACAAGCAGGGGGAGCCGCAGGCAGAGGGAGAAGCAGACTCCCTGCTGAGTAAGGAGCCCAGTGTGGGATCATGACCTAAGCTGAAAGCAGACGCTTAACCGACTGAGCCACCCAGGCGTCCCAAAATAAATCAGAAACTCATAGCAAATGTAAATGTGATCTCTTCAGTCAATATAGAACCCCCTGCCATACTATCTTGACCAATCTGGTTTCTATCCAGAAACTTCTATTGCAAACCCCAAATTCTCTCTCCCTCCAGCACCCTCAACAGAATGACCAGCAGTATTTTCACAGGCCTTTCAACCTGCCTGACAGTTCCCCAAACAGTCTTACCTTAAACAGGTTCTGTCAGATCTATATAGGCTCTAAACTTAAAGGCACCATTCTCTCTCTCTCATTCCCTTGAGAGATCTGACTGATGTGCCCCTGGTTGCAGCTGCTGCCTTTCAGAGTACCACTTGCTGTGACACCATGAACTGTTTGCTATGTAGGGCTTACTGTTAAACCTAAAAATAAATTTAATACATACTGTACTGAATCACAAGACAGTGAAGACAGGGCTAGTAAACTACCAGTTAAAGTTGACTAGATGATCCACACCCCGGTCTGGTATGTCATAAGACAGAAGACTCGGGGCACCTGGGTGGCTCAGTCATTGGGCGTCTGCCTTCAGCTCAGGTCATGATCCCAGGGTCCTGGGATCGAGCCCCGCATCGGGCTCCCTGCTCGGCAGGAAGCCTGCTTCTCCCGCTACCATTCCCTCTGCTTGTGTTCCCTCTCTCGCTGTGTTTCTCTCTGTCAAATAAATAAAATCTTAAAAAAAAAAAAAAAAGACAGAAGACTCAATGGAAATTCACAGACCTCAGTAATGAGAGAGAATGAATAGAACTCATTTTTAAATCCTAGGCTAAAAGTGATCTAGAATCTAAACTAGGCTCTAGGTAATCAATATACAGTCTCAGATTAGTTAGCAGCAAATCAGAAATCAAATGGGTTCACAAGCGTGCCAATGCTCTGTCCCACTGTACTGACTGAACCTTAACGTGGGCAAAAGGAGGGCAAAGAGGTTCAAGAGGCCTGGGCACACGGGCAGGCCACCATGTGCAGATGCCCGCTCTCACTAGTTTTACTGGAGCAAAAGATGAGACATAGAAGAGACAGAGATCATTCTCAGGAGCATGAGCTATGGAATTGAGAAGTTCTGTGCTTTCAGCCTTCCGGCTCTTTCAAGGGCTCCTGGAAAGGATCACTGTTACCACACAAAGGAATCCCATCTATTCCTACACTTCTCAAAAGTGATTAAATAATATTTTCCTTGGTCTCCAAACTGTAACTGATTCTAAGTACATTTACCAGGGTCTCTATTTCTAACCAGTTTTTCTACTTAAAATTAGAACAATAAAACCGACATCTATTTCCAGTGCACACAAATAAATGTCCCTCCATAAATTTAGGCCTTCCTGAAGTGGACTGAAAGGGAAAATGAATTCAGAATGAATATATCTTCATTATAGGCCCACCTAACTGATTTTCAGGCCCTATGAACCTTGATTCAGAGAGAAACTTGTTCTATAAAACCGCAAGCTGTAGAACTAGGATCTACACATAGAATTTAAAGGAAGATAGATTTTAGTTCACTATAAATAACTTTAACAGTTTTAAGACAAATGGACCATTTTAGTATAGTTAATCATTAGTAGTATTCATGTAGATGTTGAGATGCCATCACTGCTAACATAGGGTAAACTCAATCAGAAACAAGGCTCGGGGTTGGGTGGCTCAGTTGGTTAAGTGTCTGACTTGGTTTCGGCTCAGGTCATGATCTCAGGATTGTGAGATGGAGCCCCTTGGTGGGCTCTGCCACGCAGCACAGTGAGATTTCTCTCTCTCTCCCTCTCCTTTTGCCCCTACCCCCTCTTGCTCCCTCTCTCAAATAAATGAATAAATCATAAAAAATAAAAAAAAAAAAAAGGAAATAGAGCTTGAAAGTTTTATTTTCAAGGTCTATGGACCTCAATACCATGAAGCCTATGCATAACTCCTACATAAAATTGTGAATAAAGCAAATTCTTTTCCCTCACTGAACAGGATGCTACAGCAAAATATGAGTGTAAATATGAATGAGGGCAGGCTATGGCTCTCAAGTGGGCTTCAATCCAGCTGAGAAAAATCCAGTGAGCTCTCTTTAATTCCAACTTGTGATGTAGTGTAAAGCTTTAAGGCTTTGCATAAAGATTATCAGCCATAATGAGAATGCAGGGACTAGAAAGAGGTACCTGCTTTGTATTCAGGATTCAAAGTCCCCTACTGCATAAAGATCACACGGTCACATCTACTTTCCAATTATTTATCAAATCAAAACCACAAAATTCCATTTTTCATCATCGACTCCTAACTTACCATTATGACATAAAGAAGGCTGTGATTTTAATAGATAAAAACCCACAAAATCACTTTTATTAACCACTTTGGAACTACTGTGTGAAATTCATTATTTGTTCAAGATTCGCAGCTTGGGGCTCTGTTACTTAAGTAATCTGATCTCAGAAACCCTTTTTTTTTTTATTAGGAACTAGGTCCCAAGCTTGGGTGTCTGAGAACTGAATTATGGATTTGCCACTGATGCCAGATTTATGATCCACTGGACCATCTCTGCTTATCAAAATACAGAATTCTGGTCTACTACTTATGGGCGGCTATTCAAAGAGGGCAGTTGCTATTAATAGATACATCCTAAAAGAGAAAAATAAATAAATAAAAAATAAATAAGAGTCTCAGAAGCCAGTAGTTGAGTGCTGGTAACAGAAAGACAAAAGATACTGCCTAGGAGAATCTTGATTACCTTAATAAAAAGGATAAGGAGTATTCTCAACAGGGATAACCTAGTAAAAAAGCAATCTCTAGTACATAAGATACTTAATTTCTCAGATGAGACATGAAAAGTACATCAAATTTGAAGCAGCAATCACAGAAAGTAATTTTCTCTTTCTTTGGTAGTAAAATGTTTTCATCCTGCATACCCAAGCCTCCATGACCTACATATTGCTAATAGAATATTTCAAGTTCTGTCCTGTCTACAGGGGTTATTTTCAGCCCTGGCTCTATCTGTCTGACCTGGGACTCTCTTACAGCTCCCATGAAATCCACCACTTCAAGGACTGCACAGCTCTTCAAGTAGCATGCAGTCCCATAAAAGCAACCAGAGTACACAGTCCTCGGCTGTGGATCCTGGAAGACCTAAGGACGTTTTTAATACTGAATTTGTTTGGCTTGCACAACAGTCAAGAAAACTCAGCAAATGCCAAGCTGGTTAGCTTCATCTGATGGAAGCTGCTGAAAAGGTCTTCCATTTGGAAGCATTTATCAGTTTTTCTGGTATAACAGCTACAGCTGTGGGCGCTCTGAGTGTGAACTGACATATGTAAGCCATGAAATACCAGGGACAGGGACCATCTGCAACTGATTGTCTCACAGGCTGGAACTCAAATGTAGGAGTAGCAAGGGACAGAATTTTCTCAAGGCCACACACTGACAAAAAACCCTTTTGACTGACTAAGATCTTAAAGATATGAATAAATAGGACTGTAAGATTGTATTCTATGCAGCTGGGGGCTTCAGCACTTTCTGCCTTGATCATTCAAAGGTAAAATTAAAGATTTTGTTTTAGAAGAGACATTCAAAGAAAAAAACCAAGAGACATTTTTGCTAATATTCATCCTCTTATCAAACAATACTTATGTAGGATTTAAAGGTGACAGACCGATAACAAACACCATGTATAGGAAAAATCCAATTCTTTATCCATAGGTTTATCTCTAAGGCTCCTAATTATAAAGTGGTATAGAAAGAAGGAAGAATTTTTAGAAAGGTGCTATCAGACTTTCAGGTAAAGGTGGTAGATTGAAAATCACAATGAGAATTTCCTTCTCCTGAAAGAAATTCTGCCATAATTAAAGAAAAAAAATTTAAGGGTACAAATTATAAAGATAAGGTAGGAAAAAAATACAATAGGAACAAAATCTTGGTGACTATAAAAGACACGGATTAGCAGCACCACCACAATTCTCAAAGGCTCAGGACCGGCAGCACATCTGGAACTGTATGGAGAGGAAGGTAGGGAGGGAGTGTCAAATAAAGAGGATTAAGATGCTGTTGGAGTCCCAGATCCCCACCACCACCACTCTAAGCTACCTTAGCCCCTCAGCAAAAGAGTAGAGATTAATTCTTTTAGAGGATAAAATACATAGTACTTTGAAGGGGATGTCAGGCATGGCTGAGGGGTGGTGGATTCAGTGAATTTATGCATAATGAATGCTGAGACTCTCCAGCCATCTTTCCCAATTTAGCTGCCAGAAAGCTGGCAGGAAGCCTTTATATTCTAGACAAGAGAGTTAAAGATAATTTTTGGAAGAATTAAGCCAGCCCAAGAAGATAAGACATGAAAGTACTGACACAGAGGATTCCAGCTGCCCTCAATGATGAGTAAACTGGAGCTCTGGTCCTGGGTCTCATGGTTTAGAAAGCCATTCTCTGATTGTCTTCTGGCCTCCCTGCAACCCATGCACAGAAGAATCATCAGGACCAAAGAGATATGCCCAGACGGAAAACACAGCATCTCCTGGCATACAGACCCAACACTGTTTTCAGGGCCTGCTTGAGGTACTTCTAATCGTCTTTCCTGAGGGTCAGTTAGCATACCCTTAGGTCCAAGGGATGACCAAAGGGTAGAGATGGGATGAAGGCGACTAGGATGTGAAAAAGGTTTCTCCACTTGTACTCCTGAGTGGACAAAGGGGGAATTTTAGCAGAGAACCAAATGGAAATCCTAGAAATGAAAAGTACAACACGTGAAACGGAAATTATAGTGGATGAATTTTTTGTTTGTTTTTTTGTTTTTTAATGATTTTATTTATTTGACAGAGGGAAACACAGCGAGAGAGGGAACACAGAGGGAATGGTAGCGGGAGAAGCAGGCTTCCTGCCGAGCAGGGAGCCCGATGTGGGGCTCGATCCCAGGACTCTGGGATCATGACGTGAGCCGAAGGCAGACGCTTAACGACTGAGCCACCCAGGCTCCCCTATAGTGGATGAATTTACCAGAGGGCTGTAGCCTATAAAAGGACAAGTTGGTATACTTAAAGACATATTAGGAATTATCCAGTAAAAAGAACAGAGAGAAAGAAGATAAAAAGAATAGTTTCAGTCATCTGAGGGACAATATCAGGTGGTCTAACATTGTGTAACTGGAGTTCCAGAAGAAGAGAGATAATTGGATAGGAAAAAATTGAAGAAATAATGGCAAAATTTTCACAAATTTAAGAGAAACTATCAACTTACAGATCCAAGAGGGTCAGTGAACCCTCAGCCTGATAAATATAAGGAAAACACCTAGGCACACAATGGTCAAACTGCTGAACACCAAAGATAATAGAACAAGAGAAGGAACCCACAGATCAGCACTGTACAAGAAAACTTTCTGCAAAGGTGGAAATGTTCTGCTTCTTAGCCACATGTGCATCTGAAATGTGACCAATGCAACTGAGGAAATGAGATTTTATCTTTTTTTTTTTTAAAGATTTTATTTATTTATTTGACAGAGAGGGAGACATCACAAGCAGGCAGAGAGGCAGGCAGAGAGAGAGGGAAAGCAGGCACCATGCTGAGCAGAGAGCCCGATGCGGGGCTCGATCCCAGGACCCTGAGACCATGACCTGAGCTGAAGGCAGAGGATTTAACCCACTGAGTCATCCAGGTGCCCTGATTTTATTTTATCTTCATTTCAATTTATATAGCCACATATGGCTAGTGCCCACCATAACGAAAAGTGTAGCCAAAGAGAATTATGAGATATCAAGCCACCATAATATGTGTACTTTACTGATTCAAATAAACAGTAACAATAAAAACAAAATAGCTTAAGATACTGAGATAACTGGAAACCTGAACACTGGGTATTTCATGTTAAGGAATTCTTGTTAATTTTTTAATGTGAACAACAGTTATTGTGGTTATATTTTTTTTAAAGAAACCTGCTTTAAAGATACATATTCAAATTTTACAGATGAAATGATATGCCTGAGATTTGCCTCAAAATAATATGGAGCAGGGCTATGGACAGGGGTATAGATGAAAGGGTATTACCGAAACTCCATGATGGGTATGGTATATACGGGGACGCATAATGCTATTCTGTTTACTTTTGTAATGTTATGAATTTTTCACAGAAAGTTTTTAAAAAGTAAAGCAAAAGGAGAAAGATGGAAAATAAGAAGGAAAAACAGGATTGGCTCAGAAGGGTCAACACCCAAATGACAAGACTTCTAATAAGAGAAAGAGAAAATAAAGGGAGATCTACAAGTTAAAAAAAAGAATTCCCAGGGGTGCCTGGGTGGCTCAGTGGGTTGAAGCCTCTGCCTTCGGCTCAGGTCATGATCTCAGGGTCCTGGGATTGAGCCCCACATCAGGCTCTCTGCTCAGCGGAGAGCCTGCTTCTTCCTCTCTTTTCGCCTGCCTCTCTGCCTACTTGTGATCTCCCTCTCTTTGTGAAAGAAGGAAAGGAAAGGAAAGGAAAAAGGAAAAAGGAAAAAGGAAAAAGGAAAAAGGAAAAAGGAAAAAGGAAAAAGGAAAAAGGAAAAAGGAAAGGAAAGGAAAGGAAAGGAAAGGAAAGGAAAGGAAAAGAACAGAAAGGAAAGGAAAGGAAAGGAAAAGAACAGAAAGGAAAGGAAAGGAAAAGAAAAGAAAAGAAAAGAAAAGAAAGAAAGAAAGAAAAAATTAAAAATTAAAAAAAGAATTCCCAGAACTGAGGGCTAGGAGTTTCCACTTTGAAAGAGCCCGGTGAGTACCTAGTACAATGGATGAAAAGGCTCCTACCTCTTGAGGCACATCATTATGAAATTTCAGAATATGAGGGATATATGACAGATAAAGAAAGGATCTTACAAGCTTTCAATGAGAAAGAACATGGCACAGAAAAAAACCCAAGAATCAGAATCGCATCAGACTAGAAGGAATGATTTCTAACCTAGATATACAGAACTGTTAAAAGTGTGAAGAAGACATTTTAAAACATGTGAAACTTAAAAAACTTTATTCTCTATATATCCATTCTCAGGAAGCTACCAGAGGATGTTTTTCATCAAAATGAGGAAGTAAACAAAGAAAAGAACCATATAATAGGAGACCCAACACTGAAGAGAGGTGAAGGCAATGAACTGCAGAGTGATGATGAAGGGAGATCCCAGGATGGCAGCCATCTTTCACACATAAGAAAATCAGTCCAGCACGGAGCAGGTCAAAAGACTCCAGAGGGCACTTTAAGAAAGTGAAAGTGATAGACTCTTTTGAAGGGTCTGATCTCATGGGAAGCTGGGACTGAATTATAGTTAAAAACAAAAAAGCAAACAAGGAGAGACAGTTATTAATAGGTAAGTACCCAACTGCTTACAAAAAGTTTCATGGAGAAAAAGTAATTACACTTTTTAGCTCAGCTTTGAAGTATAGTCTTAATAATGTAAAACACTGTGGGTGCCTGGGTGGCTCAATCTAAGTGTCTGACTCTTGGTTTTGGCTTGGTCATGATCTTAGGGTCATGGGATCAAGCCCCATGTCAGGCTCCCTGCTCAGCAGGGAGTCTGCTTGTCCCTTTCCTTCTGCTCCCACGCCTTGAATAAATAAAACTTTTATTTATACAAGTCTTTTATTTATTAAAAAAAAAAAAAGATTTTATTTATTTATTTGACAGAGAGAGAGAGAGAGAGATCACAAGTAGGCAGAGAGAGGGGGAAGCAGGCTCCCTGCCGAGCAGAGGGCCCGATGCGGGGCTCGATCCCAGGACCCTGAGATCATGACCTGAGCCGAAGGCAGAGGCTTTAACCCACTGAGCCACCCAGGTGCTCCCAATAAATAAAATCTTAAAAAAAAAAATAACATAAACACTGCACTCTGATTAAAGCAAATTCTGAACTAGCTCTGTCAGGAAAATAAGAGGATAGGACATAGGTATGAAGAGGACATCAGTGAGTGTGGAATGATGTCAAAGAACACCTAACATGGAAAAATCAAGAAGTCACAATACAAGCATGTTACTCAGGCAGAGAGGTAAACGCAAAAAGTCTCAACTACAAGAAGCAAGAGAGCTTGATTATGGAAAGAGAAAACTGGAGCCATGTTGGGGGGTGGGGGGGAGAAGGCTGGGGACTGGGTTCTTCTGAACTAACTAGAAAACTAGTTGACTCTTCAAATTGTGTTTAGCCTGGGTGGCTCAGTCGTTAAGCATCTGCCTTCCAGTCAGGTAATGATCCCAGGGTTCTGGAATCAATACCCACATGGGGCCCCTTGCTCAGCGGAGAGCCTGGTTCTCCCTCTGCCTGCTGTTCTCCCGCTTGTGTTCTCTCTCTGATAAATAAAATCTTTTAAAAAAATTGTTTATAAAATCGTGGACAAAATTAAAACCAATGATCTCATAAGGGTGTATAGTCTAGTGAGAAAGGAAGCCAAGCAGCTGTGAGAACTCTACAGCATCTGTACAAAGCCCAGGATGAACACACGTTATGTTGTAAGTCTATTGTCTTTTTGCAGACACTGACATGAAGGAGTCACTTGCCAGGTGTCAAGTTTGAAGGGGTATATTGGGAAAATGTTTCTAAGCAACTAACACAGATGAAATGCAAGTCAAGGATATCAAAGACAGAGACAACTCATTTAGAAGTAATTCTAATTTAGATATTTGTTAATGTTTTTTGTTTTATTTAAATAGAGGGAACCAATTCTCTTTTTAGAAGAATGTAATTGTATGCTATAAATAAACTTAAGATCGGATCCCACCAGAGGCAAGCTAAACGTTGTGTACTATTTATAACTTGGATTTGCAAAGGCTTTAACAACCAACATCGGTCTAGCAGGAGACATTTTCTAGGCTCACATCTACTAGGTACTTAATTCTTGTCTCTAAGGTAGAATCTATTTTACATTTTAAGAGAGAACAGTGTCTTTTTAAGTTTTCAATAGCATTTCAGACGGACTATAAGCCAGTAAGTTGATGAGCACTGTAATGAAACATTTTTGTACTAAGTGCTACACTACAGTTTTGGCAGCTGGGTTTATTTGTTCTATATATTGACACGAAATTAGCCAAAATAACGTAACCCACACTGCCTTCAAATTTTCATTTCCTCAAACTCCAAAGATTTTTTCCTTTCCTGATTTTATGGTCTGAAGTAGAAAAGCACTAATTTTCCCACATGAGTTCCTGGATTTAAACACTATGCAAATATGTTTAAATGCCAATCAATCTTTACCTGGCTTTATCTAGATCTTTATGATCTAAGCTTGTTGGAGTTAATATCTGATTCTTTTTGTCTATACTGGGACAAGGGCAGAATGGAAGCTGAAATCTAAAGCACACCACCCACCTTAAGCTAGCCATTACTTTCAACTAGCACCAGCAGACATTAAATAGAGCTGTTCATAGGGGAAAAGAAGTGTTTCTCTTTTAAGTTTTTGCTTATCTTCTCTACGGGAAATGTCAATTAATGAGAAAATAGCCATAATTATGACTTGAAAGAAGTCATAATTAGGGGCGCCTGGGTGGCTCAGTGGGTTAAAGCCTCTGCCTTCAGCTCAGGTCATGATCTCAGGGTCCTGGGATCGAGCCCCGCATCGGGCTCTTTGCTCAGCAGGGAGCCTGCTAACCCCTCTCTCTCTGCCTGCCTCTCTGCCTGCTTGTGATCTCTCTCTAATCTGTTAAATAAATAAATAAAATCTTTTAAAAAAAAAAAAAAGTCATAATTAATCCTTGAAAGAAGATGTAAAATTTTTAAAAGTCTGCTTCTTGTAACTTCAGGTTTGCAAAAACAAAACTTTACTAGTCCTAATCAATACTTTTTTTTTTTTTAAAGATTTTTTAAATTTATTCGACAGACAGAGAGATCACAAGTAGGCGGGGAGGCAGGCAGAGAGAGAAGGGGAAGCAGGCTCCCCGCTGAGCAGAGAGCCCGATGCGGGGCTCGATCCCAGGACCCTGAGATCATGACCTGAGCCGAAGGCAGAGGCCTTAACCCACTGAGCCATCCAGGCGCCCCCCTAATCAATACTTTTGAGAGAAAGATTTGAACTAAGACTCAACTGCTCTTATGAGGTCTCCTTATTCGGGATGCTCATTTCACTGAATTGAGAAATGGAATTACAAATAAGAAGGTAAACTGACATTCATTTATTTATTGCTTCCTTTTTAAGAGCAGAAAAATCTGTCCTGGTTTCTGTGACCCAAATTCCCTTTCCTACTTCTACAGTAAAGCATTCTTGCTTTCATGCTGACTGTCCTCAAATACTGTGCTGGAGGCTCTGTGGGCCAACAGGAGGTTAGATTTCAATGCAAAAGGAGCAGGTGTAGATTTGGGTTAGTTCCTTACTTCAGGATTCTGTGCTGGAAAAGCCCCTTAACACACTGCTCTCATCATAGTAACAGCCAATTCCATCTGCACAGTAATCCTTGTTTTGTTCTTCTAGTCTGAGCCAAGTTCTTTCATGACTCACTCATCATTGCTCCAAATCATTATACCCTTTGCAGAGAAAGAGGCATCCACGAACTGGCAGCAAGGTAGGGAACTGGTGAACAGGCTTGGTGTGCTGGTGTTTAAACTATGGAAGAACATTAGCCTTAACTCCAAGTAATTGTACTGGTGATGTCTGACCATCAGTACTAGGATTCACACCGGTATTTCCAGAAGATTGAGCAATGGTATCCCACTTGTCTTGACTGGGAAGTGGAAGGTTGATATTTTTCTTTAATCATTTTAATCATATTTTATATTTTTAGTCTCATTCAGACTATTTATTTCAAGTTCTTGGTTGAAGGGGAATGAATACTCACCCTCTGCTGTGTCTTCTTTCATAGCACACCTCTCCCTCTTTTTATGGTTCAATTTGTAAGCTTCCTTTCTTTTTTTTTCTTAAGATTTTATTTATTGATTTGAGAGAGAGAGAGCAAGCACAAGCGGGGTGGAGGGACAGAGGGAGAGGGAGAAGAAGGCTCCCTGCTGAGCAGGGAGCCCAATGCAGGGCTCAATCCCAGGACCCTGAGATCACTGAGACTTGAGCCAAAGGCAGATGCTCAACTGACTGAGAGCCACCCAGGGACCCTGTGAGCTCACTTCCAAGGAGATTTTCTTTTAGTTGGGAGTCCTGATGGCTCTGAAGTTTAGAGCTATTGCAAAACAACTGCTTTGCATTTGCTTCTACCAGGTATGCTGGGTTTCACCAGTCCTGGACCAATTTTACATTAAGTTATTGGTGTGGGGAACACTGTACCTACTTATCTTGTACAAATTTGGACTACATGCCCATATATTATGCCATGTACGGCAAAACATTGGATCCTGGATTTGTCGTAAGAGGGCATCCAGAATGCTGGTCAGAGAGAAATTTTTCTGTCACCTGCCTTACTGGAAACATTCTTCCTAGCTTCCCTTCCACTGTGGGAATCACTCTTCCAGGTTATCAGCTCTGTGCAGAGATCAGTTACAGTTCCCAATCTCAGGTGGACCCAGGGTTGTCTCTCTTGTCCTTATGAGCATTAAAAACCCTAGGGCTTATATCTGTTTTTTTTTTTTTTTTTAAAGATTTTATTTATCTGACAGAGAGAAACACAGCGAGAGAGGGAACACAAGCAGAGGGAATGGTAGCAGGAGAAGCAGGCTTCCTGCTGAGCAAGGAGCCCAATGCGGGGCTCGATCCCAGGACTCTGGGATCATGACCTGAGCCAAAGGCAGACGCTCAACGACTGAGCCACCCAGGCGCCCCTTATATCTGTCTTAATAACCCTTTGATACCACTACACTTGAGCTTATAAGCTTACTAGTCTGCCTTAATGTTCCTTGAACCCCATAAGGCTTATATTTCAAAGAGAAATTCAAAACAGATGAAAACTGAATGAAACTCTCAACTAGTACTTAAGCATTCTAAAAAATTTAGTATTTTCAAGATCAAGAGGCTTTTGTAGACCTGATAAAGTTCTGAGCTCCCCTAAGACACTGCTACTTATCATAGTTATGTGCCAATAGGGGGCCTTTAAATCCAAGTAACTGTATTTGTGGTTATGTGTTCAAAGATAGCCTCTACATAAATCTATTCTCATATAAATGACAAATATACTTCTAAAGTCTTTAGAAAAAAAGGTTTGTAAGTAATAAATCATTACAAGTTTCTAAATGTTTGTTAAGTAAAAGAACGAGTTAACTTCCTATATTGAGGTATGACTTTTTTTTAAGTAGGCTCCATGCCCAGCATGGAGCCCAGTGTGGGGTCTGAACTCGTGACTCTGAGATCAAGACCCTCGCTGAGACCGAGCTGGATGCTTAATGGACTGAGCCACCCACATACCCCAATCTGTTTTTATTTTTAAATTAAACTCTACACCCAATGTTAAGGTTTGAAATCACGACCCCAAGATCAAGAGTTGCATGCTCTACCAAATGAGCCAGTCAGGCACCAGCGTGACTTTTTTTTTTTAATTAAATAAACTCAGTCAGTTAAGCAAATGACTCTCGATTTCAGCTAAGATGATGGTATCCAGCCCTGAGTTGGGCTCCACGCTGGGCGTGGAGCCTGCTTAAGATTCTCTCTCTCCCTCTGCCCCTCCCCTGTGCTCTCTAAATAAACAAATAAACAAACTTTTCTCCCTATTTGTTTCAAATCTGAATATTCAATGACCAAATCTGAGGAAGAGAGAGGAGCTATTTTATATATAAATGAGATAAAATTGGAAAGGTATCAAGTTGCACCCCGAGTGAAGTAAAACTCTAACCTGCAGGTTATTCAGAGGTTCCATCTTCATGACTGGGCCCAAGGTGTTGAGAGGCAGGGAGACGTCAATGCTCTGGTTTGGCATCAGCGGTGTGTGGATGGCCAGAGGAGTGCTAGGGATGACACCAAAGCTAGGAAAGAGGATGAAAAAATTCCAGAGGTTAATCAGGAGGCAAGATTTAGCCATATCTTTGAGTTTCAATGACTTTTTACTACATTTGAACATAATTTTCAATAAAATTAAGTGGAAGAAACAATGGAACCAAGATGCTTAATTCTAATTTGCTGTAACACTGCTTACAATAGAACCCATTCCCCATTAAATGGATTTGAGGCAGGAAAAAACATTCATAAGTACAGAACTGCTTTGCTAGTTTCTTATGTTTTATACCACTAGAGGGACAGATTTAATAAGTTTCTTTTTCTTTTTTTAAAAAACATCTTTCCTTAGAAAATCCTTAGGAGAAAGACTTAAGAATACACACTTTGTAAAGTACAATAAATTGACATTATTTCACTAGCTTGATAACCTGTCTCAGGTACCCAGAAGATTATTTACTGGTGATTCTAATTTTCTTTTTTATTTACCTATGTAAGACACAATCACTGGAAAAGAAACAGTGAAAGTGAAGCAAAATTGAGTGGCTTAGACATTCTAAACGACTAGGACGAGCTGGTTACTTTCTAAGCCTAAAGTAGGGAGTGTGTACCCACCAGTTTGATTTCATGGAGAAGCCTAATACCAATACAAGAATAGTAAAGAAATGGGAAAAACCTGATTCAAGAGTTACATAAATGATACATATGAGAGCAGAAATATTTTTGGTTTTGCTTTTGTGGGTTTTTTTTGTTTTTGAGTGAGAGTGAGCATATGCCCCAGGGAAGGGGAAGGGGCAGAGGGATAGAGAGAATCTTTTTTTTTTTTTTAAAAGATTTTATTTATTTATTTGACAGGGAGAGAGAGATCATAAGTAGGCAGAGAGGCAGGTAGGGGGCGGGGGGGGGGGAGCAGGCTCCCCGCTGAGTGGAGAGCCCGATGCGGGGCTCGATCCCAGGACCCTGAGATCACGACCCCAGGCGAAGGCAGAGGCTTTAACCCACTGAGCCATCCAGGTGCCCCAGAGAGAGAGAATCTTAAGCAGGCTCCACACCTAGCACAGAGCTTAATCTCATGATCCTGAGATCATGACCCGAGCTGAAATCAAGAGCTGGACATCTGACCGACTAAACCCCCAAGGCTCTAAGAACAGACATGTCATATGTACAAGACATACAAGAATTTCAAGTAGATGGAGCATAAAGGGGAAAGTGGGTCTACAGGTGTAACAAATACACGAATGATAGATATTTATACTGAATTTGTGTTCTAATTAGCCTCAGGAAGGAAGATGGGACTATAATATTTACAAAATAACTATAGAGTTTATATAGGTAATTATCTTTCAAGAGTCATAGGATGGCAGAAGAAACATTTTCTTTTTCCTAAACTATGCTTTAGAATATCAAAATGTAATAATAAAGTGATTCTGAGAATATACATCACTTACTTTGGTGTAATATTTATAGATCAAAAAAACCATTCTGCTTTTTTGATCTTGTTCTCATGGTCAGCGATCTCTATCTGAAGGCAATACTGGGAAAGAAACATGACAGCAGCTTAATTCCTAATCTTCGAATTGCTCCTCTTGGAAATGACAGAGAAGAAACAAAGAGGTAAAAATTCCTTACTAATCTGTAACTTCACCTTCTGCAAAACTGCAAATCTGAGAAAACCTACAAACTCCCAATTATATTTACATGTGGCCAAAGCACATGAGATCAGCAGAACTGGTGAGAGAAGCTCCAGATATGCACGAGGCAACTAGTGATAGCAGGTCTCCGATACTGACCATAAATATCCATTCGCAGAAGAGAAACCCATTCCAAGGGCCAAGTGCTACTGAGTAGGGCAAAGACCAAATAGGGAACAAAGCAGAGGTCAAGTGAAGAAAGAAGGTGGAAAGTCCCCAGGGAGGCCTGGAGGTAACGGAGCTCAAGAAAGCACCGCCTCCTAAAGGGGAAACAGATATCCTGGAAGACAGAGGCAGAAACCAGTAAGAGCATCAACAGAGCTCAGGACCGAAATAAAGTCTTCTTGAATAAAGTCAGATTCTCGGAGGCAGATGAGCTATGGCCGCACCATAGCAAAGGAGGGACAATCCCTGAGTAGCAAAGCCTAAAAAAAACTTCGCTGGCTCACCTTTCCACCTACAGGAGCGTCCTGCTAATAGCAGTCCTGTAAATTCCAACTCATTCAGGGAGAAGTATCAAAATGGTCTAAGCACAGCATGTACTCAAAGACACGATTACAAAAAAGTAGAAAAACAGCAGTACAAAACTTACAAACAAAACATACTTGAAAATAATTTGCCATAAAAACAATGGAAATTATGGGGGCTCCTGGGTGGCTCAGTTGGTTAAGTGTCTGCCTTTGGCTCAGGTCATGAACGAGCCCTGCTCCTCCCTCTCCCTGTCCCCTTCCCTGTTCCCCGATGGTGCTCACACACTGTGCTCCTTCTCTCTAATAAATAAAATCTTCAAAAACAAAAACAAAAAAACCCCAAACAAACCACAAAACATTTATACAGAAGTTAAAGGAAAAATACACCTAATAAAGCAATTGCAGTCACCAAAGGAGAACACACAACAGTGAAGGAAGCACTTGGGGAAAAGATGGCCAGACAAGAGGAGAAGGTAAAGAAGAGTCAATAAAACGCAGGGAAGAAATAATAGAAAAGAATAAATCATGTCAGAAATGAACTACATCAAGAACATGGATGCAAAAAATCCTCAAAAAATTTTTAGAAAATCAGATTCAGCAATACATAAAAATAGACAATATATCCTGACCAGACAGGATTTATCCCAAGAATACGAGAATGGGGTAGCATTCAAAAAAATCAATCACTGTATAATACATTATATGTTAATAAAAATTAAAAAAAAAAATTAAAAAAAAAATCAACCACTGTAATCCATAATATAAATAGACTAAAAAAGAACCACATGATCATCTCAATAAATGAAGAAGCAAGAATCTGACACTAATTCTTACCCACTTATAATAAATTAACAATTATTCATTATAAAATTAATATAAAATTATCAATAATTAATAATCAATTTAATATTCACTCGCAGTAAAACTTAACTAGGAAGAAAAGGGAACTCCCTCAACTTCCATGAAAAATCTACAGTTAACAATGCACTTAATGGTGAAAGACTAAATGCTTTCCCCCAGAGAATTAGAACATGAACAAGACGTCTCTTCTCACCACAGGCACTCAACATTTACTACAAATCCTAGTACAGTCAGGCAAGAAAAGAAAAGGCATAAGACTGAAAAGGAAAAGAAAAAATTCCTTATCCACAGACAAAATGATTTATCTATGTAGAAAACTGTAAGGGATCTACAAGAAAGCTACTAGAACTGATAAGGGAATTTAACAAGGTTATGCGACATAAGTTCAACATGCAAAAATCAATTCTATTTCTATATCAGTAAGAAGAATGCTATTTATTATATTATCAAAACTATGACATACTTAAATCTGATGACAGACATGCAAGATCTGTACAAGAGAAATTATAAAACAGTGCAGAGAGAAGTTAAAGATGACCTAAATAGAAAAAGCAAACTGATGGATTAGAACTCAGTATTGTTTGATGTCAATTCTCTCCCAAAGTGATCTACACTCTCAATCAAAATCCCAGCAGGCAAAGGACCTAGAATAGCCAAAACAATTTTGAAAAAGAGCAAAAATGGAGAGTTTGTACTATCTAATTTCAAGGCTCACTATGGGAAAAAAAAAGTTTGACTATCTTACTTTACACATTTAAAAATTATTTCAAAATGGGTTATAAAAGTTAAGGTTAGAGCTAAATCTATACCACTTCTATTAAAAAAAAAACACAAAAAAAGATCTTTGTATCCATGGGCCAGGCAAAGATTTCTTAGAACACAGAGAGAATAAGCAATATACCAACCTTTTTCTTTTTGAAAGACACTGTTAGGAAAATAAAGGCACAGAAAACATTTGCAAGACATATATCTGACAAAGGATTTGTATCCACAATATATAAAGAACTTTTACTACTTGATAATAAAACTAAAAGAAGAAGATCTGAGCAGATACTTCACTAAAGATATAATGGTCAATACACTGATGAAAAAAATGCTCATTATTATTCATTAGTCATTACGGAAATGCAAATTAAAATGAGAAATCAATTAAAATACAAGTCACTATAAACTCATAAGAATGGCTAAAATTGGTAAATAGCTGGAAATAGAACTAGTCTGAAGAAATGAAACACAGACTTTCTAGATAAGTGATTTCTAATGTGCCAAACTTTCAATCTACTGTATAAAAGTTATTTCCAAATGCTTAGAAATAAGTAAGGCAATCACTGATACAAGTTGTCACTGACAGATTTTATTTTAGGAGACAGATCTCCTTAAAGGTCCATTTAATACTTTATCAGAAACAAGTCTGATTAACTTGTACTTATGAATAAATGGACTTGCCATCAAAGATTAGCAGGCAGTTTCCTGAACCATGATATTTAATAAAAAACAGTGATGTTTCAGAACTACAGAAAATCAGTATTTACATCTTCATGGTCCCTTCCTTATTAAGGCAAAGAATTCACTGCTAAAAGCAGACTATTCACCTACATTACTTAGCTAACAGGTATACTGACTATGTTCATCAACCAAAGTATGTTTATTTTTCAATGTGGGCTTTGGATACTCATCTGTTTTGTTCACTACTCTAGCCCCAGTACCTAGAAATGTCTGGCACATAGATGCTACATTATTTGTTGAATGTATAAATGGATTTCAATTAAAACTGTGTGTGTGTGTGTGTGTGTGTGTAACTGATTTATTAAAAACTTTCTAGTCCTAGAATCCTTTAAGAATGCAGTAAGTTCTGGTTTCCTTTTTCTGTATGGATGAGTTTCCTAACAAAATTCCTAGGGCCTCCACAGTGGAAGGTGACAAGTGAATAGAGATGTAAGACCAGCTCTCACTCTACACCCAACATCTGCCAACATGAGAGTTTTTAATGCACTGTTAAAAATGGAACGTTGGTGGGCACCTGGGTGGCTCAGTTGGTTAAGTGTCTGCCTTTAGCTCAAGTCATGATCCCAGGGGCCTGGGATAGAGTCCCACATGGCATTCCCTGCTCAACTGGGAGTCTGCTTCTCCCTCTACTCCTCCCTCTGCCCCTCCCCCTGCTCATGCTCCCTCTCCCTCCCCTCAAATAAGTAAGATCTTTAAAAAAGATCCTCTCTGTCTTTCTCTACCCCTCCTCACCCTAATAAATACATTAAAAAAAAAAAAAAAAAAAGGAACATTGGCTTGTTGTACACAAGGCACATCGCTGTTTCAGGACTAAGCCGAGGACTTAGACTTCTTACCTATTCTTATTAAACTGGATTGCAAAGTCTGTCATGTGCTGCAGAGCTTTGTTGGTGAAGTTCATTTCCATATAGATGTGCCCTTGGCGGTGAGTAAATGTCCCGGAAATCTCCAAGCCTTTAGCTTTTACTGCAGGCAGCCAGACCTAAAACACAGTATAGAGCCCAATGGAACCACGCAAGATTTATCTCAATGCTATTTGTTTTGAATATGTAAAGATGAAATTAAGATTTAGCTTCTTAAAAAACAAACAAACAAACAAAAAAAAGATTTAGCTCCTTTAGGCAATTATGGTGATTTTTATACTATGGATATCAAGTCAGATGCAAAAGGCTCTAGATAATAATCTCTGAATTTCGAAATTGTTCTCAACCAAACCAAACCAAACCCACACAAAAAGAGTCTATGAATAAACCTGGCTAGTTCTCTATCTTCTGTTCAACTTGGTCATTTTACTGCTTAACTACTGCTACGAAATGTATACACAAGGAAAAGATAAATTCCAATGAGTATAATGTGTTTTTTTTATTAGCACCTTTGATAAAAGGCTTAAAGGTGAAGAAACTGAATCTACTAATGCAAATAGCATGTCTGTATTTTT
>CM053619.1:16509028-16531151 GCA_028646535.1 Procyon lotor | reverse complement strand
TCTATGAATAAACCTGGCTAGTTCTCTATCTTCTGTTCAACTTGGTCATTTTACTGCTTAACTACTGCTACGAAATGTATACACAAGGAAAAGATAAATTCCAATGAGTATAATGTGTTTTTTTTATTAGCACCTTTGATAAAAGGCTTAAAGGTGAAGAAACTGAATCTACTAATGCAAATAGCATGTCTGTATTTTTGAAAACTTTTTTTTAATCATCACTAAAACATTATCAGTAGTCTTTTTTTTTTAAGATTTTATTTATTTATTTGACAGAGAGAGAGAGATCACAGGTAGGCAAAGAGGCAGGCAGAGGGACAGGGGGATGCAGGCTCCCTGCTGAGCAGAAGAGCCCGATGCAGAGCTCGATCCCAGGACTTCAAGATCAGGACCTGAGTCGAAGGCAAAGTTAATCCACTGAGCCACCCAGGCGCCCCCATTATCAGTAGTCTTAAGGGCAAGGGACCATGTCTTACATATGTTTTTCACTCTTGCTACAGTTTCTAGTAAATAGTACTTAGATGTGGCTCAAGTAATACGAACGCCTATCTTCTCTAAATAATCCATTACTCATCCCTGGCCCTAGAACCTGTGATAATCCTGGACTATAAGAGTTAATTAAAAAAAAAAAAAAAAATCAGGGGGCACCTGGGTGGCTCAGTAAAGTGTCTAACTCTTGATTTTTGGCTAAGGTCATGATCTCAGGGTCATGAGATGCAGCCCCAAGTTGGGCTCTGAGCTTAGCAGGGTGTCTGCTTGAGATCCTCTTCCTCTCCTCTGCTCCTCCCCCTGCTCTTGCTCTCTAAAAATAAACAAATCTTTAAAAGAAAAAAAAAAAAAAGAACCCAGGAAATTCATGAACTGTTCTGACCATCTAAGACAAAATACCAAAGCATCAGTGGGTGGTTGAATAAACATTAAAACATATTCAGCTACGCTAAAGACCAAAAGCAAAGGAAGGAAGGAAATCAAACAACCATAAGAAAGAAAATGAAATCAAACAACTCTAAGATATTTTTCATCTATCAGAGGGTCAGAAATCCTAAAAGTCAATAATACTCAACAGAGAATTTAAGCAATCTGGCACTCTGTACTGTGTTGCTGGGAATATAATCTGATGTCACCTTTTGGAAGGTTAAGTGGAAAATGTCTATTTAAAATGTTTAAATGATCAAGCACACTGCAGGTTTACCCTGCAGCCATACTTACAAAAATACACCAGGATAAAAAAAGTATCTGTATACCAGGATATACATATGCAAAGATGTTCACCGCAACACTGTATTAACAAAAAAGGGGGAGGGGGGTGGTAGGACCAAGCGAATAACCTGTATGTCCATAAACAGGAGAATGATTAAGTTGTGGCACATCAATACATTGGATATAGATATTCGAAATAATATAGTAGGGGAAAAAACAAGATGCAAAACAGTATGTTCCATTGACATATACTGTTAAAGAGCACAGACATACAGGTATACGCATAATCCTTTTCTTCTTAGGACAAACAATAAAGTTAATAGTGGCTATCCATGGGAAAGTGAGGACAGAGAACTTAATTTTCCATCTGTCATTTCTACATTATTTAAATTTTGTCATTTGTATGTACTACTTTAATGTCAGTAAACAAATACTGGATAAACTTTGACCCAATAATTAAGTCTGTGGGATAATATCCAACACAGAAACCTCACAACCAAGTTATTGTACTGGGCCAAAATGTTATGGCTTAGTTTTAAATCCAATTTTTGGTTACTCTATTCAGCAGCTATGTAGGCAAAGTTATGACCCCAGAATGGATAACTGTTCTACAACTCTGTAACAGGGTCCTCCAGAGTCAGATGAGCAAGCAGAGAATTCAGGAAATAAACAGGAATGTTGTTCCCCAGAAAGGCACAATTACAAGAAACTGGGCCTACTATTCCCAAAGGCTGAAATAAGCTTCACTTATGGCAGTTTCCACTTTTGAAATTCAGTCTGAGCAGGACATTAAGCAAGGTTGAGACCAGAAAAGCACCAATGACAGCAACCTAAATCAGAATTCTAAAAAGATGTGCTAAAATCCATGAAAGACAAATGTGAGGAACAGCACTCCAGAATCCATACGTAATACCAATGGAAAAGGGAATGGAAGGAAAGAGAATTAAAATTTTACTCCCCCATACAACACTCTGCCCCCCCCCCACCTCTGCTGCCTTTCGCTGCATCAACTGGACTTACACTACACTGACTTCAGTGCTGACAAACCAGGCAATATTTCTAAAAAGAGAACAAAACACAAATATTTAATATTTCCAATTTTAAGTCTAATTACAAAAATTGTTAATGCGGATGCCATGGTGCTTCATATTGCTTCATTTCAGGCTACCTTTCATCTTCCTCTTAAATCCTCTAGGACAAGGGCCCAAACCTTGGATGTATTATCGGTGGAAGTAACAAAAAATGTTAAGTAATTCAGGCATCGTTCATTAAGAAAGTATCGCTTTACTTACAGCCTTAGGAGCCACGTATCCACCAGGTGCCATGCCTATTCCCGTGGAGAGTTCAAACAGGTCATTCAGACCACTGCTGACCACAGCAGGAGTAGGTGAAGGAGCAAAGGTTGCAGGTACTGATGAGGGAATGAAGGACTGTCCCACCTACAGGGAAAAAGGGAAGGGGGGGAACCAGGAAAAACAGATTAATAGCCCTTAACATGTTGCTCTGTATTTCAGTAGTATTGATAAAACAGTAAGAACACACCATAATTACAATATTCTTGGAGTTGAATTAGTATATTCTTTGTCCTCTTAATCATCACAGTTATTTTTCATCAGTGATAATATACACACACACTCTTTAGAAGTTCTATCAGAGAGTAATCAGTAGGACCAGGAACACAGTGATCCAAGATCTTTTCTGTTTGTTTCCAATTTTAGCTTCCATGATTCTGTGCAAAAGGCCTACAGGTACCCTAACACAGGGGAGTCTGTTTCTGTAGAAAGAAGAAGCATCCAACTTAGAAAGCAGTTCTATTTCCACTTTTGTGCAGACAAGTCTTACTTTCCCATTTAGGCATAAATATCTAGTAGGAAACTCTCCTGGGGGGGGGGGGGAGATAGATATTCATAGCCCCCACCCTCAGTCACTTACGAGGAGAGTCTCCCTCTGAGTCCAGCTGACTCTCTCAAGTTCTTTGTAGATGACACTAGAGAACAAGAGCATTCGCCAGTCAAGATGGGAGGTTCCACTTCCTTTAGCTCTTTAATGTCAGGAAGACAAAGATCTCTGTAGATACCAGAGCGCCGATCCCTAAAGATGTCCCTACACCACGTGTGGTGTACGCCTCTGAAGAATCCAAGTAACCCTATGCTACTTTCTACTCTTCATACACTGGTGTACAATGCTAGACAGCAGTGGTGGCTGGTCTGAGAATGTGTGCATAGGAAAGGCATCAAACAGGGGGCAGCGCATCCCATGGTGAAAAAAACGGATGGCACTTACTGCCGGACTTCCTCCAATGCCCCCGCCAAGGTCACTGCCAAGCTGAAAGAGAGAAAGGAGAGAGAGAAGAGAGAGGTAGAGTTGATTCAGCTAAGTACTAGATGCCCAAATAGAATCTGTAAATTGCTCTACCAAGTTGCTGGGAATACATGCTGTTCAACTTGACTCCCAAAGCCTAAAGAAATTCTAGATTGCAAAGAAATATGTCCTAGGGGAACCGAGTAGTGGTACTGACGCTAGGTGCGAGTTCTGAGAAAACGTGGACAGAAGATGGAGCTGGGACATCTCAGGGATGTTTCAGATCCAATCTTCCCACTGGGGTACATAGGCACAGACTTAAACCAGACTTAAAGAATTTACATATTCCAAGAAGCTCTATCTCTAAGCAGTAATGTCTTGAAAGTGTTTTAGTTTTCCCCTAAAAAGAAATTTAAGGGAGAAAAAAAAGAAAAGCAAAGAAAAACTAAAATGTGCTTTGATCTACAAAACCTGCTTTCCCACTGAGAAGGTGGGAACCAAACCAGTAATCAGCAATTTGAGCTTCAAACATTACAGGTGGAACAAGAGTGATTTTTAGAATTTAGAACTTTCCTAAGAAAGAAAACAGCTGGGACAGGTCAAGACAGCCTACCCAGGGAGGAAGTAGGAAGGCGTGCAGTGCTCCAACTCTATTTCCCAGTTGATAGCACTAAGGAGAAATGCTGTGAGTTATCTGGAGATCATGTAAAGGATGCTAACTATTGGAGAACTGGACGGGCTTGATTAGCTCAGTGACAGGAAAATCATTCCACACGGTCTTAAGTTTGCCTTTTTCCCCCTCGGGGCTCTGATATAATTCATCCTGAAGTCATGCTTCCATGACAAAAGCATTCAAGAACTGAAGCTGAAAACAGCTGGCGTGAGGAAACATAAAACATACACACAACTAACAGTGCTGCATAAAAAGCAAACACCACCTTTTTTGGCTGCAGTTCCACGTTTGCCTCTTCCCTAGTTTTCACTGTGCATCTGAAATTCCTCTTTGAATCACCAAATGCCTTGCCTGCTCTACAAACACGGCTTCCTTTATTATCTGTCATTTAGTGGTAGAAACTTGGGAATCTTTGTGCTGTGGTTATGTTAAAAAGGAAAATTGTACTGGTTTTCAGGATTTGAGAAAGAGGATTTTATCTTCTCAGTGAAAAAATACATGAAATAGGGTTGCTAAAATCTAAACAATGATCTATCCTGAAAACCACTGAGACCTATGACAAAATCCTGTTTCCACCATGACAGAAAATGGGCTGGGCAGCTGCTTCCTAACTAGCATTAATAAGCATTCCCTCCACTAAGTTAGAGAGCACTCCAAACCCTGAAGAGCCGTTTCTAGAACCTGGTTCCTGAAGATTACTTAGTGGTTGAAAATAAGCCGAAATCACAGCAAATAAATAAAAAGGTCACCACAACGAAGAATTCAAACAACTGGAAAAGTCTGAAAGCAAATAGAAAAGATATCACACATCTGCTTTCTTTTTGGTTCTGGAAAGCACACAACTGAAAACCACCTTTTATTCAAACAAACACTTACATAACATCAACTGGATACGAGGCACAATAGGGAATGTAAAGATGCCAGGCAATGAGGGGAATGCGTAGATGAATAAGACCCAGACTTTGCAAATCGGTAAGAGAAATAAAACATGAATGCAAAACCACACAGAATATACTAACGCAGAAAAAAAAAGAGAGGGAGAGAGAAGTACTGAAGGGAAGAGCCTCCTTTTGGCTAAAGAATAATGAAAAGCTTCAAAGAGGTGGTAGTGTGAGATTATAAAAGCAAAAAGGGGGAGGTTATTTCCCAAATAGCACACACATATGCTATAAAAAAACATGAATAAAAGCAAGATCAAGTAGTCCAATTAGACTGAGCACAGGGTAGATGTGTGTAAAAAAAAAAAAAAAAAAAGTCACAGAAAATAAGTTTGCAAAGGCAGGCTGATTATGGGAGGTCTTTAATTTTTTCATTTCCCCTTCATAAAACCTTGAAAGTTTCATGGAATAAGATCTAAACTTTCTAAGAGTACTAATAACTTCATCAACTATGGTTTTCAACCTTAGATACACTATTAAATCAAGGACCTGTGTGAATGTATCGTACGGGGCATTAAAAAAAAATACCGATGCCAGAGTATCACCCTCAGAGGTAGTGACTTAAGTGTTCTGGGGTGGAGCGTGGGCATCAAAATTTTGAAACGCTCTCCTAAGTGATTCTAACATATAGACAAGGTTTAAAACCAAAGCCTTAGATAACTACCGTTTGGAATCAGAAAAGATTTTCCTGTTTGAAAATGACTTTGGAGCTAACTCCTGAATAAGAAGAAAGCTAGACCTTGAGGAGGAGAAGAAAAACAAAACACCCTTAATAAGGAAGAGGAGGGTACACAATGTCTCATTTGTCCTAATGCTTTGATCTGCTCTGACTTTCTGATGGGCTTACCTCTTCTTCCCCTCCACCACTGTCCTCCCTTCTGGTCGGGCTTGCAATCCAAACTTAAAAGAGATGGAATTTTGTATGGACCTGATTGGCACTCAGTGGCAAGAAAGAAAAAACACACTAGAAGAGAAACAGCGGTTTTATCCAATATGCTAAATTCAATAAGAGGCACTGAGAAAAGGCACTCACTGGTGGTGTTACTTTCAAAGGAAATAAAGCCCATGTTTGGCCCTTATTTTCTTAGATTTCATTCTTATTATCTTTGAGTATTATACGAACATTACCTTAGCTGGATAAGATCTGAATGTACTCTCCCCACCGTGCTGCTTGTCAATTTTATTCAAAAACATGAAAGAAACTGAAAAGCAATCCCAACAGTCCCATGTTTATATTCAGTATGTCAGATACAACTCACCTTCAACAGAAAATCAAGAACTCTGATCTTAAGAGAGAGGATCCAAAGGGTATTAAGAGATACGTAGCCAAAAATATAAAGGTTCACTTAACTGTGCTGTTATGTCCAGAGAGCAAAGGAAAAAGACTATTTCAATACATGTTTTCTACCTAGCAAAACTGTAACTTATTCAGACTTTATTCAGCATCTTTTCTTTTGACTGAAGAAGTTCCTGAGGGAGGTTATTATCATCCTCTCGGAAAACATGACAAGGGTGATAGCACAGTGATGGGCAAAAGTAACTAACAGAGATGTCAGCAAGGATGGGAGCCAGTTACCCAGGGAATGGCCCCTCCTGTCCAAAGTGACAAGCAGGATGGTAAAGACAGTAATCAAGAAAAAGAAAGAAGAAAGCTGGAAGGCTGAATAAAACAGAAAAGTTCTCATATTGGCCTGAACTAGCCATTAACCATGTCAATTCAGTTGTTGGTATTATCTGGAGCCAGACAAGATTCATCTGCCTGGTCATATTTATCAGGTAGAGTACAAAACCAGCCAAATGAGGACCTGTAAAAATTCGGTGATAATAACCTGTTACACGGTGAGCCGGTGGGAGCCAAGTACAAAGGGCTAGGTGTGCAGAGCACAGCTTTAATCTCCATCCTAGATGTCTAGCTACTACCATGTTTTAAGTGTCTCCTGGAGCTATCCACTTCCCACTGTTCCCAGGATGACCTTACTAAAGCTGCCATTTTCTCCAAGAAGGAAATAATGTCAGGATAGAGGAAGACAAAGAAAGGCGAAGTGCCAATTTCAGCACAAGGATATTTCAAATGCTGAAAACTGAGCAGAATTTTCCTAAAGGTGTGTAGCTGATACCCATGTCCAAGTGGTGGCATGGTTAGTGGGATGCAAGCCATAATGGTTTGGTTTCCCTAATCCCCAATCTAAATCATAGCAGTTCTAGTCATTAAAGGGCACTGAGAATAATACTACCATTTAGCTACTGCCAAAGAGGGGCCAATTTACCATCTCTGAAGTAGTGCTGAATTGGGCTTGGTTCAGGTTGAGTCCCTGCAGTGTCAATCAAGTAACTGGATGGAAAGCAATGATTTCATGATGACTTACTTTTTAACTTATGAGCCAAAGGGATTTCATCACAGTTACATGATCTCTGAGACAGAGGCAAGGTTGAGCCCAAAGTTTAAGCTGAGGCAGCCCACAGCTCTAGTTCGGCTAGATACCAAAAGGAAACAGCCTCATCCAAGGCAATCTACTACAGTAACAGAAATACAAAGGGAGAACTCATGAGTCAGGTTCTATGAGGCAACAAATCCACCTAACTCCAATAAGAGAAAGTCTTTTATAAAAGAATATCAGGGACACCTGCGTGGCTCAGTTGGTTAAGCCACTGCCTTCGGCTCGGGTCATGATCTCGGGGTCCTGGGATCGAGTCCCATATCGGGCTCCTTGCTCGGCGGGGAGCCTGCTTCTCTCTCTGCCTGCTCCTCCTCCCCCTGCTTGTCCGCTTGTCCTCTGTCTCTCTCTGACAAATAAATAAATAAAATCTTTAAAAAATAAAATAAAATAAAAGAATATCAAATGAGATGGCCACTAAGTAGACCAAAATAAAAAAAAATCCCATAATGATCACAATGGCTGATCTTGGTCAGCCCCTTTCAGGTACATACCTCTGACCAGTTCAAAATATACCTACCTTCTTCTAAACCTACAGTGCTGAATATCTGAAGACATTCTCTTAATTAGGGGTGCAGATCTTAAGCTCAGAAATTTCTCTGCTTCTGTCTAGAGTTACTACCTTTTTCATTTGATGCTTTTCAGAATGGATTTAATTAAGGGGAGTCTAAAGGAATGCTCCTGGTCATATAGCTTACCAACAATTCTATTATTCAGAAGTCAAAATAGAATGATGTAAATAGTATACAGCAATTCTCATCACAAACAATGAAACCGAGACCAAAATCTTACTGGGGTCAAAACATCAGTCTGTGTTTTTTCTATTAGGGTTTTTGATTTTAAAAGGCACACACCACTTCTTTGGTAAAGTGTAATTTTCAGCTGTTTGACTACAAACATTAATTTGATCTCCAAAAAGCTCTTCAGAAAAGGATCATAAAATATAACTAATTAAATCGGTGAAAAGAATCTGTAACTATGCAAAAGCTATTAAACTGATGGCTAAGAATGGACTTGATGTGAAAGAGCATGAGTTGAAATCATATAAAATCATCCAAAGACTGCTTGGCTTGATAGAAAAAAAGGCTTACATCAACAGAAAAGTAGGGGTATGTAAAAGAATACTTCCTAGATGGGACAGGGAAAGAACGTGTCACTACCAGTCTCTTTGGTTCAAAAGAATCCCATGATGAGTATAGTTAAAATCCACAGGAGAAACCATGCATCCTGTTTTGTTTTCTTCGGCAATACTTACTCCCGACTCTTTAGTCGCCACCTCTTTCCCCCACTAGAACATAAGCTTGCAAGGACTAGTCACAACTATATTCCCAGTACATAGAATAAAATCCGATATACACTCAGCACTCAAATATTGATTCGGTGAATGAATCTTTATTAACCATACAAGCAGGGCTATTGGCAATATTACTTCTCAGGGAGATAATTTGGAAATGAATCATTTTTCGGAGAAAATTATCACAAAATGGACAGAAGTCTGACAAAACTGTTTCATCAATTGGCCTAGCACATTCTATCGGCATCGATATTTCTAACACACAGGAACAGAATCAGTTAGGGGGAAAAAAAAACCCAGCCCCCACCCTAAGGCCAAAGTCTTTTTAGAGAGGAAATGTATTATTGTTTTAACAGTTTTGACAGCAAGTTCTCTGCAGCAGAATGCCCTGTGCAACATTTATTGGCTCTGAAAGCACTACTGTTTTGTACCACACCTCACTGCCAAATACATGAGAAGATACGATTTCATGGCTCTGCTTCCAAGAGGGTAAGATGAACAATCCTGTTCCTTTCGCTGCAAGATAGATGTATGAACTTATCCAGTCCTTCTTTTCATGAATCAATACACTTCTAGTCTTTCTCAAATGTTCCTGTGCCTCTTAGTGGCAAGCCAGCCCGAACTTATATACCCAGAGCACTTGGGAGGTACAGCAAGAAGAGGCATAGGGCAAATAAGCTTTGTGTTCTGGCCTAAGCATTCATGCACTTTTATAGTCTAAGCCTTAACACAGCAGTGTTTAGTCTGTGTTCACTTTCCTTACCATCAAGTAAAAATGACACTACAAGATGGATGAACCAAATTTATTCTGTAGCTATAAATGCATCCTGCACTTTGCTGTGCGGTCCAGACACTGTGTACCCCTGTCTGAGAAGGACCAACGTGAGGTGAGACTGGACTCTATTCTAGAAGATGGTAATAACAAACAAACTGGAGGAATCTCAAGAGAGTTGTGGGCTCAAATCTTGACTCTGAGACTGCCTCGCTATGCCACCTTCAGTTTTCTGGGAAATGGGGCCCAATATATAATAATCCTTGCAGAATTATTTTGGGGATTAGAAATTATAAAAGTTCTAAGCACAGGAAATTGGAACAGCGATAGAAACTCAATATTGGGTAATTATTCTCCAAAGCTGTCTGATAAAAATACAGTGGTACAGAAGCTACATTGAAGAATTTACCAGCCAAGGCTGGACTATAATTCACAAACATTTCTCTCAACACAACCAACTCTAAATCATAGGCTCTTTAATCACTGTAAATCTTTTCCAGAGGATGAAATACGAAGATGCAAAACGAATATGTAGTAGTTTAGTCCTGTGGGCTAAAAAACCTAAAATTATCACTACAATAGTACCTGACTTAAAATTTCTGAAAAGTAGAAATAAAAATCTGTAAGAAATAGGGTGGGAGGGTGCACTTATCATGATGAACACTGAGAAATGTAGAGAATTGCTGGATCACTATATTGTACACCTGAATTAATACTGTACGTTAATTATACTGGGGGGGGAAAACAGAGTAGGAGGATTTGAAAAACATACACTGCATTTAGGAAAAGGCAGTTTCTCCTCTAACACACGCTATTCCAGCTGGGCACACTGAAAGGACATCTTTCTGGCTGGAAAACCTCTGTCAGCAAAGAGAAAGGGCACTCTGGATAATGCTTCCTTTCCGGTCTTGATGTACAATAGCACCATTTATCTAAATAGAATAATGCACAGCACCTTGGATGAACAAAAGGTTACAATTTAACCAAGGCCTCTGCTGACAGCCTGAAAGTAAAGGTAACAACAACAACAACAACAACAACAAAAAGTCAAGATTCAATTACTAGTGAAATCTCACAGATGTCAGACTTACTAGTAAATGGTTTATCTTTACAACATGTATGCAGGAGTCAAACACATGAGCCTCCGGCCCCTCCCACACTACACCAAACCAGGATCAGCACCGTCAGGAAAGTCACACTATCCAGAATGAGCACTTTTCTTAGGGTCCATATCAGAGGCAACAAAAGACCCATACAACACTTCTGAAGCTAAGAAACAAAAAGACTCAAGCAACTTTTGTAAGCCTACATTTAGATAGTGCACTGTCTTGCTCTACATGTAGAATACATCAACCATGTAAGTTTCTCTACAATTCAATCTACATCAAAGTGACAGTTAAGTTTAGAGTAACAGAAGGAGGAAACTATCCACAGAGTTCAAGCAAAAGAGAATACGCTAAGGCAGGTAGAAAATAAAAACAGGGATAGTTCAGTAAGGAGACTGAAAAGAAAATGGAGAAAAACCATTTTGATTTGAGGGCTGTAATGAAAAAACATTCCATTTTTAAAATCTGAATCTCTGCCTAAATCAATGATTTTCAAAGGTGTCTGCCTCCAAAATAAATAAGTATCAACTAGGAGGCATGGAGTGAGTGAGTGAGAGTGTGTGTGTGTGTGTGTGTGTGTGTGTGTGTGTGTGTGTGTTTTCTTTACATCACAGCAATATCCCCACTCACTCTTTTCTTGGTTTAAAAATCAGAGCTGTTAGGGGTCACTATGATTGATGGAAGAAGGCTGGAGTCTTCAGGTATGTTGTGGCAAATAATAATGATGATAAAGTAAATAAATAGATAAGTACTTCCTTAATGACAATTCTAGAAAAAGCCTCAATTCACTAAATCTCAAAATTTTACAGGTACAACAGTGAAAGAAGGTAAACAAGATCTAATGTAAGGATCATGAGAATATGAAAAGAGAAGAAGAATAACTCTCTGGTGAATTTCCAAGTTTTAAGGCAAAAGTACAGGGGGCACCTTGGCAGCTCTGTCAGTTAAATGTTCAGCTCTTGATTTTGGCTCGGGTCATGATCTCAGATTGTGAGATTAAGCCCCATGTTGGGCTCTACTGAGCATGGAGGCAGCTTGGGATTCTCTCTCTCCCTTTGCCCCTCCTTCCCACCCCGTGCACTCTCTTTTTCTTAAAAAAAAAAAAAAAAAAAGAAGAAGAAGAAGAACAGAAAAACAGGTGACAATCTAAAATACAAAAAACAATTTTCAGTCTCCAATTAAACAAAGTGAACAAAGGTAAAAAGAACCCTGGGACTGAGCAACTAAATCTAAATTGGTCAAAGTCAACTTCTGGACAATTTCTGGGAGGCTGGACTACCTAACTGCAAAATACAATAAAAATGTCCTGGGGAGACAGGGAAGAAACAGAGGTAGTCAGAGAGGTCTGCTTTTGTAGGAGGTACTAAAAAGGCTCACCAGAGTATAATTCTTCAGTAGAAATCATTGTCTTGGCTTAGAGATGAATTTTTAACATCTCCACTGAACTCCATTTGGAACTTCCTTTGGCTCAATGTTCTGAACCTTGGATGCAAAATTAAAATAACCTGGGTATCTTTCCAAAATATCAATGTCTAGGTCCTGTCTTCCAGAAATTCTGTTTAACTGCTCTAGGATTGGGCCCAAACACTGACAGTTTGTTTTTCTGTGTGTGTTTTAAGATTTATTTATTTGAGAGAGAGCGAGAGTGTGTGAGTGTGTGTGTGTGAGTGTACACAAGTGGGGATGGGGCAGGGGGAGAGGGAGAGGGAGAAAATCTCAAGCCAACTCCCTCAATGACTGTGGAGCCTAGACGTGGGAGTCCACCTCATGACCCTGAGATCTCCACCTGAGCCAAAACCAAAAGTCAGTCGCTTAACTGACTGAGTTACCCAGGCGTCCTGATAGCTAGTTTTTTTTTTAATATGGTACTACCATGGGACTCACTATGTAGCTGGAGTTGAGAACCCCCAAAGCTTAACTAAAAGGTCTGTAGCTGTCATATTTGTTAACAGCACACCACTGACCTCTATGGGTAGGGTTCCCTTAGACAGCAATGATAAAAGCAGCAGAAACAACAGAGAGGCCTTGCTGTCCTCCCTTCTGAAGTGAACACTACAGTAACCTGAGTGCTCCTTGCCAGGTGAGTGCATAACTCTAACCCAGGCCAAATTTTAAACTGGGGTCTGAGTGAAAAGCTACCACTCCCAGCAACACTTTTCTTCCTAGAGGGTCAATGAAGGACCTTTCCTTTATTATTTTTCAAAAATAATTTTAGGAGTTTCTTGCCCTCCCTCAACTTGGGGCAGAGAGGAACCCCCCTTTCTAGGAGTGTGTTTACCATTAAGTCAGGAGAAAAAGGCATCTGGGTTTACCAACAGCTACGGTTCAAGCACCAAACTGAAGTGGTTCACAGTGGTCCCAGAAATTCTATGGTTTTCATACAAAATATGGCCCATGGAGCCAGGAGCTTATTAGAAATGCAGACTCCTTGGTCTCACCTCAGACCAACTAAATCAGAATCTGCCTTATACAAGTTCTCCAAGAGATATATAGGATTTATATAGATTTACATTATAGTTTGAGAAGCACTGCTGTAAGGAAAAGATTCATTCAAGAAACAGTATTATCTATATAGATTAAGTAAAAACTCTGAGGACTATTTCCCTCTTTAAATTAGATAATTTACGAAACAACAATAAAAGCATTTCAAAATGGCACAGTCTACAGCTGCCTTGGAAACTCACCTTCCACGCAGCCAGATTTAGGCTTTCCTTGTGACGTTCTCTTAAAAGGATCTTAGTTCTCGGAGTGAATATATATTTAACTCCATACAGATCCAAAGCAAAAAACACTTTTACTCATTTTGATTTCTGAGATATACTTATATCACAGAATAAGCTGAAAACTGTATGACTTTCTAGGGCTGTAACACCAAGAATACCATTTTTGAATCCTGAAGTCAGGAAGAGGTAAAATACAGAGTTACATCGAAACGTTGCTGGGCCTCCATAGAAAAAAGGCTGTGTAATATTTACAAATTCAAAGGGGAAAACAATGTACTTCCCACCCCAAAAAGAACATCTTTTACAAAAAGAAAGAAAGAAAAAGGACCATGTGTGACTCTGGCTACTACAGCCTAAAAATGTAACATTTTCCCCTCTATTTGAAGTAGCACCTGTGGGAATTTTGACCGATGAGTGGATAGCTAAACAACATATAAGGAGAAAACTCACGGGCGCTAAGGGCCAGCAACTGCTAATACAAAGCCACATGGAAATACCATGCCCCTTTCCTTCTATGCTGAAGTGGGTCAAGGAGTAAGAGCATAAAATCCTGGGCCAGACAACATTAAAATATAGGCCCTCTTGCTTCCTTCCCTCCTGCAAGTTTAATTTCTTTGTCGTTCTTAGGTTCAGTGAACCTACCATGTTGTCAGCCACCAGGTAAATTAATAAATAGGATTGTTAAGGCATAAACTTGAGTTGAGGAGGATGTAACATTTAACTTGTGGGTGATGTGTCAATAGAACAGGAAGAGCTATTTCAAAGGTTATGTGGAATGTCTGGGAGAATCCGTTAATATTTCAGTATTCACTATTCACTTGTTACTCTGAGAGACTCTACAGACCCTTCCGAGTCTACAGGGAGGCTATGTAGCCATGCAGAATGATCATATGAGGACACTATTCTTATATAATTGGTCAAATCCACTCGTTAAAGATATGAATGTGAAAAGCAAATGCTTACATTTCCAAGAAAAATAATAAGGAGTGCTACCTGCATCCCAATGAGCTGGTGTCTAGAGCTTGGTCAGTGTATAGACTCCGAAAGCAGTGACTTTCCAGTAGCAAAATGCACAACCACAGAGATAGGACTGTAACCCTATTTCCTGAGACCCTCTGCCAGCCAAGAATTCAATGTACCTGTACTGGCTGGCAGAAATCCCAGACATGATGCTGCTTATAAGGTAGAAGAGAAAAGGCTGGTGTGTGTAGCAGAAAGTGAGGCTGTCTCGTTTCTGTAATCTCTGAGAACATATATTTTCCTATCTGTGGCATGTCTTCCAATTTCTGATGTTGGGAAGTAAGTTTGTTGGGTGTGTTCGCAGAGAAACACGTACAAGTGTCTAGCTTAAAGAGCCCCTCTACTTCCATCACAATTAAAAACTTGGTTTGTAAAGAGCCATGTGATGCGACTTATATATATATATATAACTTCTACATAAGTTATTTTTCTGGCCTTCTCTACAATGATGGAAGGTCATCCTTAATATTTCTCATTTATCTTGTACAGCAACAAAAATTTTAGCTCCCATTGGTGGCACATGTTCACAGACACTCTGGACTTTGGAGCCTTTTATTATTAGAATCCTGGAAGCTAATTAAATTGGAAGTATGGGTGGGAAGAAGAAGGGGGGCAAATAGAACCAATCAAGCAGTACTCCCCAACTGTAATAAAGGTACATTTTTTACACAAATGGCTCAAATGGCTGCCTCAAAACCCTTCAGAATTGGGGCATACCAATAAAATATAAAAAGGCAAAGGTTTGGAAGCCTCAAGAAAGGATGATTTCTATGAGGTTATTTAAATGATGTTCAGGGAAAAAGGAATTATAGGGGCTATCCAGAGTTAAGAAGTAAGAGTAATAATAAGCTCTGGAAAGGACACTACATATTAAGATTGCTAAACAATAGGTTGGCTAAATATCAAAAGTTCTATTTAGAGGCAGGACAACAAAATAATCCCACACAGTTGCAAACATGCCCCATTACAGTTAATCAATTGACAATATCAATTAATTCTAGGAAGACAAAAAATCTTGTCCTTAATCAAAGAACATTGCTCTGCTCATCAAGGAAAGGTCTAGTTCTAAAAAGTTGAATAATCTAAAGCTCTTCAGCTATCAAGAATTAAAAATAACTCAAAGAAAAACGGAAGAAAGATACTTACCAGACTATCTAGTCCTCCTCCCAAGAGATCCACTGCTCCCATCTGCATGGAGGACACCTGTGGCACATTGACTGGGGGACCAAGGTCAAGGTTTAAAAGGTCTCCTAGAAGGTCACCTTGAGAGGGGATAACCTGAGGCTGTTCCAGGTTCGTGGCAGTGGTGGTGCCAACAGGGCTGTCACCTGCATCAGTGCTACAGTCACATACACAAAGAGGGTGCAAAGGAAAAGTCAGTTTCACCCAGCACTTAATAACAATGCATAAGCAAATGTCAGATCTATAAAATACAGGAGGAGGGGGGGGGGAAACACGAAAACAAAAATATAAAACTTATTTTATTTATTTTTTAAGCAGTATTATTTTTTTTAAAGATTTTATTTTTAGGGGTGGCTCAGTGGGTTAAAGCCTCTGCCTTCGGCTCAGGTCATGATCGCAGGGCCCTGGGATCAAGCCCCGCATTGGCCTCTCTGCTCAGCAGGGAGCCTGCTGCCCTTCTCTCTGCCTGCCTCTCTGCCTACTTGTGATCTCTTTCTCTGTCAAATAAATAAAATCTTTAAAAAACAAAGATTTTATTTTTAAATAATCTCTGCACCCAATGTGGGGCTCAAACTCACAACAGTGAGATCAAGAGTTGCATGCTCTACTGATTGAGCCAGCAGGGCCCCTCAAAAAAATTATTTCATAATCATTTGCTGATGCACAGGAAGAGATGACAGCAATTCTTATTTTTATCTAAATATAGTTGTCAAAATGAAAATAAATGTATACTACATAACCTCAGCAGATAATTTTAACTGAGAACCTACACTATGGTGGAACACTATACTGAGAACCTTAGGGCCATATTTTTAAAAAAGGAAATGTATTTCCTGTCCTCAAATAACAACAAAAAAGCAGCATTTACAAAATGCCTTCAACGCACATTCACTGTGTAATAGCAGAAATGAGTATTGTATGAGTATCTGCATACTGATGGAATATAGCCAGGTAGAGCTGATTCTAAAATCTTCTGAGAATGGTTTTATGACTAGATTTTGAACAACAGAACAGTTATGAGGAACTACCAGGGAAAGACTTTCCCTCAAGGAATGGATAGTTTGTGCAAAGGCACAGAAATGAACAATCTGACATTATGAGTGGTGAAAAAATTATATTGGCAGGAGCAGAAACTAGGATTAAGATTTTGAGAAAGAGATGAGGGGCGCCTGGGTGGCTCAGTCATTAAGCGTGTGCCTTCAGCTTAGGTCATGATCCCAGGGTCCTGGGATCAGGCCCCACATCGGGCTCCCTCCTCAGTGGGGAGCTTGCTTCTCCCTCTTCCACTCCCTGTGCCTATGTTCCTTCTCTCACTGTGTCTCTATCAAATAAAATCTTTAAAAAGAGAAGATGAGAGAGAGAAAACTGCAAACTAGCTGGGAAGTTAATTTTTATGATAGGCAATGCAGAATCGCTTTGATTTGTTGAACAAAGAACTAAAAATAAAATTACAAAAACATCACTCTAGCAGTTGTGTGTCAGATGGACTGAAGTTAGATGAATGAGCATGGAGATTAGCAAAGACTAAGCTAAACTGCTACTGCCACCATACATAAAAATAAAAAGTGGTGAGTTCCAAGAGATAACAGATGTTGTAGGGTCAACTGGACAGCTGTGTGAGGAAAAAAAATGAGCCTTGACTCTTGTACCTCACAAAATAAAAATTAAAGAGACAAAGCCAACATAAGTGTAAAGGGAAAAACCTAGGAGAGTACCTTGATGGCCTGGAGTAGACAGAAGTTTCTACAGAAAACACTAAGTATAAAAGAAAAAAAATATGATTATCTGGACTTCACTGAAACTGAGAGCATCTTTTCTTTAAATAACACCATCTAGAGAGAACGTAAAAAGTATATTCCACAGACTACACAAAGATGATCACAACTGATGTATCTGACAAGACATGTACCAAAATCACATAAAAGATTCCTATAAATCATTCAATTATTATATAAAGAATTCCTCCAATGAAAAAGAGAACTCATAAAAAAAAAAAAAGATCAGGCATGTCATAAAATAGGATCTACTAGCAGTCTATACACATAAAGAAGGACTTAAGCCATCTCTACTCAATAGGAAAATGCAAATGAAAACTAAAGCAAGACCCCATCACATACCCAACAGAATGGCAAAAATTAACATGACTGACAACCCCAAGTACCCATCAGAATGTGGATCACCTAGAACTCATACACTGCTGGAAGTGTACACTGGTATGACCTCTGGGGAAAACTGGCAGCGTCTTCTATAGCTAAATATACATCTATTCTATGACCCAGCAATTCCGTTCCTAGTTGTATACACAAGAGAAGTATATAAGTCTACTAAGACATACACAAGAATATTCATAGCAGCTTTATCCATAAGAGCCCCAAACTGAAAACAATGCAAAGGTACATCAACAGAAGATAGAAGTCAATTGTGGTATATTCAGGCATTGGAATACTATATACCAATAAAAAAAACATGATTTGTATCATGTTCAAGAATAAGCAAAACTGTAGTGACAGAAGTCAAAACAATGGTTATCTTTGCAGGGTGGGTATTAAGAGCAAAGGGGCATGAAGAATCTTCTAGGGTGCTGTAAATATCTGATCCAGGTGATGGTTATGATTGTATACATATGGAAAAATCTACTGAGCTACATACTAAAGGTTAGTGCACTATTAAGATTATTATAAATCATATATCCATTTAAAAAGTTGGGGAGGGAAGGGAGAAGGAAAAAATCCCACAGAGAAAAATCTAGGCTCAAATGGTTTCACTGTGAATTCTTCCAAACATTTAAGAACAAAGTAAAACCAATTTTAGATAAATTTTAAAAGAGAAGAGAGAATGACAATTAAGAAAATCCCATTATAAAAAAAAAAAAAGGAAAATCCCATTGTAAACTCCTGGGGAAATAACTGCCTAATTGTCACCAAAGCGATATTTTTAAAAGGTGAGGTTTTTCTGAAGTAGACAACACTTTACCATCCCTCCCCCTGCCCCAGAGCAGCTGACAAGTTTTAGTAAGCAATAGCCAACTAAAAAGCATTTTTTTCCTTTCCCAAGTGATTTTAAAAGATTTTAAAAGATTAAGTTAGTTAAGTAAGCATTTTTAGACCTCTAGAAGAGGCAGAATAAGGTTTTATAGTGTAGCTGTATTTCATGTCAGAGGCATAGCACTTCGTAACTGAATGCTGCAGAAAAGAGCTAGGTAATGTCAGTGCTATTATGGATATGCCATTTGCAGCAATATATCATCTCTGTTTATTTCAAAAGGGATTTTTTGCATTCGTGTTTCCCTTAAAAAGACAATACAAGTACAAACGGACAAAAAAAAAATTATCTAAAAAGGAACCACATAAGGAAAAACCTTATGTAAGAGACTGTTTCTTCTTAGTTTAAATACTGGTTCTTTTCTTGTGTTGTAGAAAGGGTTGTTTTTGTTTGTTGAGTTGTTTTGCTTCCCCCCTCTGAGGGTCAAAAGTTATCAAGAGACAGGTAATATAAATGGCACATAAATATGGTTACAGAGGCAAGTTAAAAATAAAATTGCTACTTATTATCCAAACTTAACAGACTGGGAGATGATGTATTTAGAAGTCAAAGTCACATCTAGAAGGTTAAATATGCTTGTCTACATCTAGAAGGTTAAATATGCTTGTCTACAGATGAAACACCCTACTATTACAAGGCCTAATCCTTATAAAGCCACAACTTCCTTTGGGTGAAAATCATAGCAAATGCCCTAAAACCAGAGTCAACTCAAGTGAAGACTTAACGAATATCGATAAACATTTGCTTGGATGTTGTCCTATCTATCTATCTATGATTTTATTTGTCAGAGAGAGAGCACAAGAAGGGGGAGCAGTAGGGGGAGAGGGAGAAGCAGGGAACCGGATGAGGAACTCAATCCCAGGACCCTGGGATCATGACCTGAGCCAAAGGCAGACACTTAACCAACTGAGCCACCCACCCAGGTGTCCTGTATCCTTTCCTTTTTATTTTAATTTTATTTATTTATTTGACACAGAGAGAGATCACATGTAGGCAGAGAGGCAGGCAGAGAGAGAGGATGAAGCAGACTCCCCACTGAGCAGAGAGGCTGATATGGGGCTTGATCCCAGGACCCTGAGATCATGACTTGAGCTCAAGGCAGAGGCTTAACCCACTGAGCCACCCAGGCGCCACTCCTCTTTATTTTAAGATTATTTATTTATTTATTTACTTGACAGAGACACACACACACAAAGAGAGAGGTGGAACACAAACAGGGGGAGTGGGAGAGGGAGAAACAGGCTTCCCACAGAGCAGGGAGCCCGATACGGGCTTGAACCCAGGACCCTGAGACCATGACCCGAGCTAAAGGCAGATGATTAATGACTGACCCACCCAGGCGCCCCTGTCCTCTCCTTTTTAAATATGTTTTTTCTCTTTTTTTTGAGTCTGACTAAAGGTTTAACAATTTTATTGATCTGTTCAAAGAACCAGCTCCTGGTTTCCTTGATCTGTTCTATTATTTTTTTGGTCCCTATTTCATTTATCTCTACTTTAATCTGTATTATTTCCTTCCTTCTTCCAGCTTTGTGCTTTGTTCTTTTTCTAGTTCCTTTAGGTGTAAGATTAGGTTGGGATTTTATTTGCTTACTGAGTTGGCCTCAAGAAGGTACTGCTGTAATCTTCCCTCTTAGAACAGCACTGTTGCATCCCAACTCTGTCTAAACATGCTAATCAAAAAACACAGGGTCACTGAATGGATAAAAAAGCAAAAGACACCTACATGCTGTCCACAAGAAACTCACTTCAGACCTAAAGACACATGCAGACTGAAAATGAAAGGACAGAAACACATTTACCATGCAAATGGAAGCAAAAAGAAAGATGGGGTAATAATACTTATACTCAACAAAATAGACTTTAAAACAAAGACTGTAATGAGACAAAGATGGACACCACCTAAAGAAGGAAACAATCTAACAAGAGAATATAACAATTATAAATATTTATGCACCCAACGTGGAAGCACCTAAATACATAAAGAAACTAATAATAGACATTACAGAAAAAATTGACAGTAGTTCAATAGCAAGGGACAACAACCTACTTACATCAGTGGGTATACCATCCACACAGAAAACCAAAAAGGAAGCAGTGGCTTTGAAAGACACACAGGACCAGATGTTTTTAACAGATATATTCAGAACATTCCATCCAAAAACAGCGGAATACACATTTTTGTGTGTATTCCAAGTGCACATGGAATATTCTCCAAAATTGATGACATCTTAGGTCACAAAACAAGTCTCATAAATTGAAAAAGACTGAAATTGTATCATGCATATGACCACAATAATATGAAACTAGAAACCAACCATAAGAAAAATTCTGAGAGAAGAACATAAATACATGGAGGCTGAACAATATGCTCCTAAATAATGAATGGGTCAACCAAGAAATCAAAGAAGAAATAAAAAAAATACATGGAGACAAATGAAAATGAAAACATAACTGTCCAAAATCTCTGGGATGCAGCAAAAGCTATTCTAAGAAGGAAGATAAGAACAATATAGGCTTACCCTAAAAAGCAAGAAAAATCTCACACCTAACCTATACCTTAAAGAGAGAGAAAAATGGGGCACCTGGGTGGCTCAGTGGGTTAAAGCCTCTGCCTTCGGCTCAGGTCATGATCTCAGGGTCCTGGGATTGAGCCCCGCATTGGGCTCTGCTCAGCCGGGAGCCTGCTTCCCCATCTCTCTCTGCCTGCCTCTCTGCCTACTTGTGATCTCTCTCTCTCTGTCAAATAAATAAATAAAATCTTAAAAAAAAAAGAGCTAGAAAAAGAACAAAGCCCAAAGCCAGTAGAAGGAAGGAATCTAGGCTGCTTTTATAAAACAATCCTGCAAGTATTAGTTCATTTTCAGCTTTATAGCACAAAAGGCATATCTGCTAACTTTATCCATAAGCTTCAACCAAAATTACACTAGAGGTAGAGGCACCTGGATGGCTGATCAGTTAAGCTGGTACCTTCTACTCAGGTCTTGATCTCAGGGTCCTGGGATCCAGCTCCATGTTGGGCTCCCTGCTCAGCAAGGAGTCTGCTTCTCCCTTTGCTGTTCCTTCCCATTGCCCCGCCACTCACGCTCTCTCTCTCTCAAATAAATAAATAAAATCTTAAAAAAAAAAAAAAGCTAAAGGTACATATAGGTTTTCTTTTCAATTTTCAGCCCTGACAAGATTTCTACCCTCTTCTTGGGGTGGCAATCCTTATAGCAGATAAATTAGATTTTAAGCCAAAGACTATAAGAGATGAGGAAGGACACTGTATTATTCTTAAAGGGACTGTCCAACAAGAAGATCTAACAATTGTAAATATCTATGCCTCTAACATGGGAGCAGCCAATTATATAAACCAATTAATAACAAAGTCAAAGAAACACATCAACAATAATACAATAATAGTACGGGACTTTAATACCCCCCTCACCGAAATGGAC